>CM031708.1:267500-867500 GCA_018466805.1 Hippocampus abdominalis
AAATACTGTATATGTGTGTACATACAATTGTGTGGACATCATTGACTAAATATGCGCTACAACATGCTCAACTTTTGTTCGGAATCAGCTTCTTATTACTGGTTATGACGCGACTCTCTTCTCATTCATTCCCGCAGCTTCACTGTGCTTTAAACAGTGTGGACGCTGAGCGTCTTCAGCACGGATGCTGGGCGTCTGGAGAGTTCAGAGTAGGTTGTCCCAATGCATTGAGACGAATCATTGGATAAATGCTGGTTTTGTCCCGCCCGTTGGACGCTCAGCGCCTCTGGGAGTCTATGGACAGTGGGCGTGCATCGGCCCGCCCGGACGCTGAGCTTTTCTGCATGATGATTGGATGATCTGTCTGAGGCTGAATCTCTTTTTTATTGACAGCAAAATGAGCCAATCGCCGATCTTTTGGGTAGGCATCAATGGGAGCATTTTTCAATTCTCATTCTGTTCTGAGTTGAACTGGAGACTTCTAATCATTTTAGCAACACTCTTTGTTGAAAGCGACTAGCGACAAATTAATCTTTTATTTCTGGTGGGTTTTATTGTAGTTGCTTGTGTTCGCAGACTGACTTATATCACCACAGGGTCACAGATCATTTTCTTGAAAAGGAACGGAGAGTAGAATTCACGTATAAATAAACAGACACATTTTATGATGTTGGCCGAAATTGAGCTTCCCCTCCTCGACAGATCAGCATCCGCCACTGGTTGAAACTCACGTTGGCATAGCGCTCTGGAGTGGATATAGTTAATAGTTTTTAATCACCGGTTTCATAACATGTTTGTATCGGAAGTTTGGCACACAGAACTTGCTGATGAATGATGCAATGGAGTTTTACAGGTTTACCCCCATCTTCACTGACTTTGTTACTTATTAGTGTTGCTAATCCACTTCGATCGCCGGTCATGGATGGTGCACCATCAGTAATAATCCCAGAATTTTTTTTCCACGGGAGTTTCATGTCATCCACGACAGAGCAAACAGAAGAGAACAGTTCATACCATATTATTTTGTTGTATTAGTTCTGCCACACCTTAAATGCCGGTCCCTGAAAATATTATCTGACATAAACCGGTCCGTGGGGCAAAAAGGTTGGGGACCCCTGATTTAGAGCGTTCAATCAGCCTGCCATGCATGTTTTTGGAAAACCCACGCAGGCCCGTGGAGAACATGCAAACTCCACACAGGGAGGCCACAAGCTGGAATTGAACCCAATACCTCTGCACTGTGAGGTCGATGCGCTAACCACTGGACCACGGGGTCCCCCTGATATATTGTCAGAGATTTTTCTCGGACAAAGTTAAAGAAATGACTCGGCACAGGGAAATTGTCTTCAATATCGACGGGAGCGGATCTCTGAGAGCGAACATACCGCACCCCCAGTCCTCGGTAGTGATTGGTTACCTTGGTTTGAGCTTTGAACCACCGGTACATTGACACCTTTGCATTTGGTCTACGCTGAATCAACATGTTGCAGACTTTGCGGACGACAAATGTCGCCTGGGCGCGACGGGTGTTCTCAAATTGTCTTTTGTTGTTCAACCGCTGTTTCCAAATTATTGATTCCCCCTTTGTGACCGAGTGTTAGAATAGAAAATACAATGTTGTCATGTTTTAAAGTTTCATCTTGTTACATGTTTGATTGACCTCGTGTTCAGAACATTTTGCACACATTAGAAGCACAGAGAATCAGGGGTCAAATGGAGGCCAAGGGACCCGAGCGCCTGGTACCTGACCATGCGCTCCTTATCTCAGAGAGAAAGATTTAAACCTCACTAGTAGACACACTGGTGCCTGTTAACCAACAACTTGGATAGGAAGATTTGACTTAGGACGGAAGTGCTTGTACGCTCCATAAGGCTCCACAATGACAAACGGTCACGTTGTCACGGGCCAGGGTTCTGGCATATCAATTCAGGGCAGGCACCGCTCGTTAAAATGTCTGTGTCTGTCAATTTATGGATGTTGGTGCTGAATCCAGGGGAATGCTTTGTTTTTGGGGTCTACTGAGGGACGGCCCTATGGGACCGCCCAGGGGTGCAACATGTTAATGAAGATGGGAGTGTTTTTCTGATATATTCCTTGTAATTTGCATATACAGTCAATAAAAAGGCCGGCAGAGGTTGCAGAGGTCAGGTGACAGTGGGGAGCGCACACTGAGTGGCTTCAGAGAGATCTGCACCTCCTGCCGGCAGAGAAAGTCGATCTGTTCCTGCGTCGAGTCTTTAACAGTCCGAGTGAAAATCTCTGACATTACTTGGGGGCTCGTATCCGGGTGGCGAAGCCTCTCCCTGCAGTGAACAGTCCATGGCGACTGGGAAGGACCGGTGCACCGGCGAGGCCTACGAGATTTCGTGAGGGCCTTTCTTTTCTTGGGGCCAGGAGCACTGGCCGCTCACCGGTGAGACGCGACCGCCAATCCAACGGACCTGGGAGGGCTCGATCAGCGGGACAGATTGCGAGTAAATTAAGGTCAGTCTGATCACTTTTGGTAGTACGGGCCTGTTGGCTCCGGAATCAGAAGCTAGTTTCTCTGGTTGTCATATAGCTATCTAAACTTTAGTGTTTTGGGCTGCGGCTTCAGTGGCAAGAGAGTACAGGGCAAATAGCCCCGGAAACGGGTGCTAGCTTCATAGGCACAGGACCTGATCAGTCCTGTGTGAGTGTGTATGTGTATGTGTATGTGTTTGTGTCTGTGTTTGTGTCTGTGCGTGTTGGAGTGAATGTCACGAGCTTGACGTGTGTGTGTCGCGCGCTGTTCCTCTGTGTGTGCGTATGTCTGTTTGGGGGTTACGATGCCGTGCGGTGCCGTAACCCATATAATAGGCAGTGGGATTGTAAACAGCAGACTGTCGTGGATGCTTTATGCAAGAAAATCCCGCCCATTGGGTTGAAGAGGATTTTACCACGATTGTGATTTTGACTTGCTGTCCCACTGATGAAATCCAGTTTTTAGTGTCCGCCCTATGCGGTTGTAAACTGGACCAAATTGGGATTAACCACTCACAAAAACAAAACAAAAACAAAAAAGAGGGGAGGGAAGTTGCGAATATTGAACTAGAATAATTCGCTGCGGTTCGAAAGTGATCGTGAATGTTCAATTCGGCGCGGGTACGTAGCATTTTATTTTGACAGAAACATACCGGAGCGAGAGTGCGACTTCCTGTAATTTCTCGTGAATACAGTACTTTCGGCCGTTGCTAGGCACAACATGGCGACGCGGTCTTCCCGTCGCTGGGGACGACTTAAAAAACACATGACGACAAAGCGTCACGATGAAGAAGCATTGTTTGAAAAAACACGGTTAGCTGGAATAGACGATGACGGAGCGATCTGACTTGTGCAAGTAATTAATGTTTATTACGCCGAGGGAAACCAAAACACCAAAAGTCCTCGAGAAAAAAAAACAAACAAACATAGGAAGCCGTTTGATTCCTCCAAATTCACTTCTGAGGAACTAAGGCTTTTGAAAGAGGGTAGATGTTTTCGTTGTGGCGAAAAAGGCCACGTAAAGCGACTATGCAGACGTGGACAGAATGAGGAGGCGAAAAAAAAGAAAAAACAACGGACCTACACGCGGCTTCGGGATCCTCAGACTTCAGGCAGTCTTAGGGGCCCCGCATTAAAACAAAAAGGCGACGACACCCTTGTTTCTGAATCCGTGTATCATTCGTTCTTTCGTTTTTCAACTTCCAATCGAAAACCAAAAATTAAAAAGGAGACTGACAATTTCGTTTTTCGTTTTCTTAATCCAACATGAAAAACGAATATATGCCTGTTTTTTCATATTTCGATTTTAGGCTCAGATCAAAAATACGAAACGGAAAAACGGGCCACTTGACTGAATTTGATTTTTATATTTCATCGTTTGTATTTACGTGACCCGGAAGTTCTGTGGGCTAATGAGAATTACGAAGTTCTGCGCGCAGCAGTTCAGGTAGTGCAGTGGCGGCATGGCGGCGATGGAACAACACTCTACGATAGTCAAACAGTTATTCAACAGCGGTTTGACCCACGCCGAAATTTCTTCGAAGTTGCAGCAGATGGGCATTCGGCAATGCTCGGAAAAGAGCGTCAGAAGATTCTGTGCTCAGCAAAAACTGAGGAGAAAAGGGCATTTGTCGGATGCGGAGCTGGAAAGTGCGTTGCTTCGATCAATATATGAGGTAGGTTTTCTTTCAGATTTACACTTATGGCTACCATGTTGTAAATGTTAGCCATATAGACAACACTAGTCAATGTGTAATCTCGTGACAGACAGGACCATCATATGGCCGGAAATTCATGACCGGCTACCTGTCCACGTTGGGACTGCATGCGGGAGAGGGTCGGGTTGGAAGAACGCTAAGAGAGCTCCATCACCCGTACCATGAATACCGGCGTCAGGTGATGCTTGTCCTTTAGCAATAGAATTGCCAACATTCTAATTATCATAATCATAGGTCCCAGGCCGTCATGTAGGCTATCGTAATTGTTTTAGTTGTTCGGATTGAGAGCTGTCAATCACTCAGATTAAGTGATTGACAGCTGTCTTGTCCTGTGTTTACGTCACTCACGTCTCAGTTGAAGCGACACAAGAGATGATGTTGTTCTTCACTGGATCACATTTATTTATTTCCTATGTCAGTTTATTGTCAACGCCAAATTGCTCTATGTGGAGATGACGTAGTTTACATAGACTCCGAGATTACTGGGCTGGGATAGCTCCGAGCTATGAAAATAATTAATAAGGATGACTACATGGCATAACCAACTATATTTATATCCAACACATGATAGTCTGGGTAGATGATAGTCTGAGAAATACCTGCACGGATAACCTGCTTGCATGTGTATGCAGCTGCAGCTTCATCATTGTATTGAGCCAACATCCACCCTTCTCTGTCTCACGTTCTGAGAACTTTCCTGGACATAACCTATATTCAGATTAGTTTTCATTCTGTTATTATTATTTGTAATTGTAATTATTATTTCATTTTTTCCCTAGGGTGCTCGTAATTTAAATCCAACTCCCTACCATGCTGAATATATGGGGCATGAACTTCATCTCGACCAAAACGAAAAGCCTGGGATGTTTGGCGTCGTCCATGTCTTGGCTGTTGATGGCTACAGCAGCAAAATTGTTGCACATTCGACCATGCCAGTGAAAAATAATCTTGTGATTTATGAGGATGTGTACAGGTGAATATATTCACAACCACTGTTATTAATAATAATAATAATACATTTTATTTATAAGCGCCTTTCAGAACACTCAAGGACAACTTTTCTGGCCTGCATTATCTTTTAAATTCACACTCTTATTGATTTAGCTAAAATTATTGCAGTAACAACATTAGCTTGATTTTTTTTTCCTATTCCCTCCCAGATCTGCAGTCGTGAATCATGGCATGTGGGACCAAGTTCGGGTTGATCACGGCAGGGAGTTTTACCTGAGTCTTTACATGCAGGAGATGTTGTCAGGCTACAGACACAACCTCAGCAGGCCACCATACCCCCAAACCACATCAACAAGGGGTGAGTGTTGTGTAAAGGATAGTATAATATTAAGATGATTCAGATAAAAAAAAAAAATTATGAATGTGAAGTTGTTTTTTTGCTGTTGTTTCTCCCTTTCCCTGAAATATACCATTTGGAATTTTGATTAACAGAACCTTCGAGTGGAGAGGATGTGGCCAGAGGTGAACAATTGTGTAAACTATCCACTGAAACGGGCTCCGGTGCACCTGCTTGACCAAGAGGTTGTGAACATGGAGGACAACCTCACGAGATTCTGCATCTCAAACCTGACATGTCAAGTAAGCCAAATTGGACTTCACAGAGTGGTGGGTTCATGGAATGCACACAAGATCCCAGGTATAGATAATTATTTACATTAAGAAATATTTATCTTTTCCCTGTCCCAATCCATCTGACCTATTGCTTTGATTCCATATCTTAGGTCGAGGAATACCTAATGAATTGGCAGCAGATGGCTGCAGAGCTAGAGTTACGGAGGAGCTGCTGCCATGTGCTTCTGTTGTGGCAAACATGTATGAGCAAGACTTGGGATCTTTGCTAACTTGGAGTCCTTTTGGAGCTGATCCATTTTCCTCAGACGAGGGCATATGTCATGCAGAACAGCTTTGCAGAGAATTACCCTGATATCTCTCTTCTTTTTAATCATGTGGTCAACAATGATTATGGTCCTTTCCAAGATGCTTTAATCTGTCTAATTAATGCAGCTGCGAGATATGTATGAAAAATAAAAACTTAGTTGTGCTTGCTCACAGCCTGTGATGTTCTTGAGTAACTGAATAAAAAATGATTCGTTCTCTTTTCTACATTTTGAAGACGTAAGTGATTAATGTTACAAATCTGTCATGTGTCCCTATGTTGTAAGATGAATAATTTGGCAAATAATGTATTTCTTTGAATAATTTTATTTAACATTTCAAGTCTTACACAGGTATAGAAAAATATTACATTTGTGTGTTGAGACTCGGCTGTAATATAAAAAGTGTAGCAACACAACTAAGTCCTCGGTGTATAAAATTATCAATACTTGTGGAACACATTAACAAATACAACATAAAACTGCAAATATGAGATACCTGAGCACAACTGTCAAGAGACACTGGGAATAGATAAAATAATTAGATGCACAGACATTTCAAGTCAAAATTGCTTTGAATGCAAAAAACAGTTAAGTGGAAACAATCTGAACAATTCACAGCATGACTATATACTGTGTAGTTTAACTAGTACAGTGTGTTTTCCAGCACAGCCAATGCATCAGACAGTCCGGAGAGTTTTTGCATATTGAGGTCAAACTCATCCCCTCGACATTTTGGGCAAGTTGTAGAATTTTTCTGCCATTGTTCAATGCAGATCCTGCAGCCAACAATGCTGTGGCAACACGATGACACAATGGGCTCAACCACTTGACCTGCAAATGTGATTCAGAAAACTTTTTTTTTTAAATACAGAAAGTGCAAAATTATCTTTTTTCTTTTTGCACATGGGTAGTTGAGCTGCACAGACATCTGTCTATAAAAGACAAAACGTTCATTTACGTACTAGATATTTACTAACTGCAACACAGAATCTTTTGGTGGTCGGATAGTTCAGTCAACAGCATAACACGGCAGAAAAACGCTATTCGAAAATAGGCAACCAAACGCGGCAACGCAGTAGCTGTTACACGTTACGCGGTCTATGTTACATTAAGCATTAAAGTTAGCAATTGCAGCGAAAGTCGTGTAACTTGAGTCACCCCAAGTGCCAAAATGGCTGCTGTGAATCAGTCGACACGTCTCAAATTAGTGTGTTTAAGTGCGATGAGCGGTGCAACATGGGTGCAATTTCACAAAAAAGTTATTTGTCAAAATATTTACCTGGAAAATTCTGCTGATTTTGTCAGCATTCACTCCTTCAGGGTGACACGCTTGGCTCCTCGAAACAAGACACAGCTATCGATGGCTGCGATAGGTACCTCTCGTAGTCTGATGGTAATTCTCATTAGCCCACAGAACTTCCGGGTCACGTAAAAACAAACGATGAAATATAAAAATCAAATTCAGTCAAGTGGCCCGTTTTTCCGTTTCGTATTTTTGATCTGAGCCTAAAATCGAAATATGAAAAAACAGGCATATATTCGTTTTTCATGTTGGATTAAGAAAACGAAAAACGAAATTGTCAGTCTCCTTTTTAATTTTTTGTTTTCGATTGGCAGTTGAAAAACGAAAGAACGAATGATACACGGATTTTTCTGCTTTGGCGGGCGAAGTGTCGGAATGTGGTGAAGTCCAACAAGGACCGATCAAATCAAACTGCCCTGAGTCTGGAGGTGCCGAATTTACGAAAATAAATAAATGCTCTTCGGTGGCAAATACCAAATCAATAATGCGATGTAAATCGTATTTAAATATTTATTCATGAAACAGAATAAATTTGGTCTGACGGCGATGTTTATTGAACTATATGTTTATTAAAATATAAGGGTTAAGCGAAAGGAAAATTTGATATAATATGGCGTATGATAATACTGTAAACTGGTGAGTCTTAAGTTGGATAGAGGCCTGAAGGCAAGGAAACTGTCGAAAATTTAGTTGGATGGTCGCAGACCGCGTGGAAGGGAATGCTGGACGGTCCAACTGTTGAGTAGGTATTGATTTGAATGGTAAAGTTAAGGTACATATGAGTCATGGTGATAATTCTGTATTCTGTATAATAAAAGGAGAGAGACTGATAATCATATTAGTGATGAATGGCGTTCTGTTGCGATCCTCATGTGACATTGGCACATGTAGAACGTTTCTTATTAGAGAAAATATACACCAAAGTGACGAAAGCAGTGTGATGAGTAGTCAGAAATTGATTTCTGATCTGGGCATGTTATTTGTGCACGTCCTTTGTGTTTTTGCTCTTATGGCCTGTAATATTTTATATATATTGTAATATCTATGTCTTGTATTTGTGTGACGTCATAGAGGGGGGAGGAGCCGGGTTGGGGAAGTATTGGCTTCGGTAGTGAGTCTGAGTGTGGAGCGTATGAGCGTGAGTTGTGGCTAACAGCAACTCCTATGGATGTGTGTGTTTATTGCGTGTTTTGTGTATTAAAAGGACAGTTTGCATCCGCGACTGCGTGCATCCTTCTTGCCGCTATTGAAGGGCATTACATTGGTGTCAGAAGTTTTGGATTCACCCGTTGCACGTCCATTTTTTTGCGTAAGGATGCTCGGCGACTCCGGTACTCGGCGGAAGGTAAAGGAGGAAGCCGTTCCGTGCGGCGATGCCGTAACCCGGTGGACGGTAAAGCAAGAAGCCGTGCCCTGCGTGATTGATATGCCTGAGTCGAGTTGCACCGAGCGCGGTCGTCATGAAGCTGGTGGTTCGCGCCAAAATGAGCGCGGGCCCGCCAAAACGGAGTTGCGCCATGACGTAGCGGCAGGTGCCGCCACCATCGGAATGGATGTAAACATGCATGGCGGCGCCCTTGGGCTCGCGTGGCCCTCCATGAAAGCTCTTAAATTCTCCGGAAAAGGAAGTTGGGAGGCTTATAGAGCACAGTTCGAGTTGGTGGCTGACGCAGCGCATTGGTCGGACAAGGTGAAAGCCGTGCAGTTAGCCCTTTCGCTGACGGAGGAGGCTACATCCTGTCTGCTTCTTCTGAGCCCTGGAGAGAGACTCGATTACAGCGCCCTGGTGGGTGCTTTGCAGAGACGCTTTGGAGAGTTTAATTTGAGAGACTCTTTGCGCTGTGAGTTCAAGCAACGTGATCGACATCCCGGTGAGCCGCTCCGTTGTCTTGCTCATGAGATCGAAAGCCTGGGTCGGCGCGCGTATGCAGCAATGCCAAATGAGATCCAAAATGAACTGATACGCGACCAGTTCATCCAAGCTCTCAGGCCGGATGAGCTGCGCCTGCACGTCCAGCTTGCCCACCCGGCAGCCCTGGGAGAGGCACTTGCTCTCGCTACAGAGAGGGAGATTGCAGCCAAGGGGGCGCTACAGACAGCAGCCTGCCCCGTTTTGGCCACCTCGTTGTCGGAAGGGGAGGAGCGCAGGCCAGCGTGGGTGGAGGAGCTGGTGTGCGCAATAAAGACCCGGCCAGCACAGAAGGAGGAAGGAAGCGGTCGACGTGCACGCCCTGCTGTCTGCTGGGGTTGTGGACAGCCAGGTCATCTGCTGCGGCGCTGTCCAAAGATGTTAGACCAGCAGGGAAACGGAAAAGGGTCCGTGTAGCCCCGACAACACGGACCCTTGCAGTTGTTGACCGGGAACTGCAACCTGCATTCGGAGAGAAAGCAATAATGGTGGGCTGGACGGACGTGGGGGACCCCAGTCATGTTCGCGTGCAGATTGGGGACGTTTCCTGTACAGCCCTGGTGGACACAGGGTCTTCAGCCACAATTGTGAGGCCTGACGTTGTTCCAGTGGGAACCGTCTTAACATCGACCTTTACAAAACTGAGGACCGTGACCGGTGAAACGGCCGAGATGAGAGGCAAAGGGACATTTTGTTTGTCCTGGGGGGTTTGTCCACAACCCACTCAGCTTGGGTAGCTGACGTGAGTGACCCCTGTATTCTCGGACGGGACTTTTTAAAAGCTGCAAAATGTGTGGTGGACTTGGGAGCTGGGGTGCTCACCCTGCCGAGTGGTCAGCATGTAGGGCTGATCACGGCGTCTCCGGTGGTGGCCGTTAACAATGCAGACCCTGCGGCGGAGAACACAGATGTGCGGATGACCCTACCCAGCCTGACCAAGGCAGCAGCAGCGCTGACTCTTCGACAGTCGACGGTAGATCGGGTAGAGTCCGCTCGCCCTGTGATGGACTGCCCACTGGCGGGGCCAATGACATCCAGCCCAGCCACGTCAGTGGAGTTAACCCCGGGTCGGCCAGCAGAGAACCGGACTGGGGCTATCCGGTCCATTTGGGAGAAGAACTGCGACGGCTTGGATGTCGAGCAGCGGGAGCAGCTGTGGCAGGTACTGTGGGACTTCGAGAACATCTTTGCCCTCAGTGAGAATGAGGTGGGCCTCACTCACTTGGTTGAGCACCACATCGACACCGGTGACGCGCGACCAGTAAAGGTTCGGCCCCGACGCCTGCCTCTGGCCCGGCAGGAGGCCGCGGATCAGGAGATCCGTGCCATGCTCGAGGCAGGGATCATAGAGCCCTCCGACAGTCCGTGGGCGTCTGGCGTGGTCATGGTCCCCCGAAAAAAGAGCACCAGACCACGGTTCTGTGTGGACTACAGGCCGCTCAATAAGGTGACAAGAAAGGACTGCTACCCGCTCCCACGTATAGACGACACATTGGATCTGGTCTCAGGTTCCGCGTGGTTCTCATCACTCGACCTGCGCAGTGGCTACTGGCAAGTCCCCCTCACCACGGAGTCCAGACCCAAGACGGCATTCTGCACCACCCGAGGACACTGGCAGTTTAAGGTCATGAGTTTTGGACTATGCAATGCACCAGGAACATTTGAGCGTTTGATGGACACAGTGCTCTCAAACATTCCGAGGCAAAGGTGCGTGGTGTATTTGGATGATGTCCTCGTCCATGGTGGGTCTTTTCAGGCTGCAATTGAGTCTCTGAGACTGGTGCTAGGGAGAATTGCAGCAGCTGGGCTGAAACTGCACCCAGAAAAGTGCCACTTTATGCAGCGTGAGGTGGAGTTCCTTGGCCACCGAGTGAACAGTGAGGGCATCAGCACGTTGGAGGAGAAGGTCCGCACCATCAAAGACTGGCCAGTACCAAGGGACCAGAAGCAGTTGAAAAGCTTCTTGGGGCTGGCCTCATACTACAGACGGTTCGTGAAGGGATTCTCGTGCATTGGGGCACCCTTGTTCCGCCTCCTTAAAGACAACCAACCCTTCCTCTGGATGCCGGATTGTCAGGAGGCGTTCTCCAGCCTAAAAAGAGCCCTCATGAACGCTTCTGTTCTCACCCCACCAGATCCAGCCTTGCCTTTTGTGCTGGACACGGACGCGAGTAATGTCGGCATGGGGGCGGTGTTGTCACAGGTGGGGCCGGAAGGTGAGCAAGTGGTGGCCTATTTCAGCCGCACTTTCAACAAGAGTGAACGACGCTACTGTGTTACCAGACGTGAACTGCTAGCAGTTGTTTTGGCTACACGCCATTTCAAGTATTACCTGTGTGGCGTGCCTTTCACCATCAGGACAGATCACGCTGCACTACAGTGGCTGATGTCGTTCAAGGAACCAGAAGGCCAAGTAGCACGGTGGCTGGAGGAGCTGCAGGCGTTTCACTTCACTGTGGTACATCGAGCTGGGGCTCAGCACGCCAATGCGGACGCCCTTTCCCGGCGGCCGTGTTCTGTTAGTGACTGCAGCTACTGCGACCGGCGGGATGCTAGGGAGTTGGAGCTGCGTGGTGAAGCGACTGCTGCTGGACCGTCATGCTGCACCTTGGAGGCTGTGGACATTGCAGAGTGGGCTGCCAAGCAAGAAGAGGACCGTGATCTCAATCCTGTGCGACAGTGGGTCCAGAGTGGCAGGAGGCCACCCTGGGAAGGTGTGATGGGACTCTCCGTTACCACCAAAGGCCTTTGGAGCAAGTTTGCTGTGTTACGCATGAAAGACGGCGTGTTGCAGCGTGCCTGGAAGGAACCAGCCACCGGGGAAGAGAGATGGCAGGTGGTAGTGCCCGGAGCTCTTAGAGAGATGGTGCTAAGAGCATGCCACGGGAGCACCGGCTCAGGACACTTTGGCAGCACAAAGACCCTCCGACGGCTGCGCCAAGGGTTCTATTGGGGTCAGCATCGACGGGACGTAGAGGATTTCTGCCGGCGCTGTGACGAGTGTGCAGCCTACAAGGGACCTCAAGACCAATCGCATGCACCACTTCAGCAACAGAGGGTTGGGGCGCCCATGGAGAGGGTTGCTGTGGACATTATGGGCCCTTTTCCCGTGACGGACAGAGGGAACCGTTACGTGCTTTGTGCGATGGACTATTTTACAAAGTGGCCCGAGGCATACGCACTGCCAGACCAAGAGGCGGAGACAGTGGCCAATGCGCTACTGGAGGGCATGTTCTGCCGGTTTGGGACTGCAGACATCCTCCACAGTGACCAAGGCAGAAATTTTGAGTCCAAAGTTTTTGCTGCTCTTTGTAAACGCCTTGACATGCAGAAAACACGCACCACCCCTTTGCATCCACAGAGCGATGGTCTTGTGGAACGATTCAACCGAACCATGCAGCAGCAGCTCGCCATCCTCACCTCCAAACACCAACGTGATTGGGACCAGCACATCCCGCTGGTACTGATGGCTTATCGTTCAGCGGTTCAAAGTTCCACAAGTTGTACTCCTGCTCTGCTGATGCTGGGCCGGGAAATTCGGACACCGGCAGAGATGGCGTTTGGAAGACCTCCCGGCGGCTCAGAGGACCAGCCGGGGCCGGAGTATGCCCGGAGACTGCAGGATCGGCTGGAGGCAGCGCACGCGTTCGCACGGGACCAGCTGGAGAAGGCCGGTGCACGTCAAAAGCGGAACTATGACGTGCGGAGCAAGGGGCGGAATTTCCAGATTGGGGAACTGGTTTGGGTGTATACACCTAAAAGAAAGAAAGGGCGCTGCCCCAAGCTAGACAGCCATTGGGATGGGCCATGTAGGGTACTTGAGCGGGTGGGGGAGGTAGTTTATCGGGTGGCAGTCCCCCCCAGGGGCAGAAAAGTTGCCCTACATCGGGACAGGTTGGCCCCCTACCGGGGAAATGGTGTTCCTGTATTTGAGGCGGGGTCCGCTTCATCTGCCAGTTCAGAACAATTGGTGGATCCATGTTCCCCAGATCCCACCAATGTTGTTCCGAGTCAGCCAGCTGCAGGCGGTATCGACTCAGAGCCGGGCCGACCACAGAGGCGGAGACGAAGACCACGACGGCTGGAGGACTTTTTTTGTTGACCCCTCGGGGCGAGGGTTTCATAAAGGGGAGGGCAGTGTAATATCTATGTCTTGTATTTGTGTGACGTCATAGAGGGGGGAGGAGCCGGGTTGGGGAAGTATTGGCTTCGGTAGTGAGTCTGAGTGTGGAGCGTATGAGCGTGAGTTGTGGCTAACAGCAACTCCTATGGATGTGTGTGTTTATTGCGTGTTTTGTGTATTAAAAGGACAGTTTGCATCCGCGACTGCGTGCATCCTTCTTGCCGCTATTGAAGGGCATTACAATATGATGATGTTTAACTGCCTCGATGAGGGGCCAGAATGTAGGGAGTAGAGAAAAAGGTGTTGAGGATTCCTCAGTCCCCCACAGGGAGGGGGGCTGGGAGGATGGGGTGCTCTTTTTGCAAGAAGTTTGAAGAGAATGGTTGTTTTAGGTTCGAGTCAACTTATTGCCAGATGTGCTCTTTGTGCACTGCAATTTCTCTACTCTCAATCACAGGGGGAGGGGGGGAGAAAAGCAGTCTTGTCCGTTTTTCTGCATACACCTTGTTTTTGAAGCAGTTGCTGACGAAAGAGGAGAGGAACAGGGTCTCCTTTTCGACAGAGGATCAAAGATGTGCACATGTCTGCAACAGGCTAAGTTTGAAAGAACACAGAAGCTGAGATTTGTTCTCAAGTGGTGAGTACTGACGGTTCGGAAATTGAAGATGAGCTCAGCAGACCATAGATTGAAGAATAATTTGTAAGAATAAAGCAAGAGTTTGAAAAAAAAAATTAATGAGCAATGCCAATTGGAATGCAATTAAGGCTATATTACGTTGAGTGGACTGCTTGACCATTGCTGTCCACATTTGAAAGGAAAATGATTGATAAAGTAACAAGAACGAAGTTATGGTAATTAAGGCAGCACGGTTCCTCCTCCACCGCATGGAGGAGGGAGCGTTGAATTCAGTGCCACCCTTCACATAGACAAGGCAGGAGAATTAGGAGCGGATGGCCAGCCTGCAGGCAGGAGGCCTGCGCTCACCGGACACGTGCAGAATGTGTCTTTATTTTTCACGATTGCAAACACTGTTCCAAGTTTTTGAGATATTGAATGAATTAAGAAAAGATATACACAGTGTTTATTAACAGAGGGGCACTCTAATCACTGTGTGAGCTCTGCAGGGACCCTCCATGCAGGTCATAAACCGCATGGAAAGGGGGGGGGGGGGGGGGCGGCACATTCAAGCAGTTCAGCAGCCCCCACCCAATTCCACTGTGTGTTGAGCTCCCTCAGTCTGCCCAAGACAAGTTATCGACAATTGATAATATTAGGAAAAATGCAAAGGAAAGAATGAATGAATAAATAAAAATAGTATTTTCGAACTGATGACTGCCATACTACTGTGGGATCGGGGACTGACCGAGGCTTTATGAACTTGATTAAATTTTTGACTTATTTGATGGCTATTGTTAATCTGCGGCTACCAATTTCGATTTGTGTAGCACAAACTGATGTTTGAAAAATTATGGCTAATTCTCCCACTTTTTCCCCACCATAGATGACGCAAACTGGCAAATTTATTTCAGAGTGGCTTCAGAGAGATCTGCACCTCCTGCCGGCAGAGAAAGTCGATCTGTTCCTGCGTCGAGTCTTTTACAGTCCGAGTGAAAATCTCTGACACCGAGTCTATCCTTATCTCCTCTGTTCGCCCTCCCCTGCATTGACGTGGTAATTGTGGACTTCAAAAGCCCTCTGACCAGGTCGCCGGCGCCTTTGTCTTTATGCCTAGGCATTTGGGGGTGCTGGATACGCACCCAAACGTTTAGATGTGCTCAAATTAAATGAAACTTTAAACATGATACAATTTTGCTCATAGATTTCTCTGTCATATATATACAATAAAGATAATGTCTTTTTCATACCATTTCTGAACACAGTTTTCTTTTTAGATGTAATTACTCTGATGTTCCATAGGGTGAAGCTCCATCCATCCATCCATCTTCTACCGCTTATCCGGGGCCGGGTCGCGGGGGCAGCAGCTTTAGCAGGGAAGCCCAGACTTCCCTCTCCCTAGCTACTTCTTCCAGCTCTCCCCGGGGGATACCGAGGCGTTCCCAGGCCAGCTGGGTGACATAGTCTCTCCAGCGTGTCCTGGGTCGTCCTCGGGGTCTCCTCCCGGTGGGACATGCCCGGAACACCTCACCAGGGAGGCGTTCAGGAGGCATCCGAATCAGATGCCCAAGCCACCTCATCTGGCTCCTCTCGATGTGGAGGAGAAGCGGGTCGACTCTGAGCCCCTCCCGGATGACCGAGCTTCTCACCTTATCTCTAAGGGAGAGCCCGGACACCCTGCGGAGAAAACTCATTTCGGCCGCTTGTATCCGGGATCTCGTTCTTTCGGTCACGACCCATAGCTCGTGCCCATAGATGAGGGTTGGAACGTAGATCGACCGGTAAATTGAGAGCTTCGCCCTTTGGCTCAGCTCCTTCTTTACCACGACAGACCGATGCAACGTCCGCATCACAGCAGACGCTGCACCGATCCGCCTGTCGATCTCTCGCTCCCTCCTGCCCTCATTCGTGAACAAGACCCCAAGATACTTGAACTCCTCCACTTGGGGCAAGATCTCCTCCCCGACCCGGAGTGGGCACTCCACCCTTTTCCGACTGAGGACCATGGTTTCAGATTTGGAGGTGCTAATTTTCATCCCAACCGCTTCACACTCTGCTGCGAAACGCTCCAGTGAGAGTTGGAGAGCCCTGTTTGAAGGAGCCAACAGTACCACATCATCTGCAAAAAGCAGAGATGCAATACTGAGGCTACCAAAACAGACCCCCTCAACGCTTCGGCTGCGCCTAGAAATTCTGTCCATAAAGGTAATGAACAGAATCGGCGACAAAGGGCAGCCTTGGCGGAGTCCAACCCTCACTGGAAACGATTCCGACTTATTGCCGGCAATGCGAACCAAACTCTGACCTCGGCAGTATAGGGACCGAACAGCCCGTATCAATGGGCTCGGTACCCCATACTCCCGAAGCACCCCCCACAGAACTCCCCGAGGGACACGGTCAAACGCCTTCTCCAAGTCCACAAAACACATGTAGACCGGTTGGGCGAATTCCCACATACCCTCGAGGACCCTGCTAAGGGTGTAGAGCTGGTCCACTGTTCCACGGCCGGGACGAAAACCACACTGCTCCTCCTCAATCTGAGGCTCGACTTCCTGACGGACCCTCCTCTCCAGCACCCCTGAATAGACCTTACCAGGAAGGCTGAGGAGTGTGATCCCTCTGTAGTTGGAACACACCCTCCGGTCCCCCTTTTTAAAAAGAGGGACCACCACCCCGGTCTGCCAATCCAGAGGCACTCTCCCCGCTGACCACGCGATGTTGCAGAGGCGTGTCAACCAGGACAGCCCCACAACATCCAGAGCCTTGAGGAACTCCGGGCGGATCTCATCCACCCCTGGGGCCTTGCCACCGAGGAGCTTTTTAACCACATCGGTGACTTCAACCACAGAGATAGGAGAGCCCACCTCAGAGTCCCCAGACTCTGCTTCCTCCAAGGAAGGCGTGCTGGTGGAGTTGAGGAGGTCTTCGAAGTACTCCGCCCACCGGCTCACAACGTCCCGAGTCGAGGTCAACAGTGCCCCATCCCCACTGTACACAGTGTTAGTGGTGCACTGCTTCCCCCTCCTGAGACGTCGGATGGTGGACCAGAATTTCCTCGAAGCCGTCCGGAAGTCGGCTTCCATGGCCTCACCGAACTCTTCCCATGCCCGAGTTTTTGCTTCGACGACCACCGAAGCTGCATTCCGCTTGGCCAGTCGATACCTGTCAGCTGCCTCTGGTGTCCCACAGGCCATAAAGGCCCGATAGGACTCCTTCTTCAGCTTGACGGCATCCCTTACTGCTGGTGTCCACCAGCGAGTACGGGGGTTGCCGCCACGACAGGCACCAACCACCTTACGGCCACAACTCAGATTGGCCGCCTCAACAATAGAGGCACGGAACATGGTCCATTCGGACTCAATGTCCCCCGCCTCCCCCAGGACATGGGAAAAGCTCTGTCGGAGGTGGGAGTTGAAACTCCTTCTGACAGGGGATTCCGCCAGACGCTCCCAACAAACCCTGTTAGAATAGAAAATACAATGTTGTCATGTTTTAAAGATTCATCTTGTTACATGCTTGATTGTGTTCAGAACATTTGGCACACATTAGAGGCACAGAGAATCAGGGGTCAATTCGAGGCCAAGGGACCCGAGCGCATGGTACCAGACCATGCGCTCCTTATCTCAGAAAGGAAGATTTAACCCTGGACGGAAGAGGGTGTTTGTGCGCTCCATCACGAGAAAGGGTCACGAGCCAGGTTACCACATATCAATTCAGAGGGACGCCAATCGTTAAAATGTCGACGTGTCTGTTAGTTTATGGACGCTGGTGCTGAATCCATGGGAATGCTTTGTCTTTGGGGCGGCCCAATTTGGACCGCCCAGGGGTGCGACATGTTAATGAAGATGGGAGTGTTTTTCTGATATATTCCTTGTCATTTGCATATACAGTCAATAAAAAGGCCGGCAGAGGTTGCAGAGGTCAGGTGACAGTGGGGAGCGCACACTGAGTGGCTTCAAAGAGATCTGCACCTCCTGCCGGCAGAGAAAGTCGATCTGTTCCTGCGTCGAGTCTTTAACAGTCCGAGTGAAAATCTCTGACATTACTTGGGGGCTCGTCCGGGATGGCGAAGCCTCTCCCTGCGGTGAGCGGTCCATGACGACTGGGAAGGACCGGTGCACCGGCGAGGCCTACGAGATTTCGTGAGGGCCTTTCTTTTCTTGGGACCAGGAGCACTGGCCGCTCACCGGGGAGACGCGACCGCCAATCCAATGGACCTGGGAGGGCTCGATCAGCGGGACAGATTGCGAGAAAATTAAGGTCAGTCTGATCACTTTTGGTAGTACGGGCCTGTTGGCTCCGGAATCAGAAGCTAGTTTCTCTGGTTGTCGTATAGCTATCTAAACTTTAGTGTTTTGGGCTGCGGCTTCAGTGGCAAGAGAGTACAGGGCAAATAGCCCCGGAAACGGGTGCTAGCTTCATAGGCACAGGACCTGATCAGTCCTGTGTGAGTGTGTATGTGTATGTGTTTGTGTCTGTGCGTGTTGGAGTGAATGTCACGAGCTTGACGTGTGTGTGTCGCGCGCTGTTCCTCTGTGTGTGCGTATGTCTGTTTGGGGGTTACGATACCGTGCGGTGCCGTAACCCATATAATAGGCAGTGGGATTGTAAACAGCAGACTGTCGTGGATGCTTTATGCATCCCGCCCATTGGGTTGAAGAGGATTTTACCACGATTGTGATTTTGACTTGCTGTCCCACTGATGAAATCCAGTTTTTAGTGTCCGCCCTATGCGGTTGTAAACTGGACCAAATTGGGATTAACCACTCACAAAAACAAAACGAAACAAAAAAAAGAGGGGAGGGAAGTTGCGAATATTGAACTAGAATAATTCGCTCCGGTTCGAAAGTGATCGTGAATGTTCAATTCGGCGCGGGTACGTAGCTTTTTATTTTGACAGAAACATACCGGAGCGAGAGTGCGACTTCCTGTAAATTCTCGTGAATACAGTACTTTCGGTCGTTGCTAGGCACAACATGGCGACGCGGTCTTCCCGTCGCTGGGGACGACTTAAAAAACACAAGACGACAACGCGTCACGATGAAGAAGCATTGTTTGAAAAAACACGGTTAGCTGGAATAGACGATGACGGAGCGATCTGACTTGTGCAAGTAATTAATGTTTATTACGCCGAGGGAAACCAAAACACCAAAAGTCCTCGAAAAAACAAACAAACAAACATAGGAAGCCGTTTGATTCCTCCAAATTCACTTCTGAGGAACGAAGGCTTTTGAAAGAGGGTAGATGTTTTCGTTGTGGCGAAAAAGGCCACGTAAAGCGACTATGCAGGCGTAGACAGAACGAGGAGGCGAAAAAAGAAAAAACAACGGACCTACACGCGGCTTCGGGATCCTCAGACTTCAGGCAGTCGTAGGGGCCCCGCATTCAAAAAAAAAAAAAAGGCGACGACACCCTTGTTTCTGCTTTGGCGGGCGAAGTGTCGGAATGTGGTCAAGTCCGACAAGGACCGATCAAATCAAACTGCCCTGAGTCTGGAGGTGCCGAATTGACGATAATGAATGAATGCTCGTCGGTGGCAAATACCAAATCAATAATGCGATGTAAATCGTATTTAAATATTTATTCATGAAACAGAATAAAGTTGGTCTGACGGCGATGTTTATTGAACTATATGTTTATTAAAATATAAGGGTTAAGCGAAAGGAACATTTGATATAATATGGCGTATGATAATACTGTAAACTGGTGAGTCTTAAGTTGGATAGAGGCCTGAAGGCAAGGAAACTGTCGAAAATGTAGTTGGACGGTCGCAGACCGCGCGGAAGGGAATGCTGGACGGTCCAACTGTTGAGTAGGTATTGATTTGAATGGTAAAGTTAAGGTACATATGAGTCATGATGATAATGCTGTAGTCTGTACAATAAAAGGAGAGAGACTGATAATCATATTAGTGATGAATGGCGTTCTGTTGGAATCCTCATGTGACATTGGCACATGTAGAACGTTTCTTATTAGAGAAAATATACACTAAAGTGAAGAAAGCAGTAGTCAGAAATTGATTTCTGATCTGGGCATGTTATTTGTGCCCGTCATTTGTGTTTTTGCTCTTATGGCCTGTAATATTTTATATATATGATGATGTTTGACTGCCTCGATGAGGGGCCAGAATGTAGGGAGAAGAGAGAAACGTGTTGAGGATTCCTCAGTCCCCCAGAGGGAGGGGGGCTGGGTGGATGCAGTGCTCTTCTTGAAAGGAGAAGTGTGAAGAGAATTGTTGTTTTAGATTCAAGTCAACTTGTTGCCAGATGTGCTCTTTGTGTGCTGCAATTTCTCTCCTCTCAATCACAGGGGGGGAGAGAAAAGCAGTCTTGTCCGTTTTTCTGCATACACCTTGTTTTTCAAGCAGTTGTTGACGAAAGAGGAGAGGAACAGAGTCTCCTTTTCGACAGAGGATCAAAGATGTCATGCTGAAAATGTGCACATGTCTGCAACAGGCTAAGTTTGAAAGAACACAGAAGCTGAGATTTGTTCTCAAGTGGTGAGTAGTGACGGTTCGGAAATTGAAGATGAGCTAAGTAGATAGACAATGTTGGATTGAGTGTGTTGAAAGTAAGTTTTGCATGTGCGTGTAAAGACTGAAAGAAATAGAGAAGGCAAGAGTTAGGAAAAAAAAAAGGGTAATGGACAATGCTAATTGGAATACAATTGAGGCTATATTGCGTTGAGAGGACGGCTTGACCATTGCTGTCCGCATTTGAAAGAACAATGATTGATAAAGTAACAAGAACGAAGTTATGGTAATCAAGGCAGCACGGTTCTTCCTCCACCGCATGGAGGAGGGAGCGTTGAATTCCGTGCCATCCTTCACATAGACAAGGCAGGAGAATTAGGAGCGGATGGCCAGCCTGCGGGCAGGAGGCCTGTGCTCACCGGACACATGAAGAATGTGTCTTTATTTTTCACAATTGCAAACACTGTTCCAAGTTTTAAGATATTGAATGAATTAAGAAAAGATATACACTGTGTTTATTAACAGAGGGGCACTCTAATTACAGTGTGAGCTCTGCTGGGACCCTCCATGCAGGTCGTAAACCGCATGGAAAGGGGGGAGGGGGGACACACAGTCAAGCATTTCAGGAGCCCCCACCCAATTCCACTGTGGGTTGAGCTCCCTCAGTCTGCCCAAGACAAGTTATCGACAATTGGTAATATTAGGAAAAATGCAAAGGAAAGAATGAATGAATAAATAAAAATAGTATTTTCGAACTGATGACTGCCATACTACTGTGGGATCAGGGACTGACCGAGGCTTTATGAACTTGATTCAATTTTTGACTTATTTGATGGCTATTGTTAATCTGTGGCTACCAATTTCGATTTGTGTAGCACAAACTGATGTTTGAAAAATTATGGCTAATTCTCCCACTTTTTCCCCACCATAGATGACGCGAACTGGCAAATTTATTTCTTATTTTATGTGCAGCAATTTGGAATCAAAAGCCGAGACGGTGACTGAGAAATCATCGAAGCTACAGAATGACGACTGCACTTACAAGAGGCCAAGGGTCTCCAGTAATGCATGCAAAATAAAAATTTAAGAAAAGGAGAAAATTGAGAAATGTAATCGAATATGGATCAGTGTCTCTGTACAGGCTCCACCATGGCTGACCCTACCCCCACCCAAGCTCCAGGCCCACTGGGAGGCCAAGATGGCATAGCTGTGGAGGGGGGGTTAGGAGGTGATGTGGGCCAGTGCGGGGGTCATTGGGGACCAAGCTG
The DNA here is from genome assembly GCA_018466805.1 of Hippocampus abdominalis. Lineage (NCBI taxonomy): Eukaryota > Metazoa > Chordata > Actinopteri > Syngnathiformes > Syngnathidae > Hippocampus > Hippocampus abdominalis. The sequence goes on from CM031708.1 coordinate 289,302, forward strand.
ACTCCTCCACTGTGGTGAGATAAAACGGACATTGGAATGCCTGCGCTCCTCCATCCGCCTGTCTGGCAATCAGACTCTGATTTACAAGCTCCGACTCCTCCACGAAGCCTGTACACTGATAAGCCACGCCGCCCACACGTGAATGAGGCCCAACTGCCACATGGGTACTCCGACGCCCCAACAACGGGGGTCACCACCGGCCTCACCGAAAGACTGTCCGCTGAACTGAACATGCTGGATTGCAACTTGCTCGTCAAAGCCAAAAGTCTCCAGGCTTGCTGCTCAGATGACTGAAAGTCACACTGCCGAATGAACAATTCTCACCGCCAACACAAAGCTGACTGTTGCTAACGTCAGTAGATGATCCACCACCGAACTCTGTGACCATTGTCAGCCTTGGGCCTCCATGGTTCTTCCCGTACTGCCCTACAGTCCCAAATGACCCCACCCCACTGCACAATGCTTTTGACAGACTAGAGAACAACATTTAATCGCATGGCCTGGTTGGTTGAAACACAAGGCAATTTATTTAATGTTCCCTATTCCTAAATTGTTATAGGTTCAGAGGAGGGTGTGCCAGCCGGAGTGGACCTGTCAGAGGATCTCATTGACTGGTACTGTATTGCATGACCACAAAACACATTTTTCTCGCATTGAGTCCTACTCATCTAGCTAAGGAATTGGAACCAATGGTAAAGAGGGTAGGCACGTTCTCAATTGGAAATTGTTTGAAATTCCTAACGTTATGTGTTTGCCGTCTACTCAAATGAATGAAAATGTTTTTCACACACATTTTTTGAAAATTGTTTTTCGCATAATTTTATTTTATTTTTTAAATCGATTTTCCCGTGGTAAATTTGACCAACACATTTTTCCACATTATGCTTTCAGAATCATATAGGGGGATTTCTCATTCACGTCTTGGTGGTAAAATACTTAATGTGTTAATAGTTAATGTGTTTCCAAAATAGATAGATATATTTTTTTTTTTTTAGTCAAGTAGCATCGCTTCCCGACCTCCAAACGCCGTTGTACTCATTTGGTACACTGATGATCTTCTTGCGACACCTTTTGAGGTTTGCTCTTCGGAAGCCACTAGGTGGCTCATTTAACTTTTTTTGCGGTTTCAAACGGAAAGGTAAATTGGCAATGTGAACGCCGCAGTTATATTTTTGGGAGATTTGCACGGCGATGTCGGTTTTTCTCGTGCGGCCGGATTGCTTCAAGCTGCTTTATTTGGATATTTTTGACGAAGAAAACCCTATTTCTACTGTTATTTTTCAGGAAAGAGAGGGGGAAAAGTGGATGACGGATTTTGACCTACGTCAGCATGCAATTGGACCCAAATCAAACAAGAAAGATTCAGCATGCGTCGGACGTACGGCAGCATTAGGCACATTTTTACAAAACGTTGATCACATTGTGTTAGACAGTCCCTTAAAGTGGTCCCTACTTGTCACAGTGGCTGCATTTGTCTGTTCGAAAATGTTTACAATGTCAGTAGAACAAACTGAGAAATTAGACAAGACCAAACATAAACCCAATCTGACATATGAATCAGAAGGGATCAGTGCAGCGGATGGAATGGTTGAAGGCTAACCTCAACACCTCATTGCTGCGCTGCCCTTTTCCGCTTTATAAAAAAAAGAAAACAAATAATAAAAACGGGGAAATAGACCCAGAGATGATTAGTATGCCACGGTAATATTTGAACCAGATTATAGCGCATTCAGACAGTTATCGCTTTAGACATTTAACAGAAAGGCTGATTTGACTCATTTGGTAGTATGACGATGGCCATCCGTCGAAACAATTACAGTTCCAAGAAACTCAAAACTTAAGAGAAAACAGATAGCCCAGGGAGTTGGTAGCAGTTCTGAGGACACTAGAGAGGGCATCGTGGTTGGAGGTTAACACCCACATTGATTCAGCCGATGTGGTTAGGACAATTTTTACGGATTTACAATTTTTAGAGGAAAGATGGTTGAATGCATGTTTTCCACCCTAACCACCTTCTTGCAGACCAGGAGAGGGCATCTCCTAAGGAGGAGAACTCCAGATGGAGTGGGCAGGAATGAGACTGACGTATCCCGAGCAGCCGTATGTAAGGGTCCTAAAGCGGAAGTGGCACCAGCCGAGATGGATGGGACCCAACGAAGTGACGGACGGGACCAGTCATGCTGTCCGTCTGAGAGGGAAGCACAGTCCCAGGAGCATCTCCGACTTCAAAGTGAAATTCGGAAGGACGACTGGACGTGAAACCAAGACGACGATATCAGGGGCCCTGATAGCGACGCCAGTCCCACAGAGGAGAACCAGCACCCAAGTTCAAGTGCGCCCCGTGCGCGCACCGTCGAAAGACCACAGTAGGAGAGAGGGCTTTCCGTGGTAAACACAACCCTCTCAGGAAAATGGAGCAGAGCCCATGAAGGGCAGTCAAGTGTTGCTTATGCATCATCAGCAGCATCATCATCATCATCATCAGGTGGCTACAGAGGCCCAACGCCGTGAGGCAGGGGCAATGAACCACAGGAGGAAGAGACATTGCAACCTTTGTTAAAAGAAGATACCGGTGTAGGAAAATTTAGTCTCAATGCAAGACCTATTGGTACCACACTCCCACGTGAACATCTGTTTAAACTCGTAAAACATAGAATGAAGTGTGGTGTTTGTATCTCCCTCTCCCTTGAGTGATTAACAGCACCCGAGTATGTTCTTTTGCGACCCCCATCAAGTCCCCCCAGGAAGGAATTTCTGTCTGGACTTTGCCATCATGCGAGGATCGAATTGCATCAACCTTCCTTTGTTTCAGATTTTTACACAAGGGGCAGGAATGCCCGCCTTTTGTGATCGTATTATTCCTATATTAATATGAGTAAGTTGTGTTTCTTTCCCGACAAAAAAGAAAAAAAAAAGGGGGGGGGGTGAAATGAGAAGTTTTCTGTTCTACTTGTTTGTGAGCTAAGGTTAATAATGTTATGTTGAACCATTATGACTGTCCTAATAGTTGCTCCAGGCCCATGATGAGAATTCAACACTTAAAGTTGAGCAGAGCACACACGTGGATTTACATGTTTTTCAGAAAAAAACTTTTTATAGTATGTTATTGCTGACGTGTCTTCAAAATAAGTTTAACTGTTCACAAGTGCCGGTGATGTTTTGGAAACTTTCAGGAAAGCATTACGCGAACGCATAACTACGTTTTGTATTCCGTCTGTAATTAGAAGTGACAATGGGAACACATTGTGTGAATGTTTGATGTTTCCGGGTTTATTTTTATTTTTTATTCTTATACATCTATTGGACTGAAAAAATTAGACGAAATATCTTAGTTTCCCATTTTATGCGTGGCTGTTGCAAGAGAAAGGGTTTCTGTCCTGCATTTTATCCCTATATACACGATATATGCTATGCACTCCCTTGGGATGTTTCCAGGACAGTTTTTCCCCCTACTCGCGCAATCGCTGTCGAATTGATGTTTGATGTTACTTTAAAACTTGTCAAGAGGACGGAATGTTAGAATAGAAAATACAATGTTGTCATGTTTTAAAGATTCATCTTGTTACATGCTTGATTGTGTTCAGAACATTTGGCACACATTAGAGGCACAGAGAATCAGGGGTCAATTCGAGGCCAAGGGACCCGAGCGCATGGTACCAGACCATGCGCTCCTTATCTCAGAAAGGAAGATTTAACCCTGGACGGAAGAGGGTGTTTGTGCGCTCCATCACGAGAAAGGGTCACGAGCCAGGTTACCACATATCAATTCAGAGGGACGCCAATCGTTAAAATGTCGACGTGTCTGTTAGTTTATGGACGCTGGTGCTGAATCCATGGGAATGCTTTGTCTTTGGGGCGGCCCAATTTGGACCGCCCAGGGGTGCGACATGTTAATGAAGATGGGAGTGTTTTTCTGATATATTCCTTGTCATTTGCATATACAGTCAATAAAAAGGCCGGCAGAGGTTGCAGAGGTCAGGTGACAGTGGGGAGCGCACACTGAGTGGCTTCAAAGAGATCTGCACCTCCTGCCGGCAGAGAAAGTCGATCTGTTCCTGCGTCGAGTCTTTAACAGTCCGAGTGAAAATCTCTGACAAACCCTCACAATACGTTTGGGTCTGCCAGGTCGGACCGGCATCTTCCCCCACCATCGGAGTCGACTCACCACCAGGTGGTGATCAGTTGACAGCTCCGCCCCTCTCTTCGCCCGAGTGTCCAAGACATGCGGCCGCAAATCCGATGATACAACCACAAAGTCAATCATCGAACTGCGGCCAAGGGTGTCCTGGTGCCAAGTGCACATATGGACACCCTTATGTTTGAACAAGGTGTTCGTTATGGACAATCCGTGACGAGCACAGAAGTCCAATAACGAAACACCACTCGAGTTCAGATCAGGGGGGCCGTTCCTCCCAATCACGCCCCTCCAGGTCTCACTGTCGTTGCCCACGTGTGCATTGAAGTCCCCCAGCAGAACAAGGGAGTCCCCAGCAGGAGTACTCTCCAGCACACCCTCCAAGGACTCCAAAAAGGGTGGGTACGCTGAACTGCTGTTGGGTGCGTACGCACAAACAACAGTCAGGACCCGTCCCCCCACTTGAAGGCGGAGGGAGGCAACCCTCTCGTCTACCGGTGTGAACCCCAATGCACAGGCACTGAGCCGGGGGGCAATGAGTATGCCCACACCTGCTCTGCGCCTCTCCCCGTGGGCAACTCCAGAGTGGAAGAGAGTCCAACCCCTCTCGAGAGAGCTGGTACCAGAACCCAGGCTGTGTGTGGAGGTAAGTCCGACTATATCCAGTCGGAACCTTTCTACCTCGCACACCAGCTCGGGTTCCTTCCCTGTAAGAGAGGTGACATTCCATGTCCCTAGAGCTAGCTTCTGCAGCCGAGGATTGGACCGCCAGGGTCCCCGCCTTTGGCTGCTGCCCAGCTCACATTGCACCCGACCCCTTTGGCCCCTCCCATGGGTGGTGAGCTCATGAGAAGGGGGACCCACGTTGCCTCTTCGGGCTGAGCCCGGCCGGGCCCCATGGGAGCAGGCCCGGCCACCAGGCGCTCGCCAACCGGCCCCACCCCCAGGCCTGGCTCCAGAGGGGGGCCCCGGTGACCCACGTCCGGGCAAGGGAAACTGGGTTCCAATTAATTTTGTCATCATAAGGGGTTTGGTGAGCCGTGCTTTGTCTGGTCCCTCACCTAGGACCTGTTTGCCATGGGTGACCCTGCCAGGGGCATAAAGCCCCAGGCAACTTAGCTCCTAGGATCATTGGGACACACAAACCCCTCCACCACGGTAAGGTGACGACTCACGGAGGGGTAGGGTGAAGCTATCCAGTGCTAAAATGTGGGTAAATTCCAACTTCAAAAATACAATATCTGTTTATTATATTCAGATATAAAGTCTATTGTTTTTAAACCTCGTTATTATATTCGTTTACAAGTTGCTATTTTTTTATATAGTAGTTTTTGTTCCACCAAATGAATTGGTATATTATCGTATTTGTGTTTTTGATATTCTGGGGAGTGATGTAGAGTGAATAACTTGGGTGTACTAGTTCAGAGATACCTTCTGAATTTTATACAAATTTCGGCCAAATATAGTCAACCAGTGATTTTAACTTTTATTCATTTCCTCGGGCGGCCCGGTAGTCCAGTGGTTAGCACGTCGGCTTCACAGTGCTGAGGTACCGGGTTCAAATCCAGCTCCGGCCTCCCTGTGTGGAGTTTGCATGTTCTCCCCGGGCCTGCGTGGGTTTTCTCCGGGTGCTCCGGTTTCCTCCCACGTTCCAAAAACATGCATGGCAGGCTGATTGTGCACTCTAAATTGTCCCTAGGTATGAGTGTGAGCGTGGATGGTTGTTCGTCTCTGTGTGCCCTGCGATTGGCTGGCAACCAATTCAGGGTGTCCCCCGCCTACTGCCCGAAGACAGCTGGGATAGGCTCCGGCACCCCCCGCGACCCTAGTGAGGATAAAGCGGTTCGGAAAATGGATGGATGGATGGATTCATTTCCTCAGTTTTTTTTCCTTCATAATTTTTGATTCCCTTGTTTTGGCATCTCTACTAATATATATGCCCAAATAAAAAATCTTAATCTTAAAGAATAATGTTTTCAGCCACGATTGAAATAAATTAACAGTTTGAGCAGACCGGGGAATTTGTTCCACACAGAGCACCGCAAAAGGTGTGAATTTGAGAAAATTCTCCTATTTCCCAAGCTACTTGAAGCCATTAATCATTAGAATCATCTAAACACTTTAACTGAAATTGATGAAAACATTCATCAACATTTAATAGAGTTCACTAATTTAATGATTTCCTTTCGAAGTGTCTTCATTTTCGGGTCTTCCATACTTCCAAAACTTGAACGACTGAATATTTGTTTTCTTCCTTGTTAGCTTGTCTAAACTCATAAACACACAGCCTGAACACCGAATCGAGCGTACTGTATTATTATGTTCCATGCTTAAATACTAGCTGGTCTAATGTCAGAAAATGGTGGAAGACATCCACATGGCTGAGAGTCATGCAAAGCCGGAAAAGCACTATTCAATCTTTTATTTGAACCCCCCCCCCCCCCCCCCAATACAACAGGTAAAAAAAGCAAAGATACAATAGCATAAGTACATCTGAACAACAAAGTCATACATAAAGTGTCAAATCTGTGCTGGAAGAGTTTTTGTTGTGTTTTCGCAGTCTTTTTATTTTGAAAATCAAAACCTCTGTCAAAATGCTCATCGGAAAAATAGGCCAAGCTTGCACAACTTCTTCAAAAAGGGGAACATGCCAAATTATGATACAAACAGTAGCCCACAACTTCCAAGAATAACATAGTTGTATTTGAGAGACAATAGCGTCCGTTCTACTTAGTTCATTTAATGCCCATTTAAAACCCTATAATTTAGTGCCAAAACATAAAAATACGTTTTGGGTGTTTTTTATTTTAAAAAATATATTAATAAAGGTCTTAGGACAGTTCCTCAGTCAGTATCAAGGCTTTGGGAATTATTTCAGTGAGATAAATCACCACTAGATGGCAGGAGTTGCTTTGATCAGATCTTGTGTGTGTGTGTGTGTGTGTGTGTGTGTGTGTGTGTGTGTGTGTGTGTGTGTGTGTGTGTGTGTGTGTGCAGGTGGGCGGGCGGGCGTGTGTGTGTGTGCTACAGTACACGATCTCAAGTGGGGAGGTGAGAAAGCAGTTTGGCGGTGAGAACATGGATGTAGTTCAACGTTCATGAAAAGTTCGTGCAAAGTTCATACATATTTCATGCATCAGGGCAGTGTTTTTTATTGCAATAAATGATTATTTTGCAATCAAAGAGTCCTTTATGTGTTATGTTATTTAGTAGGGTTCAAATACGTCCTTTCATAAAAAGCTCTTTTTCTTAGAATTGTTGTTGGAAACGAGTATGTTCAAGAAACCTACCATGTTCAACTGCTGTTAAAGTATAGCACAAATTAGAAATGTGTTTTCCTGATGTAATCTTTTTTCTTGATGAAAGAAGATGGCTAAAACCTTCTATGGTATGTTCCGTGCATATATAGCTACAGAACTCAATTTCTGTAGGCCTTCAAAAATTTGTCAAAATGGTCAAAAACAGCTGGCATGGCTCTCCCAGTTTGAGAAAAACTGCTGGCATCAAATGAATTAAAATATCTCTTAAACCAGTCCGTGGCGCAAAGATGGTAGTTTGCTGTCAAAGAAAATTTGTGTAGTTTTGTGATATCAAGTGTCCACAAAGGAAATGTATGATGAGCTTTATCTTGTGTGTTATTGAAAGAACTTTGACTCAAGATAGTCTTTGTAATGCTAATACCAATTCTACCTCACTCTAGTTATGTCCTTTCATTGGAATGCCTGTAAAAAAAATCAAGTCCATTGGCCACCAAGACCCCATATCTACTATCCATATTAGCTCTCTTCAGACACAGTCGGGGCCTGTCTCCCATAGATATTAGCTAATGATTTGTAGGACAGTCCCCAATCACCAAGGGAGCTCAAATCTCCTAAATCATCAATTACCCATGACTCTGCTATAGAACAAAGGGAGCCTGCCACAGAACAATGATCTTCAGAGGCAGATGCGACAAACGAGTCATAGGCTGATCCAGCCGACTTCCGACTCTCCCCCATGTGCTCTTCAATGAACTCTCGGATTATTTCACATTTACCCTGAGTCACTCTGCAACAGGGAACAACCGACTGGCTGTTAACAGGGGAGATAATGCTGGCGGTTTGCTGATGGATGTCTGGTGACTTGACTTCATCATTGCGAGTCCTTAGATGCAACAGAACCCCGTGACCATAATTGTTTTTGTCCTTCTTGGCGATTATACTGTTTGTTTGTACGTGTTCTGATTGTGTCTTACAGAGGGTGCCGATGTCAAAGGCGTGAGTATCTTCCTCCCCACCACCCTCATCATCATAATGAATTACATTATCACGTATATCTTCTCGTGATGTCATGACAGCCTCTTTGTCTTTATGGTGTCTTCTGCCAAGATAGAGTACAGGAATAACTGCAAAACAAAGAAAAAGTGAAAAAGGTCACAATACAAACTTTTTATATTTTACTCTGTTGTCTGTAGGCAGATCAGCATTGCAAATGAGAAACTGTTCTAAGGGGCCTCTGATAAAGGTTAAAATAAGCTACTAGTAACTAGTAATTGGAAAAGATCTGTCATGGATCTGTTTGAGAACAACAGGTGGCACTGTGAGGCTCTGCCTGCAGCTGCACACCTGTTAGTCATTGTGTAATTAGTGCCACTTTAAAAGACTTGATGCCCGACCATTCAGTGTCGGGTCATTGTTGCCTTGTGCTACTGTCAGGTTTGTTTGTCATGTATGTTCAGGTTTGTTTGTTTAGTGATAGTTTTTGCTTCAGTCATGGTTTTGTTTGATACTTTGGATTAGTTTTGGTTGTTAGCACTTTGTCTGTTTAGGATTCTGTTTTCTCTGTTTTATTAAATACAATTAATCAAATTCACCCTGCTCCTCCCTCCTGCCTGCCTTTTGGGGTCCACCACCACCTCTTGCGAGGTGGTGGTGGACCCCATTACAGTGGGTAACTTAACATGTAAATATGAAAATCATAGACTCAGCTATTGATTTATTGTATTGTACCATGTAATTGGCTGAACTCGAGTCCATCCATCATCATGGCGAACGTGCAAAATGAGATGGAGGAGCACTGATGAAAACATAGACGAATGTGTTGGGATGTGTAGGAATAAGAAAGGCCTGGTGCTATCCAGTTTTTCATATCTGAGACTCTTTCCTGTACATCTGCCACTGTTATGATAACTGGGTTCTGTTCAAGGAGGTTGCTGTGCTCCTCTCTCAGCGTCACCAGCCATTGTGCTCTGCTGTTATGTGCAACCTCCTTCTCCCATATGCCTTTCCAGTACCTTTCAGTTTCCAGTCTTGGTGGGTCTGCTCTGCTGTTAGAACCCTGCCACTGAATGTACACTTTCGCAGGGTATGTTGCGAACAGCCTGTTTATTCTTCTGGCCTCATTCTCTTTTGTGTACCTCTTTAGGCAACTGGACAAGGCTTGGAGCCATTGTAATCGGTTTCTAGGTTGCCCAGCCTTCATTCTCGCCATGATCTTAGCTTTCAGGTCAGTTGCTGCCTTGCTCAGCAATTCATTGACTGGGGCTTGCCTCCCAATCTCTGGTAAAACCTCCTCCTCTGATCTGGCAACCTGGTGTCCTTCACCATGGAATCTGCGTTGTACTTCATCAATCTCAAGTTTTGATAGCAATTGTGGATGTTGGAACACTGAGCTACTAGTTGTTTCGTGGTCAACCGTGACTGTGGGTTTCGAAGTAACCATTCAGCCCATATTCTTTGCATGTAACCTCCTTCAAATGTGGCATAAACCAAGGTGATGCACTCTCCCCAATGCTGTTCTGCATAGGGTGCTGTGTGCATTAACACAAAAAATATATTACAAACATGCACAGAGACACAAGTTATTATTATTTTTTTTTCCCTCTGCACCCCGAGGATCGATTTGGGACCAGTCCCTCCCTGATCTACTGGTCGATCACGATCGACATAATGGGCACCCATGCCCTAAGCCAAGTAATCGCCACGATTGGCTATGGATACCGCCTCAGAAATGAAGCTACGATCAGTCACTTCCTTAACATGGATGACATAAAGCTGTATGCTAAGAGCGAAAGGGTCATAAACTCCCTGATCCGCACAACCAGGATCTACAGCAGTGACATCGGAATGTCATTCGGGCTTGAGAAATGTAGTCAGATGGTGACTAAGAGAGGCAAGGTAGTCCACACTGAAGGCGTCTCACTCCCTGAAGGAACAATAGCAGACAATGACGGCAGCTACAAGTACCTCGGGATACCACAAGCCAATGGCAACCTCGAACTGGCAACAAGGAAAGCGGCTACGGCCAAATACCTCCAGCGGGTGAAGCAAGTCCTAAGAAGCCAGCTCAATGGCAAGAATAAGACCCAGGCAATAAACAGCTATGCCCTGCCAATGATCAGATACCCTGCAGGAATTATAAGGTGGCCAAAAGAAGAGATTCAGACCACGGATGTTAAGACCCGAAAGCTCCTAACCATGCACGGAGGGCTCCATCCCAAATCCAGCACCCTGAGACTCTACGCAAGCCAAAAGGAAGGAGGCCGGGGACTAGTGAGTGTGAGAGCCACTGTCCAGGATCAAACATCCAAGTTCCAAGAATACATCAAGGAGAAGGCTCCAACGGATGACGTACTCAGAGAATGTCTCAGACAATGGGGAACAGAGGATGAGGTGCTAGAAGAGGGACCATCATGGGAGGACAAGGCCCTCCACGGAATGTACCATCGGACCATAACTGAAGTGGCTGATCTCAATAAGTCCTATCAGACAACACAGAGGCACACATCCTGGCTGCTCAGGAGCAGGCCCTGAGCACCAGAGCCATTGAGGCCCAGACATACCACAAGGCCCAAGGTGGAGGTTGTGCAAAGAGGCACCTGAGACAATCCAACACATCACTGCAAGATGCTGACAGGGAAAGCTTACATGAAACGCCATAACCAGGTGCCTGGCATAGTCTACCGAAACATCTGTGCGGAGTGTGGACTGGAAAACCCAATGTCAAAATGGGAAACACCTCCAAAGGTGGTGGAGAATGACAGAGCAAAGATTCTGCGGAGCACTTGGGGCAGTGACCCCCAAACTGGATGAATGGTTGCAACAGATCCCGGGAACTACCCAGAGCTTGCGGGACAGATTCCCGGCCATTGTGACCATGCCGAAATTTCCTTAAGCAAGATACTGAACCCCCAGTTGCTCCTGATGCAACACTATCAGTAGGTGAATGAGGAAACAGCGTTAAAACGCTTGAGTGCCTTAGGTAGAAAAGTGCTATATAAGCGAAAGCCCTTTCACCATGCGAAATTAACCTCTTATGTACTCACCTGAATATGTTGCGCACCTGTTGCTCATTTGTCAAGCGAACAGGTTGCTAATGGCAGGCCTGTCAATTCTGATGTTCACAAACACCTTTGATTCACCGTCAATAAAATTCATTTCATCATCAATAAAGGTAAAATACATCCTGATATTGAAAAAAGAACATCTTACCAATTAACAGAACTACACACAGCAGAATAGCCATGGCAGTTCCAGTGCTGAGACCAATGGGCCGGAAGATCACTTCAGTAGAACATGTTCGCAGCAAGCCTTCTGTCCCACACAGGCACACTCGGATAGTGAGGGTTGATGTGCTGCTCCGAACAGGGTATCCACTATCTTCAACCACAACAGGGAAAACATGTATGTCGTGTATCCCATGCTGAAGACCAGAGCGTCGTGTCACTATGCCAGCTGTGTTGTCTGAAAAACAAATTAGTGGTTGTTAGTCACGATACAAGTATTGCAAATATACATTGGAATGTGCCTGTGTCACAACCAATCCATCCATTTTCTTATCAGAACTGACTTTGGGTGAGAGGCAAGGTACACCTTGGTCGCCAGCAAATGTCAGTCAGTGCAGATGTGGTGCAAAATTGCTCAGCACGAGTCCACTGTGCTGCCCATGTCACAATCTACTCTTTTCTAGTTAGTCTAGTTTTCCCATAACACAATAAAGGATTGTAGGGGTCTAGCATATGAGATACAGCACAATAAGTCCTTCCACCTCTGTTCGCCTTTGGTGGCGTCCAGGAGTTGGTAAAATGGCATTCTTTGTCCATGTTTTATTGTTTTATTGTTTTATAATTTTGCACATTTTCACAATTTGAAAAGGTGGTTGTGGTTTCCAATGGCTTCTGATGGATTTGTTGGTCTATGTGTTGTGTACTAGAGACCATCATTAAATGACGGTAGCATTTCATTGCGAAACCTTCAATCTTCCTTTCTGAGATTGCAGAGAGTGTCCAGCGTAAATGTTATGCAGTATTTGGCATGCTCTTCACTTATTATGCAAATGAGTTTGCAGCAAATTAACACTGTATTAAATAATATTATTTCATTCACAATAATATGCACACTACACTAATTGGATAATTTGTTAGAATCATAATGTGATGCTGTTAGGTGTCTTGGAATGCCTTAGATACCTTCAGTTTTGATAAGTTACATGACAGAAGTAGGACATTATTTTTCAATATTACATTTAGCACTGAGGGTCCAAAAAAAAAGCTATTTAGCCTTCATATTTAAATCACTGTCACTGATGGGATAGTGGTACACACGGCAGACTTGCATGCGGACAACGTGGGATTGGTTCCCACTCAGTGGCGGTCGGAATGTGGGTGTGAATGTTCGTTTGTCTCTGTATGTGCCATGCAACCGAGTGGCAACCAGTTCAGGGTGTAGTCTGCCTTCCGCTGGCATAGGCTCCAGCAACTCCACGCGACCCTGTTCAGGATAAGCGATGTTGAAAATGGATGGATATTTGAAACACTGAGTAGGCAAGTCATCACTGCACACACTGAGGTTGAACAGGCTGTTCTGCATCTTACTTCCATAATCTCGAACAGTGAACTTTCTGTTGTGAATATCCTTAGGCGTCTTGAAGAAAAACCTTTGAGTGATAGGAGGAAGGTCCAAGTCGACAGCACTGACCATCTGAATCACCTGTATATCGAAGATGACAGAGACAACAGATGATTGGTTGAGACAACTTTTCAGACCAGTTCATGAGGCAAAGTGGAGCCTATTCCAGCCGACTGTGGGCCTGAGGCAGACTGCAGATTTAATGGTCACAATGGAAAAGGTTTTGAAATGATTTAGAGATCTCATTTTTATAAACAAACAGACACCTAGCATGGGTGTATAAACTATATCCACTGCATATCCACCCATCCATCCATTTGAGATGGTTGAATACGAATAGAAACATCCATCCATCCATCTTCCAAACCGCTTCATCCTCACTAGGGTAGCGGGGGGTGCCGTAGCCTATCCCAGCTGTCTTCGGGCAGTAGGCGGGGGACACCCTGAATTGGTTGCCAGCCAATCGCAGGGCACACAGAGACGAACAACCATCCACGCTCACACTCATACCTAGGGACAATTTAGAGTGCACAATCAGCCTGCCATGCATGTTTTTGGAATGTGGGAGGAAACCGGAGCACCCGGAGAAAACCCACGCAGGCCCGGGGAGAACATGCAAACTCCACACAGGGAGGCCGGAGCTGGATTTGAACCCGGTACCTCAGCACTGTGAAGCCGACGTGCTAACCACTGGATACCGGGCCGCCCACGAATAGAAACAAGGGACCTATTCTGATATTGGTTTACATTTTTTCACTTTCTTCAAATAAATTATACACGTGATAATATTTGTATTTGAAATGTCTACATTATTTGTCAGTATTTTATGGAATAAAAACAAATACAGGGATATGCCCCAAATATGAGGGCATTCTGGACAAAAGTGTCATTGTGAGTTACAGAAATTATTTGATCGCATTGATTGCCTCAAAACATTGTTCAACTTCATATTAAATTCAAGGCTGCCAATATAATTTTTACCCAAGTCAGTTTTATATGTGTGTAAAATACCGTATTTTCCGCATTAAAAGACGCACTGGATTTTGAGGCGCACCTTAAATTAATGGCTATTTTGTAAAATATTTTCATACATTGGACGCTTCGCATTATAAGGCGCAATCTACAATGCCTTCACTAGATGGTGCTACACTCATCACATTCAACTCGAAAGGCATCCGTTCAACTTGAGAGGCATTCAAGACCGCCTTTGAAAAACGTAAATTAACTATTACTGTACTTAACCGAAACTACGAAAATTGAAAATAATGCATCAAAACAGAAAATCAAGCGAGGAAATCACAAAATAAATTCAATATCCCCCCTACAGAATTTATTTTGTGATTTCCTCGCTTGATTTTCTTCATAGTATCATTGAGGTAATCATTAATTTATGTTTTTCGGAGGCGGCCTTGAATGCCTCTCGAGTGAAACGGAAGAAGAAAAGGCACGAAACGGACAAAGACGTATAGTACCTGTATTTGTTGAGGCTGTGAAAACCATGAATAAAGCCTGCGGAAAAAAAATAAAACCACAGCTCTCCTTTTTTCAACAAATACAGGTGCATCTTTGTCCGTCTCCGTGCCTTCTTTTCTTCCGGTCAACTCGAGAGGCATTCAAGGCCGCCTCCGAAAAACATAAATTAATGATTACCTCACGATCGCCTCCGAAAAACGCATTGGCATTTCATTGATCGTAGCTCCAACAGTACGATCAGACGTCAGTAGTTATTTATTCCTTTGTTGTGTATTCACAAATGATGAAATCACAAAACAAATTCTGTAGGGGGGGGGGGTATATAATTTATTTTGTGATATCCCCGCTTGCTTTTTAGTTTTGATTTATTATTTTCAATTTTTTGAATTGAATTGAATTGAATACAACTTTATTGTCAAATTTTGTAGTTTCATTGGAGTAATCATTAGTTTACGTTTTTCGGAGGCTGTCTTGAACGCCTCTCGAGTCGAATGGAAGAAGGCACGGAGACAGACAAAGACGTACCTGTATTTGTTGAGACTGTTTTAAAAAATTAACACCACAGCTCTCCTTTTTTCGGAGCTGCAACAAAAATGTATTTAATAAAGCAGCGACACAATTCACTGAACCAACAGCAAGTTATAACATTGGAAGCATGTCTCCAGGAATGAGCCATCTTGGAGTCGATGTATTACCGTAATGACCATACACAAGACGCACGGGATTTTAAGACGCTCGGTGAGCTTTTAAGAAAATTGAAGACTTTTTGGTGCGCCCTATAGTGCGGAAAATACGTTAATTAAAACATGAATTTTATCGAATAATTTTCCATTGGGTGTTTTTTAACGTACCATTTTGCAACACAAATATGATCCTTCACAACTAACAGCAGAACACCCGGAAAAAGCAATGATCCCGAGACATATCAGAACGGATAAAAGTCAAGTCCATTTTTTTTTTTTTAACGTAACTTTTTTTCCTTCCCAAGATGGTGCCCGAGTAGGCAGCCGTTGGCAAGTGCTCTTCAAGAGCTTTGCTTTTTTGTTGTTGTTGTTGTTGTTTTTTTAATTTTGGTCTTTTGTTTTGTCACATGGTGTTTGTTGTTTCGGCGTGTGGACCTGATGTGGACTGTTTTCAGCGTTTTTTGGCCACGACATTCATCAATGGAGAAGAATCTGTGCTTTGTGGTTGCGCCTTCTCGGCAGCACACCTGTACCAGCACAGATTTTGATTGGGAGGAATGTCGGCGCAATTTGACTCTCGGTACTGGACAGCCGCGCGGTGCTTGTGTTTTTTTGCGCCTGTAATGGGC
The DNA here is from genome assembly GCA_018466805.1 of Hippocampus abdominalis. Classification (NCBI taxonomy): domain Eukaryota; kingdom Metazoa; phylum Chordata; class Actinopteri; order Syngnathiformes; family Syngnathidae; genus Hippocampus; species Hippocampus abdominalis. The sequence continues at coordinate 305,107 of CM031708.1, forward strand.
AGCATTTTTCACAGCCCCATTTTGTTTAGTGGAGATGTCGACGCTGTTGGACAGTCTGAGTTGGTGCGGCTGGATGGATGGCTGCTGAAGTTGAGGATAAGGAGAGAGGAGCATCGATGCGTATTTGGAACTGAGAGTCGCCGCTTGGAATTGAAATGGATTTACCTGGGACAGGAGAAGAGAAACAATCTCTTTTTCATCAATGGATGCTACAGCTTCTTGTAGACTTTGAAACTTAGCTTGTAGCTGACGTGTGCACGTGTGATCCACTGGTGAATGAGCACTTTGATCTTTCCTCTTTGATCTCAAACTGCTTTAAACAACAAAGCGTATGAGGGAAAAGTGGCTAGGACTGCACGACTGTCTGTGTTTTATGTTATGTGTCGTGTTTATTATTTTACTTCATGTTAACTGTTTTGTTAAGCACTTTGTTAGAGCTGCTGCTGTTGTGAAAGCGCTATTATATAAATCAGGATGTATTTTATTGTATTAATCACAAAAAAGTTTCAAAGGATTTCACATACCTGCAGTTGACAAATATTAACTAAATCCCCTGAACTTAAGCCCCTATTAGGAGGGCAAGGAAAAACAAGAACAACAAAAAGAATGACCTTCAGAATGGGCCACAGATGGGAAAATCCCCCTTCCAGGATGTCCAGGCTGTAATGTCTCATGTTTGTTTGTTTATTGAACATAAAAACATATACAGTAATAAATTGACAGAAAGTAAAGGGAAGTAAAATAGTAAAAAGGAAAAGAAAACAGTCATCATACAACACAATGTTCAAAGGAAGAAGAAGAAGTAAAAAACTTATCTGGTCCTACCCGATGTTATGTATTAATATATAAATAAATAAATTAAATATCAAATAATGGATGCAGAATGGGCAATATTTCACACAAAATGGTGATAAGCAATATTAGAATAATTTGAATGAGTACATTTAATAAGATGCAACACTGCAGGAAGATGGCATCGGAGAGGTGGGTCACCCTCAAAACCCAACCCGGTTGGTCAATGAAGAAATCATTTTAGCAGTGCCTCCGGTAGATGGACCACATCACATCTTGTCCAGGTCAGTATGTGCAAATCTTGTCCAGATCAGTCGGAGAAGAATCCATACAGCAACATCCAATTGGGTCATCGTCACCTAACCCCCCTCTCCAAGCTGGAGGAGGTGGGGAAAGGACAAACAGAAGAAACAGCAATGGAGCACGCCAAAATTGTTATGTTTCTGTCTAGTTACGTTTGGTTTTGTTTCCTCATGTGCCCTTTTTGTCCCCACCTGTTCTCGTCATCAGTGTCGCTTGTGGTGAACCAATCAGCTCCCGCAACCCTTTTTTTCTTGTCCAGGTGTTTCCCGTTGTCTCGTCACTTTGCTTGTATTTAGTTACCTGTGTTCCGTCAGTCTTTGTTGGGTCATTGCGAGTGTGAGTGTGTGAGTATACGTGTGCTCCTGTCATGTTTTGTTTCTTGTCATAGTTTTGTTTGTTACTTTGGTTCCTTGTGATTACCAGGACTTTGTTTGAGTACTTCGAATTAGTGTTTTTCCAGTGTACTCCTGTTTGTATTTTTGTTAAATACATTTTGGCCAACTCATCCTGCTCCTCCCTGCCTCCCTGCTTTTTGGGGTCCTCCCAACAACTACCATCATGTAAAATGTGACAGAATGTGACCCAACCATTCATTGGAACCATAAGGACCAGAGGCCTGGTCCCACTGCCACCCGTTCCTGTTGCCATTGCCCTCCATCCCTGTTCCCGGTGAGGCAAGGGTTACCGTCAGCCTCCGTCCCTGTTCCCGGCGAGGCAAGGGTTGCCGTTGCCCTCTGTCCCTGTTCCCGGCGAGGCAAGGGTTGCCATCGCCCTTCGTCCCTGTCCTCGGTGAGGCAAAGGTTGTCGTCGTCCTGAGTTCCTGTCCCCGGCAAGGCACGTGTTGCGCCCCACCCTCCCGCCCTGTTCCCGCCGAGTCAAGCAATTAGGTAACTTTGTGACGTCTGGGATTCGTCCCTTGAGGGAGAGGTACTGTTATGTTCCTGTCTGGTTACGTTTTGTTTCCTCATGTGCCCTTTTTGTCCTCACCTGTTCTCCTCATCAGTGTCCCTTGTGTTGAACCAATCAGCTCCCGCAACCTTTGTATCTTGTCCAGGTGTTTCTCATTGTCTCATCACTTTGCTAGTATTTAGTTCCTTGAGTTCTGTCAGTCCTTGTTGGGCCATGGTGAGTTGTGAATGTCAGTATGTGAGTAAACCTGTACTCCTGTCATGTTTTGTTTCCTGTCATAGTTTTGTTTGTTATTTTGGTTCCGTGTGATTTCCAGGCATTTGTTTGAGTACGTCGACTTAGTGTTTTATCATTGTTCTCCTGTGTGTATTTTTTTTTGTTAAATACTTAGTAACTAAGGGCAGTCTCTGCTAGACATAAAAGCTAGTCAGCCACCTGTTAAACAAGAATAATCTGCTCAATCTCTCAACATTGCCTTGAGCAGGCAAGGTGACAGAGAAAATTACTCAATGCCTAATCATTTTTTTGGGCAAGATTACAAATGCTAGCTATATTCGTTTTTGTAATCTCAGATTGCCTCATCCTAGTGTCCTTGGATCTGACACGTATGATGATATCTGAGTAGCTCGTGCTGTTAGCCTTTTACTGGTGTCTCGGTGTAAAGGGTTTGGTGAGGCCATAGAAGCCGACTTCCGGATGGCCTTGAGGAAATTCTGGTCCGCCATCCGACGTCTTAGGAAGGGGGCTGCTGACCTCGACTCAGGACATTGAGTCGGTGAGCAGAATACTTCCAAGATCTCCTCAACTCCACCAACACGCCTACTTAGAGGAAGCAGAGTCTGGGGACTCTCATGTGGCTTCTCCCATCTCTGTGGTCATAGGTGCACAAGAGGAGGGTCCATCGGGAAGTCGGGTCTCAGATTCAGGAGGAGTGGTGTGGCTTTCGTCCCGGGGCGTGGAACAGTGGACCTCTACATCATTAACAGGGTTCTCGAGGGTACATGGGAGCTCGCCCAACCAGTCATCCCCGTCCCTCAGGGAGTTCTGTGGCCGGTGCTTTGGGAGTATGGGGTACTGAACCCCCTGATATGAGCTGTTTGGTGCCTATACCACCAATATCAGAGTTTGGTTCGCATTGCCAGCAGTAAATCGGAATTGTTTCAAGTGAGGGTTGGACTTCACCAAGGCTGCCCTTTGTCACCGATTTTGTTCATAAACTTTACGGACAGAATTTCTACGTGCAGCCAAGGTGTTGAGGAGGTACGGTTTGGTGGCCACAGTATTGCATCTCTGCTTTTTGCAGATGAAGTGGTGTTGTTGGCTTCTTCAATCCAGGATCTCCAACTCTCATTGGAGCAGTTTGCAGTCGAGTGTGAAGCAGTTGAGATGAAAATTAGCACCTCCAAATCTGAAACTATGGTCCTCAGTCAGAAAAGGGTGGAGTGCCCTCCCCAGGTCGGGGATGAGATCTTACCCCAAGTGGAGGCATTTAAATATCTCAGGGTTTTGTCCACGAGGCAGGGCAAGATGGAGCAGGAGATCGACAGTTGGATCGGTGCAGCGTTGGCTGTGATGTGGACTTTGTATTTGCCTGTCATGGTGAAGAAGAAGGTGAACCAAAATGCAAAGCTTCCAATTTGCTGGTCGATCTACGTTCCTACCCTCACCTATGTCATGAGCTATGGGTTGTGACAGAGAGAACGAGATCCCAGATACAAGCGGCCAAAATGAGTTTTCTCCGCTGGGTGTCCGGGCTCTCCCATAGTGATAAGGTGAGAAGCTCGGTGTTGAGCCGTTTCTCCTCCACATCGAGAGGAGCCAGATGAGGTGGCTTGGGTATCTAATTAGGATGCCTCCTGAACGCCTCCCTGGCAAGAGACACTGGGGACAACCCAGGACATTCTGGAGAGACAGCTGGCATGGGAACGCCTTGGAATCTCCCGGGAAGAGCTGGGAGAAGAATCAGAATCATCTTTATTGGCCAAGTATGTAGAACACACAAGGAATTTGACTCCGGTATAACACGCTGCATTAGTATCATCATAAACAAGGACATGACAAATAAGTATGGAAGGACATTTCTTAACGTAAGTGAACCGTAGTGCAGTAGTACCACCCAGTGACAAAGTGCAAAGTATCAAGCAGAGCTAAAGTGATCAGTGGTAGAATACAATACTATAACAGTTGTACAGTTGGTGCAGAAAATCATTGAACCATTTTAAAGTGACCAGTAGCAGTATTTGTTGTACAAGAAGTGTGCAATTGTGCAGATGTCCTTGAGCGCTTTAAAGTGTCTGGTGTGGTGGAGTATAAGTCAGTGACTGTTTAGGGAGTTAATGGCTAGAGGGAAGAAGCTGTGTAAGTGTCTGCTGGATTTGGTGCGCTGAGGAGAGGGAAGTTTGGGATTCCATGCTAAAGCTTTTGCTTCGCAACCTGGTAGAAAATAGAAGGATGGTGCCTCTGAGAGTAGCTTCAACATCGGGCCCCAGGAATACATAATACATCACTGTTGCATGGATTTTAAGCAGAATTTTACTGGTGATGGAGTCACCTATAACATGCGGGAGGCAGTAGTCCAGGGTGGAATGCAGCGAGTCTGTGTCTTAACAGGCTTATCACAATTAGCAAGCCGTTTGGGGCTTATGGTAACTGTGCAAATTGGTCGGCTACAACCCACACTATCTGTTGTGTCCTCCGTGTCTATGGTTCCCACATTATTCTGCTGTAGCTGATAAAAATGTCCCTTTAGCAGTGGGAAAGATGGAACTGGTGCAAGGGGAACACAAAGTCATACTTACGTTTAATGGCCCGGAGAACGAAAACAGTGTGAGCAGAAGAGCAGCCAAGGACCCTGCCGATGTCTAAGCAGTGATGTGGCTGAAACTGGTAACAACTGACGATTCACTGCTTAATTCTCCAAAAAGTGAAAAGTAAAAAAAACAAACATAGGATGTAGGCGAGGGGAACAACCAAAAAATTGCGGGTGTTTGTCTCTCCAGTGAACACTGCGTAGCAAAGTGCTGGCTGTCACACACAAAAATACACACAAACTACTTTGCCACCTAACTCTTTCACCATTTCATAATATACTAAATCAACTTTTTGTGGAGGCCTCTATTTCTTGGCATAGCTGTATATGAATGATTTGATGCCATTTTTACTATGACTCACACCAAAACTCAGTATTCTTGTCACTTTACCTGTCCAGCTTTGGAAGTTTCGCAGACAAATGTAGTTGATGGGAACACCAGTTTAGGAGGGAACTCGTTCACATCCAGGACATTGACCGTCACTATCACTTTGGTGGACAGCAAAGGGTTTACTGAAAATAGTCAACATGAAGCCATGAGTAGACACGTGATTATGGCTGTTCACAATCCCTATAATATTGGTAAATACATTTACAATGATCATGGATGCTGCAATAGAAGTAGTTCTATCACAAATAAACATTCAAAAACATGTAGAGTGTCATGATTTGGTTTGAGACCAACAGGTGGCACTGTAGGGCTCCCCCTACAGCTGCACACCTGTTGGTCGTTGGGTAATTAGTGGCATAAAAGGACTCCTGCCCTCATTGTCGGATCATTGTTGCCGTATGTTGGCTGCTGTCATGTTTGTTTCAGTCATGTTTAGGTCATGGTTATGTTTTATCTTTAGTCATGTTTTTTGTTTGATACTTTGGACTTTGTTTGTTTAGGATTTAGTTTTCTCTGTGTTTCAATACAACTTGTCAAGTACACCCTGCTCCTCCCTCCTGCCTGCTTTTTGGGGTCCACCACCACCTCACAACGTGACATAGAGCTTGTCAAAGTAATACCGTATCTTAGTTTTGAATACAAATAAAGTGAGAAAGTCCATACTTGTGCCACTTAATGCCCCTATCAATTTAATGTAAACCCTTTGTAGCTGAAATGTGCAATAGCTCCCGCATAGTTGAAGGCAAGATTAAAAAAAATGTGTTGCAATTCACCAAGTAAATTTATTTATTCTTTGAACCCCCATGTTTCCATAAATCCATAGGAGCATGTTGTAGCTAGCAGCATACATAAATGAAAACATAACTGTGCAGCACCAACGGGTTGTTTGTTTACTCAAACAAAGATTACGGTATGTAATGTGTTGCGGTTATACCTAATAAGATAAGAACACCTTTATTGGTCTCACAATGGAGAAATTTGCCATCCCCAGGAACAAAATTTGAGCAGGGGTGGGGGGGAGTAGAAAAAGAAAATATAACATGCACAAAATGTTTAAGAGGGAAAAAAAGAACTGTACACGGTAGATAAAATATAAAAATACAAAAATATAGATACAGATATATACAGATACATAATAATGACTACTTACAGACTTTGTTTGCTACCACAGTGATGTTGTGCTGAAATACTTCTTCTCTGTCCAGGTATTCATTCAAGGAAATGGTGCCATCAATGCTGTCAATATCAAAATAGCTGTCATACTCTTTCTGCCATTCAAGTGAATATCTGCATAAATCAGACCAAAATGTCAGAGGAAACTTAGGTGAGGGAAAGATCAATTCTTGGCTAACACATGGTAAACAAGTTCGTCATTAGCAGGCCTCACTTTTATTTCCAAAGCATTCAATTTATGAAATGTGGCATTGCAACAAGTCTTCTGTAAATAACATGGTAGTTATAAACCACATGTCTGTAGTTACCTTTTTTGTTAGTTTTACCTGACTGCACTGCTGCTGGCATCAAGGTCATGGGCTGTAACAGAGCCAATGATGGATCCTGATGGAGTGTCTTCATATGTGTCCACAGAGTAATATAGTTTGGTAAAGACAGGAGGCTCTTCCATGTCCAAGACATCCACCTTGACGGTTGCTGAATCCCTGAAGGGTCCCAAGTGCAGAAACCGAGGATCAAACTCTGCATTAGATGCTTCAACCTTGAAAGTGTAGGAATTCTTTGTTTCATAGTCCAGAACCTGATAAGCAATGAGAAACAGAAAATATTACATTACAGAATATAACCCGACAAGTAATTCCCTCTCTCACACTCACTCCCCTCTCGCTTGACCTTAACCTCAAGGTCATGATCTCATAAAATGTTTTCATAATTTTTTTTCTAAATCATTTCAATATTATCTATCACGGAAGCAATGCATCACAAAAATACTTTAATAAGGTCACAGAATTACCAGTATGCAAAATAACTCACATTTTTAGACAAATATTATGTCTGTAAAAAAACAAACGAAGAATTGGAAAACATGGTTTAATTTAAAAGAAGTGAGCACATCAAATCAAACTGAATTGAATTGTTCCCCTTTAATATATATATCACGATATGTATTGAATCGTCTTTTATGACAGCGATTTATATTTAAAGGAAATGCCACATTTACAGAATTGACAAGTTCATCCATGTGCATGTTAAATGACAAGAAACTCTTTGCGTTACCCTCATGGACTGAGCTGTACCATATCAAAACAAATCTCAATACTATTGAGTCAAACCGAATCTAATCGTTTCACTTTAAAATGGAACTGTCCTTGAATCTTATGGCAGCCCATGTATTGAAATATTGTTGGATTAAGCCAAGGCCTAGGAGCTCATAAGTGAGGCATGAATGATAAAATGTATGAACAATGTAAGAGGAGTGCCATGTCAAGATGAAGTGACGGTGATGTGATGGATTTATTCCAAAATAAATCAATAAATTAATGGGTTAACTCCCAGGAATAGGCAGTTCCTACAATTTGAATTTCGCATCGATTGAAATAGTAATTTCCAATTTTAACGCTAGCCTGCGCTAAACTCAATTTAAAGAAGTCCAGACAAGTGCAATGCATCCATCCACCCATCCATTTTCCGATCCTCTTTATCCTCACAAGAGTCACAAGAGGGGTGCTAGAGCCTATCCCAGCTGCCAGACTGCCGCTTTTGTATACTTCCGAATTCAGTCTGTTGTGACCATCCTGAGATATATCATTAAAAAAAGACTGTAAGAAGAAATATGCATGACATTGTTTAAACTGTAAACCACTCATCAGCCAAAATAATCACACAGACAGATTGAATTTTGCTAAGAAGTACAGAGATGAGCAACAAATGCTTTGGAACAAAGTCTTATGGGCTGATGTCACCAAGAGTAACCTCAAACAAAGTGAGTGGTGGAAAGGCCAAAATATTGAATAAGAAAGGATCTGCGTATGATCGGGTCCAAAGTGCTCTTCTTCAGGCAGGTTGTTGTGTCGCTTTGTGCGATCGGGTTTGTTTAAAAATACAAGTCCTGGTAAGAGTAGAGGTTCTTTATTTGGAATGCCGTCTTGGTCGGAGGGAGAAATCAATAACCATGTGTACATCTCGTAGACTCTCGTACGACTCTGACTAATGGCTGCGCATGCTATGTGTGTGCTCTGTGCGCAGGCATAGCTAATCGAACAAGCAAACTCGACCAAGTGTCCTTCATCAACCAGAGAAAAAACTGCAGTGTTTGCTCTGTTAAAATGACAGCCCAGGTTTCTTGATACTTACATTTTGATGAGCTAAAAGACAGAATCTTATCAAGTATCAAGTACAACTTTATTGTCAAATGTGCTCTATGTGTTATATACAGCACATTTGCCCTGCAGTATGTGTAACATACAGCACAGATGAAATTTCCTCCCTCTTAAACAGACAACAGACAACAAGAGGAGACGCTGCAGGTGCCCGCACCGCCATCAAAAGAACACTTAACATAAAATGCAGTGATAATTTTACAGTTTACCAGCAGCGAGTCCCAGGGACTCGCTGATCAGAAAAGTACGAGTCCAATTATGCATTTCGAGAGTCCCAAATTTCTAATTCTGAAATGGTCTACTTATTCAATTCATATCATATGATAATAACACAAACAACAACATATACATACAATTATAAATAAATGCTGAAAAAATGTAAATAATTCAGTAGGATTTCGGAAATTCACGGGAACCGTTTGTCGGTTCCGTCAGATTACCCAATGGAAAACCACGGTAACTAATTTTGGGTTCCGTAAACGTTCATCATGGGAACCCATTTTTCAATTTTGACTGATATTCATAATCAAGAATTCTGAAACTCAAAAGTATAATGTTTCAAGGGTAAATGTTTGAAAACTATGCATTAACAATGAACATTCCATCAGTAGCTGTGTAGGTTTATTCAATAAAATCAAAATTATTCAATGGATCAAAATATGTTATACTCATATGGCATCATGAATACAACATACCACAAAATCAGATTATTTTTTCCAATCTCACACTGCAAAGATTAATTTACTGGTAATCGTTAATACAGGTACATTTTGACGTGGCTTGACATCTTCCCAAAACGATGCAAGTGTAATCTACTATCAATTTGACGAAAGAATCTAACACACGTCATCATTAGTTCTACCAACAGTTAACATTAGCATTACTACACGTTGTGACGAATATTTTATTCCTAAAGTTACCATGCTACAACCAGTAAATTATAGAATAACTAATACTGTTTCATAATATTTTTCATAGCGAGGAGCAGCGAAAGTCAGCAAAACAACAGTGAGTCAGATATAGCGATATATACAGTACAGTACATGAGTGAGCGGGAGGGGGGGCTGAGAAGATGCAAAGCCATGTTGATTGGCTGTGCATCTTCTTTCTGTCTGATCATGTGGGTTACTCTTTGATCTTTAATCAGTGTCTAAGTGTTGTTTACAATGTGTGCTAGTGTGTGCATGTGTGTGTGTGTGTGTGCGGCAGAGAGAGAGAGAGAGAGAGGAGGCTTATAAGAACAAAAGCAGGTCTCTTCCATCCTTAATTGTATAATCATCTTTAATTGACTAATCATAAACACGTCTGCTGCACAGCAGTAGGATGGCTGGCCTATGTGTGTGTGTGTTTGTGTGTGTGCGTGTGTGTGTGTGTGTCTCGTAGTTTTTTTTTGTTTGTTTTGACTGAGAAATTTCCTTGCGTCCCAAAAACGCACATTGTTTGGAACTGTGCGTCCAGCGGGAAAATTGTGTGTCTAGGACGCGGGGCGCAGAGGTAACGAGATGGCTGAAATGACAAAATAAAAGTGTCCTTTTCACCAGTGCAAAGACGTCCTGCTGAAATGTGCACACTGCACACGTCTGCTACAAGCTAAGCTTGAAAGCAACAAGAAGCTGTAGCATCCATTAATAAAAAAGAGAGATTGTCTCTCTTCTCCTGTCCGATGTAAATACGCTTCAATTCCAAGCCACGACTCCCAGTTCCACATACGCATCAGCGCTCTGCGCTGACGCTCCTTTCTTCTCATCGTTAGCTCCTCAAGCCATGCATCCATCCAGCCGCAGACTGTCCATCAGCACCAATCTTTTCGCTGAAAAAAGCGTGGCTGTGAAAATGCTGCCTATTTCAGGCGCAAGACACAAGCACTCTGGAGCTGTCCAGCAACGACAGTCAAATGGCGCCGACATTCCTCCCAATCAAAATCAGTGCTGGTACACGCGTGCCGCCGAGAAGGCGCAACCACCAAGCACAGATTCTTCTTCTTTGATGAATGTCGTTGCCAAAAATGCTGAAAACAATCCACATCAGGTCCACATGACGTCACAACAAACACAAAGTGACAAAACAAAACACTAAAACAACCAAAAAAAACCACCAAAAAAGCAAGGCTCTTGTAGAGCACTTGCCGACGGCTGCCTACACAGGCGCCATCTTGGAAAAAAAATGCCATTGATTTTACTTCTGAAGTGGTTTACAAAGTCCTCACAGAGAGCGTCTGTTGATGTCTGTGGGAACTATTTAGAATCTGAGCTTGTTAAAAGATCAAAGGTGGAGAAAAGAAGTCTGGGGTTGTTTTTATTAACTGTAATGAGATTACAAAAATGGGATGTTCTTGCCTGTAACTATTTTATTGTAAGATTTGAATTGTTTACATAATATCGCATACTGAACTGTGAGTTTACTTTTTCTCCAACTCCTCTCAGCACTCTTGCATTGTATATTTGACCTCTTAATACATAATTTCTCCACGGGGGCAAAGTGGAGCCACTGAATCTAGTGTTGATTTAAAATGTCTGTGAAAATTATCAACAATAAAATCACACAAACACTTATTAAGGAACACCAACACCATGCCAGGCTCATTTTACAACGACTCTTGGAAAACGAACTCTCTCATATCGACTCCAGTTCTTTTGGGGATTTATAATTGAGAGGGCTCATCTGACAGCTGACCCAGCCAAGGTTAAAGCGGTGGTGCAATGGCCAAGGCCACCACCAAGAAACAGTTGCAGTGCTTTTTGGGGATCGCTAATTTTTACCAATGCTTCACCAGGAATTATACCCAGAATGCACTACCACCAAGCTGTTTAACCTCCATCAAAGTCCCATTTACGTGGGATTCTAACGCTGGAACATCTTTTCAAGAATGAAGGAATGTGTTCACTCATACACTTTGGTTATCCTAATCCAAATATTCCTTTTGTTGTAGAAGTGGATGCTTCTGATTCAGGAGTGGGGACTGTGCTGTCCCAGCGTTCCCCAGTCAACAAGAGACTCCACCCCTTCACCTTTTTCCAACATCGTATCAATCCTGCAGAAGCCAACTATGACGTGAGAAACTGGGTACTGTTGGCCATCGTTCTAGCCCTACAAGAGTGGAGACATTGACTCAACGGAACTAACCGTGTACACCGATACAAAAACCTCGCATAAATTCGTTCAGCCAAGAGAATGAATTCACGTCAAGCCCAGTGGGCATTACTATTCACCCACTATAATTCACACTCAACTACCGTAAGAGCTCCAAGAATGTGAAGCCTGATGCCCTGTCCCGGACCCATGACCCGCGGAGGAGAGTAACTAACCAGAGAACATCCTGCTAGATTATTGATCGTGGGGGCGCTGAGGTGGGAGATCGAGCAGAAAATCCAGGAGGCTCAGGACAGAACCCAAGTCCCAGCTGGATGTCCCACAGGGAAGCTATTTGTGCTCCCACAGCTGCGCTCGCCTCAGGTGGCTTGTCATCACGGGGTAAGCCTTACTTTCTATCTCATCACTTAGCGATTTTGGTGGCCAGAGTTTAAGAAAGATATGCTGGACTACATCAAAGCCTGCTTCACCTGCGCCTGCAGTAAAGCATCCCATCAACCACGGGCTGAGTTGCTACAACCTCTACCAGTTCCACCTCGACCTTGGTCCCACCGCTCCCTGGACTTCATCACTTGCCTTCCTCCTCCCACAGACAAGTCCGCCATTCTCACCATTGTCGACCGCTTCTCTAAAACCGCTCATTTCATCGCCTTACCCAAGGTGCCATCCACCTTGGAGACCGCCAGCCTCCTCATCATTTAAGTCTTCCATCTTCATGGGATCCCGGTGGGCATTGTGTCCGACCGGGGTCCTCAATTCATCTCCAAGGTCTGGGAGAGCTCCTGCCAAGCCCTGGGAGCCACGGCCAGCCTGGCTTCTGGATGGCACCCTCAATCCAATGGTCAAAAAGAGAGAATGGATCAGGACTTGGAATCAGCTCTTCCCTGTGTCTGCATTCACCAACCCATGTCATAGGCCATCCATCTGCCCAGAGTTGAGTACGCGCTCAACACCCTGGTCTCATCAGCCACAGGGTGGTCTCCCTTCATGGCTGCGTATAGACACCAACTGCCACTGTTCCTTTTGCAGCAGGGGGTGGTGGATTTCCCCCCAGTTCAGCTCCACCTGTGGCAGGCCCACAGAATCTGGAGGGGGACCAAAGCCAACCTGTCACGTACTGCCTCTCGCAATCAATAGCAGTGGTGAGAGAGGGACGGAGATGATTGATATTGTGTAGGTGGAAATATGCGGACCGCGTTTTGTCATTAATGCGGGAGTGGAAAGCTAGTGAGCTATCGAGGATGACACCAGGCTCTTGACCTGAAGGGAGGGGGACACAGTGGAGTTGCCCGACATGCCAAGATCGAACTGCATTGACCTTTCTCTGTTTCTGATTTTTGCATAAGGGGAAGGACTGCCCGCCCTACATTAACATTTAATCCCAATATAAACGTGACACTGTATTTTTCCTTTGCTTCCTGACTGAAATCTGAAACTCTCAGAAGCCCGAACCGATTCATTTTGTGTTGTGATAAACTGCAGAAAAAACGACATGGTGTTGGGGTTTTCTTCCACCTTATAGAGAAATAAAAGAACCTCTGTCCAAGGAGGGCCAAAAGGAAATGGACAGATCCCTTCCACTACAATTCACATTCCTGCATAAAAGATAACGGTATCAACTGAAAAAATATTCTGCCTGTTCGATGCACATGATCATGATCATTCCTTAAATATTAGTGTGTTACATTTAAAAGTTTTTAATTAGTCATAGAAGAACAGAATCATATGAGCTTTTGAAAAAAAATGATAACAATTGACAGAAGCTAAAAATGAAGAATGTAAATTAAATAGTAGTGAATAAATGTACCTTTTTTAAGACAACAATTCCCTCTTGACTTTCACCATTTGAGATTAAGTGAAACATGGTGCCCTCATCCCCTGGTACAATGGAATAGTCCACCTTTGCATTTCTGTCGAGGTCAAGATCATCGGCCAGAATCCGGCCCACAACTGAACCCGGTAAGGCTGTTTCAGGAACCACCAGATGAAAAATACCTGTGGATCATAAACAGACAATTAGATTATTTAGAAAGGCCATATCATACAAATTCAACTTTTTTGAGCTATTAGCCATGTTGAAATTATCATTCCTCACCAAAAACACCCTCAAAGGGCTGTTTTCCCCCATTCTTGCTCATTCCACCTCTGTAAGCAATAGCTCTGCCCAATCCAAGAAAAGGACTGGGCCCTCAATACCTTCACATAAGAAATGGATAAGTACCGCCATACCACAAGTGGCGCCCCCATCCCGCCGCTTGCCTGTTGTAAAAGCAACACTGGCTGTGCGGTCCCAGGCCGAGCTAATTGATGTGTGGCCTTGAGCTAGTCTCCCTAGTGATACTGTTTCATGGGTGGTGTGCACAGCAGCAAGCTTTCGGACGATCTCGTAAAAGGTTTTCGGCAGCCACGCAAGGACAGGCAGGGATTTCGTGAGCCAGGTGTCTTCCGGATTAGAAAAATAGCCACCAAAATAACTCATATTTCAGAAAAAATAAAATAAAATAAACCTGTTGGTCGAGTGGTTAGCGCGCCAATCCCCTCACACAATGCAGAGGTGCGGGGTTCGATTCCGGCTCCGGCCTCCCTATGTGGACATGTTCTCCCTGTGCCTGTGTGGGTTTTCTCCGAGCAGTCCGCTTTCCTCCCACATTCCAAAAATATGCATGGCAGGTTAATGAAACACTCTAAATTGTCCCTAGGTGTGAGTGTGAGCGCGAATGGTTGTTTGTCTAGTTGTCCCGTGACTACTGCCCGAAGACAGCTGGGATAGGCTTAAAGCGCTCCCCGTGACCCTTGTCGGAAAATCGATGGATAGATAAATAAAGTAATAGATCGCCATTGTGCCAAAGGTAATATTTATAGTTATATATCTGTGGTATCTTAAAATAGCATGACAAGGCCCCGTTAAAAAGGTAAAGATTCGGATACTGACTCAATCGAAACAGGATTAATTCATTCAAAGGTTTCACTCACTCTTGGAAAAACGTGGTGGGTTGTCATTGACGTCGCCCAACGTGATGTTGATTGTAGTGGTAGCGGTCAGTCCCCCACGTTGACCACCCATATCCTTGGCTTGGATTGTAACCTGATACTCGTCCTTCTCTTCACGATCCATGTTGGCTAAAGCTGTCCTGATCACTCCTGGAGGGAGGGAAAAAAATCCATTTAAGATTTCATCGCAGACATGATGGATAAACATTTGTTTATTTAAAACTACAATATCAATTGAAAATGAAACCATGAATAATGATTACCACTTACAAAATACAGTATGATTATGTTCAATGAGAAATGAGAACATGTGAGGTGACTGGTACTCACGAGAGGGAGCATATTACTCTTGCTATGACATCCCTTCACCGGCTCCCTGCACATTTTAGAGTTCTTTATAGGATTCTATTACAGTATTTGTTTTCAAGGTCTTGACCCATTGACCGTTTTCCATCTTTAAAACTCATTTGAAAACTAATTTTTTGGGTTTTGACAGAATGTAGTTTTCGACATATTGTGTGTCCTTGTATCAGGGCAAGTGCCCCGTTTTGTACCACACCCAAAAACTGTGCAGGGTGGAGGGGGAAAACATACATGCACGTGTGCACTCACGTGCACGCACAAATGCACATTTGCATGTACAGTGCATTGACACATGCAACCAGGCACGGTGCACATCATGCACTGATCACATAGGACATCGACAGCCTGGGGGGGCACCAAAACAATGAAACTCATGAAAAAAAAAAAATTAAGTCATAATAATAGGAATTATAATGATAACAATATATAATACTTATAATACGGGTTTGTAAAGTATCTTTATAAATATATGTATTACAAAAATAACTGCGGATCTCTCGTCTGTCTACTTTTGGTGCCGCACCACATTCCCTCTCTTACAGAGTAGTTTGTTCCATTATGCTTCAATCGCAAATTGGCAGAAGTTTATTTTTGGATATCTGGACATGTTGTTGGAGGCAAAAAAGAGGACAAGAAAAACACAGCGAGATAATGCTCGCACGTCACTTGCGCTGAAGACAATGTTTTAATAATAATAATAATAATACATTTTATTTATAAGCGCCTTTCAAGACACCCAGGGAATCAATCAGGAACAAAACAACAAAACACCAAACGGGTTGCGCAGCGGCAGCCAAAGGCGCCAGCGTTCACTCAGCCCGGAAGTCGGAAGAAAGCACAAGGGAGGAAAGGGGGAGAAAAAAAAACAAGCTCGAACTATCCTCAATTTGAGGATAGTTTGAGTTAGGCAAAAAACTCCAGCAAAAAGCATATGACAATTACAACAGGTCACAAGACATAAACAATGAATTGTTTTAAAGAACAATTGTTTATTTTGGTACAGCCATGTTTAGATGACCACAAGAACCACAGCCATGTTTCGGTGATGCGTCTAAATGCACTTCAGCAATGCGATAATCAAAAAAATCTGGTTTACATGGTTGATTTCATTCCAAATACATGACATAAAACTCTTGGGCTCAGTAGAGGCCTTCCTCCAGTCCTGATTTATATCTTTTTTATACACTTAAATCTTGGTTTTCGAACATCTCTGTTCTCGACCATATCGGTTTTTGACCAAAAATTTAGTTTTTTATGCCTTGGATGACGAGCGAATTTCGGTTCTCGAACAAACTAAGTGCACTTGAATGCGTCACTTGACTCCTTTCGCCTTCCTTACACGAGGAAGTTACGCTTCCTTGGGTAGACAAGGAAGTGATACTTCCTCGTTTAGTATTCTATGGTGAACAGACATGTTCAATAAAGATTTTATTTTAAAAAAGAGTGTGGTTTCGGTTTTCGAACAAATCGGTTTTCGAACAGCCTTCTGGAACGGATTATGGTCGAAAACAAAGGTATGACTGTATATATAAAAAAAAAAATCCTTGCCTCACCCCTCGGATGGTGTCCGTCCCCCATTCAGCTCGGGTCCTCTACCAGAGGCCAGGAAGCTTGAGGGTTCTGTGCAGTATCCTTGCTGTTCCCAGCACTGCACATTTCTGGACCGAGATGTCCGATGTTGTTCCTGGGATCTGTTGCAACCACTCATCTAGTTTGGGGGTCACTGCCCCGAGTGCTCCGACCACCACAGGCACGACGATTGTCACCTTTGCCTTCCAGGCTCTCTCCAGCTCCTCTCTGCGCACTTGGTATTTCACGGGTTCCTTGTGTTTGTTCTTTCATGATGTTTCAATCACTTGGGACCGCTACATCCACTACAACGGCTTTCATCTGCACTTTATTTATTATCACGATATCCGGTTGGTTCGCCATTACCATCTTGTCAGTCTGGATCTGGAAGTCCCACAAAATCTTTGCTCTGTCATTCTCCACCACCTTCGGAGGTGTTTCCCATTTTGACCTTGGGGTTTCCAGTCTATATTCCGCACATATGTTACGGTAGACTATAACAGCCACCTGGTTATGGCGTTCCATGTAGGCTTTCCCTGCCAGCATCTTACACATTGCAGTTATGTGTTGGATCGTCTCAGGTCCCTCTTTGCACAACCTACACCTTGGGTCTTGTCTGGTGTGGTATATCTGGGCCTCAATGGCTCTGGTGCTCAGGGCCTGCTCCTGAGCAGCCAGGATGAGGGCCTCTGTGCTGTCCTTCAGGCCAGCCCTCTCTAGCCACTGATAGGACTTCTTGAGATCAGCCACTTCAGTTATGGTCCGGTGGTACATCCCGTGTAGGGGCTTGTCCTCCCATGATGGTCCCTCTTCCAGCACCTCACCCTCTGTTCCCCATTGTCTGAGACATTCTCTGAGTACGTCATCCGTTGGAGCCTTCTCCTTGATGTATTCATGGAGCTTGGATGTTTCATCCTGGACAGTGGCTCTCACACTCACTAGTCCCCGGCTTCCTTCCTTTCGGCTTGCGTACAGTCTCAGGGTGATGGATTTGGGATGGAACCCCTCATGCATGGTTAGGAGCTTTTGAGTCTCAATGTCCGTGGTCTGCATCTCTTCCTTTGGCCACCTTATTATTCCTGCAGGGTATCTGATCACTGGCAGGGCATAGCTGTTTATTGCCTGGGTCTTATTCTTGCCATTGAGCTGGCTTCTTAGGACTTGCCTCACCCGCTGGTGGTATTTGGCCGTAGCCGCTTTCCTTGTTGCCAGTTTGAGGTTGCCATTGGCTTGTGGTATACCGAGGTACTTGTAGCTGTCCTCAATGTCTGCTATTGTTCCTTCAGGGAGTGAGACCCCTTCAGAGACTACCTTGCCTCTCTTAGTTACCATCCGACTACATTTCTCAAGCCCGAAAGACATCCCGATGTCACTGCTGTAAATCCTGGTTGTGTGGATCAGGGAGTCTATGTCCCTTTCGCTCTTAGCATACAGCTTTATGTCATCCATGTAGAGGAGGCGACTGATCGTAGCTCCATTTCTGAGGCGGTATCCATGTTGTGGAGAGACAGGTTATTGGCCGATAGTTGGATGGCACTGCACCCTTTGAGGGATCCTTCATGATCAGGATTGTTTGCCCTTCGGTTAGCCATCCTGGGTGAGTCCCATCCTTCAGCAGCTGGTTCATTTGTGCTGCTAGGCGCTCATGGAGTGCTGTGAGTTTCTTTAGCGAGCAGGTGTGGACCATGTCCAGGCCTGGTGCTGTCCAGTTTTTCATATCTGAGACTCTTCCCTGTATGTCTGCCGCTGTTATGGTAACTGGGTTCTGTTCAGGGAGGCTTCCATATTGTGGAGAGACAGGTTATTGGCCGATAGTTGGATGGCACTGCACCCTTTGAGGGATCCTTCATGATCAGGATCGTTTGCCCTTCGGTTAGCCATCCTGGGGGAGTCCCATCCTTCAGCAGCTGGTTCATTTGTGCTGCTAGGCGCTCATGGAGTGCTGTGAGTTTCTTTAGCGAGTAGGTGTGGACCATGTCCGGGCCTGGTGCTGTCCAGTTTTTCATATCTGAGACTCTTCCCTGTATGTCTGCCGCTGTTATGGTAACTGGGTTCTGTTCAGGGAGGTTGCTGTGCTCCTCTCTCAGGGTCACCAGCCATTGTGCACTGCTGTTATGTGCAACCTCCTTCTCCCATATGCCTTTCCAGTACCTTCCAGTTTCCAGTCTTGGTGGATCAGCTCTGCTGTTAGGACCCTGCCACTGAGCGTACACTTTCGCAGGTTGTGTTGCGAACAGCCTGTTTATTCGTCTGGCCTCATTCTCTTTCGTGTACCTCTTTAGGCGACTGGACAAGGCTTGGAGCCTTTGTTTGGCAGTTTCGAGTGCTTCAAGTATGGTCATCTGGATGTACCTCTCGGGTATCGGCCTATTCATCACACCTCTCTGGGCCTCCGTCAATTGACTCACATCTTTCCGAGCTGCCTTGATCTTAGCCTCCAACCGTCTTTTCCATGGTGGGTAACGTGTCTCATGGCTCCCATGGCTGCTCCTATAGCCAAGCATCTGTAGGATCACTGATGCTGAAGCGTATATCAGCTCATTGGTTTCCGTGATCGTTATGGTTGGGATCGCTCTCAGTGCTGCATTCACACTTTCCATGAGACCTTCAGGTGGTACTTCACATAGCCGTTGTTATCGGTTTCTAGGTTGCCCAGCTTTCATTCTCGCCATGATCTTATCTTTCAGATCAGTTGCTGCCTCGCTCAGCATTTCATTCATTGGGGCTGGCCTCCTGATCTCATCATCTGCATTCATTGGGGCTTGCCTCCCAATATCTGGTATGACCTCCTCCTCTGATCTGGCAGTGGGGCCCTTCACCATGGGACCTGCGTTGTACCTCATCAATCTCAAGTTGTGACAGCAATTGCCGTTTGTGGATGTTGGAACACTGAGCTACTAGTTGTTTCGTGGTCAACCGTGACTGTGGGTTTCCAAGTAACCATTCAGCCCGCATTCTTTGCATGTAGCCCCTCAGACTAGGGTTGCTTGAGTAGTAGCATTCCAACAGAGCCATGTTATCGCATCTCGCCCATCTCCGCTTTGTTCCAGTAGCCCATTTTTCGCCAAGGTGCTCTGGTTCCCCAACACCTGACGCAGACCTTGTTTGGCCGGGCAACGTCTGAGTAGGCATGTCATTCGATTTATTGTCTCTCACCATTGTATGAGGTCGGCATTTAGCGTGAAGGGTCTTGCCCAAGGACCCACACTAGATGGTGTTATGTGCTCATTTTTGCCCCAAGCGGGATTCGAACCCCCGTCTCCCAAAACGGTGCATTACCAACTGAGCTATCCAGCCGCTATATATATATATATATACGAACATCCGAGTTACGAACAACGGTACATTTTTGCTGGTATGTCAAATAATGTTCGGACAGAGATGCTGTAAGTTAGATTTTGTATTGCACCCCTTTTTCCGAGTAGTGCTTCTTTCCGCCGCTAATACCGACGTGAGACGCTGTGAGAGGAGGAGAAGGAGGACGAAACACCTGTCCCCATGAAGAAATTCGAGACGAAACTCTTAGCCGAGGGGTTTTCGCTCATAGATAAAGCCATCGCACTCTTCGAGCAGCAAGACCCAAATATTGAACTTTGCACAAAGGTTGCAAATCAAATGAATGATGCCATGCAGTGCTACCGCATCAGTTATGATGAGAAAAAGAAGAAAACTGTGCAATCGTCGTTACATCGCTTCTTTCGGCCAGTTTCTACTACACCCTCCAAGGAAGATACTCGTCAACCCTCATCTTCTTCTCCTGGACCCTCAACTTCTTCCTTCATTGATGTTACGGAGGAGGAAGTAACTCTTGAAGCCCATTCCAGCGACGACGAAGACCCTCTCGGCCCGATGATATAAAATCCTCCTCTTCCTCCTCCTCCCCCTCCATCATCTCCTTAAGCCTTCGAGTACATCTTCCAAAAGTAAGTTAAACGTCATTTTATTATACTTATATAAACCTTAAACATACTTATATCAGCCTTAAACATACATTCCATACAAAATATAGCACTGAAGGAATTTACGAACGAATTCACCTTACGAACGATCGTTCGGAAAGTATCTTGTTCATAAATTGGGGAGCGTCTGTGTATATATATATATATAAAGTATATATACAGTGTATAGACAGATAGATAGATAGATAGAATTAGAAACCATGATTCTGACTTGACTGTCTGGAAGATGGACCGTGTTCATGCAAAACGTACAATGTATGTACAGCACACACAGGTTATGGTCAATAAATTGCTATGTATTTTTTCCAAGTCCACCTTAATGGCTTCCAGCAACATGGGCATTTCCTGCTGCAGGCCTTTGATCTATGTAAAGTCAATAAACGTTCTTCCTCTTCAGCATCTGGTCACCCATTAATCTTTTCTCAGAGACAAGTGTTAAAGTTACAAGTGTCACTGATAATCCAGATTAATGCAGTGTGGGTCCACCTTCTGATGCAGATTTTAGCAAATTAATTTTCCTTGTTGGCTTTCAAAACTATCCAGTCAGAATTCCTCACTGTTAAATTCCATGTGCAAATGAAGCACATTAAATTGGTATTAATCATACATCATAGCTCCTGATGTAAATATGCATATCATGTTTTAGTTCAAACAGCACACAATTAAGAGATATGTTTTTATTTCAGTCCATAACAAACAATTATAATTTCTAGTTTGGGAGTGAGAGTGCTCTCTCAACCCAGAGGCTACACGTAATTCCCGACTGTATGAATTTATTTAGGAAATGAAGGACTTGAGCCGGAAAAAAATAAGAGAGTCACAGTTATGGTATTTATTTGGACCTAATGGTAAAACATACATAAATGAAAAAAAATCATAAAGAATGAAAGTTTCTCACCTGATTTAGGGTCCACAGAAAAGTATGGTTGGCCATGAAGAATGCTGTAGACAATCTCTGCACTGTTTCCATATGTAGGGTCATCCGCATCTGTAGCAGTGATCTGTCTCACAAATGTGCCTGAACAAACCATGTGTCAACCCTTCTTAGAAGCAAATTTTACATTACTGAAACCTCCATATCAGTTATGCTATAACTCCCACCCTTAAAACATCCTTGAATGCAAAAAACTACACAACTAAGTCAACTACAGTAAAAGGTATTAACATCTTAAGACCTCAAGACTTCGATTGTTAAATTACCTCATAGATAGCATTTGGCAGACAGATGGACCATTAAATCAGGCGTTGCATGTGTGCGTGTGTGCATATGCGTCTGTTAAATGCAATTTCATCCCCGTTGAACCACAAGTGAATTTTACATAAAGATTCTTGTATTTTCGAAGTGTTTTTATACAGTCTGTGTAAATGTGATTTTAGTCCTACCAGTGATCATGGAAAAAGTCTTGAATAATTTATTACTTACTTTGCTTGGGAATTGGATGGAAAATATTTACAGTACCTGTCGGGGACATCTCGGGGACGATGGCAATGTGTGGACCATCTGGAAATCGAGGTTCATTGTCATTGATGTCCTGCACCTTGATAATGAACTCTGACTCAGGCTCCAGAGGAAGATCTGTTCGGAGATCTACGGCTTGTGCTTTGAGTTTGTAGTGCGACTTTTCTTCTCTGCCACACATAAGAAACAGATTTATTTATTGAACAAAAGACCACTCTACATCCTCATTTTACTTCATATACAGTGTTGTGCAAAAGTATTTGGCAGTATAAGATATGTTTTTTTAGCCATTCTATAAAAATTTGGTGAACTAGAGTGAAGTTGATTGCTCCTCAGTGGAGTACAGACAAGGTTGGTAACAAATGGGCAAAAAATGGTGGCACATACGGTTGGTGTCATTGCAAATTTGGGGCATGCACTGTTGCATTTACAGAAGATTTATATTTGTCAGTTTGGTCCACAGAGGTGCAAAATAAATGGTTTCTGAAAGGATTTTGGTCAAGAAATTCATCATGATGTCGCTGGATTGATTTGACCTAGTATTTACCTTCATATTCATGATGGCAGCCAATTTTGGGCTATCGAATTGTTATTTTTTTAAAATTGTTATAGAGCCTCAATATTAGGCTAAGCGGCTTTATAAAGCACATTTCTAAAACAAGGTAACTCAGTGTGCTTTCATGGTTAAGAATACAACATTCAAAAGCATTTAAAGACTAAAGACCTACGTTGAATGATGAATACTGTATGCTTTGTATATTATTTGTGCTGTTTTAAATCGGAGTAAGTTGTCCAATTTGAGAGTTTTTAATTTGAGAAAAAATGGATGAATTGAGGCGGTCTGCACGTCCGCGTCCAAGTGCAGAAGGCACCGGTTCGTTTCAGACCTCTGGCCTTCCTGTGTAGAGTTCTCCTCATGCCTGCATGGCTTTTCTCCGAGTACTCGGACATGTCAACATGTCCATTGAAGTCTGCACCAATTACCGAGGGGGCCAGCAACGACCGCGAGAGGGCCAGCGACGACTGCAAGGGAGCCAGCGACGACCGCGAAGGAGCCAGGAGACAACGACCGCGAGGGAGCCAGCGACGACCGCGAGGGGGCCAGCGACGACCGCGAGTGAATCAGCGACGACCGCGAGGGAGTCAGCATCAATCGCAGCCAGCGACTGAGCCAGCGACCTCAAGGGAGCCAGGAGACAACGAGCCCGCAACCGCGAGGGAGCCAGTGACGACCGTGAAGGAGCCAGCGATGACCGTGAGGGAGCATGAAATTCACATACCAAAAACATGAACTTCCAACCCTTTGATGATACTGACCACAAGCCATTCGACCCTGAGAACAATCTGGACCCAGACAATAACTTCTTCAAGAACAGACACACTGCTATAAACTCTGACTATTACCTGGATGAACAATTCATCAAGACTGTAAAATTGGATACGGCACTTTCAGTAATACACTTAACAGTAGAAGTCTCTATAAAAACTTTACAAAAATCAAAGAATACCTGACTAAATTCAATAAATTTAAAATAATTGCCATATCAGAAACCTGGCTTGACGATGAAAAAACAAGTGAAGTGGAAATAGAAGGATATGAAATGTTTGCAACTAATAGGGAAAACAAAAAAGGAGGGGGGGTTGCAATATATGTAGACAAAGCACTTAAATGCAGTAAAATCGAGAGAATGACAAGCACAATAGAAAACCTAATGGAATGTCTAACTATTGAAATACATAATAAAAAGGCATCAAATATCATCATAAGTTGCATCTATAGGACACCAGGATCATGTATTGACACATTCAATAAAAAACTAACAGATATGCTCAGCTACTACAACGATAAGAAAACACGAATAATGTGTGGCGACTTTAACATTGACTTATTAAACCCAAATGGACACAAAAAAACAACGGACTTTATAAATACAATGTACAGCAACAGTCTTTTCCCAGTAATCCTGAAACCTAGTTGAATAACCGTTGACAAGGCC
Source organism: Hippocampus abdominalis (assembly GCA_018466805.1). Classification (NCBI taxonomy): domain Eukaryota; kingdom Metazoa; phylum Chordata; class Actinopteri; order Syngnathiformes; family Syngnathidae; genus Hippocampus; species Hippocampus abdominalis. The sequence goes on from CM031708.1 coordinate 329,071, forward strand.
ACATTAATAGATAACATATTTATAAATAAGATTGATCATAAAATGGAAAGTGGTCTTCTCCATCCATCCATTTTCCGAACCGCTTCATCCTCACTAGGGTCGCGGGGGGTGCTGGAGTATCCAGCAGTCTCAGTAGGCTGACGGTTGCCAGTCGCAGGGCACACAGAGACGAACAACCATCCACGCTCACACCCATACCTAGGGACAATTTAGAGTGCCCAACGAGCCTGCCATGCATTTTTTGGAATGTGGGAGGAAACGGAGCAAAGGAAAACCACGCAAGCCCGGGGAGAACATTCCACACAGGGAGGCCGGAGCTGGGATTTCTGCACTGTGAAGCCGACGTGCTAACCACTGGACTACCGGGCCGCCCTAAGTGGTCTTCTCATTACAGATATAAGTGACCATCTACCAGTCTTTGCAGTTTTTTAAAATTATTTTGAAAGAAAAACGAAGTCAATAACTCTCATATCAGAAATAAGACTAAGAACCCAACGTTCCATCGATGCATTCAAGCAAGACCTAGAAAAACAAAACTGGACCGAGGTCTACTCAAACGAAGACCCAAATACAGCGTTTGATGCATTTCAGTCTACCATAATCTCCTTATATGATAAACGATTTCCATTAAATAAGGTCTCCAAAAAGTACAAAGACGCAAGTAAGCCATGGATAACGAAAGGCATAGAAAACGCATGTAAAAAGAAAAACAATTTATATAAATTGTTTATAAAATTGAGAACTAAAGAGGCAGAAAGAAAATATAAGACCTATAAAAATAAATGAGTAAATATCATAAAAACTCGTAAGAGAGACCATTATCAAGCACTATTAGAGCAGAATAAAAGCAACACACAAGAAATATGGAAAATACTTAATCAAGTAATCAGAATAAAAAAGTGAATTATCCAGAGTATTTTATAAAAGGCAAAAATACTATAATTGAAAAAACTGCAGAAATAGCAACTGAATTTAATGAGTACTTTGTCAATATCGGCAGCAACCTAGCAAAACAAATTCCTCATCCAACAAACATGTTTGAAATAGATAGATACGTGGAAAAAAACTCTTCCACAATGTTCCTTACCGCTGTAAAACAAGAAGAAGTATCAAATATTGTAAGAACTTTTAAAAATAAAAAGTCAACTGACTGCTTTAATATTGATATGACAATAATAAAACAGAATATAGAATTTGTAGTGCGACCTTTCACGTACATATGCAACCTGTCATTTAAAGCCGGTATCTTTCCATCAAAAATGAAAATTGCTAAAGTTATTCCAATTTATAAAAGTGGAGAAAGACATTTGTTCACAAATTATAGAATAAGAATAAGAATAAGAATAAGAAAACCTTTATTTGTCCCGCACTGGGGAAATTTGCAGTCTTCCAATGTCCAATATCCACATGCAGTAGACCAATATCATTACTACCACAATTCTCAAAAATATTAGAAAAACTATTCTCTAGCAGACTTGATAGCTTTATACAAAAACATGCGCTGTTAAGTGAAAATCAATATGCTTTAGGGAAAAACGGACCACCTCAATGGCAGTTATGGATTTTGTGGAAGCAATAGCCACTAACATAGACAACAAAGAATTTACTGTTGGGATTTTCCTAGATGTAAAAAAAGCATTTGACACAATAGATCATAGTATATTATTGAATAAATTAGAGCGATATGGTATTAGAGGTGTAGCTTATAAATGGATAAAAAGCTATCTAGAAAACAGGTATCAGTATGTGCAGTTCAACAATAAAAAAACGAATCAACTGAAAATAACTCATGGAGTTCCTCAGGGGTCTGTGCTTGGTCCAAAACTATTCATCTTATATATAAATGATATCTGCAAGGTCTCAAAACAATTTAAATGCGTCCTATTTGCTGATGATACAACCTTGTACTGTTCTGGAATAAATCTGAAACAGCTCCTGACAATTGTAGAAAATGAATTAAACAAACTAAAAAACTGGTTCAACAGGAATAAATTGTCACTTAACTTGGAAAAATCTAAATTAATTGTTTTTGGCACAAGACCAATCAAACACCAATCTAAAATCATGGTAAACTCAATTGAGATAGAAAGTGCGTATGAAACCAAGTTTCTTGGATTAGTAATAGACTCAAAACTATGTTGGAAGCCACATATCGATAACGTAAAAAGAAAAATAGCCAAAACCACAGGGATCCTCTACAAAACCAAGGATGTGCTAAATAAGATGTCTTTGTACACTTTATACTCTTCATTATTATTACCGTATATGACTTACTGTGTGGAAATATGGGGAAATGCCTGTAAAAGAAACACACTCCCTGTTTTTAAACTACAAAAAAAAGCAATCAGAATTATTAATAGATCAAAATATACGGAACCCACAAATCCACTATTTATTCAATTCAACACGATGAAATTTTATGACCTGGTTGACTTTAAAATCGCCCAATTAATGTACAAAGCTCACAACAACCTGCTCTGCCAAAACATTCAGAAATTTTTCCAAATTCGGGATAGCTGCTATGACTTAAGAGGTACCAACCTATACAAAAAAGCCAAAACAAGAACAAACATCAAGCAAAGAAGTGTATCTGTCATAGGTGTTAATCTGTGGAATAATTTCGAAACGGACCTGAAAATGAGTAATAATAATAATAATAATACATTTTATTTGTGGCCGCCTTTCTCAGAACTCAAGGACACCTTACAACAAGCAGTTAAAAACACAAATACAATGTTAAAAACAACATCAAATGGAATAAATAAAATAAAACAAAATAAAGACAATAGATTTATGGTCGGAGTGAATAAGCTTTTCTGAACAGATGTGTTTTGAGGCTGGATTTGAAATGATTTAATGAGTCTGTGTTACGAAGGTCAGCGGGGAGTGTGTTCCAGAGCTGGGGAGCAGAGCGACTGAAGGCTCTGTTTCCCATGGTGACGAGGCGAGCAGGGGGGACAGTGAGGAGGAGAGAGGAGGAAGAGCGAAGAGAGCGGACAGGTGTAGGAATATGGATGAGGTCAGACAGGTATGGAGGGGCAAGGTTATGGATGGCTTTGAATGTGAGGAGCAGGATTTTATATTGAATGCGGTGTATAATGGGGAGCCAGTGGAGATGTTGGAGGACAGGTGTAATATGGTTTATGGATGGTGTGAGCGTGATAATGCGAGCGGCTGAATTTTGGACCAGCTGAAGCTTATGGAGGGTTTTCTGAGGGAGACCGAGCAGGAGGGAGTTACAATAATCAAGTCGGGAGGTGACGAGGGTGTGAACAAATATAGCAGTAGAGTGAGGGGTGAGAGAAGAGCGGAGCCGGTGAATGTTTCTCAGATGATAATATGCAGAACGAGTGATATTGTTGATATGTGAGGTGAAGGAGAGGGTGCTATCAAGGATGACACCCAGACTCTTGACCTGAGGGGAGGGGGAGATGGAGGAGCTGTCAAAGGGAATGGAGAAATTGTTTATTTTGTTTAGGGTGGATTTAGTGCCAACGAGGAGGAGTTCAGTTTTATTGCTGTTCAGTTTGAGGAAGTTTGAGGTGAACCATGATTTTAATTCCTGCAGACAGTTGGTTAGGGAGGATGGTGGAAGTATGGCGTTTGGTTTGGTACAGATGTAGAGCTGGGTGTCATCCGCGTAGCAATGAAAGTGAATGTAATGTTTCCTGAAGATATTACCAAGGGGGAGAAGATAGATTAGAAACAGCAAGGGGCCAAGAACAGAACCCTGAGGAACACCTGAAGTGAGAGGAGACGGGTGAGATCTAAAACATTTGAGCTGGATGAACTGGGTGCGGTCAGAAAGATAGGAACGGAACCAGGAGAGGGGGGTGCTGGTGATGCCAATGGAGGAGAGTCTGTCAAGGAGGATGGAGTGAGAGATGGTGTCAAAGGCTGCACTAAGGTCAAGCAGAAGGAGGATGGCAAGTGAACCGGAATCATCAGAGAGAAGAAGGTCATTGGATATTTTGAGGAGGGCAGTTTCAGTACTATGGAGGGGACGGAAGCCAGATTGAAATTTTTCGTAGAGGTTATTGGAGGAGAGATGGGTGTGAAGTTGGGCAGCCACTGTTTTTTCTAGAAGTTTGGAAATGAAGGGGAGGTTTGATATGGGACGGAAGTTGTTCAGGTCGGAGGGATCAGAGCCAGGTTTCTTTAGAATGGGAGTGACAGCAGCAGTTTTGAGATGGGAGGGTACATTGCCGGTAGAGAGGGAAGTTTGAATAATGTTCGTGATGAGAGGGGAGAGGGCCGGGATAGAGGCTTTGACTAGAACAGTCGGGAGAGGGTCAAGTTGACAAGTGGAGGTTTTGGACTTCTGAATTAAAATGGAAATTTGGTGGACAGATGGAGAAGTGAAAGCAGAGAGCAGCTGGGTAGGAGCCGGGGAGAATGAAGAAGGAGGGTTGGGAGCAGATGAGGGGGTGAGTTGCTGGTGGATACGTTGAATTTTGGACGTAAAAAATGAGGCCAGAGTATTACAGAAATCGGTAGCATAGAGATGTGATGGAAGAGTGTCAGCAGGTTTAGTGAGTAAATCGCTTCCTGAGTTCAAAAACAAATTCAAGAAAATAGTACAAACAACCTACATCAATCAGAGTTAAGGTGATAAATTCTAAACATTAATTAAATATAATAATTAAGTTGATAAATAGAGAAAGGTACTGCAATATCCATTATGAATACAAGAAAATTTACATAAGAGTACCAGGGTGTGCAAGTATAAAATCCAGATACAAACCAAAAGTAGTAAAAATATCACGGTCTAGGGTAAAAGCATGAGCTTTTATGGAGACTTCTTCTTTCTTTCGTTCTTCCTTTCTTTTCTGATTGATATAAAAAAATAGTCTATTTATATATAAACACATAACTGGGGTAGGACTAGATAAGTTTTTTACTTCTTCCTACTCCTTTGAACATAAAATTGTGTTGTATGATGACTGATCTCTCTTTTCCTTTTACAATTTTACTTACCTTACTTTCTGTCAATTTATTACTGAGTATGTTTTTATGTTCAATCAACAATAAACAACAACAACAACAACAAACAATAAACAACTGTCTCGCTTCGAGGGGTGTATCACTTCATCAAGGTCCAACCAAAATTTCTCCTCCCCCAACTCACATCCTACCTGTGGAGCATACCCACCAACAACATTGAACATCAGTATTTTTTCAGCACTCTATCCAACACTATTTTTACCTCTATGACATTCCTAAAAACCAAGATAACTCCTACTCCATTTCTTTTCCTATCTACACCATGATAGAACAACTTGAACCCTGATCCTAAGCTTCTAGCCTTGCTACCGTTCCACCTGGTCTCCTGGACACACAGCATGTCTACCTTCCTCCTCTGCATCATGTCAACCAACTCTCTGCCCTTTCCTGTCATAGTCCCAGCATTCATAATCCCTACTCTCAGTACTATACTCTTGGCGTTCCACTTCTTCCTACGGACACACCTTCCTCCTCTCCTTCTTCGACCAACAGTAATCCATTTTCAACCGGGACCCTGTAGGTCAACAGCGCTGATGACGGTCATTGTTAACCCAGGCCTCGGCCGATCCAGTTTGAAATTCGAAGGTTTGATTCGCATGTTTGTTTTGGACAAAATTTTACGTCGGATGCTCTTCCTGACACAACCATCTGTATTTATCCAGGCTTGGGACCGGCACAATAAGACACTGGCTTGTGCCCCCTTGTGGCTACATTCTCACCACTCCGGACGCTGACTGGCTGTAAACAGTTACATGGTTCTTCAGGTGCCATCTTGCAGCTCATCAATCACTGCAGCTAGCATGCCTTTTTGTGAATCTTCCGTGATTTTTTTTTAATACGAATACTGCAAAAATGGACATATGCGTGGCTGTGGGGTGTCACAGAATTAATAGTTTTCAGTTGTGTACTGAAATTACTCAGATGCAAGCAATGCAGAGTTGAAAGATTTGGGCCACAGGAAATATGGCAAACGGCTTCATGGCAGTCATTTCACAAACACTTTTGATTCTGCCATTTCAAAAATTTCTGCATGAGCAGGAGAGCTGTTCTCCCAGTCGCCTACTCCTCACCACAGTAACCGCAATCATTTTCACGCAATGGTGCATCTGCCTTTCAAATGCTGTATAGAAAAATGCAACATCAGCCACCACAACTCCTGGCACATTTAATAAATCCCGTTGTGCATGCTAAATTCACCTGCTGGCATTTTCTTTTCCTAGAACACACAAATTGAATGTCATGGCAAGTTTGCCTGTTAAGCAACTACAATCTTGAGTGCACCCAGTTACCAGATCAGTTTAATTTGCATGATCAATCAAGCTCGTGCCTGTTTTTGCATGTGCAAACCTTGACTAAATCCGGACCTTAGAATACTAAACTAATTTAAAATATGTATATTTATATATGTATATATGTAATATGTAAATAAGTACTTAAATAGCAATACTGACCTGTCTAGCGCCATCAGAACATATATGTCTCCTGTAATTTCATCAATTGTGAAGATGGACCCAGCTCCTTCTCCTGAAAGAGTGTACTTAACTCTGTGGTCACCTTGGTCCATATCTGTTTGGATCTGAAAGATGAAAAGGCAAAGATATGGTGTAATTCAGGGGTGTCAAACTCATGTGTGTTGGGCTCGGGGGCACTTGAGAGTTACGTCTTCCATTGGAGGGCCAATGACAGCGAAACCAGCAGAATTTTAATCGTCTCGTTGTGTTATTACTTGTACACAGCAAATTAATGGATGACTAGCTTTGAAATCAGCGCTCTCAACGATGACGTTTTGTTCAATTATTGTTCAAGTGAGTGTCAGCAGGGTCACAAAATGAGTATTTTCATGTGACAATTTGACACTCGGTACAGGTTTTAGCAAGCGGACACAGGTCATTTTCTCTCACGAGGGTGATGTGGTACTGTTGGCTCCTTCAAGCAAGGCTCTCCAACTCTCACTGGAGCGTTTCGCAGCCGAGTGTGAAGCGGTTGGGATGAGCACTTCCAAATCTGAAACCATGGTCCTCAGTCGGAAAAGGGTGGAGTGCCCACTCCGGGTCAAGGAGGAGATCTTGCCCCAAGTGGAGGAGTTTAAGTATCTTGGGGTCTTGTTCACGAATGAGGCCAGGAGGGAGCGAGAGATCGACAGGCGGATCGGTGCAGCGTCTGCTGTGATGCAGACGTTGTATCGGTCTGTCGTGGTAAAGAAGGAGCTGAGCCAAAGGGCGAAGCTCTCAATTTACCAGTCGATCTATGTTCCAACCCTCATCTGTGGTCACGAGCTATGGGTCATGACCGAAAGAACGAGATCCCGGATACAAGTGGGCAAAGTGAGTTTTCTCCGCAGGGTGTCCCTTAGAGATAAGGTGAGAAGCTCGGTCATCCGGGAGGGGCTCAGAGTCGAGCCGCTTCTCCTCCACATCGAGAGGAGCCAGATGAGGTGGCTTGGGCATCTGATTCGGATGCCTCCTGAACGCCTCCCTGGTGAGGTGTTCCGGGCATGTCCCACCGGGAGGATACCCCGAGGACGACCCAGGACACGCTGGAGAGACTATCTCACCCAGCTGGCCTGGGAACGCCTCGGGACCCCCCGGGGAGAGCTGGAAGAAGTAGCTAGGGAGAGGGAAGTCTGGGCTTCCCTGCTAAAGCTGCTGCCCCCGCGACCCGGCCCCGGATAAGCGGTAGAAGATGGATGGATGGATGGATGGATGGATGGGTAAATGGTGATGGAAAATTGATATGGGAACATCTAAATAAGCTGACAGGAGGAAACAAGGAATCCAGGTAAATGGCATGCTCACAACTGACCAGGGAATTATTAACAGCTTCAATGATTTATTTCTTTATTTATTTTTAATACAGTTAATTGAGAAATTGACGATAAACCCTGAATGTCCAGACACAGGCAGCACGGTGGATGACTGCTTAGCTGAAGAGTGCAGCCAAAGAGTGCAGAGGTGCAGGGTTCGATTATGGCTCCGGCCTTCCAGTGTGGAGTTTGCATGTTCTCTCCGTGCCTGCGTGGGTTTTCTCTGGGTACTCTGGTTTCCTCCCATATTACAAAAACATGCATGGCAGGTTAATGGAACACTGGAAATTGTCCCTAGGTGTGAGTCTGAGCATGAACATTTGCTCATCTATGTGTGCCCTGTGATTGGCTGGGAACCAGTTTTTCCTCTCTCGCTATTGTGTTTCTTCATAGTGTTAGATTTTAATATGTAGAGCAATCTGGGCAGTGTATACTGTGTTTAAATGTGACATAAATAAACCTTAATCTTGATCACAGTTTGTTCATTTTTCTTGTTGTTTTTGTTTTTTTTAATGATTGCTGTACTGAATAATGTCGGAAAAGTAGGATCTTATGTAAGGGGGAGGACCAGATATGTTTATTTTTCCTCCTACACCCTTTCGAGCATCTGATAATCTACTTTGCCATTGCCATATTTTGAATTTGTTTGTTTATTTTCTTCTATATTTAAATTTTTCCATTTTAATTTGAATATTATTTTAGTTACATGTGTGTAATAGGACGGTCTGGTGGTCGAGTGGTTAGCGCATCGACCTCCGAGTGCAGAGATTGTGTGTTCAATCCTTCCTGTGTGGAGTTTGTCCGGGTTCCTCCGGTTTCCTACCACATTTCAAAAACGTGTGGCCGGTTAATGGAACACTCTAAATTGTCCCTGGCTGTTCGTCTCTGTGTGCCCTGCGATTGGCTGACAAAGTTTGTGAAGTCTGGTGAAGTTTCACAAAACTTCAGAGTTCTATCTGGACTATGACTTGAAGCTGTCTGTACATTATACAGTCAATATTGATTTTATGATGGCATCATGAATTACGCATTAAAATGATTAATTTTATTTGAGGGAAAATTAACAGTTTTCACAGCATCTGATTTGTGTTCCACCGTAGACGTTCCTCTTTATATACAGTATGACCATAAAAGAGTTCACCATACCTTACCGACGTACTGTGGTCCAGATCCCATGTATTCTTCCAGAACAAAGAACTGGTTCCATATCCAACCTCTTTTAATACGCTGAACGTGTGACCTTCCATGTCTCAGCCTTGTCCTGTCCTCTAAAGATGTCATGTGGCGCATCACCCCACCTTTTTTCCTAAACTGGATCTGAGGGCAATGGGGAATTGGGGAAGTGTCAACCAACAGGAAACAGGAGCACACCAGAAATACAGCAGCATGTTCCCATGTGATCATCAGGGAGAAGCTGGTCATTCCACTTCTTAGTTATTTCAAGGGTAATGCTGTCGGGTCGGCACAACCAATTTTGGATGTTTTCAGTGTGGATCAAGCTAATGTATGCAAATGAAGGTCTGCTTTGTTTGCTTCCTCCTGATCTTCTTTTCAGGTCGTTTTTTCCAATCAGTGTGATTCCTAAAGGAAAGAATACAGATTACAAGATAGATTCAGAAATCAGAAGTTTTGAATATGCTTTATCAACTGCATGAATAGGTGGGTTTCCGGGCATGGCAGGGGTGGCAGCTTCCACCTGCACCAAATGCCCTGCCACCCCAGTTGCCAAGCCTATGGATGGATCAGAAATCTTCCTGAACTTGTCTCCTTATTGTATTTTAATCACCAGTTTAGAATTTACTCCCACACCGATCACCCCCGCCCCAACACCACCACCACCTTTGAAGAAGAAAATGGTTGCATCCTACCGCACCAACAATTCCAGAAGAAAAGTCAATTAATTGCAGTGTACTTGACCATCCCAGGCTGACCACAGACAGTGGGATAAGCTATAATTTAATTATGGTTGCTCTAAGTTTAATATGTTTAAAAAGTCTGTCGAGTGTGACAGCTCAGATGAAATGCAGTTAGCAGTATTTAGCTAGCGGTATTTGGTGTTTAATAAGGGTAAATGTATCTATCTTACATTTAAACTTGCTCCTTTTTCGTGCCTCTCTCTCTGTTTCCTTTTGTTTGCCTCACAGCACATAACATTTGCTGAGGTCGGACACAGAGAATATTTTCAAAAAGGCTCTGGGTGTTTTTTGTTTGTTTGTTTGTTTATTTTTTTAATATCTAGAAAAGACTTTTAAGCTCGATTTGCAAGTTGTGAAGAAACAGCTGGCTAATGAAAGTGCTGCTACCGAGCCGATTGTTGCTACGCTAAAAGGTACCGCATAGGAGATGGAGCATGCACTCTGGATGTAATGATGATTCCGTGCAAATGAAAACTACAATAGACAACTGCCGTTACCGTGCTCGAAACTAAGTGTGAAGATTTGGAGACAAGATCACGGACTAAGAACATCAGGATTTTGGGATTTCTGAAGGGCCTTGACTCGTGCTTGACTACTGCCGTGGCTGCTATGTTAAAGGAGGCATTCAGTTTGGAAAAAGAGCTGCGTCTGGACAGGTAGCGTTCAACCTAAACCCAAGCCCTGGTGAAAAACCCGAGCAATTGTATGCAGATTTCAATATTACAATGATGTCCTGATATGACATTCTTCACTGTGCAACGGAGCTGCAGCAGGTTAAAGTGGGCACCTTCCCCATCTTAGTCTTTCCGGATCACACAGCCAAGATTGCCCGAGCCCGGGCTGCATTCAATGATGTTTGTTGACAACTGATGGTGTTCATCGTGTTCACCTTCACATTACCAACAACGGTGTGGAGAAGGATTTCGTGTCAGCGGAGAAGGCCAGCGAATATGTCAAAACTTTGATTTCTGAGTAGGCTGTGCAAGATATATCAGAGCACAGAGCCAACATTTTTTTTCCTCATTGTATTTTTTAGTCACACAAACTATCGTCGTTCATGTTGATATCTATGGTTGTTAATGGCTTTTCCCCCACACAATTACATAGTTGGACAATTAATTGCAGTCACTAGTTTACTTTTAAGATAGTATTTTCATTTAATTGGGGCTTTATGTATATACATATTGAGATTTTACATTATAGTTACTATTATGAGTGTCTATGTTGGAGACAGTATGAACACAATATTGTGATAGATTTATTAATTTTTTTCCAATCTCCTCTGATTTTTAGGGACATAAACATTCACATAAACTCACCAAACTGTTCACTCATCGGCCCGGGTGAAAAATTTGATTTATTTTTTTAAAGAGACAAAATAGCTCTGGAGTGCCACCTAGAGTGGGGGTGGGGGAGGAACAATCCCGGTATGTTTGAACTAGCCCGAGTGTACCTCGAGACATACAAAAAGAGTCCATTGCAGCCATAATCTAAAACAAACAACGTGAGGTATGAATTTTTGAATGTCCTTTTGTCCATTTTTGCACATTTATAGGGGTCATCCTTTTGCCTTAAAACGGTACGTGTGAGGTACGCGTGCATGCGCATGCGCGGTAAGGGGCGATCCCAGGAGGTTGGTTGATCGAAAAGTAGATCTTCTGTCCAAAAAGTTTGGACACCCTTGGGCTAAAGGAAATAATAATAATAATAATACATTTCATTTACAAGCGCCTTTCAAAACACCCAAGGACACTTTACAATCAAAACAAGAACAATAAAACCACAGATAAAACTATAAATAATAAAATGAGAAATTTAAACTGAATATGCGGTTTTAAATAGTTGACGCCGGCAACATCGGCGTCGCGAGGAGCACTAGCCGACCCAGCCAGGCCGGCCAACACGCCGTGGTCCGCGGATCGGCAGCCGCCTCCGCCGTTGTCTCTGCGTGGCCGGCGGGAGGACGACCAAAAGGAGGTGATGCCCCTGGAGCCATCGAGGTGGAAGCCTCGACGAGATCCGTGGCGGATGCACCTCCAGGAAGGACGAGGAGCGACGCCCGGGAAGCGGTGCAGCGCAGGCGGGGAGCCCGACCACCGGAAGCGGAGCGCAAGAAGCCCCGCCACCGAGCACCGTAGCAGTCCCCCCCACGGGCAAACGGCGGAGCGACAAGACGGTCCACAGCAGCATATCCCAGGCAGGACGCCGCGACAGCGCGACCGAGGCCAACCGTGCGACGACTGACAGTCCAAAGCCACAACGAAGGAGTGTAGGGTTTCTCCCATGACGAGAGTAAACCGTTAAAAAACGCTAAAAAAAAAAAAACAAGAATACCGGTAATTGCGGGTGAGCAGCGGCAGCCAGAATGCGCCAGCGTTCACTCAGCCCGGAAGTGACCCGGAAGTAAACCAATCAAAAGAGGTTAAATAATAACACACATAAATAAAATAAACATTTTATTTGTGTGTTTGTTTTTCTCCGAGTGGGTTAACTAGGTCTACCTTATATTTGCTCTGAAGACTGTTAATGCCTTCATGATGTTAAAAAAAGGTTTGTGACTTTTCATGAAAATTCAAAGAATAATAATAATAATAATAATAATAATAATAATACATTTTATTTATAAGCGCCTTTCAAGACACCCAAGGACACTTTACAATCAGACAAAACAACAAAACACAGTACGGGTTGAGCAGCGGCAGCCAGACGCGCCAGCGTTCACTCAGCCCGGAAGTCGGAAGAAACCACAAGGGAGGGAAGGAAAGGGGGAGAAAAAAAAACCAAGCTCGAACTATCCTCAATTTGAGGATAGTTTAAGTTAGGTAAAACAACTCCAGCAAAAAAGCATATGACAATTACAACAGGTCACAAGACATAAACAATGAAGGCGGTGATACAAGGGAGTGTATGCGAATGTTAATTGTCTGTTTGTGTGGTGCGTGTCAAACCACAGCTGCTACGTCAAGGTCTGCTCATGGAGACAGTCCTGGCTTATCAGTCTATGGCCGAGAAGGAGGGGGTGATGGTAGGGCATTAGCTTCCATGCGTACTTAGATCAAGGGAAGGTCGAGATAGCAGATGTTTGGGCAGGCTGCTTATCAGTTGAAGACAGCCTTGAGAGTTTGTGGCTTGAGTCTCCAAATGGCGTCGATTAGCCAAATCCACGATTTCTTGCAATATTTGAGCATGAAACCATGTTTCCTTCAGCCAGTAGGTGTTAATAACACTATGATTCAAATAGGTTTGTAGGCTCATCTAATGTGTCAAATTGTGACAAGATATGGTCATTGAATTGAATTGAATTGAATACAACTTTATTGTCATGTGGGTCAAGTTACAGCATCTTCTTTGTCTGTCATGTGACACAGACTTTTAAAGTAAATTCAAAATGGCGAACCTCATGTTCGGTTTATGACTTGGTTCAAAGAAACTTTTTTTTAGGTCTTTGGCCCGTTATGTATACCACCAAATTCTCATACATTGATCTGAAACCTAAAACCAGGGCTTGCTTTGTTAAAAATGTCTTGGGGGTGCAAGTGAGGCACCTGTGCTTTGCGAAAATTCACAAACTTTGTTTAGCAACATTATGAAAGCCTAAACACTCCTGCGAGCAAATATGATTGTCTTGTATTATTTTGTCATTTTTTTGGTCAACTTTTCTTTTGATGGCGGCGCGGACACCCGCAGCGGCTCCTCTTGTTTTATGTTGAGGGGGAAGAAATTTCATCTGTGCTGTATGTTACACATACGTACAACACATATGACAATAAAGTGTATTCTATTCAATTCAATTCAATATGAGGCAAGTTCTAAAGTAAGACTGTGAAAAAATTAACGCTCAAAGTACAAGAAGTATACATATCGCTCCACAGACCTTCACAGTTTTAATTTACGTTTTACACACCGTTTGATTCATTATTATAGTCAGTATATGGCATTATTTAATTGTACGTTGCTCCAACCTAAAGATTCACAATTTATTCAGAGGAGTCACTGCCATGTGTTCAACATTCAAGATGCACAGGGCCACAAGAAATGCCTTTGGTGTTTTGTCGTTTTGTCTGATTGTAAAGTGTCCTTGGGTGTCTTGAAAGGCGCTTAGAAATTAAATGTATTATTATTATTATTATTAAGTGTTCTGAGAAAAATGTTTTAGTCATTCTTAAAATGTACACTTCAGACCCATAGACAAGATGAATGCTTGTATCCATTTTGTCCCGGGAAAACTAAAATGAGGTGACCACAACGGCAAAGAGTTGCTGAGTTACACCTCGTCCTAACAAACTTATTTTTCTCCTTGAATAAAGAACACAAGACAAGCACTGCACCCAATAAATTATTTCTCAGTAATTACACAATAGGAAGGAGCCTAATCAACATGCTGTTCTAGGACTGATAAGAGATAACGTGTTGCATCAAACAAACCTGCTGTGTCCCTTGTGGCAGCTGCTGCTTAGGTTGGGTCCAAAGTTTTCTGTCCAGGACAATTTGCCTTCTTTTTATTACTGTTAAACTAAATCACTAAATTATTCCGCTTCCACGCCTTATCTCCTCTTTCTCTGTATTCCCACCGTTATCTCGCATCTTGTCTCTCGTAACCTCTTTTGGTCCCATATATCCCTTGATCCTGTCTTCTCCCTCCCCCAGTCTCTGCCACCTCATTCACTCTTGAATTTCTTGCATTCTTGTACCTGTCGTCAACTTCTTTCTAAAGTTTGATTCATGTATTGTTATTATATTTTCAAAGCACAAGGGTACGTCTACATTCTTCTCTGTGCATTATTTTGCTCAGATGAACCACGATACTTCAATAGTGTCTGAGAAGCTGACCAGTAATTTTACATTACTGGTCCCATTTTTTTTTCATGTTCTTGTGATATCATAGCAAAAGAATAGGAACTTTAAGAACGTTTTTTGAAAGCATACACACAATATGGATCAATTTCATTTTAGCATAGGCTGAAAGCCTTTGTAAGACCTTTCTGAAAGGTGTTAGAAAATTCACTCCTCCATTACCACAAGTGAGTGTAGATCCTCTTCGAACCATAGTTAATCCCAGACCTTATTTGTGTGTGTTTGCACCTGTTGTACTATGTTCTTCCCTGCAGCGTTGATTACAGTGGATAATCAAATGATTGAAATGGTTTAACAGTCCAAGCACATGGTATGCATTTGTTTTCTGGTCCGCTCTTGCACAGATGGTGTGCCCCCCTTGAGTGATGCACAACTTAATCTCTCAGACATATGGTAGGCTTAATCGGAGCAACTTTGTGTGTTTGAAAATGTCGTGTAGTTTCAATAACATAGCATGGCTGTGAATTTTATTTATACTTGCAGCATGAACAGTTTCTAGGGTAAGGTAATAAAAACTGGAATTGCTTTGCAGAGGCAAAACATTTCGTTAGCCATGCATGACTTCATGTGAGATTTTTGCATTTGCATATCTTACCCGATTTGCTAAGGTCTTGAGACTTCAGTATATTTCAAGAGCATTTTAAGATGAACTCCACACAAATATAATGGGGATAATTCAACATCTTTGGTGTTAATTATAACACGAGCAAAGACTGAAGGTTGTTTAACATTCAAGAAATTGTTCACTACCCAGTAGATTGTTAAAGCAACAAACGTAGTGTTGACAGTGTGGTAATAACAGCACTATTCAGTGTTTAGATCAGGGGTGTCAAACTCATTTCACATTGTGGGCCACATGCGGCTTCGGTAGATGTCAAGTTATACCATACTCTGCTATAAATAACCAAAATAATTTGTTTTGGTCTAAAGAAGCACAAGAACATTCGGAAAATGTTGAAATTTAATCAACAGATCTTTTACAAAACATTTCATGAAGCTCCTTAGATTTCCTTAGAAAAATGTGCAATTTACTTTTATCATTCACATATATGCATTGCAACCACTGATTGTACAAAGGCACACACAACTTTAACAACGAATTGGTATTGAAAAATATCGTAATGCACTTTCAAGATTAAACAAGATTTATAAAGAAAGGAATTTTTAAACCATTTACATGTGTATATAAAATCTAAATGTAATCCCTGCCTACACCTTACAAACTAAGGAGAGCGCTATTAAACATGTAAAGAATAAAGTATTCACATGTCCTTTATAGCAGGGCTCCCAGGCCGCACAACAAGAACTTACATTAATTCCATTGTATTTATTTTGGAATGCAAAAGATATTTTATTTCGAAAAATTTCCCAATTCTCCGTTACATCCGTCTGTGTCACCACGCTTCTCTGTCACGTGACTGATTACGCGAAATGCTGGAGATCGCAAATGACGGCGGCCTTAAAAGTACGTTCGAGACAACAACTCTGCCGGTGTTCTGGATTCAAGTTATGGCTGAAAACTCTTAGATGGCCACAACAGCACTGTTGCTATTTCCGACATGCTACCTGTGTGAGGTGGGGGTTTTGTGCAGCAACGGCGACTAAAACTAAACTACGAAGTAGACTCGACATAAAGCACACACTTCAGGTGTCATTGTCTCCTATTACCCCGAGATGGGACCGCCTGGTTGCACAAAATCAAGCTCGGGGCTCGCACTGATTCAGCATTGTGGTGAATTGACACTTTAATGCACTTTGAATTTGAGTTGTATCGTATTTTGAAGGCATTAAAAATTACCATAACGATCAATGTGTTGCGGCCAGATTAGACGCTCCTCGTGTTTAGTATTATCTCTCGAAAAAGCCAAAGTGTTCATGCAGCTCTTACCATATTAGTGTGTAGTATTTAGCCGCCACAGCTTAAATTCCGGTCCGTGAAAATATTGTCTGATCTAAACCGGTCCGTGGAGCAAAAAAGGTTGGGGACCCCTGCTTTATAGCGTCTGCTGTGTTGGGTCTATCTCAGTGACATACTGAGGCTGCTGTCTTCTTCTGCGATCAAAACAATGTTGTCTTTTACTCTGATCAAAACAGTGTGTCCCTCTAGCGCAGGGGTGGGCATTCCCAGTCCTGTAGGGCCGCTGTCCTGCATGTTTTCCAAGTCTCCCTGTTGCTACACACCTGATTTGAATGATCAGATTATCAGTAAGGTCTGACGAGGCCTGATATTGAACCTGTTCATTGGAATCAGGTGTGTTGCAACAGGGAGACTTGGAAAACATGCAGGACAGCGGCCCTCCAGGACTGCGATTGCCCACCCCTGCTCTAGCGGATACTCCATGAATTCCACCTTGTTAAAAATATTCATTCCGTGTCTTTAATGCATTTTTTCACTTTTAAATTACCCTGCAGGCCGGTTACGGCCCGCGGGCCATATGTTTGACACCCCTGGTTTAGATAAACCCTAATGAGTGTTTATACCAACATCCATACACTTCATCATGCCCTATGCCTCACAACCTATAACACATTACAAGATTCATTCATTCATTCATCTTCCGAACCGCTTTATCCTAACTAGGGTCGTGGGGGGGTGCTGGAGCCTATCCCAGCTGTCTTCTGGCAGTAGGCGGGGGACCCCTGAATCGGTTGCCAGCCAATCGCAGGGCACACAGAGACGAACAACCATGCACGCCCACACACACACACCTAGGGAGGAAACCGGAGTTCCTGGAGAATTCAATTCAATTTTTTTTTCCCTCCATCCATCCATCCATCCATCCATTTTCTACCACTGATCCGGGGTCGGGTCGCGGGGGCAGCAGTTTTAGCAGGGAAGCCCAGACTTCTCTTTCCCCAGCCATTTCTTTCAGCTCTTCCCGGGGAATCCTGAGTCGTTCCCAGGCCAGCTGGGTGACATAGTCTCTCCAGCATGTCCTGGGTCGTCTCCGGGGCCTCCTGCCGGTGAGACATGATTGGAACACCTCACCAGGGAGGCATCCAGGAGGGATCCTAATCAGATGCCCGAGCCACCTTATCTGGCTGCTCGACGTGGGGATGAAGTGGCTCCACTCTGAGCCCCTCCAGGATGACCGAGCTTCTCACCTTATCTCAAAGGGAGAGCCCAGACACCCTGAGAAGAAACCTCATTTTGGCCGCTTGTATCCAGGATGTTTTTTGTTTTTTTTGTTTTTTTTCCATTCAATAAATTTCATAGAGCTCACACGAAACAGCAGTCGGGCATAATGTATGTTTTTTCATAGTTTTTCATGTGAAAACTGACCATCATGATGCCAATAATAAAATCAGGTCAGACACACCAATAACAGTGAACAAATTACCCTCAGTTAAAAATCCATTTGGGTAATCATCCAATCCCATAACAATAACGTGTGGGCAAAAGAAATGGCTTTTGTGTTCAAAGGAAAGTTGCTTTCATTTTGACACTTTGACAGCTGGTTGGTTCACCAAAAGTTTCACCATGGATCTGCACTCATCTCAGCTGATGGCTGTTCAGATGTTGAGTGGTTTGGCTGAGACATTGGGCCAGCTTCAAAATTACAGCAAAACAGACAAGAATATGGACACAAAGCGATTAACATCACATACTTGAGTCCAGTTCCTGTTAACCTACACGAGCAAATGAAAAAAAACTCTAGTGGTTTGTGTATCTCAATACACACATAAATAGTTGGTGAGGCCTTTTCTTCCAGATAGGGGAAGAGAGTGACAATTCCATAGACATAGACGAAGCAAAGCTGGAGACTCTGGAGAACTTTTATAATTAGTAAGATTACAGATAGTTGACCCTATGTCTGTAAAATTTACGTGCAGTTTAAACTGCAATTTACCCGTCATCCTCAATCATATCTGTCACTAAGATGTTAAGTTTCTTTCTTATAATAATAATAACTATTATGGGATAATACAGGCGATAGTTTCCTCAAACTCTGCATCCCTCTTTAGCCCCTGGTTTCTGACAGAGCCTTGAAAACAACCTGAAAGAGGAGTCTCTTGTCAGCCAAATAACTTGAAAAAAGGAGATTAGCGTTCAAAATGTTCATTACATGAAATGCAGAATTAAGCAGCAGGGTATTCAAACTACTCGCACATAAGATTAGGTAAGGTGATTTGAGCTAGGCTGTTATCCGGCTGTGGGCTTTCTCATGCTTTCATTTGGCTTACCTTCTTGACAGCACCCTTGACACGCAAATTAGCTGATCTAATTTAAGACCGTAGAGTCGCCCTCCCTCTGGGTGCGTGGCGAAGGGAGTATAAAGAATAGGGACCAATTGGACATATTAGACCTTTTTTCAAAATATCACAGAAAAAGGATCCATGGCCATGTCTCAATCTTTCTGACACCCATTAAATAGTTTAACTCAGAATATGCAGTCTTCTGGCAGTTACTATGAGGATAGCGAGCATTAGAGACAAAAGAACCGGGCAAAGGTTCCCTCAGAACTTTTCATTCCTAAATAACCTTTTCCCGAATCCTTCCGTTTTCTGTTCTGCCAATCCTCACAAAATGACTTTGGGCAAGAGGCAGAGTACACCCTGAACTGGTCACCAACCAATTGCAAAGTCGAACAACATTTCACATGAACACTTCATCCATCCATCCATCCATCCATCCGTCCATCCATCCATTTTCAACACCACTTATCCTGAACTGGGTTACGGTGGCTTTCTGGAACCTTTTCCAGCTGGCTTCGGGTGCAAAGCAGACCATGCCCTGGACTTGTCGGCAGTTGCAGGGCACTTGCTGGATAGAGACATATAACCATTCACTCCCACATCCGCAACTTCACCGAATGGGAACCGATCCTATGCTGCCCGCACACAAGTCAGGCGAGTGAACCACTACACCCAGGGTGGGCAATCCGCGGCTCCAGAGCCATATGCGGCTCTTTAGCGCTGCCATAGTGGCTCCCCGGTGGTTTTTCAAAAATGTTTGAAAATAAAAAAAGATGGGGGAGGGAAATATATTTTTTATTTTAATATGGTTTATGTAGGAAGAAAAACATGACGCAAACATTCTTAACGTTTTCCAATGCTGTAAAAATGTGTAGAATAAAATTAAAATTTCAACATTTCTGTCAATGAAGCTTTGCGTCATAGATTGTGACACACGTTTTGATTAGCAGGGCGGGATGCCAGGCAGGTTGTTGCAAAAAAAAAACGGTCTTTCATGTACGATTCACCAAGGGTACTGGCAAAGAATGTAAATCTGGAGGGCCAACAGAAGCATTTTAAAACGGTACACGTGAGCTACGTAGTTAAAACGCTGCAAAAGTGCGTAGAATGCCTCCGCATCTGGTCTCGATGAAGGTAGGTTGGCATGCGTGTGTAAGTGCGTGCGTATGCACGCGTGTGCAGTAACAGGTCGATCGCGGGAGGTTGATTGATCGAAAAATAGATCAAAAAAGATTGGGCACCCCTGCTTTACAGTATACAGTGCAGGGAAAAATATAGTATTTGTAGCCAAGTTAGTCATTTTGATAGTAGGCTCATATAGGTACATACAGCATGTGTTGCCTTCATTACAAGTCTTATAGAAGGCTTTTGTTTTTTTGCGGCTCCAGACATATTTGTTTTGTGGGTTTTTTCGTCCAATATGGCTCCTTCAACATTTTGGTTTGCCGACCCCTGCACTACACCATCACTGACAGATGCACTTGAATACAATAAAATTCCTTTAAGGACACTTGGCTTTTCACAATATCAATTACATGTTACAATGTGGAGGATAGGCATATTGTTTGACAAGCTGCTAACAAATTACGCTCATTGGACTGCATGGAATTAGTTTGGCTACTCACCAGTCAGTTTCTCCACTTCTCAGAACAACTCGGCGGGTTTGGGCAAGGTAGACGGCTCCTACAAGTTCACACATACACTTAATGTGAGCCATAATCCAAGCCAAGTGATAAAGTCATAAATAAGTTTGAATAAATGTGCAATTTGTCACTCTGGTTGCATAGCCCTACTGGAACGAAAACATAAATACTGTGTGAATAAATCCGATTGGCCAAGCGGCCCGTGTGATGGCAACAATCTTTAGATAACATGCAGGCTGCACAGGATTTGTCAGGTTGGTTTCAAACATCTAATGCAGGGGTGTCAAACTCATTTAGATCCAAGGGCCGAATACAGCTTAATCTGATCCCAAGCGGACCGGGCCAGTAAACCCGTTGCAAAATTGCAAAGAACAAATAATAAGTCCACTTTTTTCTTTGTATGACTGCAAAGAAGTCACTTCTGAAAATCTTTATATGAAATGAATTTTCATTTATTAAATACATAATGAACAACATAAGGACTTCATAAAACATGCAATTTTACTCAGTTTAACATATATATAAATGCTTTATGCATGAAAACTCATCACTTTCAACATCTGGGAAGCAATTTGAACAAATGAATGACTTTCACAGCAATTACGCGTCTTGCTGAGTATTTGCCCCTAAAACTTGGCATCATTTACCCGACGCAACTGCATCAATATTGGGCATCATGTCCTGAGTAGCAGCCAATTACAGAATCTCATGTAAGGGCTTATGTCTGACCTTTGAGCTTCGCTTTATTAATGTTCACTAGTGAGAAAACTTGCTCACAAAGCAAAGGTAGTCCCAAATGTGGAGAATATTTTTGCAGCCAGTGCTGCCAATGTAGGATGATCTGGTCGGAGGTAATGGTAAAATTTGTCCAAGCCCACAGAAGCAAATGCGTAAAACTGTGAATTCTGTCTCGAGTTCACAAAAGACCTGAAGTCATTTCTCAAACTCCTGTCATGTTTTGGTTCGTGACCAACGGGTGGCACTGTGGGGATTTTCCCTGCAGCTCCACACCTGTTGGTCGTTAGGCAATTAGGACTTTAAAAGGACTCCCAGCCCTAGCACTCATTTTCGGGTCATTCTTTGCTTGTTAGCAGCTGTCAGGTTTGTTTGTCATGTTTGTTTCGTTGCGTGATAGTTTTTGCTTCAGCCATGGTTTTGTTTGTTACTTTGGATTTGTTTTTGTGACTTTGTTTGTTCTGGATTTCGTTTCTGTTTTTCAATACAATTCATCAAGTTCACCCTGCTCCTCTCTCCTGCCTGCTTCTTGGGGTCCACCACCACCACGCATACGTGACAGAATGACCCGACCACCTGGACCCCGCAGGTACAAAGGACTTTTCCCTATTCCACCATGTGCCTGGCGGAGCACGTCTGCGGCCGACACCCTTTCCCCCTTCAGGCAGCGCTGGTGATGCGGCTGTCCTGTTTTCGTCTCGTCAAGCCACGTCTACGGTGGGCCGAGCCCCGTCCGCGTCCACGTTGAGCTGAGGCTCGTCACGTGTCTGTTCGAGCTGAGTCACATTCACGTCGACGACGAGCTATGCCACGTCCACGCCCACGTCAGGCCGAGCCCCTGTTCATGTCCGGCTGTCCCATGTCCCCCGCTACGTCGAGCTCCGTCCACGTCAGGCCAAGCCCAGCCAAAGGGTTGCCGTCGCTTTTAGTTCCCGTTCCCCGGCGAGGCAAGCCCTTTTAGACAACTTTGGGACATCTGGGATCTGTCTCTTGAGGGAGGGGTACTGTCATGTTTCGGTTTGTGACCAACAGGTGGCAATGTGGGGATTTTGCCTGCAGCTGCACACCTGTTGGTCGTTAGGCAATTAGGACTTTAAAAGGACTCCCAGCCCGAGCACTCATTGTCGGGTCATTGTTTGCTTGTTAGCGGCTGTCAGGTTTGTTTGTCATGTTTATTCCGGTCATGTTTCGTTTAGTGATAGTTTTTGCTTCCGTCATGGTTTTGTTTACTACTTTGGATTGTTTTTGTGACTGTTTGTTCTGGATTTAGTTTCTGTATTTCAATACAATTCAACTACACCCTGCTCCTCCCTCCTGCCTGCTTTTTTGGGGTCCACCACCACCTTACAACGTGACAACTCCCTCAACAAAATGTTGTCGTTGGCCTGTTTCAAGTCAGAATCACGCACATACAGTCAAACCTCGGTTTTCGAAGGTCTCGGTTCTCGACCAATTCGGTTTTCGACCCAAAATTTCGTGTTTTTATGCCTCGGATGACGAACAAATTTCGGTTCTCGAACAAACTGAGCGCACTTGAATACACCATTTGACTCCTCTCGCCTTCCTTACACGAGGAAGTGCCGCTTCCTCGGGTTGACGAGGAAGTCACGCTTCCTCGTGTTGCTTTCCATTGTGAGCAGACATGTTCAGTAAACATTTTTGTTTTAAAATGAGCGTGGTTTCGGTTTTCGAACAGCCTTCTGGAACGGATTATGGACGAAAACCGAGGTTTGACTATCTTTTGGAGAGTGAAAATGAGCAGGCTCTCCGCTTGTCATCTGTATCTCACATAGCCTGAGCTTCAACCTGAATGCACATATCCTGTCATCATATTGTGTTACAATTTTTTTGCATCCTTGCAACATCCATCCATCCATTTTCTGAACTGCTTCCTCCTCACAAGGGTCCCGGGGCATGCTGGAGCCTATCCCCGCCGTCTTCGGGCAGTAGGCGGTGAAGTCTGTATTCTGCTCACAATTAGTTATACTGTGTAACTTTCCCATAGCTGCAGTGTAGCTTGGCATCCTTGTAACAAATCATCACCTAGAATTGGAATGCTCCCTACTGAAGACGCACAAACTTTGGAATGCGCCAAGGTGAGAATCGGTTTCGGAGAAACGAAAGTGATATCACACTTTGTGCCCCAGTACCGCCCTTCTGATGGTATAAAAATGATGTGAATCTCTTCCTGCTTCGCACTCGTGACGCGCAGCCATTGTCTGTAACTGCGGGTGCCCGGAATATTCCGTTATTAAAAGCTTCGAAGGAACTGTTCATCGACTCCAGCCTTTATTTGGATTACCAACATTCTCCTCATCCGAAATTCAACAAACTCGCGGGGGAGAGGAGGCCTCTCTTCCCCCAACAGCGGGGTACATGCAGAATCTGTTGTCAGCCAATTGCAGGGCACACAGAGACAAACAACCATCCGCACTCACAATAACACCTAGAAACAATGTTGTTCATGTGTTCATGAACAACATCACAACAGTGTTTATGCATGTTTTTGGAATGTGGAGGAAACCGGAGTACCCGGAGAAAATCCACACAGGCACGGGGAAAACATGCAATCTCCACACAGGAAGGCAGTAGCTGGAATCGAACCTCTGCACTGTGATGTTGACACGCTAACCACTTTTCCAACGGGCCGCCTCCTTGCAACATTATTATGCTTATTCAAGTGCTCTATGATGTCAACCATAAAAGCAAGGTCCTGCAGCCATAGTGGGCACTGTAATTCCTTAGCGGGCTTACCTTTTTTGTCCATGAATTGTCTGATTTCGCCACGTAGATTATAATTGTCATGCAAAATGCAATGAAATGTCCAAAAATCCATGTATGGCTTGTATTTTCTCACTGAACCTTGTCACAACACCTGCCTTTTTACCAATCATTGACGGCGCACCATCAGTAGCCAGACCTTTGGCGCACGCGACCAGCAATGATTCTATCCAGCGCTCCAACTACAGAGCGGAAAATGTCCTCGAGAAATTCCTCTTTGACAGTCAAAGCTTGTCAACTCCACGAATGAATATGGCCAGTTGAGCGACGTCCACAATATTAGCGCTCTCATCAATCGCAACAGAAAATGCCAGAAATGACGAAACTTTGGGTCAGTTGGCAGTACAAATCTGCTGAGAGTTAGGAAATCTTGTCTGTAATGGTACTTCTCGTCATGCTAATATTGGCAAAAGCTTGTTGCTTCTCAGGACACACAATTTCGGCTGAGTTTTTGACAAACTCCCCATCACTGTGCAGCTGTGATGCTAATGCTATTTGGCTCGCATGTAGGTAGCTGGCTTTTATCGCTCCATCACTGGTTTCTCGGCTCCGTGTGAAAACACATTGTTCTTTCCTCATACAAACCATCATTTCATTTAACTTCTGTTTTCTCAGTTCTCTGTGCAAGCTGTTGTATTTTTCACCATACTGAGTTTCATCGTGACGCCAGTACTTGTCAGGTTCATTGCTCAAATAACATTTATACACTTACACAAAAAATGAGAGATGTCTGTGTGTCATTTTCACTTGCAAGGAGAATAGAAGAGGACTCCGCACATACAATTCCCACAGCTATACAAAGCAGCCCCCTCCCCCCCCGAAACCATCCATCCATCCATCCATTTTCCGAACCGCTTGATCCTCACTAGGGTCGCGGGGGATGCTGGAGCCCATCCCAGCTGTCTTCGGGCAGTAGGCGGGGGACACCCTGAATTGGTTGCCAGCCAATCGCAGGGCACACAGAGACGAACAACCATCCACGCTCACACTCATACCTAGGGACAATTTAGAGTGCACAATCAGCCTGCCATGCATGTTTTTGGAACGTGGGAGGAAACCGGAGCACCCGGAGAAAACCCACGCAGGCCCGGGGAGAACATGCAAACTCCACACAGGGAGGCCGGAGCCGGATTTGAACCCGGTACCTCAGCACTGTGAAGCCGACGTGCTAACCACTGGACTACCGGGCCGCCCCCCCGAAACCCTCTCTTTTTATTCATTTTGGTTTTCAGGTTTATCAGAGGACAGTACACACACATTTCGCTGATGAGGGTGCCAGGGCCAACTGAAAAAGTGGATAATGCAATAGACTCAAATACTGTTGTTCAATGCTACCACCTGCTGTTCGTTCCGCTGCAGTGTTGCTTTCGTGTTATCTGCACTCACTAAAACACATTGCCCCTAGCCGACAATATAGAAACTGCAGTTTTTCAAGAAAATTACAGCACGTTAATTCTTTTTTTTTTTTTTTTAATAATGCAGATATTCCCCAGGCGTGCTGGATCCGGCCCGCGGGTCATATGTTTGAGACCTTTGATCTAATGGTTTTTTAACATTTAGGAATTACGATTAAATCATCACATCTAGCATCACAATGCATCTAACAATCGATGTAACAGCACACTTGACTCATTTATAATTTAAAGTAATGTAAAGATGTAAACATGATATGGAATCTTAAAGGGGAAGTCAACACCGAAACGTCTTTACAATACAGTATGTTCTATGCACCTCCACTAGTCTAAACACAGCATTCTGATTAATCTTGTGTTTGTGGAATTTGCATTAAGAACCAAAATCTACTTGTTTTTAGTCATCTCAAGGGGTGGCCATTCTGTCAACTGAAAATTACATCACAGTTGCTCGGGCAATGAATGCTCATCCCGTTTGGTGTTTTGTTGTTTTGTCTGATTGTAAAGTGTCCTTGGGTGTCTTGAAAGGCGCTTATATATAAAATGTATTATTATTATTATTATTATTATAGGAGGATGTATCCTCCATCGCAGCACCTGTAACAATTAATTAAATTTTAGATCCGAAATCATGTGGCCTATAAATATACAAAGTGGTAATAATAATTATAATATTAATAACTCAACTATTGTAAAAAAAATAAAATAGAGGTGCAATTAATGACATTTTCTAATTAATTTACAGTTGTTTACAATTGATTAATTGTTTAGATCTCTTTTTAAATTAAATTTTGTCCAAATTCTCAGAATTTCAGCTTCTCATCAGTCAATGTTGTCAAAGTTTTAAGTCCTCCATGAAAACACACCGATTATTTTTGTGTTGAATCAGAATGAAACATTTGCTTTTACTGTGCGGACAATTTTTTTAAATCGCCATTTATGCCTATTTTCCGAGACTTTACAGACCAAACCAGTGACTGATCATACTTAATTTATTATTACGTGTTTTGTGCATTTCCTGCGCTGTCAATTTTTAAAAAATGTGCTGTTTTTGAATAAAGGGATGGAAATAAACCATTTTCAATCCCGATTAATTGAGCATCAACAAAATCATCGACAGGTAAATAGAATATGAAAATAATCCCCAAAATGTTCATTTAACTTTCATGTACAATTAGAATAATTGAATCACTAAGTATGCTTTTCTTATTTTCTAAATTTAAGCACATATGTTTTTATGAATAAAACTTGTTCCTTGTTTTTGATTAATATGTTAATACAGTACTGTACTTTAATGTTGGCCCATACAGTGGCACTGGATGAATGTTTTGACACGTTGGGCCACATAGAACATACGGTATTATTTCAGTGTGTACAGTATTATTAAGAAAATGTTTGAATTGACTACTTTAAGAAAATTAAAGGATAAAGGAAGAACGACGTTACTACTGCTTAATGTTTCAATGATAAATATATTTGTGGGGACCACTACTAAGTTTCAATCAACAAAATGTGCAGAAGTCCACAAGTTGCTTTGTCTTTCCTTTAACTCTTAATTTACAACGTAAAATAGAGCTCAGTGATGTGATTCTCTCAGTCATTCACTCTTCTCTCTTTTTATGTGTTCCGCAAATTTGCAAGTCTTTATTAACTAAATTTGCAAATCAACATCCAATATGAAACACTATTGCCATCTAGTGGCAGAATAATTATATGCAGATTAAACTGTACAAATTAATGACTCATTCATGATACATACTTTTCAACACAATATTAATATTTTACGTTCAAATAAATGAATAAATGATATGAATAACTACATAATTACTGTGTTGATGAATAAACGAACTAAAAGATACAATATTTGCAATAGGTAAACCTATCCGTACACGTTCATGTTAACAAAACAGATCAAAATTGTGTGATTAATTTATTATGCACCCTCCCCCTTCCCCAAAAACAGACATTTTGCAGGCCAAATCTCATTGAAATATTTATTTTTTTACAGGATATAAATAAAACAGATCATGATTTTATATTTGATGTGTTGTTTTTCTTATATTTCCAGGTAGAGCCAAGCCATATATTCCTAAAGGGACGTCATTTTATGTCTTGGAATATGCTCGCACACAGTTATTTCAAACTGTGCGGCGTGACTTGCAAATTTTGGAAAAACTTCACCAATAGGAAAACAAAGTTGGAAATCTTTGAAATCTGAAATCTGTCAAAGAATCACAACACTAATCCAAATCCTAGAATCAAAAAACACTATCTGCCTCAGTCATCACTTTGCCTTAGACGGTTTTGATGCTACAAACAAAATGGCCGAGAGCATGAGAAAGAGGGCTTGGCTGTCCACAAGTAAAGCATTCACTCTTCTTTTTGATTTTTTTTCATCTGGTAAGAAGAAAATTTTCCAGACACTAAATATAATTTAAGTTCATTAAACTGATCATGAGCTATGTATTTCAACTCGAAACCAAATGTTGTGTTAGCAATTAGCTTGCAAAGACTAGAAAACACTGGTGATGTTTTTTAAAGGAAACATCCCCCCATTTTTAACTCAAAGTCTGTCTTGGTATTTATTTTTTTGATCATGAGAATGATATTAGCTTGCATTTTCAATTTTATCAATTTGTTTTAGAGAAATCAGTCAATACCTAATTAGTCGAGAAACGACCCTTTCTAGTCAACTATATACAGTACAGTAGAAAGCTACATCCAGCCACCCCTCTTCCAATGTCTCGGTGGGAGTCACCCAAGGAAAAAGGCATAATTTGTCAAATCAAAATCATTGTACCGTACATACTTGGTGCGCTGTACATAAAGTCCAAAAACGGCGATCGGTTGGCAACCAAATTTTGGTGGACATCTTTACTCAACTCAACTGTATTTATGAAGCCCTACTACTGGTGTATACAAAGTGCTGTACATGGAGCAAAAATAATTCATACAACAACAAACAATTAAACAATAAATTACAAACAAAGACAGTGCAAGGCACAAAAACAGTCAAACTAAAAATGAAGTCTCATGCTGAGTCAAAAGGCAGAGAATAAAAAATTGTTTTAAGGTGAGTTTTATAGATGAGCAGCAAGAGGGTGTGCGTAATATTCAGCGGGAGGTCATTCCAAAGAGAGGGAGCAGCAACAGAGAAAGCTCAATCCCCTCTGAGCTGCCGTAAACTTGAGGCACCGGACAGGTGTGGAGAATTTCAGAGAGGTATCGTGGGGCGAGGCCATTTTAAGATTTGAAAACAAATAATAGACTCTTAAAAAGAACTCTAAAATCTATAGGGAGCCAGAGAAGGCGTTTTGTGCTTCCTCTTAGGAGTAGCAGTCAAGAGGTGAGCAGCGGCATTTTCGAACAACTGGAGACGCTTTAGTAATCCAGCCAGAGACGTGACAAAGGCATAAATTACTGTTTCAAAGTGCTTTTGAGAAATGAGAACATTTACTTTAGCTAGCTGCCTACGCTGAAAGAAGCTGGATTTAACAAATTCACCAATTTCTATACTTTGGCCACTTCAAACTTCTGAAAAGGATTATGTCACGGATCTGTTTGTGACCAACAGGTGGCACTGTGGGGCTCTGCCTGGAGCTGCACACCTGTTGGTCATTGTGTAATTAGTGCCACTTTAAAGGACTTGATGCCCGACCACTCAGTGTCGGGTCATTGTTTGCTTGTTAGCAGCTGTCAGGTTTGTTTGTCATGTTTGTTTCGTTTAGTGATAGTTTTTGCTTCAGTCATGGTTTGTTTGATACTTTGGATTTGTTTTGGTTGTTAGCACTTTGTCTGTTTAGGATTCAGTTTTCTCTGTTTTATTAAATACAATTCGTCAAGTTCACCCTGCTCCTTCCTCCTGCCTGTTTTTTGGGGTCCACCACCACCTCGCCACGTGACAGATTAGCCTCTACCGTGGCTCACAGATGAAAGAATGAGGAAATGCGCAACATACATGCAATTTCTCTCATGACAGATCTGTTTTCTCTGATTAGTCCCCAAAGTATGAACACAATGCATTCCAAAAGGCGTTTCGGAAACTGATTTTTTTTATAAATCATTATCCTGGTGGATTGATAAAAACACTAAATCATACACAACATTTTTAATTGGAAACATATTCAAACGTTGTCCATCCATCCACATCTTCCAGCTCTTCCCGGGGGATCCCGAGGCGTTCCCAGGCCAGCTGGGTGACATAGTCTCTCCAGCGTGTCCTGGGTCGTCCTCGGGGTCTCCTCCCGGTGGGACGTGCCCGGAACACCTCACCAGGGAGGCGTTCAGGAGGCATCCTAATCAAATGTCCAAGCCACCTCATCTGGCTCCTCTCGATGTGGAGGAGAAGCGGCTCGATTCTGAGCCCCTCCTGGATGACCGAGCTTCTCACCTTATCTCTAAGGGAGAGCCTGGACACCCATCCATCCATCCATCTTCTACCGCTTATCCGAGGTTGGGTCGCGGGGGCAGCAGCTTTAGCAGGGAAGCCCAGACTTCCCTCTCCCCAGCCACTTCTACCAGCTCTTCCCGGGGGATCCCGAGGCGTTCCCAGGCCAGCTGGGTGACATAGTCTCTCCACCGTGTCCTGGGTCGTCCTCAGGGTCTCCTCCCAGTGGGACATGCCCGGAACACCTCACCAGGGAGGCGTTCAGAGGCATTCTAATCAGATGTCCGAGCCACCTCATCTGGCTCCTCTCGATGTGGAGGAGAAGCGGCTCTACTCTGAGCCCCTCCCGGATGACCGGGCTTCTCACCTTATCTCTAAGGGAGAGCCCGGACACCCTGCGGAGAAAACTCATTTCGGCCGCTTGTATCTGGGATCTCGTTCTTTCGGTCACGACCCAAAGCTCGTGACCATAGATGAGGGTTGGAACGTAGATCGACCGGTAAATTGAGAGCTTCGCCCTTTGGCTCAGCTCCTTCTTTACCATGACAGACCGATACAAAGTCCGCATCACAGCAGACGCTGCACCGATCCGCCTGTCGATCTCTCGCTCCCTCCTGCCCTCACTCGTGAACAAGACCCCAAGATACTTAAACTCCTCCACTTGGGGCAAGATCTCCTCCCCAACCCAGAGGGGGCACTCCACCTTTTTCCGACTGAGGACCATGGTTTCAGATTTGGAGGTGCTGATTTTCATCCCAACCGCTTCACACTCGGCTGCGAAACGCTCCAGCGAGAGTTGGAGAGCCCTGCTTGAAGGAGCCAACAGTGCCACATCATCTACAAAAAGCAGAGATGCAATACTGAGGCCACCAAAACGGACCCCCTCAACGCCTCGGCTGCGTCTAGAAATTCTGTCCATAAATGTTATGAATAGAATCGGCGACAAAGGGCAGCCTTGGCGGAGTCCTACCCTCACTGGAAACGATTCCGACTTACTGCAGGCAATGCAAACCAAACTCTGGCATCGGTGGTACAGAGACCGAACAGCCCGTGTCAGGGGGTTCGGTACCCCATACCCACGAAGCACCCCCCACAGAACTCCCCGAGGGACACGGTCAAACGCCTTCTCCAAGTCCACAAAGCACATGTAGACTGGTTGGGCTCAAACGTTGTATTATGTACATTCGTTTGGACAAATCGTGAATCACTTCTAAGATGGTTATGATGTGCACATCACTTTCTTCACCTCTTTTTTAGTTGTTGCTTTTTTTGGATGGGGGCCGACTAGTGGAGTGTGGCCTTTCCTACTTTTTATCACAGAGAGCTCAATCTCGAAGTGTTCCTCCTCACACACCACCTGGTTGTAGTGTGGGACACTAACCGCTAGCTTTGAGTTTGCCATTTTTTCAAGTTCAAAATGTCAACTTTTGCGATCAACTTCAACCAAACAATTCAGTATTATGTTTTGACGTCACCGCCCGACGGACGGTATGCTGACATATGTCTCTAGCTTGTGGACTTTATCTGCAAAATATTAAATAATTATTAGAATGAAAACGATCTACCGTATTTTCCGGATTATAAGTCACTCCGGAGTACAGGTAGCACCAACCATAAAATGCATAATAAAGAAGAAAAAAAACATATATAAGTCGCATTTTGGGGGGAAATTTTTTTGATAAAACCCAACACCATGTACATACATGCCATCTTGAAAGGCAATTTAAAATTAAAATAAAACGGAAAACAACACAATAAGTGTACGATATGCTAACGTTACATGATGCATAAACGGCGAACTGAGAACGTGCCTGGTATGTTCAAGTAACATATTAAGAGTTATTCAGATAACTATAGTATAAAGAACATGCTAACAAGTTCACCAAACCATCAATGTCACTCCAAATCACAAAGGCCAATGGAATCTTCATCCTCTGTGTCACTTTAAAGCAACTCCTACAACTCCTGTGGTAGAAGATGCAGCGCTTCCTCTTCTACGTCACTTACGTCAGACTCATCGTGGTTTTATCAATACAGGTCTAGAGCGGCCTCTTGCGGTTTAATATTAAAATAACATGTGAAATGATATAATAATGTGTTAAAAATTTCACCCATAAATCCCTCCAGAGTATTAGTCACACCCCCAGCTAAACTATGAAAAGAATTGCGACTTATAGTCCGGAAAATACGGTAGATATTGTTTTTGTAAAGTACCATGATGTTTTTCATTGAGTTTGTAACTGCCCATTCTCTAATAAATTATGGAAAAGTGTTCAGATTATTGATTTTACATCTTTGTCATTGTTGGTTCTTTGGCGGGTGGGCCATTTTTAGGTGACTATTTCAAAGTGACTTTTGGCAGAAACCTCAGAGGTGGGGGGCGAGGGACAACTCAGCGACCTTGAAGGTTGTCTTCTTTTGCCAATTTTCTGCGTCACTGAACACAGTTTGTGACACGGATGCATGAGTCAATCATTTTAATTAAGTGTGAATATCTATCGTATATGTTATGAATGCCATAGTAGGACATTTTGATGTTGTAAGATAGGACACCCAGCCACAATGCATTTTGGGAGAGTGACATCATTTGTCCTTTCATTTGTTTTAAGTCAGGAAACAGACACCGCTGGGAGGCTCTGTGTTCAAATGACCTTCAAAATGGATCCATACCAGTCAGAAGAGGAAGTAAAGAGGTAGGATTTCGCATTCCTGTTGGGAAGTGGTGAAATCTGGGCAAGGCCATCTTTTGTGTCAGCTCGGGAATTATCTCTCTTAATCCTTCATCATCATGAGCTGATGCGATAAAAAGCACAACTGTGACATCCTGTTTGTCAAACAGGTGAGGTGAGGTTTTCTGTTCAAGGGAGTTGTTGAAAATATACATAATCATGATTAAATATTCAGCTTTTTAATCATTTTTTACGATTGTATGCCGTGTATCCTGTTACTGGTATCATCGCGTAATTAATTTCAAAAGCTGTTCTTGAATGAAGTCAGGAAACTGACCGTTTTGGTGGAGTCCCTTTGTTAAGAGGGTCCTTGAAGCAGATGCCATGACAGCCAAAACAGGAAGGGCTAGCATTGTACAATTTAGGTCAATAAAGTATTGAAATGTTAGAAAAACCATGCATGTATTCATTTGTCAAACTTGTTAATGCTGTTGACATTTTGAAAGTAGTGATCTTTGAAACTACAAAGTACAGTACCCTTCATTTCCAATGGGATACTTTGTAAAATGTATTCCCAATAGCCCTGTACGTTTTAATTTCCCCTGATTGATGTAACCTACCGGTACTTTAAATGACAAATTATTTTGCAAACCCTACCTGAAAAAAATGACTAAAATAGAATAGAGTAGCTATTATGATCAATTATGTTGGAGTCAGGTCCCGGTGGAGATATGGGGAGAGACATCAGTTAACGTGAAGCAATCGAGAGGATTAAATGAGACAGATTTGGAAACTGTTGGAAAAAACACATTTGTTTATTTACATTTAAATTTGACCTCCAGCAGCCATTTTGAGCAATGTCATAGACAATTTCAATGTGCAATTATGCTTTCAGCATTCCAATGCACCAGGGTTGGACTAAGACTAAAAATAGGCCCTGGCATTTTTGGCTTTGACCGACCAACATATGGAATGGAGCGGTTCTGATTATGGATGGATGGGTCGTAAGTAAGACTTTCTCTGAAGGATTATATTTGACTATTATTCGATAATAATAATAATAATAATAATGATTATTATTATTATAATAATAAGAATAATCATTATTATTCTTATTATTATTATTATTGGTGAGGTGTATCAGAATTGGGGCACTTGTGTTGAGTCGATTTGAGTTGCTGAGTATTTGTGACTTGCTTAGCTCAAACTTATGAAAAAAATCCATTATCAGCTAACTCATGCTAACGAGTCGACCACTGCCGCCATTATTATTGTTATTATTGTTATTATTATTATTATTATTATCATCATGGTGGCCCGGTGGTCCAGTGGTTAGCATGTCGACCTCACAGTGCAGAGGTCATGGGTTCAATCCCAGCCTTGCTCTCTGTAGTTTTTCATGTTCTCCCCGGGCCTGCGTGGGTTTTCTCCGGGTACTCCGGTTTCCTCCCACATTCCAAAAACATGCATGGCAGGCTGATTGACCACTCAAAATTGTCCCTTGTCTCTGTGTGCCCTGCGATTGGCTGGCAACCAGTTCAGAGTGTCCTCCGCCTACTGCCCGAAGACTTCTATGATAGGCTCCATCACCCCCTGGGACCCTTGTGAGGATTAAGCGAATCGGAAAATGGATGGATGGATTATTATTATTATCACAATTGTCTATCTATCTATCTATCTATATATCTATGTATTTATTTTGTGAAGCCATTTTCGTGTGATCACATTGCACAGGTCTGTTTTGTGCTTCTTTCAGAAATTTTTGCTCTGGCTTGTTAAAAATGTGTTTTCCACTTCTATTTTTAGATATGACGCACAGCGAAATCTTCTCTGTCGCCTCGTTTTCAGTTGGATGATTTTCATACAGCATTTCAATGTTTGGCGCACATGTGTCAGGATAACTCAACTTTGGTTGCCCAAACAGATTTGAAATCTAGCTGTCATATTTATATCAACCTGTGACACATAATGTTGATGGTTTCAGGGCTATGCAGTCAATTTCAGTACATTGTCAAAGAATCCATCCATCCATCTATCTTCTACTGCTTACCGGGTTGCGGGGGCAGCAGCTTTAGCAGGGAAGCCCAGACTTCCCTCTCCGTAGCTACTTCTTCGAGCTCTCCCCGGGAGATCCCGAGGCGTTCCCAGGCCAGCTGGGTGACATAGTCTCTCCAGTGTGTCCTGGGTCGTCCTCAGGCCGCATGTATCCGGGATCTCGTTCTTCCGGTCACAACCCATAGCTTGTGACCATAGATGAGGGTTGGAACGTAGATAGACCGGTAAATTGAGAGTTTCGCCCTTCAGCTCAGCTTCTTCTTTACCACGACAGACCGATACAACGTCCACATCACAGCAGATGCTGCACCGATCCGCCTGTCGATCTCTCGCTCCGTCCTACCCTCACTCGTGAACAAGACCCCAAGATACTTAAACTCCTCCACTTGGGGCAAGATCGCCTCCCCGACCCAGAGGGGGCACTCCACCCTTTTCCGACTGAGGACCATTGTTTCAGATTTGGAGGTGCTGATTTTCATCCCAACCGCTTCACACTCGGCTGCGAAACGCTCCAGTGAGAGTTGGAGAGCCCTGCTTGAAGGAGCCAACAGTACCACATCATCTGCAAAAAGCAGAGATGCAATACTGAGGCCACCAAAACGGACCTCCTCAACGCTTCGGCTGCGCCTAGGAATTCTGTCCATAAAGGTTATGAACAGAATCGGCGACAAAGAGCAGCCTTGGCGGAGTCCTATCCTCACTGGAAATGATTCCGACTTACTGCCGGCAATGCGAACCAAACTCTGACATCGGTGGTATAGTGACTGAACATCCTGTATCAGGGGTTCGGTACCCCATATTCACGAAGCACCCCCCCACAGAACTCCACGAGGAACACGGTCAATAACGCCTTCTCCAAGT
The DNA here is from genome assembly GCA_018466805.1 of Hippocampus abdominalis. Lineage (NCBI taxonomy): Eukaryota > Metazoa > Chordata > Actinopteri > Syngnathiformes > Syngnathidae > Hippocampus > Hippocampus abdominalis. Next base: position 364,388 of record CM031708.1, read on the forward strand.
CCACAAAACACATGTAGACTGATTGGGCGAATTCCCACATACCCTCGAGGACCCTGCTAAGCCGGTCCACTGTTCCACGGCTGGGACAAAAACCACACTGCTCCTCCTCAATCTGAGGCTCGACTTCCTGTCGGACCCTCCTCTCCAGCACCCCTGAATAGACCTTACCAGGGAGGCTGAGGAGTGTGATCCCTCTGTCGTGGGAACACACCCTCCGGTCTCCCTTTTTAAAAAGAGGGACCACCACCCCGGTCTGCCAATCCAGAGGCACTCTCCCCCCTGACCATGCAATGTTGCAGCATCCACAGCCTTGAGGAACTCTGGGCGGATCTCATCCAACCCTGGGGCCTTGCCACCGAGGAGCTTTTTAACCACATCGGTGACTTCGACCACAGAGATAGGAGAGCCCACCTCAGAGTCCCCAGACGGAAGGTGTGCTGGTGGAGTTGAGGAGGTCTTCGAAGTACTCCTCCCACCGGCTCACAACGTCCCGAGTCGAGGTCAACAGCGCCCCATCCCCACTGTAAACAGTGTTAGTGGTGCACTGTTTCCCCCTCCTGAGACGTTGGGTGGTGGACCAGAATTTCCTCGAAGCCGTCCGGAAGTCGGCTTCCATGGCCTCACCGAACTCTTCCCACGCCCGAGTTTTTGCCGAGGCGACCACCGAAGCTGCATTGCGCTTGGCCAGTCGATACCCGTCAGCTGCCTCTGGGGTCCCACAGGCCATAAAGGCCCGATAGGACTCCTTCAGCTTGACAGCATCCCTTACTGCTGGTGTCCACCAGCGAGAATGGGGGTTGCCGCCACAACAGGCACCAACCACCTTACGGCCACAACTTAGATTGGCCGTCTCAACAATAGAGGCACGGAACATGGTCCACTCTGACTCAATGGCCCCCGCCTCCCCCGGGACATGGGAAAAGCTCTGTCGGAGGTGGGAGTTGAAACTCCTTCTGACAGGGGATTCCGCCAGACGCTCTCAACGAACCCTCACAATACGTTTGGGTCTGCCAGGTTGAACCGGCATCTTCCCCCACCATCGGAGCCTACTCACCAGCAGGTGGTGATCAGTTGACAGCTCTGCCCCTCTCTTCTCCTGAGTGTCCAAAACATGCGGCCGCAAATTCGATGATACAACCACAAAGTCAATCATCGAACTGCGGCCAAGGGTGTCCTGGTGCCAAGAGCACATATGGACACCCTTATGTTTGAACAAGGTGTTCGTTATGGACAATCCGTGACGAGCACAGAAGTCCAATAACGAAAACAGCACTCGAGTTCTGATCGGGGGGGCCGTTCCTCCCAATCACGCCCCTCCAGGTCATGCTCCACGTGAGCATTGAAGTCCTCCAGCAGAACAAGGGAGTACCCAGCAGGAGTACTCTCCAGCACACCCTCCAAAGACTCCAAAAAGGGTGGGTACGCGGGACTGCAGTTGGGTGCGTACCCAACAATGCCATTGTCAAAGAATGCGTTGCCAAAATTTGTTTCACCTACCATTGACTGGGCGAGACGCAGGAGAGCCGTCCACCGGGATCAGCCAAGTGTCAAAAGCCAACGATGGTTTGTGTGTCAATTTAATTGTCTCATTAATGAATGCTATAAATCAATTAATTACAACTATGATTACTTGGCTTGTGACATCCAACACTTTCTTGTAGTGTATCATCTTTATAATTCTGTCCATTTCCCCCCTTCTCCCAATCAACTCAACATCCTGGCACCCCTTTGCCGCCCCACATTAAACTTGCTAGAATGATCACTGATGCTGTGTTAAAGGTGTAAATGTTCATTTTAGGCTACATCATGATATTTTAGATTTTTAGATTAAAGGTGTGTTCGGGTGTCATTTGTTTAGATCGTGGCAAAGTTTTGCCAGAAGGTTAAAATAATTTTGTTTTTTAGTTTTTAATTATATTTTCAATTCGCCACTTCAGGCAATTATAACACTGTACCTCTCCTGTTTGTGTGTGTGTGTGTGTGTGTGTGTGTGTGTGTGTGTGTGTGTGTGTGTGTGTGTGTGTGTGTGTGAACAGCACGTGGCTGTGGTGGGGAGTGAGATGTAAGAGGTTTGGGAAAGTGTATGACATGAGGGAGAGTGTGAATGCAGGAAATGAGGCTAATATGAGACAGGCTGCTGGAAGTGCCGTGTGTGTTTCAGGATAAACTATGCTCAGCTCGGTAAGTGGCTAATGACTAAATATCACTACTTATGTATTAATATTCGATATCATGTTTCATATAAATGCCATTTTTTTATGGAAATTGAAATAAGACAACATGATTTAATTCATGTTTTGGGCTTCATCAAGGCAACCCTTTTATAGACAGTGCTTATGGTCTATTTTGTATACATCAACTGCATTTTCTGCTTTTTAATTTGTTTTCGTTGTCCTTATTTATTTGCGACAATGTTGTTTGAAAGCAGATGTTTTTGACACGTAACGATGGAATTTAAATAATATGGAAGTTGGTAGCCTTAATGTAAATGTTTAAAGTGCACTGTACTAGGGTACATCGTAATTCATGCATGTATTCCCCAAAGGATTGTATTTTACTCTTATCCCAAACACAACTCTAATTATTGTAGTTAGGCATACTGTACTACATATTCTTTTTAATAATACTGTAAATGGTGGCTTATTAGGGACACCTTCTCGCCCAAATGAGTCACTTTACATAAACGCTGAGGCTGAACTCAACAGGAACTCGGACATATTTAATTTCCTCTTGAATTTTGCCTATTTTTGGCCTTTTATCAAGGTCCTATTTTATTAAAAGTATCTTTTAATCTGATGTACTTCATTTAAAAAAAAATAAAATAAAAACGTTCTAATTCCAATGTGCCAGTATCCCAACCTGCCAGTACCACTAAGTTGTTCAGGCTGCGAGGGCCCTTTAGAGCTCCTTGCACCATGATGACTTCAATGAAGCGGTCAAATATTGCAAGTAAATCCACAACAAAAAAAAGGGTCTAAATTTTAGCACTGTATCCATTAAATTTTAGTCTTCATCCATTTGAATTTTTTCACAAAGCCATCCCTGTTTCTCTGTTTCTTTTTCCAGTGAAAACTTGACTTCTCCTGTTCGACCCACTTCACAATTCAAAGTGATGACACTTGGAAAATAGCCCTCATCGCTTAAAATCTAAATGAATGAAAAATGAGAATGATCTTAGTAAGCTTTCTATGGCTAAGTCTTGCCCTTCATCGGGATGCTTTATCTTTGAATGGAGTGAGGGCAGACTCAATAGGGGAAGAAGGCATCCCGGAAAATGCGCCAATCAAAAGAGTTAGACGAGGCTGGCTGTGGAAGCAGTTTTTCCTGCAAGAGGAGTATACCGGCAGTGACTATCAGTACATTGGAAAGGTAAGAAATTATTTAGTTTATTGCAGGGGTTACCAACATTTTGAAATTCAGAGCTAACGAACTGATTAAAGCAAAGGGCTACCGGTTCGATGCAGTCTTCTGAAAGAACAAATTTGCTCAAATTATATTTTGCACTTAGTAATCATTCTTAATTCATTTAATACCAGCCATTTTCTCAAATAAGGAGAGCCGCTGCATGCAATTTTTGACCATTTTGAAAAAAAATTTTGAGTATTGAGAAATTTAGTTTTCTTGCTATATAGGCATGACACCGACCAAAAAGCTCCAACCCACTTCCTTCATCGGGGGGGAAAAAGCACATTTCTTTTGTAAACAGCTGTTGAACATTGGTAAATTTCTTGAATATACTCATTTCCAAGAAAAATTCTAAGAAAGAGGCCTTTTTGTGAAAGGAAGCATTTTTTTGTTTGCATTTGTGATCCATCACAGATTTAAACAGTGCTTTTCAACTAAATAACAACATACACAATACAGTGATCCCTCGCTATATCACGCTTCATTAATCGCGGCTTCACTCCAACGCGGGTTTTTTTTTTCCAAAGTACTGTATTCATAAAAAAATGCGGATGATTTTGTACATGGCTGTACTTGATTTGTTCCCAGCGCGACGAGTGTGTTTGTGCGTGTGTGTGTGTGTGTGGCTGGGGATGGATGCGAGAGAGAGAGAGAGAAAGAGAGCGAGAGAGAGAGAGACAGAGAGAGAGAGAGAGGGTGATTGGGCTTGTCGGAAAAAAGGAGCACTTCTCTTCACCTCCTACTTATCAATACAGGTTAATTGTCTTATCATAAACACATCAGCTGCGCGCTGCAGGATAGCTGGCCAGCAGCTCGCTGGAGGCTAACGGAGGCTACACTGTCAGAGGGGCATAAAGAGAGTAACACAAGTCTCTTTCTCGCACTCTCAAAAGGCAATGCAGATGAATGTTAATTACTGTATAATGTTTTATAATTAAAGGTTTAAGTAAATATGTGTACAGTAATGCCATAGTCATTGTCTCAAAAATGTAAAGTATAAATACTGTTCACATATTTTAAACATGCTGGTACCCACAAACCCTTACACAAAAATTCCTGGGGGTCAGGTGGGGGGTGTCAAACCCTACTTCGCGGATTTTCGTCTTTAGCGGGTGGTCCCAGTCCCCATTAACCGTGATAAATGAGGGATCACTGTACAGAAAAGGGCACTAGGATTGCAAAATAACAGTTCATTGCAAGAAAAACACTTTTTTCAGATTCAGATTCAGATTCAGGAACCTTTATTGATCCCTGTGGGGCAATTAGGACTGAACAGGCACGGTCTGCACAAGAAACATGAAAAACAATGACGAACATGGGATACAGTGCAAAGGGCCTGTCGGTACTCGCCGTGTGTACAGCGACCCGAGATCTTAATTCAGAAAGGAAACCACTGGGGAAGGAGAGGGAGAAAAAAACATGCTCGAATTATCCTCTTCTGAGGATAATTTAAGTCCAGGAAAAAAAAAGAAGACCCCAGCACATAAACAAGCATGACAGTTACAACAAGTAACAAGACATAACATGTAATGGGGGGGGGGGGGGGGGCGGATGGATGGGGTGCCATGACATATGAACAATGCATGAACTTTTTATGAACGTTGAACTTTATCCATGTTCTCAGAACTTCTCACCACCACACTGGTTTCGCACGCCACCTCGCCACACACGTGGAATCGCCGTTGTATATACACACACCCATACGATGTATGGACCAAGATCCAATCAAAGCCACTCCTGCAATCCAGTGGTGATTTATTATTATCACGTTGCGAGGTGGTGGTGGACCCCAAAAAGCAGGCAGGAGAGAAGAGCAGGGTGAACTTGACGAATTGTATTGAAATACAGAAACTAAATCCAGAACAAACAAAGTCACAAAAACAAAAACAATCCAAAGTAGCAAACAAAACCATGACTGAAGCAAAAACTATCACTAAACGAAACAAGACCGGAACATACATGACAAACAAACCTGACAGTAGCACAAGGCAACAATGACCCGACACTGAATGGTCGGGCATCAAGTCTTTTAAAGTGGCACTAATTACACAATGACCAACAGGTGTGCAGCTGCAGGCAGAGCCCCACAGTGCCACCTGTTGGTCACAAACAGATCCATGACAATTATGCTGAAATCAGTTTCCAAGCATTGATACTAGCTTCACAAAGCTCTTGATTATTTTTTTTAATACAAAAACAACAACAATTTAAGTTGATATTTTGTCACTAATTGATCGGGATTTTACAAACGTAATTTTACATTTTGGCATTCATCAATGTGAAGACATTGATTTAATGATTTTCCAATAATTTGATCTCATAGGAAACATAAATATCACAATACAACACATCATTTCTCTATATATTTGCAGGCATGTACATTTCCAAATCATTTTTACAATATTCCGAGGAATTCACAGTGTCCCATTTTCATAAGCCATTAACACTTATAAACTGAGCTATTTTTAGAACAGGCAGCGTCTCTGTTGAAAACTCCTAACCCTAACCCGTACAAAACTAAATAGCAGATAGCTAATATTGTTTTTGTTCCAAGTAAAATTCATTTTGATTGATTTGGAAATAAATTGAGCTTTTCATCCAATCCAAAATGCAATTTTATTAAGTCAATCAGCCATTCCAGGCTCTTCGCAGGTGTGGGTTAACTTTTTTTGTTGTGTGTGTGCAGAAAAATCACTCAACCTCAAAAGTCTGACAAATTGGATTGAATGATTTGCTTTAATTTATTTTGATTGTGTTGGTGAAATCGGGAATACTGAACTGCTGTGTTTTTGTATCCACTGTAGCTCCAGTCAGACCGAGACAGTGGAAATGGCCTTGTCAGGTATGTTCTCTCTGGTGAGGGGGCAGGCACCATCTTTGTTATTGACGAGGCCAACGGCGACCTGCATGCCACGCGCCGCCTGGATCGGGAAGAGAAGGCGTTTTATATCCTCAGGGCGACAGTTGTCAATAAAATCACAGGCAAAACATTAGAACCAGAGACGGAGTTTATTGTCAAACTCCATGACATCAATGATAATGAGCCTCAATTCAGCAAGGAATTTTATAATGGCAGTGTACCTGAGCATTCCGATATTGGTAAGGAGTGGTTTTACCTGTGCATCACTTGTCATTACATCCAGGAATCTTCTGTTTATATAAATGTGTGTCTTCTGAATTCTGTTTTAGGTACGTCAGTCATCTGTGTGACAGCTACAGATGCAGATGACAACATGTATGGGAACAGCGCTAAACTGGTGTACAGTATCAAACAAGGACAGCCATACTTTTCTGTTGACCCCAAAACAGGTATACTTTTAAATGCATGCGTACCCGTGCTCATTGGGAGCAAAGTTAGAAAATATCCCCTTGTCTTCTTGCGTGAGCTGGAGTGGCTGCGCGCACGCAAGCTTTAAGGTTCATGATTCACTCGTATGGGCTTATGCTAGACTGCCACTGTCTGGTAATGGTGATATATAGTATTGCATGTCGCTCTTACCGTAAGACAAGCTATGTGCAGACATGACCACTCCACACAGGAAGGTCGAAGCCAGGATGTGAATCCACAACCTATGAACTGTGACGCAGATGTGCTAACATCAGGCTCCGGGCCTGGAGGGCCACTTTCCTGCCTGTTTTCGAACTCTCCCGGCTGCAACACACCTAATTCAGATGATCAGCTCATCAGCCAGCTCTGAAGCAGCATTAGAACAATCCTGATTATTCGAATCAGGTGTGTTGCTCCTGGGAGAGCTCAAAAACAGGCAGGACAGCGGCCCTTGAGGACCGAGTGTGGACACTGCTGTGCTAAACAGTCAGTCAATGTAAACCCCCCCCCGCTCCCTCTCCAGTCACCTCACCCTCAATTTATTGTACATATTACAGATACAAATACGAGCGAAAACAAAAACCACCAATTGTACTGTAAGACAGTGGTTCTCAACTGTTGTCACCATGGGACCTGCATCTTCCTATTGTTGGAAAGTTGCAACCCACTTTATAGAAGTGAAACAAAAAAGGCTATTTTTTTTTCAAATAACTGATCCATCCATCCATTTTCCGAACCGCTTGATCCAGACTAGGATCGCAGGGGCTGCTGGAGCCTATCCCAGCTGTCTCCGGGCAGTAGGCGGGGGAAACCCTGAACCGGTTGCCAGCCAATCGCAGGGCACACAGAGACGAACAACCATCCACGCTCACACTCATACCTAGGGACAATTTAGAGTGTCCAATCAGCCTGCCATGCATGTTTTTGGAATGTGGGAAGAAACCGGAGCACCCGGAGAAAACCCACGGAGGCCCGGGGAGAACATGCAAACTCCACACAGGGAGGCCGGAGCTGGAATCGAACCCGGTACCTCTGCACTGTGAAGCCGACGTGCTAACCACTGGACTACCGGGCTGCCCAAATAACTGATAATACCTGTTATTTTTCAAAATGCTGTTTCAAATGAATTTTACATACCATCAAAAGTATGTTACTAGTTATGACGTCCGTTAGCCAAAGGCTGAGATGCGCTGTTTGTGTTTACAGACAAGCTTGTGACTAGAGAATGAGTGAGTGATATTTCCTGATGCTTGCTTACCAAATACTGTATGTTCTATGTGAGAAATTAAGCCTCAATTCTGTTCTAAAAACATTTGAAAACTAATACAGACATGTATAGACACGTAATTTTTTACTAGCTGTCCGCAACCCACCCAGAATGGGTCCATGACCCACTTTTGGGTCCCAACTAGAGGCTGATATTTTTTCGGGAATCCCATGGGATGGGAGTCAACTTTACCATTAATCAGGGATAAAAAGTTTATGGCAGCAGGAAGGAGCAAGATTTCATTTTTTTCCAATTTGTTCTCTATTCCATGTTGCACGAAACAATAAGAGTTGATGAGGAGAAAGGGGGCAAGTGCTGTTCAAAAATAAGTAAAATTCAACTTGAGTTGTTTTGTTTTTTGTTTTTTTGGTTTTTTTTAGTTATTTTTATGGAGCTGACCCCCAGAATGGAAGCGATACGGGAGTGGGAGTCATTCTGAATGGGAGTAGGACGGGATGCAAAGTTGGTTTCACTGAGAACAAGACGGGACAGTTTTGTTTTTCTTTTTTTTGACTGTGGTCCGTAAACTGGGATGGGCAAAGAGATTTTCTGTGGTAGTGGGATGGGACAGCAGTGAAAATCCCCTCCCGTATCATCCTCTAGTCCGACCCACCAGTTGAGAATCAAAGCTGTAGGAAATCATGACGAAAGCACAAAGTAATGAAGCGAAAACAATCCCAGTGCCACAGTAAAATAAGGTACATTTATTCATTGTCCTCCTCCTCACTGATTGAAATTGTCTTAATTTGCCGTGTGAATTGAAGAGCTGTCACTGAGCAAAATTTTGCTGGATTCAACAAAAAACATTTTTGTCTAGGTGTGATCAGGACTGCTTTGGGTCCAGGCGACATGGACCGTGAGCAGAGGGAGCACTACCGAGTAGTAATCGAGGCTAAAGACATGGCTGGACATCGAGGAGGACTCACTGGGACCACAGTAGTATACATCACGCTCACTGATGTTAACGACAACACACCACGCTTCACTCATAGTAAGACATTATCGTTTATGTATGTTTTTGTTGTTGTTATTGTACCCTTAACATACACAAATCAAAAACTAGCTGACATTTTCTGGTGGTGGAACACAAAGTAAAAAAAAAAATTTAAAAAAAACTAAAGTCAAAATAATTATTCTCTCTCGTCTCGTCTATCCCGTAACCCCAGAGGGTCGTTGGGGCACCACAGACGCTCTGCTGACCAGCTCTCTCCATCCTTCTCTGTCTTCGGCAGCTCTCATTGCCTCGTTGAGTTTCATGTGGGTCCATTCTGTGATGTTATCTTCCCATCTTTTCTTTTGCCTCCCTCTTCTTCTGCCACCTTGTACGGTGCCTTGCAGGATGGTCTTTGCAAGGCCTGAGGATCTGGTGATGTGTCCGTACCATCTCAGTTTCCGCTTGATGACAGTGGATAGGAGGTCATCATGTGGGCCGATGGCTTGTCTGATCTTTTGACGGACTTCCTCATTAGTGACATGTTGGGTGTAGGAGATACCCAAAAGTCTTCTGTAGCATCTCATCTCCATACTCTGTATTCTCCTCTGCAGCTCTGCTGTAAGGGTCCATGTTTCGCAAGCGTAGAGAAAGATTGATGTGACAAGTGAGCGCAGCAGTCTCACTTTTGATGCCAGACTGATGTTATTATCTTTCTATATGGGCCTGAGTTTTGCCAGGGCTGCAGTCGTTTGAGCAATTCTGGCAAGGACTTCCTGCTTTGATCCTTCATCGGACACAATTGCTCCGAGGTACTTGAAGCTCGACACACAGTCTGGTGCCTGTCCATTGACTTCAATGTCAGAGAGAATGCCATTGTTGTTGTTGGTCATGATTTTTGTTTTGTCGGCATGGATCTCCTTACCATATGCCCTGGAGGTGATGTCAAGCCTTTGAACTAGGCTAGCAAGTTTGTTTTCCTCTCCAGCAAGCAGGTCGATGTCGTCAGCAAAATGAAGGTTTGTGATTGGTCTACCTCCTATGCTGACACTTCCTTCGTGGTCCGCCAAGGCATCCGCCATAACACGCTCAAGAAAGATGTTAAAGAGTATGGGAGCGAGAAGACGCACTCCAATTGTTGTCTTGAACCAGTCACCGATGGCTCCGTTGTAGAGAACTGCACTGGTAGCTTTGCTGTACAGATGTTGTATGACTCTGACAAGGTTAGGGCTGATGTTGTATTTTCTCATGGTTGTCCACAGTGCTGCATGTCAAGGCTTTCTTGAAGTCTACAAACACGTGGTAGAGATGTTGTTGATGCTGCAGATATCTCTCGCTGATAATCCTTAGGTTGAATATTTGCTCTGTGGTGCTCCATCCTGCCCTGAATCCAGCCTGTTCTTCAGCTATGATCGGTTCAGCTTGAGGTTTTAACCTATTCAGTAAGATCTTCAGAAGGACTTTGCTGGGATGGCTAATCAGACTGATGGCACAGTTGTAGATTGCCTTTTTTCGGAATTGTGATGATCAGTGACTGGGTCCATGATGTAGGCCACTCCCCACTCTGCCAAATTTTATTACAAAGGATGGTTAGAGTGTCAATCATGGCTTGTCCCCCTGCTTTTCCCTTTTTCAGTGCTCGCACTGCTGCCTCAACTTCTTCCCGAAGGATAGGGAGTGTGTCTCCTTCCTCCGTCGATTGAGGACACGTCAAGACTGTTGGATCGCCGCTGAGAGTGTGGTTGTAGAGCTCAGAGCAGTATTCAGTCCATCTGTCCAAGATCTTCTGTTCTTCTGATAGGCATACACCGGTCTTGCTTTGGATTGCAGAGACTCTGGTCTGCTTTGGTTTTGTTAGCTCTTTAACAGTTTGATATGCCTTCTTGGTGTTGTTGTTGGCATTCAGGCTGTTCTCAATTTCTTGGCACTTTCCCTCAATCCAGTTCTGTTTTGCTGACTGCATGCCTTTCTTGACACTCTTGTTGATCTCTCTATAGGCGTCAGATCCTTCAGGTGAGTTCTTACTCTTCTTCAGGGCTCTCCGCTTGTCACACAAGTCTACCAGTTCATTAGTGACCCAAGGTTTCTTCTTTGGGCGGAGTTTGCCAAGAATCTCCGTGGCTGTTTCGGTTACGACTGTATTCAAGGTGGTGGTCATGGTATTGACATCAATTTCTTCTGTGCCCAGGGCGAGCAGTGGTGCAAACCTCCCTCCCTGAATAATGCTGATGTTAAATGGGGTTGCTCTCATGCGAATAACAATGAGTCTGCTTGAGACTGGCCGGCAGCCCATGACAGTGTCTGTGATGTCTTTATGAACAAGGAAGCCAACACCTTGCTGGTGTTTGTCTTCCTTGCCGCTGAAATACAGCTTGTGGCCTCTGTCGGTTGATGTTTCACCAAATCCTTTCCACCGTAGTTCGCTAATGCCTAAGATATTCCAGCAGTATTGATCCATCTCATGGGCTAACTCTTCGGGTTTCCCATCAGCAGTTAGTGTTCTTACGTTCCAGGTTCCGATCATTATGTTGTCTCTAGCGTGGAACCTGCAGAGTTTCCCAGTAGTTAACTTTCCACCTCCGTCCTGGTGGCCAACGGTAGGCGCGGTCCTTGTTAACCCGGGCGACAACCGAGCCGGTATGGTTGAAGCTGTAGTTGTCGTCATGTGGTGTGTCTTGAGCAATTAGACCTGGCGGCGCCCATCCCTCTCCCGGTCGGATGCAGTTTTACGTCATACCCAGGACTAAAATAATTATTATGCATGCTCATATTTTGATAATGATCTAAAAAAATCTCAGGTAGGGGTTATTTGTTGTTTTGTTTTGTTTTGTTTTTTAGGTACATACCAGTTCAGAATTCCTGAGCTGTCCATCCCTGGCACTGAAGTTGGGAGGATTAAAGCTACAGACAGAGACATTGGAACCAACGCGGAGATGTATTTCACAATTATTAGTGGAGATGCCCTGGACATATTTGACATATTCACCAATAAAGAAACCCAGGAGGGTGTTATAACTGTCTGCAAGGTAAGAAATACAAGACTTCTGCAAATATATGATGTATGTATTTATTTCTATTGTTTTAAAAGTTTGTTTTAAGACCTTCAGAAATCTAAGTGCCGTAAATCTATAAAAACATGCTTTGGGTGTATTTAAATAGGGTATTTCTGTATTGCGGATTTCGTTCTTTGCAGGGGTGGTGTGAAACGCACTTTTATTTTTAATTAATGAAATAGTATAAGGTGGCCCGGTGATCCAGTGGTTAGCGCATAGACCTCACAATGCAGAGGTACCTGGTTCAATTCCAGCTCTGTCCTCCCTGTGTGGAGTTTGCATGTTCTCCCCGGGCCTGCATGGGTTTTCTCTGGGTACTCCGGTTTCCTCACACATTCCAAATACATGCATAGCATATTGTCCCTAGGTGTGAGTGTGAGCGTGGATGGTTGTTCATCTGTGTGTGCCCTGCGATTGGCTGGCAACCGGTTCAGGGTGTCCATTGCCTACTGCCCAAAGACAGCTGGGATAGGCACCAGCACCCCCGGTGACCCTTGTGAGGATAAGCGGATTGGAAAATGGATGGATGGATGGACGGATAGATGGATGTTTAGTTTTACAGACATTTTTGTTGTTCAATCTTAGTGTGGCTGGACTTTGTATCTCAGGAGTTAAATAAATGAGGCACCGTAAAAGAGGTTGTGTACTGTTGCAAATAGGGTTCTAGTTCAACAGAGTAACGATTTGGCGTTGCCTCCTGTCACGTTGGATTTCTGTGGTTTTCGACGTCAGCAAACAATACACCAAATGACCACAGGAGAGAGCTCTAAGGATGCATAGAACCCATGCATCCATTTTCTGATCCGCTTTATGCTCACAAGGGTCGCGGGGTGTGCTGGAAACTATCCCAACTGTCTTCGGGCAGTAGGTGGAAGACACCTTGAAGACCCCCCCCCGACCCTTGTGAGGATAAGCGGATCAGAATATTGAATATTAAATCAATTGTTGTTTTAGATGTGTTGGTTCTTCTTGTAGTTCCTTGTATATAACATAATATTAATCAGAATGCCATAATATAAACCAAGTACCATTTACCTTGTTAACTTTTTTTTTTCTCTAGATTTTGGATTATGAGAACAAACAGTCCTATGTAGCAGAGATCCAGGTCCAAAACACCCAAACAGACCCTCGCTTCACATCCACATACTCGAAAGACATGGCCACTATTCAGATTGTCGTGGAGGACATGGATGAGCCACCAGTGTTTGATAAACACAGTTATTTTATAGGGATTAAAGAAGATGCTGCAGTGGGAATGGTCATGGGTTGGGTCAGTGCCATGGACCCCGATGAAGCTCACAGTCCGGTCAAGTAAGACAAAACAGTCTATGATGCTAATAGTGCTTTTTTCTATCACATCAACGTACATTTTTTAAAAATATAAAATTGTCTGTCTCGTCATTGCTAATTATATGAAATGGGTCGCGCCTCACCTTATAGGAGGCTTACATGTTTTGCTGCCGTCTTTCTGCCTCAGATATCTGAAGGAGACTAATCACGTGATCACAAATTCATCAAAGACTACACCATGTGTAGTAAATGCAATGCACTCTGTCACTTGAGGGAGTGCTATAAGTCTTTTGTCAAGATAGTTTGCATGCACCTCTGCTGAAAATTTGGTGCTAGGCGAGCAATGTGTGGTCTCTCCAAAGCACTGTGGTGTGCGTGCTTCAAAATGCAAGTGCTCACGAATTTAGGACGTTGCAGTCTATTAGTTCACCACTAGATGGCACGTGTAACAGCATATAACTTTTTGCAGTTACAGTAAAGTTTCTTTTGGCATTAACTTTCACAGGTACTCAGTTGACCGCCGGACAGACATGGACCATCTGTTCAATGTCAATCCAGAAAATGGAACTTTATTCCTTCTAAAAAATCTGGATAGAGAGGAGACTGCCTTGCATAATATTTCAGTCATCGCCACCGAGATTTGTAAGTATTTCCACTGCTACCTGTATAGCAGGACGAAGACTATGTCCCCTGCATTGTTGAGGCAAGTGTTTTCCCCTGCATGAAGCTTTTGCGTGTCTTCATTTTAGATCACCCTCAGCAGAGTAGCCCTGTTTCAGTGTACATCAATCTACTGGATGTGAATGACAATGCTCCAACCTTTGCCACATTGTATGAAAGCTTTGTCTGTGAGAAGACCAAGTCGGGACAGGTACATGCACATTCTCACTTCAAGAAGATGCGATGTAATTTGGCGAACCAGGTTCTTTCATGATAACAGCAATGACCCAGTCAAAGAGACAAGTCCGATACCCCAAATTATTCATACATGGTTCTTAATCAGTTTATTTATATTTGTTGGTGTTCTCAAAAGCGCATACAAATAATAAGTGCTGTTGATGCTGACGAGCCATTGATGGGGCACAAGTTTTCCTTCACTCTGGTGCCAGAGGAAACCAGCTACAGTAATTTCTCTTTACAAGATAACGGAGGTATTTTTTTTTTCAAGCATGTTCACACACTGTCTTCCAAAACCTTGTTTAGCTTGGGGCTGAGAGACGATCTAACTGAATTTTCCAAACTCAGAAAACACTGCCAGCGTTGTGACACGAAGGGCCAGCTACAGTCGCCTTCAACAGAACATCCACCTGGTTCCCATCGTAATCACTGATGGTGATTACCCAATGCAGAGCAGCACAGAAACTTTAACTGTGCGGGTCTGCACTTGTGATTTGGAAGGCAACATAGAGCTGTGTAACTCTAATGCTCAGATAGGCTCTCCAGGGATGAGCACCGGAGCATTCATCGTCATCCTACTGTGTGTCATCATACTACTATGTAAGTGCAGGGAAAAAATAAGTGTGTCAAATGCAGTGATGGAGTAACAGTATTGTATGTAACTGTGTTATTAGAAGGGTGGGGGTGAACGAGCGAATCACATAAGTGAAATTGATTCAGTCAAATTCCATTGTAAGACAATCAGAAGTAGTTAGGCTGGTGTTGTTGACAGAAACTGCGAGCGAGGATGGGTGCCCAGCAGTGGCGGATGCTTGTCTGTCAAGGAGGAGAAGCTCAATTTCGGCCTACAGCATAAAATGTATACGTGAATTCTACTCCCCGTTCCTTTTCAAGAAAATGATCTGTGACCCTGTCATACCAACTGTCACGGTTCGGACGAACTGAATCAAGTTTTGGATCCCAAAAGTGGAGACTCAAGATCTCCGTAGCAAAAATGTTTAATGAACAAAAATCGCACCGAGTAGTAACATAAAGCGCTGGTCAAAACAAGGGCCAGGGAGCACGAAAACGAATAACAAAAAGCGCTTGCACAAAAGGCAAGGGAGGAAAACAAGAACCGATAATATAAACGAAAAACAATGTATCAACTACACGCTCGCGAAAAAACCCAAATCACAAAACAAAAGCCACACTAAAACAACAAATGGTTTATATAGCAAATGATCTGTGAGCAAGGAGGCAGCAAGGCATAAAACAATTCTCCGACAACCAGCAGACTGATTGAGGGTCCATAAATACAGACTTCCCTAATTGTTAGATTGGCAGCAGGTGTGCAACCAGCAAGCCTGCTCAGTCTGCCACCTGCTGGCAAAGCCGAGAACAGGAACATGACACCAACAAGGCGTCTTTTCCAGGGTCGTAATAATAATAATAATAATAATACATTTTATTTATAAGCGCCTTTCAAGACACCCAAGGACACTTTACAATCAGGAACAAAACAACAAAACACCAACAAACTGTGGTGATATAAGTCAGTCTGCGAACACAAGCAACTACAATAAAACCCACCAGAAATAAAAGACTAATATGTCGCTAGTCGTTTTCAACGAAGAGAGTGTCGCTAAGATGAGTAGAAGAAGTCTCCTGTTCAACTCAGAACAGAATGAGAATTGAAAAATGCTCCCACGGATGCTGTAAAAGATGGTGGGCGTTCACGACGGTCGCGCTGTCAGACTTCCAGATAAATATCGTTCTGTGGCTTGGAATGGGAAAGATGTCACACTACAAGTCAGTCACTGACCAGACCTCACTGAACCGTCGTGTGCTTCCATCAAGATTGGTGTGGGTCCGTCGGGAAGCCGGGACAAGCAGCTGTCAAAGTCATGTAGACAGGGGCATTATGTGCATGTGCGTTTCTTCTCTTAGCAGAAAAGGCAAAAAAAAGGGAGACTAGCTAGGATCACACTGCACGAAAATCCGACTCAGATCAGATTTTTTTGCCCATATGCGACCTGTATCTGATTTTGTTCCCTTCCTGATAGTCTGAACGACTCAATTCTGTTTTTTGAAAATACATATTGGATTTTTTGCAATGTGACTGCAGTCTGAACGACCAGGTCACATATACATAGAAGTTATCGGGCGGGGAGAGAGCATTTGGAAAGGAGATTGACTGATTGTCTTGTGAGTCTGCAACGTTATTCTGAGTAACTAATGCCTTCATATATGACTTGAATGTATTCCAACTTGAAATATGAAACATAATGTGTACATTTGTGGTGGTCGTACTAATTTAGCCACATAGACGCCCCAATTATTATGTGCGGCAATAACATGATTTAATCTTTTGTAACATCGACATGAAATGAGATATAAAATATTTATACCTCCTCTCACATCGCTGCTCTGATGCGCCATGGTCCTTCCACATGTACCACATTTACTTCCGTAAACATCACGTTGTAAATGGCGTCATCTCTTCTGTGAGGCGGGTCACTTTCGGAGACGTACCGTATATATTCACACACCAGGCAGACTGAGGTCGTATTTAAAATGTAATGTAAATCCTTCCTCAAAAAAATGGGATTCCACCCAAAAATCAAAAATAAGCATTAAGAACTATAGAGTGAATCTAGCCTATAGCCTAGGATACGTTCCTGGATGGTGGGGAGGGGACAGTAAAGAGTTCGAGGACACTGAATCAGCTATTACTTACTGTAGCTTTGCAGTCCACAAATGTAGCATGAGTTGAAACGCTTGGAATACTTTCCAAAATGTACCCTATTTTTTGACATTTCTTTGTGTGCGCGCCATGTCCAGTCTCTCGTCATGAGTAGGAGGGCACAGTCTGCCTATTGGTCAATGCCGAAGAACCAATCAAAGAACGATGTAGGACATGTCACACTGCGGAAAGACGGACGAAAATTCTGAACATGCCAGACTGTCGTCGTCCTGAAGCATTCCAGATGCCTCACGGCCAATCATTGAATATGTCACACGACGCAAAGTAATTAAAAGTTTGAAAACAAGTCTTTGAATTCAGGTCAAATTTGGCTTCATACTTTTATATCCGACTCCAGATGAGCCAGTGCCTCACCAGTCCTGAACCTCACCCTACGTCGCTCGCTATCAGTAACAACTTTACTTTCTCTTGGGGTGTTAATTCCATCACTGTTCATGATGCAAGTGAATTTGATATTGTGAAAGCAGATTTGACTGTTGACGGTCAAAATATGTGATCTCTGCCTCATTTCTTTCAGTGATAATCGTTCTGTCCATTAAATTGACACGACAAAGAAAAAAGGAGCCTTTGATTGTCTCCAAGGAACATATCCGTGACAATGTGCTGAGCTACAATGATGAGGGTGGAGGTGAAGAAGACACCCAGGCCTTTGACATTGGAGCTCTGTATGACCAAGAAGCCGCAGCTGTCATGGAGAAATTTGCTCAACAAAGGCGTGACATCATCCCCACAGACATGCTGGGCTACCCAATGCACTTTCAACATGCACCTGAAGCCTTTGATCCCGTGTTGCCGCCTGTCAGCTTGGCATCACATGACAAGAGCATATGCAGATTCATCAATGAAAGAGTTGAAGAGAATGACTATAACCCTACTACACCGCCATATGACTCACTGGCCACCTACGCTGATGAGGGAGCAGGTTCAGTGGCTGAGTCGTTGAGTTCACTGGATTCCGTATCATCTGAAGCTGAGGATTACTACAACTACCTAAGTAATTGGGGGCCCAGGTTCAAGAAACTAGCTGACATGTATAAAAGTGATAATATTATGTCCTCCTAACAAAATTTCTACAGTATCACATATTTCTATGAGACTTGAATCTTATATTTCTTTCGAGCAATACAATACGATTTTTAAGCAAGCGTACATATTGCTTGTACAGTTACTTCTCCATGTGATGCTTGATAAAAATGTAAATAAATTCTTTGCAGAAAGGATTTCATATGTTTCTCATAGTTTGGGTTAAAAAAATAGAGGTTTGATGACCAGTTTTGCTGATGTGCCTCATTAACCCTCTCAGGCTCAAATTAATTTCTCGTAACAGGTAAAGTCTAGGACTAGGTACTGTACTTGGTTGTTGCAAATCTGCAACACCTGCCCTGAGAGGGTTAAAGTGGATGCTACAGCTTCTTGTTGACTTTGAAACTTTGCTTGTAGCCGATGTGTGCACATTTTGAGCATGACATCTCTGATCCACTGGTGAAAGGACACTTTGATTCTCTCCTCTTTCATCTCAAACTGCTTTAAACAACAAAGCGTATAAGGGAAAAGTGGTTAGGCTTGCACGACTGTCCGTGTTTTATGTTATGTGTTGTTTATTATTTTACTTTATGTTCACTGTTTTGTTAAGGGCTTTGTTACAGCTGCAGCTGTTGTGAAAGCGCGATATAAATCAGCATGTACTGTATTGTATTGTAAAGGGTAAAAAGGTTTTAGGTTCTGATCAAGGAGCAAGGACCCAGGTGCAGAATAGTTGACAAAAGTTTAATTGAGCGAAAAAACAAAACACAAAAAAAACTCACGACAATCTCAACTGGAAACAGGAGTTTGGATCCGGCTTAAGAAGCAATAACATTTAATGTGAAAGATAAAAAAAAAAAGAAAGAAAAGAAAAAGACGATATTGATTAATATACCTATATTTATAGAACATCAATGCTCGGATGCCTTTACTAGCAATTCAGGGAGCGGTGGTTACGGAGTTGTTGGTGGTATTGCACCCAGCTTTTATCTTATCCAGTTCCTCTTTGTTAAGGAATTTTAGCCTTAATATGAGTACTAAGGTAATAAGTCTCTTTCCTGAACATCTGTTCGTTTGTTTAACCCCCATGCAGTAATAATCCCAAAATTGGACATTTCGGACACTTTGGACGATTTTGGACTGTTGGACAAATGGACACCACAGACAAAACAGTGATAAATAACAACAACAATATTAAGGATGTATATCTATGTCTTGGCCAATTCCCACTGAACATTTTGAGGGGTTGAAAGTGAAAAAAAATTAAAAGTGAAAAAAGTTGTTGCACATTGGAAGAGGGACATTTTTGGGACGTAATACCCTTCATGCAGCCGCTTAAAAATACTGCATGAGGGTTAAGTGTTTACACTTAAAACAAAGAATGTAGTGTTAAGATTACATCTTCTTCCCCCTTGAGTGATTAACAGCCCCCAAGTGTCTTCTTTCGCGCCCTCATCTCGGCAAAGTCCCTGAAGGTTGTCATGAAAGCAACTCTTATCTGCATTGACCTTTCTTTGTTTCTGATTTTTACATAAGGAGAAGGACGCTCAGAAGCCCGAATTGATTTCATATTGTGTTGTGATAAACTGCAGAAAAGACGACGGGGTGTTGGGTCTTCGTCCACCTTATAGAGAAATAAAAGAACCTGTGTCCAAGGAGGGCCATAAGGAAATGGACAGCTCCCCTCCACTACACTCTTGCTTAACACTCACTTGAATTCCAAATTGTTTCTACACTTCTGCTTTTAATTTTGTTTTCAGACTTGTATCATTACTTTCCATAATTGTTGTTTGAAAACTGCTCCGACTTCACAAAGCGAAGGTCACATCACTCAAGCCATGCGAGAGTTGGGTCACGGTTGTAAACTCCATCCAGCAAAGCCAGAACCGGGATTGAACCCACAACCTCTGCACTGTAAGGTCAACGTGCTAACCACTGGCCACCCGGCCGCACTTTTTAATGATTATAATTTTATTTTATTAAATATTTCATGACAGGCTGATTGAACACTCAAAATTGTCCAGGCAGAGCCATGGGTGTCCCTTTTGGATCATCCTGGGATCACATCCTGGGATCACCCCCAAGACTGTCCCCCTGTGGGACAGAGTGTAAGGGCTAACAGCCAGGCAAAGGTGTTCGGACTAACGTCCCCAAAAGGGACACCATTGACAATATTAGGGAGCACCAAAACATCTGGGTCTGGCAGTGCTAGGTGTGAGTGTGAGCGCGGATGGTTGTTCGTCTTTGTGTGCCCTGATATTGGCTGGCAACCGGTTTAGATTGTCCCCCGCCTACTGCCCGAAGACAGCTGGGATAGGCTCCCGCGACCCTAGTGAGGATAAAAGTGGTTCGGAAAATGAATGAATGAATTTCATAATGATTATTTTCGTATAATTTAAAACCTAACTACAGTACTGCATTCATTTTCCAAGATTGTATAATTAAAAAAAAAACATTTAAAATGTAATTATAATGAATCATATTCGTTCCATATGAAAGAATAATAAAACACATTTCATAAAACATTTTGCAATTCAATGGGAAATATATATGTGTCTGTTATTTATTAGATGTTACTTATTTCAAAATGTGTTTATTATTTATTTTGACATGATGGCTCAAGCATCAAGATTGCAGCCAAATTGGGAATATTAGCGGTACTGGCCTGCCCTGGTGGTCTGAATATTTATGTATCTATCTATTTATCTATCTGTATATGTCGACTGGTTAGCACGTCCGCCTCGCAGTACGAAGATCATGGGTTAAATTCTGAGCCCCTGTTTTCCGATGTGGAGATTGTATGTTCTGCTTGTGCCTGCTTGGGTTTCCCCCGGGTACTCTCGTTTCCTACCACATCTCAAAAAGATGCTCGATAGGTTAATTAAACACTCTAGATTAGGGGTGTCAAACTCATTTTTGTCATGGGCTATATTGTAGTTACTGTTAGCAGGGTTACTTCACAGCGCTTGTTGACTGACATCCTTTTGTCTACCATCCTAAGAATGACATGATAGGTGTTCTCTTCAGCCAGACACCGGCATATTTATTTCAACAGGCAGAGAGAGGGGAAAAAAAACAGCGTGCCCGTTTTACATGGCAGACGATGTCATTCACCACGAACAATGCAGAGTAGAGTTACATTACCCTCTGCTGGCTCAGTTGCAAAAAGGCATCGTTACCATTTCCATTGGAGGGCCTGTATGACTGTGAAACCATTTTTTCCCTTCAACTTTAGTTATGTAATGAGGGGTTTGGTAACAAGAAAATGCTTATAATATCTCAGTTATTTGTTGCACATGAGAGTTTGACGTTTTAGTACAGATATTAGGAAGCATCGTGGTTGACGTGTTTCATTGGCTTTTGTGGGAAACAGTACTAAGGTTAAATGATGTGACGGGCGAGATTTGGCCCCCAGGCCTTGCGTTTGACACTAGGTTATCCCTCGGCGTGATTGTGAGTACGAATGTCTGTCTTCGGGAAAGTTGTGTTGAATGTCCATTTTCCATCCATTTTCCGAACCGCTTCATCCTCACTAGGGTCGCGGGGGGTGCTGGAGCCTATCCCAGCAGTCTTCGGGCAGTAGGCGGGGGACACCCTGAATTGGTTGCCAGCCAATCGCAGGGCACACAGAGACGAACAACCATCCACGCTCACACTCACACCTAGGGACAATTTAGAGTGCCCAACGAGCCTGCCATGCATGTTTTTGGAATGTGGGAGGAAACCGGAGCACCCGGAGAAAACCCACGCAAGCCCGGGGAGAACATGCAAACTCCACACAGGGAGGCCGGAGCTGGGATCGAACCCGGTACCTCTGCACTGTGAAGCCGACGTGCTAACCACTGGACTACCGGGCCGCCCTGTGTTGAATGTGTGTTGAAGAATTAGGGGGATTTTGGATTGGCGGCCTAGTAGTCCAGTGGTTAGCACGTCGGCTTCACAGTGCAGAGGTACCGGGTTCAATTCCAGCTACGGCCTCCCTGTGTGGAATTTGCATGTTCTCCCCAGGCCTGTGTGGGTTTTCTCCCGGTGCTCCGGTTTCCTCCCACATTCTAAAAACATGCATGGCAGGCTGATTGGACGCTCCAAATTGTCCCTACGTGTGAGTGTGGGCGTGCATGATTGTTCGTCTCTGTGTTCCCTGCGATTGGCTGGCAACCAATTCGGGGTGTCCCCCGCCTACTGCCCGAAGGCAGCTGGGATAGGCTCTAGCATGGTTTGGTAAGGCAAACGAAAATAATAGAGAGTCTTTTTGTGAGGGTTCTGTTTTATTTGGTGAAGGAGACTGTTTGGCTATTGGTTTTACTCGCTCACACTGAAGAACTCTGATACAAACTCCATTACAGTAGGGGCGCTAACTATAGACGTGGGATAACTCACCGGCCGAAGAAGAAGGAGAAGAAGACGACGACGACAAAGAAGAAGAAGAAGAAGAAAAAGAAAAAGAAGAAGACTCGGTCGTAGAACAAGTCGAAGTAGTCGTAGTCATAGTAGTACTAATTTGTAATCCGCACTAATAATGGTTTAAGTCTTTTGATAAGAGTACAGTATATACCGGTAACCCATTTCTTATTTTGTTTTGCATGGTTCAGAGTTAGTGTGCGCGTTTTAAAATGAGTTTTCTTAAGCCAGCGCGGGTCTATAAACACCTGCCAGTATGGATCGTGGAAGACCACCACGATGTAAGTCTGTGCTCTATATCTTCTGTACTTTTCGAGACGTCCCGGCGAGTGATGACCAGATTAAGTCTTCTTAAGACTTGAATCTGCCCATGAACATGGTCTACAAAAAGGTTAACCTTCATAGTCTTCATCCTATTTTAAGAATTCTTTGTTTGGAAAGATTGTCGAAAGAGACAACATATTCTCAAGACCAAGGATCCATCCATCCATTTTCCGAACCGCTTTATCCTCACTAGGGTCGCGGGGGGTGCCGGAGGCTATCCCAGCTGTCTTCGGGCAGTAGGCAGGGGACACCCTGAATTGGTTGCCAGCCAATCGCAGGGCACACAGAGACGAACAACCGTCCACGCTCACACTCATACCTAGGGACAATTTGGAGTGTTCAATCAGCCTGCCATGCATGTTTTTGGAACGTGGGAGGAAACCGGAGCACCCGGAGAAAACCCACGCAGGCCCGGGGAGAACATGCAAACTCCACACAGGGAGGCCGGAGCTGGATTTGAACTCCGGCACCGGAGTGGATTTGAACTACCTCAGCACTGTGAAGCCGACGTGCTAACCACTGGACTACCGGGCCGCCCAAGACCAAGGATGTAGTCACATTTACATGGTTTCATCAAATACCAACAGAAAAAAAAGGATATCTCATTTGTCAAATTTGATCAAGCTAGTTCAGAGATATCCAAATTTGAAGTTAATAACCCCCCGCCCGCTTTTTTTTAAATGCAATTACCTAAGTCAAAGGGGGAATTTCAAAATGCAATGTCATGGCTAAAGATTTTTACCTAACATTTTCAGAAAACAGCGGCAGACCCATAAGGCGTAATATGCAAAACGGGCAGCTTCATCATCCGTATCTTAAAAAAATATCATGCATTCTTCAGATTGCAATAAAACTTAACAGTACATTAAAAAAATACGATACCGTATTTTCCGCACTATAAGGCGCACTGAAAAGTCTTCCATTTTCTTAAAAGCTCACGGCGCGCCTTAAAATCCGGTGCTCCTTGTGTATGGTCATTACGGTAATTCATTACGGTAATATGTCGACCCCAAGATGGCTCCTTGCTGGAGACATGCTTACAATAACTTGCTGTTTTGTTCAGTAAACTATGTCGCTGCTTTATTAAATACGTTTTTGTTGCAGCTCCGAAAAAGGGGAGCTGTGGTGTTGTTTTTTTAAAACGCACACTTTATTTATGGTTTTCACAGTCTCAACAAATATAGGTACGTCTTTGTCCATCTACGTGCCTTCTCTTCTTCCGTTCGACTCGAGAGGCGTTCATTACCAACTCCGAAAAACGTAAATTAATGATTACTTCAATGAAACTAAGAAAATTTAAAATAATGCATCAAAACAGAAAATCAAGCGAGGAAATCACAAATAAATTCTATAGCCCCCGCTACAGAATTTATTTTGTGATTTCCTCGTTTGTGAATAGAAACAAAGGATAACAATAACAAACACTTCTGAGACAGTCCAGTGTCCTACATTTTACTGACATCTGATTGTTCTGTTGGATCTTAGGCTCAAGAAAATGCCAACGCAGGGCTAGAGAATTTATTTTGTGACGTCCTCGCTTGATTTTCTGTTCTGATGCATCATTTTCAATTTTTGTTGTTTGAAGTAATCGTTAATTTACGTTTTTCGGAGGTGGTCATAAACGCCTCTCGAGTTGAACGGAAGGAGCGTCGCTCCATCTAGTGGATGCATTGTAGATTGCGCCTTATAATCCAGTGCGTCCAGTATATGAAAACAATTTAAAAATAGCCCATTCATTGAAGGTGCGCCTCATAATCCAGTGCGCCTTTTAGTGCGGAAAATATGGTTGTCTAATGGTCCATATACTTGTTGATGCAAGCAAACAAAAATGACATCCATTTCTTTGTATTTTAATGTCTCAATGATAAGAAACTCGACATTTGTGTTTCACAACACAAAAACTGTGATTTAAAAAAAAAAGTTTACTTTTAGAAATCCATGCCTCAATTGGCATCTTGGTGGGCAGGCACGGCCTCCTATGGCCTGCCCGAGGAGACGGATCCCACATCTCGTGTGGGACGGGAATTGTTTACAGATGATTAAGCGGCCAACACAACCACCGTCGGCCACCAAATTGACTGGCGATGTGTAGACTTTATTGGACAGATGGAGCACACTAAAATAACCGATGCACGGCCAACCTACTGTAATCACGGTAAAATAGCCAATTCACTTCAGGCCAAGAGTTCTTTGCTGCGGCGATTGATTAATCAGAACCATTCACGGCAAAATAACGCGAGCGGGAGAGTTGCCGGTCACAGAACAATAACCACTACCCAACATATAACAATAATTTCATCAGAATCATCTTTATTGACCAAGTATGTGGAACACACAAGGAATTTGTCTCCAGTTTTGTTTTTTTCTAATTAATTAATTCAGTAATTTCAACATGCAATATAACAAAAGTCATCATAATTTGAACGCTAATATTAAAGTTAAAATTTCAACAGAAAATAATCCACATTTAGTGGAGTGGTTGACGTGTGTCCGTTGCGGGTTCTGGTTTGTGTGCAAACGCACTGTGTCTGATTGGCTGCCATGACTGCCAGTCATGATCACTAATCTTATTCTGGAGCTCTCCACAACCAGCATCCTTTTTTTAAAACTCTTTATTTTACCATTTGTTTAACATAGAAAATAAGGAAGCTCACAAAACTATTGAGAAGAAATGCCAAGACAAAAATAAGAATGGTAAATGGACTGTCAATTTCTGTAGCGCTTTTCTGCCTCGGGTGGTCTCACTGGCCAGGGATCAAACCACCAACCTCAGGGTTGGAAAATGACCACTCTACCAGTGAGCCATGTCATAGAAAATGAAATAAAATACAAAGGAAAATGTCTGTGATGTTCCATCAAAACAACACAAAAATCTAAAACCAAGGCTACATACTGAAAATGACTCTTACCAACAATACACGTCATTCATTGAAGATTTTTTCCACTTCTGCCATCGTTTTTTTTTTACCCATATCTTTTTGAAGGTATCCCGAATATGTCATCTTCTCCATAACATCAATTTTGTTTTCAAATGTAAGCTGTAGACTTGCTTGTCTTCGCTAGGTGGTGTGCCATATATATCGTGCCATTGCATCAAGACATCTCCCCATGAAGAACATTAAGATGGTTCATTTAGACTCCCATCCAGATCTTCTGATTCCTGTCAACTTGTGTGCTGATGCAGTTTTTGAAAAGGATAAGTTATTCAGGTATGTTGTGTCAAGAATTATTTCTGTATTTCTGTAAGTGTCCTTGGGTGTCTTGAAAGGCGCTTATAAATCAAATGTATTATTATTATTATTATTATTATTATTATTTGAACACCTTATGAAACCATATAAGAGAAGACGTATTCAGTGCAAGATATTTTCATTTCCTTCTTTACCCTAACATGGGAAACATTTTTAAAATTACATGTATCTGGGATTAAATGCCTGTAATCTTAAAAGAACATTAAAAAAAACTTTTCGGAAGGAGCTGTTTGCTTACAAAAGGTGGCTGTCCAAAGCATTAACTTTAAGGGTACTAAAAGTTCTGGCAGCTCTAGTTAAGATGTGTTCTTAAGCTTTGCATAAATTCATAAATATTTTTGAAGTAATAGAGGACCAAAATAAAAAAAGGGGGGAATCTAACAAATTCAAGTGCATTCATCAAGTGGGGAAAAAATCCCACATTGCAAATTATTTTTTTTACATCAAATCATCTATCGTCATCTTTTGCTCCAATGACGACGATGTTAATCCTTGTCAGAATGTGTGTCTGTGTGTTTGTTTGTTTTTTTGACAAACCGTAACTTTAAATTGTTTGTGAAATAGTAATACCAATGTCAATTCCTCCACGTCACTGGTGAGGCGTAAAAAATAATTGCAGAGACAATGATTGTGCAGACATTAACATGTCTATGCTTACTTTCTTAAGATTGTCACTGTAATTGGAGAGAATCACTTTGTGTGTGTGTGTGTGTACGTGTACAGTATACGTGTGTTTGTGTGCGCGCGCACTTCACAGGTGGCAGGATCTTGTTTGCGTTACCATGAATCCACACTCGCAATTAGCCCAGCATGTTGGATGGCATGAGCACCCCCCACTGTCCCCCCTTTTTTTTTAAGATAGTGAGGTACACTGACTGCAGTGTCATGTTTAATGCTGACATGCATTACTGATGTACTTAATCTCATTAATGCCACACAACATACTTTTTTTACAGCGAGTTGAGTATAGAGAACTGGATCATGCCCATGGTTTACGCTGGCCACGTCTCTTGTGTGGCATGGCTACATCCCTACTGGTCGCAGCAAATCATGGAAGGGGAACACAAGATGACCGTCGGCAAAGATTCATCCACCACCACCATCAGGTATAATTTACCTAATAGTTCATTCAAAATTGATTTTACTGAAACAAATTTGTTGTTTTGTTCATTTGTCATCAAAGTCAATTTGTCTTTCAAATTCTCACTTTCCCCATCTCGGCAGGTTGACAAGTAAAGATCATTACTTCCTCAGTGATGGCTTGTACGTCCCAGAGGAACAGCTTGAAAACCCCAAACCTCTCATATTAAATGTGATCAAAGTCAATCCTGTTAATCGTCAGCAGACAATTAAAGGTATGTATTCAGCAGAGATGGGTAGTGATGTGCCATATTTGCTCCGTTATATTTACTTCAGTAACATTTTGGAAACATTTTACTTGTTTGGGCAGTTTCAATGCGACTTATATTTTTATCCGTACATGAGTATTTTCATTGGACCACTTCTTTTAATAGAGTAGAACCTTCCAAACACGGATTTATCCAGTGATAGATGAGATCGCCTTTGTTGATCCCAAAGCATGTCCCAGTCTGTGCACTCAAAGTAGCACCTGTCCTTTTTCCGACAGCTTGCAATTATAACGCCTTACCAGACAGCATTACCCATTTTATAGTATTGTTGCACTGCATACCGTACAGTACCATACTGTGATATTTAGCCGGCAAAAATAATAGCATCAAAAAAATGCAGCGAAAAAGCGCTCCAACTGATTGTGTCGTCGTCGCCAAAGTTGCACAAACACAAAGATAGAGGGCAGAAGTGGCGGGGACTCTGGGAATGTTTTGGGCCACCATTCAGCTGCAGACATTTAACGGCCAGGCCAGTACAAATTGATCCACTCACATCAATTTTACAGCAACGTGCATTTTTTTCTGTGTCAGGTTAAATCCTTCCCAGGGCACACATAGACAAACAACCATTCCTGCTCGCAATCATGTTTCGAGACAATTTTTAAGGCTCCCTTAACCTGCTATGCATTTTTTTGGACTGTGTGAGGAAACCGGAGTACCTGCAGAAAACCTACATAGTCAAGGGAAGAACATGCAAACTCCGCACAGGAAGGCCATACAGGAAGGCTGGAGCCGGAATCGAACCCAGTCGTCCACTGTGCCGCCCAAGTTTATTTAAAAAAATCCCTCGTTAAGAAATATTTTTCCATCCATCCCATTATCTGAGCAGTTTATCCTATTGAGGGTCACGGACGTGCTGGAGCCTATCCCAGCTGTCTTCCGGCAGTAGGCGATGTTCACCTTGAACTGGTTGCCAACCATGAGTAGTACACGCATAGACACACAACCATTCACACTCGCAAATATCTCTCACAATATGATAAAGGTATATTACACAACTACTCTGTATTTCTCATCAGTGCACCTAGCTCATCCATTTTATTTGCGGGACTTAATATTACGAGCGCGAAGGAACGGCATGGACTTTATCTTACATCAGCGTTATCCTCATGGCCCTGTCTATCTCCTTCGGAGTTCCAGGGAACTCCCCACTGGCGCGTAACAATGTAAGCCAGCAGATGGTTGCGTATAAAAAACAAGTAACAAGCAAAATTTGAAAACAGGAAATGGGCAAATACTTTTTCACGGCACTGTATATCTGTACACATTCACCACCAGTCAAAAGTTTTGATGCATTTTTTTCGTGCTGTAGTAGGAGATCGCCTGTACAAATTTGATTGGTTGTGTACATATTGAACATGCATATACATGCATAGCCAAAATGATTTTCTCCCCCCCTGCTCCTCTCCCTCCCCTCAAATAAATATTACAGAAATGAAAATGGAGGACTCTGAGACATGGCTTGCGAAGAAACCCAGGAGAGAATGTTCACAAGTTGGAGAGGCCAGTTGCTCTCAACCCCTTTTAAAAGCTGATGCGCCACAACTTGCCGAAGTCAGGTCGGTTAATAAAGATGCCGGACAAGAACAACCGAGCTGCAGTATAAAAAGGGATTACAATGGTGAAGATGAAGAAGGAACCACAAATTACGTGGTTAAAAGGATGTCAACTTTTCTGAGTCACACAGAGCCATACATCCTGGATATTGATTTAGATTTCTTTTCCTGTAAGAATCCATTCAAGGAGTTGTATACTGAGGTACCTATGGCTTTTAATTTCCATTTTGTATTTGTGGTTGTGTTGTTGGAAGCAGATTTGTAATGGTGTAACCTTGGTTGTGATTTTTTTTTCTTACACATCCAAATAATTGATTGGGCTTCTTTTAATTGGCATTTTAAATCAGGTATTTAAGCTAAACAAATAGTGTGCCATTTCAGGATGACATAGCATTTTTTTGTTTTGTTTATGATAAAAGGCATATTTCAACAATACAAAATGGAGGAGTGGCAACAATGCAGAATCATTTTAATCCATATCATGCCAGAACACATTACTTCTCTTTCTTGCTTAAATGAGGGGCGTCCAAAAAGTAATGACCTCAATTTATTTTAGCTCACTATTAGATTTCCCCCCTCACCCCCCAGAAAAATCACCTTTGTGACACTCGGAAGTTCCAAATAAGCTTCAGAAATGACCTCCTTGTAAACGTCAGTGAGTTCGTCTGGGAACAAACATTTGCAACACATTGCTCTTGGAAGTACAGCAAATACTGTACATACAAGGTTTATCCCCACAAATGTAGTGACGGTGACTCTACAATCTTCTCTGATCATTTCCTCAACCCCACCACTATTTCCAGGATTAACCGCTCCTGATGGTCTTCCTCGTCTTTGATCCTGGACACCCACTTTTTGACGGTTGTATAGACAATGAAGCCTCTCCATACACTTTTGCACCCTCTGTGACCTCAGTGACGATAGGCGGTTTAGAGAAGGGACCGATAGATTAAAAAAAAAAAAACACGTTTTGTGGTAGTTTCCCAAAGCAAGAAATTCAGTCACAGGTCTCTGCTTCTGACGGGCATTCGACAATAGCATAATTTCCAAAATAGCTGACAGGTAAAGGACATGAAAATATCAGTAGTAGGCTACATTAAATTGGGCTCATAACTTGTTGGCTGTTCCACGGAGATGTTTATGGTGGATTATTTGGCACAACTATTTGTCTTGAAGTCTCAACTCATCTAATTATTAGTCTCATCCCTTTCGTAGTGAACACATGATCAGAAGCTAACGGTTAATTCAGTCACAGTCATTGACAAGAATACTTGTCTGTTATTTTTTTTCAATGTAGATGGGGCATGGAGCGTGTGTCTGATGTTACTTCAGTGTAAATGTCATATTTGGAAACAACTGATGCACAACCAGCAGTAGATGACATCAGTGCCCCATTTTACACATGAGATCAGCACAGTTTGAGAGTCCACTGGGAGAACCTGTTGCTTTTTGTGCAATCTACCTTTTTTTTCTACTGCTGATTAAAAAAATGACAGAAAAGGCAGTCGATCTTTTCCCGCTGAAAGGAGATTCTATCCTTTCATTTGGTAGTTTGATTGACCATAATATCCTGTGAGTCTTGAAAATGTCAAAATGCTCTAAAATGGCTGACAATGACTGAATTAAGACTGTTAGCTAAATCTAATCTATTGATCTAATCTGCTACCACTGAGCTCTGCTTCCCTTTTGTCTTTGACATGATGGTGCTTCAGGCATTGCTGAAAAGAGGGTTTCGCTGTGAACTTTGTCCCGGCTAGCTGCCAAATCGAGACTTGCTGTCTGAAATAGGCAGGTCACAAATGAGCGACTTGCTTGTGTCTGGTCACAATTAATAGGTGGGCAAGCACACCAGACAAACAATGTTTTTATAAAAATACTCAAGTCAACTGTCAAACAATAGACACGTGGGAAAATTTTAGTTAACCCTCCGAAAGAAAAAAAAATGAAACCGAATAATAATCACAATAGTAACGGTAAACAGTGGATGAAATGTAACGAATGAAAACCAGACATTGCTTTTTGATTGTGGTTCAACAGAATTATTTTCAAAAACAAACTCATGAAAGAGGCGCGGACAAAAATTATGGTACACTTCAGTTAACGTTTTGTTGCACAACCTTTTTGAGCTGATCGCTACAATCAAAGGATTTTTGTAACTTTCTTTCTTCTTTCTTTCTTTCAGCCTTTAACTTAAACGTGCTTGCCGATAATTTTATTTTAAATCTCCAGAGACAACGCTCTACATCACTTCCTCTGGCCATGTTTAATGTGTTTACACATCATGTCACTAAATAGCACAACACTATATAAGAGCCTACTGACTGCTTTTTTTTTTTTAAATCATATATATTATCTTTTTTTTTTTTTTGTCGTTAACGCAGACATGTCAACAATTTAACAGGTTTTTTTTTCCTCATGACAACTTCGCAATAGAACTGGGATTTACACTGATCCCTCACTTATCACGGTTAATGAGGACCGAGACTCTGCCGTGCTAAGTGACAAACCGCGAAATAGGGCTTGCCCCGGCCCACCTAGGAATTTTTGTGTCAGGGTTTGTGGGTACCAGAATGTTTAAAATTTGTAAACAGTATACAGTATATACTTTACATTTTTGAGAGAAAGACTACAGCAGTAGACGTATTTACTTAAATCTTTAATTATAAAACCTTATACAGTAATTAACATTCATCAGCATTGCCTTCTGAGAGAAGCGAAGAGACTTGTGCTGGTGGCGTAGAAGGCGGCCCTCATTTGATGCTCTGACGGGTGTAGCCACTGTTAGCCTCCAGCTAGCTCCTGGCCAGCTATCCCCGCGCAGCCGATGTGTTAATGATAAGACAATTAATTGGTATTGATGAGAAGAAGGCGAAGAGAGACGTGCTGCTGCTTTCGGACAGGGCCACACCCGCCCCCTCTCTCTCACTCTCTCTCTCCTCCGCGCACATAGAAACAACAGAAGAGACAGTATGCCAGAGTCACCAGCGTGATGAGACTCAAGGTGTTGGGCGGGTCTGCGAAGATGCGCAGCCATTAAGCTCACGGGATAAATCCACTCTGTGCTGTCATTGGTCGATGTCGCACCAGGAACCAATCATGCACCTTGAATAAGTGCCCGCTGCATATACAGTACATGCATGGACAAAACCTCCAAGTTATTCAGCCTTTTTTTTCCTGAATACAGTACTTTGGAAAAATCTGCGATGCACTGAATTCGCAAAAAGTGAATGGCGAAGTAGCGAGGGATCACTGTACTTGCAAATTACTGTTATAACTTGTGTTATTGTGCATCACAATTGTACCATTTGATGATATGCAAGTTATTTTTATTTCCTGATTGTTATAGTTAACTGATTTATGGTCTCTTTTTCAAGGAGGAATATGCCATCCTTCAGGAACTCTACAGCTTCAAAGGACCTGTTCCTAATGCTAACAAGGTATTTATCTATACAGTCAATCCCCTGACATCACGGGGGCTAACCCTTATAGCAAAAAAATATTTTTGTAGACTTTGTTATATCGTGTTGTTTATGAGATATTTTTTGTGTCACATTTGACATCGTGGGCGCTTGTGGCAACTTTTTAGTCACAACAGTGTTCATTTCAGAACAAAAAACACAGTTCTGTCCATAACATTTAGAAATTATAGAACATGTTTTGAAGTTTTTCCTCTTTTTCTCTTTCACACTTTTTAGTGCCTTTTTATTTCACTTTGTGGTAGGCGGAAAAACAGTTTTTGTTCAGGCAAAGATGCACCCTACACTTTCCAAAGTAGACATGTGAAAAGTGATTGCCCGCGCAGTGCTTGCATCTCTGTCGGGTTTCCCATGTAGGAAAATGGTCAGTGCCATCCTTTCTGTACTTACCCCATATGCATGTACATGCCTAGAACCTAATCCATCTCTTTGGCACTTGTGTTTACTGACTTCCCCTTTTTTGCACACTGTACAGGTTTGTTTGTTCTGCGGTTTTCTTGTAACATTTCATCAGTTACAAACTGTTTGAAATACAGATATGGTGTCCAGTCTCACCTGTCCTCCGTCCCTTCATCAACACATGCAACAAAATTGACAGATGGACCTTGATATTGTGATTTTTTTTCCATCTGTATTCTTTCCTTTTTGCATTGCCCTTCTCTGACTCCTTTCTGATTGTGTCTTGTGTTGTTGTTGGAACCTCAACATCTGTGCTTGTCGCGGAAACACTTTCCTCTTGATTGTCTTCCTCATCAGTGCTGTCTGAACTTTCATGCATGTCCTGAGGAGTCCATTCCTCATCCTCATCATCTTCTGCCAACTGCTCTATGTCACTTGTATTGCCATCCATTGTCATGTTGATGACATTTTCATTGTGCTTTCTCTTTCTCTCTTCTTCCTCGAGACATCTAAAAATAGACATATGGGTCAATATGGCAAAGACATTCTTTCAGAGGAATTGTTATTGTGGAAATACTCAAAATGTATTTGAAGGTGGCATTTCAGTGATTAATTAAGTAATCAAAATAGTGTGTGTTTGTATTTTAGTAAGCATTATGTAGGTTACATGTGAAATGACAATTTGGGTTTAAATCTGCAGTATCAAATTTACATTTTAACACGATTTAATTGCAATATAAAGAATGAGTTACTTAATAAATATGTATTCTTTCAATGAAGAAAATACTTATTTTAAAAAATGACTTAGAATTTTGATGTTATTCTCACCGTAACCTCTCAAAAATTAGCAATGATTTTCCTGAAAAACCTAAGAGCATCATACACCGGGAACAGCCATGTTGGAAATGACGAAAACAAAACTAGAGCTGCCTGTAGAAGATCACACAACAGGTTTTTAATGCAAACATTCATCATGTTGGTGAGATAGAGGTCTCAGAAACTCATGTAGCAAACATGATGCGAATGGCATTATAGGGATTACTGTATTAAGAGAGAGCAAGATCAATGAGTAACACAAACATATTCTGCAAACAAAATGAAATAATGTGTCATCACCAAAGAAAGACTGCCAACTGAAAATGAAATCACATGGTTTATTTAAGGAACATCATGTTGACCTGTTTCCTGGGTTCAGGCACAGTGATGTCTATTTAATTAAACAGTGACTGGTAGTACAAAGCAAAATGGCCACCCCAGAAACAGTTAAATTTTTCTTCTTAATTCTTATTCCATTAATATTAATCAAAATATATGATTGATGTGCTGTACGTATGTGCTGTACGTATGTTACACATACACATACAAATGTGCTGTACGTATGTTACACATACGTACAGCACATTTGACAATAAAGTTGTATTCAATTCAAATTCATATTGTATTCAAAATACAGAAATCCCTTGTTTTTTGCGGTTAATTGGTACTGGATCTGCAGCGAAAGTGAAGAACCACAAAGTAGGATTTGTTTGTATACAGTTACATGTGAAACAGGATTTCACCCTGTTCTACAGTAGAGCTAAGATCGGTGCGAAAAAATCGAGCCCGAACCGGCCCGAGCCCGATCACTTAACTTGATTTGCAGGCCCGAGCCCGAAGCAAACCCGAGATTTCATATTTTATTTGTGAGGACTCGGGAGGAGGAGGGGTGATTTCTGATAACAAAGCCTGTCTTTTGTAACGAAATCTAAGTGAAACAAGACTGTATAAACATTTACATCTTTTATATTTCTGTTTCTGAAGAGATTGCATTAGCCGACAATTTTCCATCATTGACGGATTTATTTTAAGAGTGGACGGGGAAAATTTAAGGCCGTGCGTCATTTTGACGGTTTGAAAATTGGGCCGTAAACCACAGCAGCAGTATGTCCTTAAGAATCTAGTGCGGCACTTTAAGAGAGAGAAGCAGAGAGACAACGACGAACAATGACGGGTGGATACTCGACAGAGACTGGAAGGAGTTCTTTGAATTGTCATTGCAAGAGTTTAGTACAGTACGTGTTGTGATGAGGCGACTTCTGTTTATTTGTGAACCACGGTCATTCGTGGTCAAAATTATTCACGGCCTCGAAAAAAAATACAAATCAGCGAGAGAGGCCAAATGGTGCATTCAAGTGTGCTCAGTTTGTTCGAGAACCGAAATTTGTTCGTCATCCGAGGCATAAAAAACTCGAAATCTTTGGTCGAAAGCCGA
Source organism: Hippocampus abdominalis (assembly GCA_018466805.1). Lineage (NCBI taxonomy): Eukaryota > Metazoa > Chordata > Actinopteri > Syngnathiformes > Syngnathidae > Hippocampus > Hippocampus abdominalis. The sequence goes on from CM031708.1 coordinate 399,395, forward strand.
ATTGGACGAGAACCGAGACGTTCGAAAACCGAGGTTTGACTTTATATATACAGTAAACATTCTCTAGTACGGACTCATGTTTGCGCTGTCCAATTTGTTTTATAACAGAAATTCCTCTTTTGGGAAATGAGCATGGTACATGTCCTTTATGAACCTGCAAGTATGTTGAAAACTGCATGTGTAACAACACAAGCAATAAAATGCAAAAATATACTGTCCAAAAACTGTTTATGTAACAAAAACAGCAGTACAGTATACAGTACAGGTGTAGATTTAAAAAACCACAACACAGTATAGTATGTACAGTATTTTAATGTTGATTTTTTTTCAGTCTTGGGAAAAAATTAGTCTATTTTGGGTTGTTTTGTTTTGTTGGGTTCTTCTTCGTTTTCGATGCCATGATCTACAGGACGAAAGTAAATAAAATCGTTCGCAATTACAGTAAAACGCACGCCAATAAAAAGTCACTTACACTTAGTCGTTTCGAATCTGATGACATAAACGGCGAAGCGAACACGTTTCTTACCTAGTGTCTCCAGTTGTGTTGAGTGGGCGTTGCTTTTTAAGCTAGTGCCGCAATCAACAGGACGTAAGTGAATAAAGTTAAAATCGTTCGCAATTACAGTAAAACGCACGCCAATAAAAACTCACTTACACGTAGTCGTTTCGAATCTGATTATCAAAAAATGCGAAGTGAAAAGGTGTCTCCCGTGATGATTTTCCGCCGCATCGGGTGGGCGTTGCGTGTATTTAAGCTCCCGCTGCATGACGTCTCTATCCGGGTTACGGCTAGTGGAGTTTCCGCTTACGTAGTTCCGGTAACATGTAATATCGTAGTCAAAATGTTAATGCATAGGTTTTTATTACGGGGGAAGGATATTCCTTTTCATAGAATTCCGGGGATGGGAATGTTTACTGTATATGTATACAGTCAAACCTCGGTTTTCGTACTTAATCCGTTCAGAAGACTGTTCAGAAACCGAATTGTTCGGAAACCAAAACCATGTTTCCCATTGAAATCAATGTAAAATGTTTTAATCCGTTCCAAGTCAAGAAAACAACTTTTTTAAACCACTTTTTTTTACAATTTCATACCATAAACTGTACAAATGTAATGGGAGATTACCAATTTTAACATTAACATTGAAAATTGAAGGAACATCTCTCTCTCTATCTGTCGTGGGGCGTGCGCCTCTCCCAGCCGTCAGCAGGCAGTATGCGGGGCATTTCTGTATCCCGAACTCCTTCGCCAACACAGACACACGCACACCTGACTCATATTTTGCGATTAAATCTTTCTTAAATTCTATAGTTTTGCGCACTATTTTCCTCTTTTCTTCACCAGGTTCACCACTTCCACTTGCTTTCTTTGGTGCCGTGATTAGGGGCTGATACACGATGCAAAAATAACAGTCCAATATTACGTAGTACTCACCAAACACGTCTGCTTTTTTACAAAAAAAATTCTTAATCGAACAATACAAACTCGTCTGCTCACAAGCTGTTTCTGTACGATTGTTGCATAATAATGAGACACCAGACACCAGAGTGTTCATTATGTGCCGCTGCATTGAAAAATGCCGGCCGTAAACAAACGCACCCCCCCCCCCCTCCCCCGTGCTGCCAGGGCAAACCATTATGAAAAGAGGGGGATTTCACTCGTCCTAACAGAAGCGTCTCACCAAACACGTCTGCTTTTTTTTTTTAATCTATTGAACAATACAAAAACGTCTGCTCACAATGGTCGCTTCCTGTGTAGCGACGCGACACGAGGGAGCGGCTACAGGAGGTAGCGTCACTTCACTCCTCTCGGCTTTGCTACCTCCTCTCGGCTTCGCTACCTCGCGAAGCTACACGAGGTAGCGTTGCCACACGAGGTAGCGAAGCCGAGAGGAATGAAGTGACGCATTCAAGTGCGCTCAGTTAGTTCGAGAACCGAAATTTGTTCGTCATCCGAGGCATAACAAACTCGAAATTTTAGTTCGAAAACCGAATTGTACGAGAACCGAGACGTCCGAAAACCGAGGTTTGACTGTATATATATATATGTATATATATATATATATATACATATACACACACACACACTCTATTCACAAAATGTTTGGCTTTCAGTTGAAATATATGGAAAGTTCATGCTACAGTCATACATCATTAAAGTAGGACATTTTTGTAGAAGGATGCACTGGTGATTTCCTTATCTAAAAAAATTAATTGAAACAAAAGTCAACAACAATGGTGGGTACACCACAACAAAACATGTCAACGTCTCAATAACTCCCCATGTGCCCTTGAGCATCAATTACAGCTTAATGTCGACGTCTCACGCTGTTGACTTATTGCCTGCTGAGGCATGGCAGCCCCTTCTTCTTGAAGCGCAGCCCTCAGGTCATTGAGGTTCTGGGGTGCAGAGTTTTGAGCCTCTACACGTAAATGTGTATGTATACATTTTAACTCCCTCCATCCACCCTGTATCCACTGTCATCTTGTTCTTGCACAAGTCATATACAGACAGTAAGAAGGGAGATTAAATGTATTTAAGATGTTGATGTTCTCATAGTTAAACTAGTTAACGTGATTTTGTTTTTGTCTGCGTGTCTAGGAGGAGCTTGACGAGTGTGTTGATTGTCGTATACATCAGTTAGAAGACTTAGAAGCAGCATTCGCAGATCTACTTGAAGATGATGGAGAAGAAGTTGTTTCACATTGGGTCGGCAAACTTGGGTGAGGAGACATTTTTTTGGGTTGTTTTTTTTTCCAACATTGACCAAATGTTATCTCTTGCTTGAGTTTTCATAGTTGTGACATTTTTGCTCGCAGATTTAGTGTCATTTCAAATGTCAGTTAACACAATTCGTTTGTAGTTTAGGGGTGCAACACTAAATGTCTCAACAGTGTGACTTGTTAGGGATGTTCCAATCATTTTATATCTGTGTTAAGTATGGTCCACAAATTACCAAGGTTCGTACGGGTTAATAAAAATCAATAAAAAAAAGAAGTTAAAATTATGTACTTAATTCTCCATAATTTTCAGGGAAATCTTCTAAAATCCATAGAAGTCCATAAAAATTAACCCGCGGTGTTCATTTCATCTGTGTATGTCATTTTCCCCACCCTTCTAATTCGTAGTTTTGCCGGAAAATGCAGGACCTGGTACCCGCTCTGCTTTTCCCGCCGTCTCCGATTAGTTCCGACGATGATCACGTGATCACTTCGGGTCATTCCGGGAAACAACAATAGATTGACGCCATCCTGGGGCAGTGAATGGATGGTTTGATTGTCGGCTCGGCAAACAATTATCGTATTTTCTGGAAAAATCTATTCATCGAATTTATCGATCTCAACAAGTGACAGACAAATATGTAGCGACGCCACTCAAGCGAAGCGCGCCTCAGCAGTCGATAGTCCGCTGCGCTCTGCTGTGTGTGCGTCAGCTAAGCTTGGCTGTTGTCTCGGCTAGGCTAGCTTTTTGTTGTCGTAGATAAAAGCGTATTTGATTTGTGGAGTCGGTTGCTTGGGTGAAACCAAAAGACGTGCGCGTGCGTACATGTTCGCGCGGACGCACACAGCAGAGAGCAGCGGACTTTCGACTGCTGAGGCGCGCTTCGCTCGAGTGGCGTCGCTACAAATATTCCGGGACAATGCTATTTTCAAGTGGGGTGGCTGGAGAAGCCGGAGGTCCGTGTTTGGGCCGGAAAAATTGCTGGCGATTATACGTCGGCCTACTGCCGAGTGTGCAAGAAGGGCATCTCCGTGAGAGGTAAAACGTGTCATAGCCTCCTGGTCAAGTCAAATTCATTGAGTCACACAGCAAAACAGAAGAAAATTAATTGCCAAGAACTTGCAAAAGAGATTGACGAGAAAACTAAGTCACTGTCTGCTATTCCCTAATTGTCTTATCAGTTTCATATTTGTCATTATAAAACATGTCTGATCATTGAAGGTGATATGGGGGAAAATAATAGGATTGGACCATTTGGGATTTAGACTTCTGACATGCATTTCGGCTGTTCAGGTATACTGGATATTGCTAAAATGGGCAATCAGTACTACTGTTAGTGAAACCAGATTTTTCTAAACCCTGTCCAGCTGACCCATATGACCATTAGCTCTGTTCTTAGTGTTGTGTTTATTCGAAAATAAATTGAAGTTTTATATTTTCTCAATTACATTTTTCTTTGCGTGTTTTATTTGAGAATTAATTTTTAAAAAAAATTTCATTTTGCGACCTGTGATACAGGTCGCAAAGTGAAAATTTTACATACACTATGTCAAATAAAGGGTTAAGTGATTGCCCCTAAAAATATAGATGTGCCCTTCCTTTGGCAGCAATGATTGGAACACCAGCTCAGTGATATGTGGCTTTCTGTTCAGCCTGTGTATTGCCGAGCGGGCATTAAATCCACCATGAATCCCCCGCTGAATGGAGAAAAAGTCCTTAAAAAATTGCTAAATTGGTCCAAAAAAGTCATTAAAAGGTCCATAAATAAAAAGCAAGTGGAAGAGTGGGAACCCTGATTACATATTCCAGGATGACATGCGTGGCACAAATCACCATATGTCAAATATTTTAGATATATACTAAAATACCGTGTACAACTTTACTCAAAAAGTGTATTTTTGTTAAGACAGGCAAACTGCACTTCTACTACTCTCCCATATTATTTACAAGCTAACGCCAACTTCAGTTTGAACTTTTCAGGCTAGTCAAACGATAATACGCAGACCATCACCAGGAGACTAACATGACGTTGCCTCACTTCAAGGCAGAATAATGTAGAATTCCATGGTGACTTACTCCATTACTCTAGATGAGTGAGCATTGCACACTCCACTTCCGTGCACTCTGTGATGGGTGATGTTGAGTACGAATGACACCGCGGCAGAGTGAGAGAATAATCACGCGACACAACAAATTGAAAATGAAATTCGTTGACAGCACTTTTAAATGTCGATTTTTATCGACAATATAGATTAGTTGTTGCAGCCCAACAATCAAGAGAATAAATTTAAAATGATACTCCTAAGGGAGGACAGCACAGGTTGTTTTCATGACAGTCAAGGAAAAATTGCAGTAAACTTACAAGGGTCACAAAATTAGTTTAATTGAAACAGATTTCCAGAGTGTGTATTTACTTCTTTTTTTTTCCTCTCTCCAGGAAAACATGTTTTGACCGCCTGGTTTCCAGTTTGAAGTCAAGAAATCCTCACCCAGATTATGAAATGGTAAGAATGATTCTTGTTTTTGCAGAATGTACAGAAGTATAATTTTACATTGCTACAAAATCATATAAGACTCTTTGTCAATTCATTGACATTTTGTGCCCACAATGAATGAATCAATCAATGAGTGAGTCATAGTGTATTTTTCAGCTTTATACATAGTCGAGAAAAGAAAACATAAAAAAATCACATTTACCGTATTTTCCGCACTATAAGTTGCACCAAAAAGTTCAATTTTCTTAAAAGCTCACAGCGCGCCTTAAAATCCGGTGCGCCTTGTGTATGGTCATTACGGTAATATGTCGACCCCTAGATGGCTCCTTGCTGGAGACATGCTTACAATGTTATAACTTGCTGTTGTTTCAGTGAACTGTGTCGCTGCTTTATTAATTAAGTTTTTGTTGCAGCTCCAAAAAAAGGAGATCTGTAGTGTTGTTTTTTAAAACGCACACTTTATTAATGGTTTTCACAGTCTCAACAAATGCATGTACAGTCAAACCTCGGTTTTCGTCCATAATCCGTTCCAGAAGGCTGTTTGAAAACTGAAATTGTTCGAAAACCGAAACCACGCTCTTTTTAAAATAAAAATGTTTACTGAACACGTCTGCTCACAATGGAAAGCAACGCGAGGAAGTGTCACTTCCTCGTTAGAGCTAAGATCGGTCCTAAAAAATCGAGCCCGACCCGAGGGTTTTTAAACCCGACCCGACCCGAGCCCGATCACTTAACTTGATTTTCAGGCCCGAGCCCGAAGCAAACCCGAGATCTCATATTTTATTTGTGAGGACTCGGGAGGAGGAGGGGTGATTTCTGATAACAAAGCCTGTCTTTTGTAACGAAATCTAAGTTAAAGAAGACCGTATAAACATTTACATCTTTTATATTTCTGTTTCTGAAGGGATTACAACCTACATTTTAATACACTACAAAGACAAGATATTTAATTTTCAAACCAATAAATATTGTTTTTCGCAAATAATCATTGCCTTTGAAATTTATGGCTGCAACACGTCCCAAAAAAACTGAGACAGGTGGCAAAAAAGCTTGAGAAGTCCCACAGGTGATCAGGCTCTCCTGGAACAGGTAAGTGCCATGTTTGGCTGGTAACCAAAGAGGTACCTGGATGTTGTTTCTGAATATTTTGGTAATGTTTTTTTTTTTTTTATTGAAAAACTGAATTTTCTGAGGCGTTTTTTTTTTCCAGTACCTGTATGATTTGATTTAATATATTTACACTGCATATTTTGTGATGTTGACTTTTTTCCCCATGTTAAATTAAATTCTGAAAAAATTCCAAGTTAGGAATTTCAATGCTAAAAAAATTCGGTGTTAGAACTTAAAATTCAAACTCCGATGGCGCAGGTACACTGCTATACCATAGTAAATGGACAAACCTTGCTGAAAGGCTGGATTCATGTAATGCACTTTACTTTGGAGTCAGACAATCCTCCATTAAGTGTCTCCAGTTGGTCCAGAATGCTGCTGCTCGCCTCTTAACTGGTACTCATAAGAGGGAGCACATAACTCCAACTCTGGCATCCCTTCACTGGCTCCCTATACGTTTTACGTTTTGTTTTCAAATCTTGAAATGGCCTCGCCCCACCTTACCTCTTCGGACCAGACACTATTAGAGGTACCGAGGACTAAGCGGAGGCTCGCTTTTTCCATTGCTGGTCCCTCTCTTTGGAAGGACCTCCCGCTGAATGTTAGGCAAGTCCCCTCACTTCCCATCTTTAAAACTCGTTTTTTCAACTCATTTTGATCGTTTGGCTTATGACTCAGCATGAGACTTGATTTTTAGTTTCACCGTGTTTTTGTGCTTTCTACTGCCTTCATTATTAATTTATTGTTTTATTGTTTGTTGTGGCGCCCCGGTGATCGAGTGGTTAGTGCGTCGACCTCACAATGCAGAAGTCTTGGGTTCGATCCCGGCTCCGGAACTTCCTCTGTAGAGTTTGCATGTTCTCCCCGTACCTGCGTGGGTTTTCTCTGGGTAGTCCGGTTTCCTCCTACATTCCAAAAACATACATGGCAGGTTAATGAAACACTCTAAATTGTCCCTAGGTGTGAGCGCAGATGGTTGTTCGTCTTTGTGTGCCCTGCGATTGGCTGGCAACCGTTTCAGGGTGCTTGTGAGGTCCGACGTAGTTGGTCCACTCCTGCTTTCCCAACTTGACCATCAGAGGTCTAGGCTGGGTCTTGTTTTTTAAATACTGTAACATGATCCATGTGGCTGACTTGACTGACTAAAGCCTACCTCTTCCCCTAAAACAACTGGATTATTTTTTCTCTTCCCTTTGACCCTGTAAGAGAGAGGCTGTGAAGATAATGGATGGAAGTATGGACTGCTTCAGTACATTTAAGTGTAGCATTTTTTTCTCCTTGATTTTTGCTAACTTGTTCACATCTGACTTTGTTCACTTGTACTTTGTTTTCCTTATTACGAGTTGATCTTTTCTCATCCCCAGGTACATCAAGCAGGTTTAACCTGTGATGCAATCGAGCTGCCCCATCATATTAGCTCTGATGAAGAGATTGACAGACTTGTATCAGCTGTACAGCGGTTTCTGAAACACTTACCTTTACCTTCTCTGGTGACAATGTCCAGGTGAACACACACACACGCACACACACACACACACTAAAATATATCCAAGATGGTGCCAGCACGAGTGGGTTCCTCAGTTACGCATTCTTTGTTTTGTTTTGTTTTTTTTCATTCATTTTTGGCAACTTTGCGCCACTGACTTGAGAGAAGTCCTGACAAGCATTAGGGACTCTCATCCTTTTTTCACCAACACACTTAAACCCACAAGGTTTTTCGGGGTTAATAGCTGGCGGTGCAGCTGCACTATCGGGGGAAACGAGTCGGCATGCTCGTCAAACTACATCAGCGTGGCTTTCGAACCCGCTCCAATCGATCCATCTTGCCAATCCACGTTCTCTGCCAAACAAGATGGAGGAACTTCTTCTCACAAGGACCAACAAAACCTTTGCACATTCTGCCACGCTCTGCTTCACTGGAACCTGGCTCAGCGACCACCACCCGGACACCGCGCTGCACCTACCCAGCTTCTGCCTCCTGTGAGCCAATCGTGACACGTAGCTATTGGGGAAAACCAAAAGGTGGTGGAATATGCTTCTATATCAAAGAAGAATGGTGAACTGATGTCACAAAACTCAACACACACTGCAGCGCGGACTTGGAGTCGCTGTTTCTAAACTGTAAGCCACGGGTGTCAAAGTCAAGGCCCGGGAGGCAGATCTGGCCTGCCACATCCATTTATGTGGCCCGCAAAAGAAAATCAAGCATGTCAAGTTCCTTGATGCTTGCTAAAGTCTGAACCAAAATTTCAAATTGTCATATGTACTCTGCATTAACAGTCATCTTTCTTGACTTCTGATTTTAAAACTAATTCTTCATCAATTTGTTGTGTGCTGTGGATGTAATATGTGGAGGGAATTAAACATTTACATGGTTTCTCAAAATTCATAACAGCCCTCCAAGGGAAACCGTAACTACAATGTGGCCCGCGACCAAAATGAGTTTGACACCCCTGCTGTAAGCCATTCTAGTCACCACAAGTTGTCCTCCTTCATTCTCGCGGGTGTTTACATCCCACCGGCAAGCTGACACGAGCACAGCGCTACAATCGCTGGCTGACCAAGTAAACAAACTTGAGCTAAAGCATCCAGAGTCACCCCTTTTTATTTTGGGCAATTTTAATAGAGCACAACTTTACCATGAACTTCCCAGATATAAGCAGCACATTGATTGTTTCACCAGAGAAGGTAACATTCTGGACCATTACGACTCTTAAAGCACTGGGCTTTTCTGATCACCTTTTAATACACTTAGTCCATACATACAGGCACATATTCAAATGTGTAAAACCGGTTTTCAACACTGTGAAGAGCTGGACCAATGAAGCAAAACTGTCACTCCAAGAATGCTTCGACTGCACTGACTGGGGCGTCTTTGAAACTTCAACTGGCAACCTGGACGAATACACAGACAGTGTAACATCATTTATCTTTCTGTGACAATGTGTGTTCCAACAAAATCCTGGTTGGCAGTGAACCAAGCCATGGTTCACTGCCAGCTATGCGAGCTATGGGTTGTGACCGAAAGAACGAGATCCTGGATACAAGCGGCTGAAATGAGTTTTCTCCGCAGGGTGTCCGGGCTTTCCCTTAAGGATAAGGTGACAAGCTTGGTCATCCGGGAGGCTGACTTGTGGCTTCTTATGACTTAGGGCCTATGCTAAAGTGAGTTGAGGGGCTTCATTTAGATGAAAGTTGGATGTCACTATCTTGATGCATCACTTGGCAATTAAAAAACTTGTCTGGGGCATATTGTGATCTACTGACCAATTTTCACTTTTCCCTCCGCAAATAGCTGGAGTACACTGTACCTACAAAGAGATATGACTCTCCTGATTGTGGACTGTTGGTGATTCTTACCCTGACTTTTGTATTTGTCTCTGTGTCTTAGATCCAGTCTAGATGAATACTGCCCTGTAGAACAAGTGGATTCAGTCCAAAGCAGAGTGTTGGCTGTGCTTGAAAAGCTGTATGGACCTTTGGACATACAAAAGGACTATGAAAATCCAAACACAGAAGTTCAGGGCCACTAACCTCAGACCACGTAACAGGCATTCAAGAGTCCCTTGAAGTGATCTAAATAGAGTGTTTTCTCAAGCACTTGCTTGAGCACTTTCGGTTTTTGCATGTTTAAAAAATGTTTACAATATTTTTGTTTTTGTCTTGCAGCAAACAAGTTTTAATACCGTGGGATTCTACGCTCAGAAATCGATAACAAAAATAAAAACGAGCACTTTTATTGTTTGACGCAAAAACTTGTCTCATCTCAAAATGGCGTAATACTCCATATTTGAACTAGGAACTCACCCCATTTTGTGCCCATAAAGCGCACATGCATATTGCCAGGGAATTGGATGTACGGCCCCCAAGAACCACCATAAGATCCTTCCCTCATCCTCGTGGGAGACAACAGCACACCAGCCACCCTTCAGTTGTTCCTTTCCAAAATCGTACTTCTGGATTAGCATGTTCAACGGTATGTCCGGTGTAGGTTTGTTGTTTCTTTCCTTTTAAGTCCATAAGACTGAAGACTAATAGGCTTGCGAGAATGCCCACAAATATCTGAGACAGCCCTACCACGGCTAAAATAAAACTCAGTGCTTTTTCTCATCTCTAAAAGGATTTATAGTGGACACATTAAAAATTGTACAAGAGATTATAAAAGAGTTGTAAAGCTGTTTCCTTGGCCCTCTTAGACATGATTAAAAATAATCTAATTCATTTTAAAAGACAGATCTCATTTCCAAACATTCAATTAAATCACATTTACCTTTAAGACAAAATGTGTAATAATGAAAGTGTTAGTCAAATATTTAAAATTAAACTATTTCATGAAGAGCTGCAGTTGGCTGGCAACCAGTTCTGGGTGTCCCCCGCCGACTGGCCGAAGACAACTGGGACAGGCTCCAGCACGCCCCACGACATTTGTGGGATAAGCAGATCAGAAAATGGATGGATGGATATTTCACGAAGTGCGAAAATTCATAACAATGAACGTAAAATTACAAATAGATATGTGCACTTTATGAAATGGCCGACGTCTCCCGAAGTGAAAGAAATGCCATTTAAAATTGGACATGGTCATGACCCAGCAGAAGTAATGTTGGTTGATAAAACAATTTAGATTTGAGATTGAGCCATGCGGAATTAGCTCTAGAGTGGAGGAAACAATTGAACATCTATTTTTCTCCTGTTTGAGAGAAACTTGGAATGATGCAAATGAAAATGGATAAAGTACTACAATTAAATTTGGACCAAATTCATGGTACAATTAACCACACACAAGAATGAAACTTTCCATTATTGTCATAGTTTTGCATGCTAAATACCACGGGCAAAAAAGAAAACTGTCCATTAATGTGTTTAAAACTGAGAGGTGAATTTGGACTTTCAAAGTTTATGTAAAGATGTCTCAAATTATTTATTGTAACACATTAAGAATACTGAATGTAAATGGCGTACAATTACATCAGAACTGCCTGGCTGTCATTTTGTTTTTCCTATTTCTACTTCTCTTTCCACTGACTTGTTGCATAAACACAAATATCCATCTCCCATCGAGTTTTGTGTACTGTATTGTAATTGTGTGAATCCTTTTTTTTTTTTTTTTTTTTTAAAGGAAGCGTTAGGTCAACATTGGCCGCCGAAGGACCCCGATAAAATCTTGCAGCCTGATCAAATCTGGTACCGAGAACTTTCTCGGTACAGTATATGTCATTCCAATGAGTGGAAGAGCACATCTGGTACCAACAGTGTCAGCAACAGTCGAAGACGTGTAATATGCAACCACATGCATCTATATATAGGTATGAATATATGTAGATACGACACACTCTTTGCGAGATCCGTGCCTACGGCGCTGCTAAGCTAGTAGGGGCAATGGCATCCGCGCATTCGTTAAGTGTAGACGAAATGAATAGTGACAGTAAAATATGAGGGCGAATCATGCCGCACACGGTTATGCACAACGGCGTACAACTTTGAATGTGACTAACTTTTCACGTGTAAACGGTATGTTCTTTTCCCGCAAATGTTAAAACTTCGTGTAAATCAGTTGAGAAACGACAAACACTTATTTCAATGTCCATGCATTGCCATAAACGGGAACGCCGCCCCTGCCAACATGGCCGTCACGTCACGTACGCACGTTGGTTAACTGGGCTGCGCCATCTTACGGGCGTTTCTTCATATCTTTGATGGGAACCATCCGGGGACTCACTTGCACAAATAAGTCGCATCGCAATAAAAATGAAGGACGCAGTTTTCCCCCGGATCTTTGTCATCATCTTGTGTGCAGTGGTTTTTGTTGCAGTTTTGGTCGTTAACGGCTTAGCAGGTGCGGGTAGAGGTGAGTGGTAGCAATCAAATACAAGAGTTTTAACGTCCCTGTCGCTATGTCAGTGGTGGTTCGATAGTTTAGATGGCATTCCGACACATCAATGTTGTAGTTATATGCTGAAAATTTCATAGATTAACAATTAAAGTACATTAAACGAGCATGATCAGACAGATCTTTTAAAGACGATTTCTGTTACTTAAGTATCACTTTCCCGTGACAATCCCGCGACCCGACTGAGAATAAACGGTTCGGAATATGGATGGAAATAAGTGCCAGTCCTTTAAACCAGTGAAAATGCCACAATTTCCGGCCAACGCCTCAATGCAATCGTTGAGGCTCGAGTGTTGGAAGTGTGACATTTTTGTTGTTGTTGTTGAATAAACGTTTCAAAGTTTCATAACTATCTTAAATATTTACGCAGGGGTCTTTTTGCCATGAAAGGCTTGGATTGGTAAAACGAGTGAGGAATTCTGGGTCAACCGTTAATCGGTTATTTTACCGTGATTGCAGTAGGTTGGTTATTTTAGCGTATTATGTTAAATGCCGTGTTATAGTTGGCTACAAGTGGCATCCAGATTAACTGCCTCCTAATTCTAGCTGTGGCGGGTAGGTCAATGCAAATCCAGTCATTTTGAGTTCTCTGTCTGCAGATTCTTCTCAAACTTGTTCAACTGCGCATAATTCTACACTTCTTCAATAAACACGTGAAACAAAACGTCTCGTTTTCATCACCCCATTGGCTGCAAGAAATTCTCAACATACTAAATAAATAAATAAAAGAAAATAAAGATTACAAAAAATAAAATACAAACATACATACAGTACCACAGGCGTTGCTTGGCATAAAGCACGACTATACCCCGTGGAATTATGGGGGGGAAACCCGAATGTAAATCATGCACTGCAGACATAATTAAACCATACAATTACAAATGAATAATGCTTAGTTAATTTTTGAATGTATCAGCATAATATTGGCCAAATGCTAAATCGCTTCTTTTTTTTAAAGAAAACTTGAGCAAGTCCTTGATTGTATTCTTTGTTTTATTTTATGCTAAATGTTCTGTAAAGGGGCGGCTTGGTGTCAAGTGGTTAGCGTGTCCTCCCACATTCCAAAAACATGCATGGCAGGTTAATGGAGCACCTTAAATTGTCCCGAGGTGTGAGTGTGACCGCGGATGGTTGTTTGTCTACGTGTGCCCTTCAGCCCAGTTCCAAAGCAACATGATGGTGCTGATTTGTTTGGTAGCTGTTTTGTAAATACGAAGGACAGGTTTCCAAAAAAAATCAGTGAATAAGTAAAATTGCGAATAGCAAAAATGCGGGCGTTATTTGTGCCCTTTTTCTTGTTCATGGCTTCAATCATAGGCTTCATGGACACAAAACCATGTAAATGTACAATACCCTCATTATATTATGTACTGTAATTCCATCATTTTACCGATACAAGTAGGTGAGTTTTCTATGAGTAATGGATGATGGGGTCCCAAAAAATAATCAGTGATGAGGCGAATAAGGGATTTTTGAATATTTGTCTGAACTTTGTACTGTGAATTGCCCACTGTTATTTGTCTATACTGTATGTGCTCTTCTTAGATTGGCAGGCAACCAGTCAAGGGTGTGCCCTGCCCTCAGCTATTGTCAGCAAGTACTGTACTGTATAGGATCCAGGTCAACTGTGATCCTGAACGCGGTAAGTGGAAGAAATTCCAATTTGTATAAACGAATGACTCTGCTTTGCAGGTGCCTTCCATTCCTCAACAGGCAATGTGTCAGCCCGTTATGAAACAGACATCACACCTGCTGGCTGGACCTTCTCCATTTGGGGTGTTATTTATACCTGGCTCTCCTTAATGGTCTTATATATCACCCTATTTGTGTTCAGGGGGTAAGTAAATATCAAAGTGTGTACTGCAGACTAATATGATTCTTCATTCTCAGACCAGCTGAACCATGTTTTTCACTTTTTGAACAGATCCTGGGCTCAGTGTCTGCTGCCGTACACCTTCTATTTCTTCTGGCTGCTCGGCATTGTGCTGAATATGATATGGCTGCTGTTGTGGGACAGAGAGTATGTCGATTGTTTCTTATTTATCTTTTTATACAATCTATGTTCATGTTAATATGTCCAATCATGTCAAAAAAACATACAGAAGAATAGGGGCCGTGAATAGTGAAAATAGCGTACAATTGATAGACATTCAAATGCACTGGAAGAAAATGACTACACTATTTTTGGGAACCATAAATTGCACTTAAAATCCTTTAATTTTCTCCCAAACCTACAGTTGCGCTTTGTAATGGAGTGCACCTTATGTATGAATATTGGCTTTTCAATTTGTTGTCTTGAATTCAAATTCCATTCTATTTAACTTTCATGAATATAATTGCTAGCAGGAGTACATTTTTTCCTCATAAGGAACAAGATCACTTTAATCAGATGTGTTGCAGCAGGAAGAGATATGAAACTGGCCCTCGAGGAACAGGATTGAAGACCCTTGGTGTATGAGAATCTTGGGTGAAGTAGTCATGCTAGCATAATGTTGCAGTCAGACCGAACGCGAGGCGAGCGTTGCTGGCTGCGCGTTTCCAACCTTACAGTGTTGGACAATATCATTGCGGTCAGTAGGAGAGAGAGGTAAACAGCGCAGTCCGCTATTGGTGGGTGCTGGGACAGAGCAAAAAAGGAGCTGGCTTGGACAATGGTGAGCAAGGACATTGGCATATCTCGTGAGTGTATTGACTTGTTTACAGCTGTTGAACTGTCAACCTCAGCAGCCAAAAACCACCATCAGGTTGTATAGCGATGTATACATTTTTCGATTTATTTATCAACTGTCAGAGGAGCTTGAAGCAAACCGCCATGTAGTTGTATGGCAAACGTATCAAAAGATAGAAATCAAAATTATGAACTAAAAATGGGACAATGAGATTACGCCTCATCATCCGGAGCACCTAATGGTCCGAAAAACCACAACAGTTCTTCAGAAAACGTAGATACAATTCTGTTTTTCACAAACACAAGAGGGCGGACGTTGTATCGGTCTGTCGTGGTAAAGAAGGAGCTGAGCCAAAGGGCGAAGCTCTCAATTTACCGGTCGATCTACGTTCCAACCCTCATCTATGGTCACGAGCTATGGGTCGTGACCGAAAGAACGAGAACCCGGATACAAGCGGCCGAAATGAGTTTTCTCCGCAGGGTGTCCGGGCTCTCCCTTAGAGATAAGGTGAGAAGCTCGGTCATCCGGGAGGGGCTCAGAGTCTAGCCGCTTCTCCTCCATATCGAGAGGCGCCAGATGAGGTGGCTTGGGCATCTGATTGGGATGCCTCCTGAACGCCTCCCTGGTGAGGTGTTCCGGGCATGTCCCACTGGGAGGAGACACGCTGGAGAGACTATGTCACCCAGCTGGCCTGGGAACGCCTCGGGATCCCCCGGGGAGAGCCGGAAGAAGTAGCTAGGGAGAGGGAAGTCTGGGCTTCCCTGCTAACGCTGCTGCCGCCCGCGACCCGGCCATACCGCCCATAAGCGGTAGAAGATGGATGGATGGATGGACAAACGCAAGAGGGAAATGGGGGAGAACAAACAAAAAAAAGAAAAAAGAAATCCCTGAATATGAAAATCCATAGGTAGCAAACCGTATTGTCAATAGCTAGACAAACGACGAGAGCACAGCCGGTGGTCTTTGGGCAGTCGGACTCTTCCAACCGTTTCCTCAAACTGTTTTTTTAACTTTCTTTCCTTAGGAAAGCTTTGCAGACTTACCTCGCTTTGATTGAAAATTACATCAAAAGACACACAGTGTGGCATTTTGCCTCTTTTTTGCTGTAGTGCATTGTTTTGGTTTGCTCGGAAAAGAGCAAAGGACTGTCATGGGCAGCAACCATTCTACGTCACTTCCCAGGATGCGACAATTGTGGCATACATTTAAACTAAAGTTTAAACAAAATCTTTTCAACTGGAAATTCCTTCCAAAAATCTGATGGCATGTTACTAATAAGTCCGGGTTCCTTTTAAGGGTCCCCTCTAAATGAGCAGGAATTGGTATTGAAATGTTTTCTTTTATAAGCTGCAACAACTTGCATTCCCACATTGTTATGTAATTCTCACAGTTCCTATGTAAACAAAACACCAATTTTGCTCTACCGGAAGTTGCGCACCTAATTCACGACTGGAGGCTCATGGGACGCAGGAGTAGCGCAATATGCTAATTTGATGAGTTGACTCTTTTCTTCCCTCTTTTAGGTTGATGCTGTCAGCATTGGTTGTATTGATCCTGATCGTGATTTCCAACTGTAGTGCCTTGAGTATCTGTTGCTTTATCACGGATTACTATGGACTCTGGCTACACACCTATTATCCCAAAGATCTGACCTGCGTAACAATTCTGGTAGGTGGACTGAATGTCGCCTGAGTGCAATGGTGCCTTGAGATACTAGTTCATGTGTTTTAATTTGTACTTCAATTGTAATGTTTAAAAATAGCATTCCATATTATGTGATTAAAAAAAAGACAGTTGAACAGAGTGAACATGTATAATCAAACACTTTTTACGGCAATGCTTATTGCGCATCTCATTCTATACCAACGACGTACGGTAGCAGGCAGAACAAACAAATGCCTTTCTGTTAACCTGTCCATCAACTTTTTGTGAAAAATTTGTCCAGCGGTGTGCCGTGAGATTTTTGGCTCAGTTAAATTTGGGGAAACACCACAGTAAATGCTCGTTTTCAATTGTACGCAAGCTCAAGGCACCACTTTATGTAAGATATTTATCGTAATTTATTTTAGCGTTAAGTGTTTTGATTTGTTTTCACGAATTTCATTTTGTATCCGTGTATGAAAACTTTGAAGGTCCAGAATGGCTTGGCTCTCTACACCACGTGGACATCCATTGCTACTTTGATCAACTTCACCCTCGTTCTTCAATTGTGGGGTGTGGTCAGGAGCACAGCCGCAACGGTGTCCCTTTGCCTCCTGTTTGCCGAGCTGGTGGGCTGGTAAGATTTTACCAGTTGTCTCCTCTAAGATCCCGTTTTGTCTACTTTGGCCTGATCAAATACCAAATTTCACATTGCAATGTAGTAGAACGCAATTTTCGAACCAAAGCATTTATGTGTCATGATCTGATATTGTTAACAATACAGTGAAACTCCTCTCCAACGAAATCATGTTTGCAGTAAGAATTTTTTCACAACAGGGGGTTTTTCACTGTAGCAAATTTGACCTCAGATGTAAACACACACACAAACACACACGCACACACAATCATATGTGTACTCTTTATTTTTATTCCAATAGGGCATAAGTATGAGCATACACTTATTTGACACTTCATATTGTCAGTGTAGAAAGAAAAAAAGGGAAAGAAATTGCGAAATTTACGATCAGCATTCACTTTCACTTACATAAATTTTTGGGATAATGTCCTTTATTTTGCTTCCTCCGTCTTTCATTTTGATCACTTTTACCCTCTCTTCCGCTTCTTGTCTTAGCTGCTTGACATCGAAAGGTCCGTTTTGTAGCCATTTTAGCAATGCAACGTTAATGCTGCGTCTGAATCTAACAATAACAGATACTTCCTCGTATCCCGGTGGCTTTTCTTTCCACTATCTCACTGTCTCTAACTCAACCTACCATTGATCGCCACCCAAGACAGCGTTGCTCAGCTGATGAACTCTGAAAGCGTTTGAAAATGGGACGTTTCGTAGTCCTCGATGGCCATAGTTTGCGCGATGGAACTCGCCTTCTCTCTAATTAGCGCTCCAGTTATCGTAAGCTTTTTAGCATTATAACAAGTAAGGCATTCGAGGAAACGTTCGTTTATTTGAATGTCCGTCGAGCCATAAGCAATTTACTCTGAGCAGCTAATCGGATGCATTCCACGCTATCTTCCACGAATCTAGCTAAAGCATCTACACACATAGACAGTGAGGTCCCTCTTGGCCAATCGGAGGTCAGGATGATGCTCGGTAAGCCAATGGCAGAGCAGCTGTGAGTATGTTGCGTCCAGGAAACTTGCAGCCGTGACCGAAATAAACACCGTTCACTATGTAAGCCAGTGTGGTGATTGCTGTTGCCGCATCCGAACGAAGCAGTAGAGGTCACTGTTGGATTATGCTTGTGTGAATGTCTTCGCGAGGCAGGAGCAGAGAAAATGATTTCCTGTAATGCAACAGGGGGGTGGTTTTCGTCATATGGGGGGCAGGAGAATGGGAATGGTGTTAATGCATGCATTTTTTCAACTTGGGGGGTATTTTCGCCCATGTAGGTTTCGTTCTAGAGCAGGGGTGTCAAAGTCAAATGGACGGAGGGCCAAATAAAAAAATTTGCTGCAAGCCAAGGGCCTGACTGATCAAATGTTCATTGAAAAATTTAACAATTACCACATATAGTTTATTGAACCAAATTTAATCGACTGAAAACCTAACAAATACATTCCAATATGATCAGATAAATAAAGCAATGTGTTATTATGGCTCTGTCAGGAAACTTTAATTTTCAAAAGGCACAAAAACCAAATTTCCCTTGTATAAAAATACCCATAACATGAATGCAAGAAGCCGGTATTATTCAATAGTCCATATTTTCTCTTTTAGCAAAAGTAGGCTAAATTTACTTCAAAGACAAACAAATAATCGCAATTTTCGATCATTCACTCTAATAAAATATTTCTAAAACTTAATTGGATTGAAATACACTAAAATAAAGTGTCAAAATGTATTAACCAAAAACAACACTTTCTTCAAGGAGAAGTAACATGCAGTTAAAGCAAATATTATACTTTAATTTTTAAACTTGAACTGAGTAAAAACTCTTAATATGTGATTGCACAGTAATCCTGTATTCACTTCTTTGAGGCTGAGGCTGATACTGGTGGTATCTCATCTTTTCTACTTTTAAGTTCATCAATATTTGGAGTCAGGCTCTGAGCTGAGCAAATCCTCAAAATTTAGTTAAGGTGTTCAGCAGTTAGTCGACTTATGTGTGATGTTTTGTTCAGCTTCATCAAAAAAAAAATATAGTTGTTCACACGGGTATGTGCTGCCAAACATCGACAACGTTTGAACAGCCTGGGTGCGCAGCTGGGCCATTGTGTCGGGAGGAGACGGGCAAACTGCGCAGCACCCACTGCCGTATCTTTTTCATGCACTATAGTTGTGTCATGCATAGGATGTAAAGCCAAAAACTCCTCTGTCACGCTTAGGCTGTAGTCCACTCCGCGGATGAAAATTGACAACCGGGCAACGTCAGAAACTTCAGCGTTCTCATCCACAGCCAAGGAATATGCGATGACATCTTTTCCGTTTTTCACAAGCTGCTCTTTTAGATAAATGGACAACTGCTCTACTCGCTCGGCAATTGTGTTTCTGCTCATGCTCACGTTTAAAAAGAGTTGATTTTTTTCGGGGCAAATTTCATCACAAACTTTAAGCATACAGTTAATGAAACCCCCTTCCGTAAGTGGCCGGGCTGATTTAGCGATCTCCTCTGCCGCAATAAAACTGGCCGTGACAGCAGCCTGGCTTTGTGATTTGGCTTTTTTGAACAGAGCATGTTGAGATTTAAGGCTTCGTTTTAATTCCTCAACGTTCTGTAGCCTTTGTTCCATGTTCATATTGTTGTTTTTGTTCGCGCGTTTTGTTTCATGATGTCATCTCAGATTACACTCTCTCAATACCGCCACACTTTCTCCGCACACAAGACACACAGGTTTTCCAGCTACGTCCGTGAACATGTACTCGGACTCCCACCTTGTTTGAAACCCCCAGTTCTCAGTGTACACCTTCCGTTGTGCCATTTTTGATGGGTACCTGAAAGCTAACATCACTGTTATGCAAGCGACTGCTGCACTAATAAATATTGAAATAAAACGGCCGACTGCTTGGCGCGTCACCGTTGCATTGTGGGAAATGTAGTATTGGTGCGTGTAAAAGATCTGCGGGCTGCCGGCTTGCTGCGGTCTGCGGGCCGGTTCTAATAATAAATCAATATCATCCCAGGGGCCACTGAAAACCTTCTCGCGGGCCGGCACTTTGACATATGTGCTCAAGAGGAGTTTCACTGTACAATAAACCTTTACACATAGAGCGCTTTCAGAACAGCTGCAACTGTAACAAAGCACTTAATATTGAGGAAAAATAATTTTCCAAAATTGTTTAGCCATCGAGTAAATGTAGCTTTTGCGAAGATTAAAGGGAAAATATTCTATTTGGGTTTTAACACTGTCGGAGATGTATTGATTTAGTAACATTTTTTTGGATTACCGTATGCTGCACCCTGCTGAGACTTGTTTCTGATTTTAGTGACCTCATTAATGACATGACCAACAACAAGCCTTCTCTGTCTAGGTTTATTCTTGAAAACTGGGTACTGGACCGTTGGGTGCGCAACATTCTGACAGTGTACCCGGTTGTGATCGTGGCGCTGCTTGGAAATGTTTTAAAACATTTTGATCCAGTGGACCCCAGCCCAAATGCCATCTTCATGGGTGAGTTGAATTAATCTGATCAATTTCATTAGTGAGGTCCAGAGTGTGAGAGTGAAGTCCACTAATCCCCATTCTACTACTGCTACTACTATTAGTACTTCTCCTGCCGCTGCTACTGCGATCACCAGTGGCATGCCCTTAGGGCTTTTAAAGTCTTCTCTGCAGACCGAACCTCTATTAGAAGCACAGACCTACATTTACAACTTGCATGAAATAGTGATAATGTATTTCCAACAGCTTGTGTCTTCATTTGTACCAGTGCCATGATTAAAAATTCACTTTCAAGGCGCACTTTTCAAGAAAACCAACATTGCTCTGCTGAGTGGCTTCTTTCAATCCGGAGTTTTTTTTGGAAGGGCGTACTTTCAGAGTAGGTATGTATGAGGGGAAGAGTTAGTATACACAGACAGGCAGGAACCTCCGTATTAGGATTTGTGGGAAGTATGATGTGATTATTTAAAGTTTTTAAATGAATAAAAATTGTTAGTGAACTTCTTTTTTTGTAGAGATTTAGAGTTGTTGTTTACCTTTATCTTTATGGAAGATAAAGGTAAAGGTATGGATTTTTTTTCTTTAGTAGTAATGCTACTTCGGGCTGTACAGTATAATCAGTCTCTTTAGTAAAAGTATGAATTTGCCCAAAGGTAGGAATTTGCATCCTACTGGCCAATCGTGCTAACGAATGTTGATTACATATTTGTATATAGACACTGTTTGGGGCGGCCCGCTGGTACAGTGGTTAGCGCGTCGACCTCAAACTGCAAAGGCCGTGGGTTCGATCCCAACTCCGGCCTTCCTGTGTGGAGTTTGCATGTTCTCCCCATGCCTGAGTGGGTTTTCTCCGGACACTTGTTCCTCCCACATTCAAAAAACATGCATGGCAGGTTAATGGAGCACCTTAAATTGTCCCGAGGTGTGAGTGTGAGCGCAGATCGTTGTTTGTCTACGTGTGCCTTTCAGCACAGTTCCAAAGCAACAAGATGGTGCTGATTTGTTTCATAGCTGTTTTCTAATTACAAAGGACAGGTTTCCAAAAAAAAAAATCAGTGAATAAGTAAAATTGCGAATAGCAAAAATGTGGGCGTTATTTGTGCCCTTTGCGGGGTCATGGCTTCAAGACAAGACTGGTTAGCACGTAGGCTGCGGAGTAGGGTTCAATTCCAGCTCCGGCCTTCCTATCTGGCTTTCTTGTGTGGAGTTTGCATTTATCCCCATGCCTGTGTGGGTTTTCTCCGGGTACTCCGGTTTCCTCCCACATTCTCAAAAACATGCATGACAGGCTGATTGAACACTCTAAATTGTCCCTAGGTGTCAGTGTGAGTGCAGATGGTTGTTAGTCTCTGTGTGCCCTGCGATTTGGCTGGCAAACTGTTCAGGGTGTCCGCCGCCCACTGCCCGAAGACAGCTGGGATAGACTCCAGCACTCCCTTGTGAAGATGAAGCGGATCGGAAAAATGAATAATGGATGGACACCGTTCAGGAATGTACTGAATGGTGATCAGATCCCATTAACGTAGACACAAAAAACCCGTAGGAGAAATATTTATTTAATAGAAAAAGCGCACCAATGAAATAGAAACATAAATCGCTAATCAAAAAGAATCAAGAAAAACAATATATTAATAAAAAGCGCCTGCAAAAGCAAGGAAATAGAAAATCCAAAATTATAAACAAAATTACTCGAGTTCAATTTCACGAACAAAAACCTAAGCAAGGTCAAAGACAAAACAACAAATACTTACAAGACGAGGGGCTGGAGCGCAAAAATGACAATATTGATAGGTCTCGAAAACAACACTTGAACAATATCAGCAACAAGGTCAATAATCCAACGCTGATCTGCCGCTTGGGAAGTGCTTAAATACGTGGCTGAACTTGATGATCAAATTGGCAGCAGGTGTGCAGACTGGAAGAAAAGCCCTCCACTGCCACCTGCTGGAGACACACAAGGACCGTTCGGTTCCTGACATACAGTATATTGCTTGTGGTCACTGCTCAGTGGGATAGAAATGCCCAGGTTGTATGACCAGCGCAAAGACAAAGTGAAAAAACAACTCTGTGAAATAAACCATGTTTTCAGTAGCCTTTTTACTTTTGTGTTCTTGACCATTGCATTATGCCCATGATCCTGTTTCTTTAGCATTTCTCATCAAACCACAGACCGTGGAGTAAACCAGATATGCATCAAGTAGCAACCCGATTGCATCGTGCATCTGATGAAATGTTGCTGTGATGAAATGGATTGAACTCAAGTAAAGCGCACGTTACCATATTCATGTTTGCAATAGGTAATAAGTTGACAGTTTAATGGGTCGCACTGAAAATGTGTGTGTGGAAATTTTAAGTTGTAAGATTTCATAAAGGTTTCATAATATCGAAGAAAATGTTGAGGCTTTCTGTTCTTGTTTAACAAAGACGGAAGGTTCTGTGTGGAAACCTGTGAATACAGTAATGCGGTCAACTAAGGAAACAGTTTTTAAAACCCTCTGTAGCTCTCACTTGCTTTCGTTGAATATATTGACAAAATCCTTTGAATTTGTTTTCTTGGAGTATTGTTTCTGCCATTGCTTTAATTTGTAATTCAACTGGAATTGAATAACCACAACCGTGAAAGGTGGGACTGCAGTTTTTGTTTCTTGTTTTTTGTTGATTGCAAGAGAATGATTGGAGTATCCAGCTAAGGCTTCATTAATTACAGCTCTACAGTCTGACAGTTGTTTTCCATGAATCAACTGAATTTGGAATTGTCTTACTGGTAACGAATTTCCAGGGAAGGAAATAGTGCTGTGACTTGGGAAAGGAAAAGCTTGTTCGTCGATACTGGTCAAATAGAGCTGGGCCTACACAATTTGGACTGGAAGCCACGCAGCCAAGACACAAGCTATGAAATGAATACAAGACCGTTGGAAACCTATTACCGTAATTCCACTTCATTTAGGTTATAAATGTAGGTCTGTGTTTCTGATAGTGTTTGCGCCTGCAGAGAAGGCTTTGAAGGCCCCGATGGAACGTCACACACATTAAACACATTAAAATATAAAACAAAAACATGAAAACTCCCAAAATACATTGTACTCACCAGAGATGCTGTTTATTTATAGATGATAAAATCCTCCTTTTCTTTGCTCATCAGAGCTAGTTGGTTTTGTAGTCAGAGCTAGCTAGTTTTAGCGTCATTACGTGCCACTCGGGAAGTTGCCAAATAAATCATTTTCTGGGTTGAAACAACCTATGGTGTTGCCTGACCTATCCTCACAATTTCCATTTGTGTCTCGAAGGGTCTGCAATTAAAAAGTACACACGCAGTGAGTTTAATAATGCCCAACATTTGTCTTCCACCGTCAGTCACCCCTTGCGCACAAACCGCAAAACTATTCAATACTGGTGAACCAATTACAAGATGACAAGATCCTGTTGTCATGCCAAGCCTTTGTGAAGGCGAAGTTTTGTGAATCTGAATTAAATTACCGGTAATACAATTTCATCTAAGTCCTAAGTGTCAATCAGTATTTTGCGCAACACATGGGACAAATCATGAAAGACAATACAAAAATACAAACATTAATAGACCAACAAAATATTTTTCTCTAACCCTAGTCCAGATCTATTGGGCTGAAATATGTGCCGCCGCAAACTTGAATCTGAAAAATATTTTTTATTATTATTATTATTTTTTTTTTTTTTTTGAATCGCCAAAGTTGAATAAGTGCTTTGAAAAACGGAATCCGAATTACATCAATTTAATTTGCATCGTTTCATTTGAATATTTGTTATTAAAAACTGTATCTTGAATTGCACAATCTGAATTTGAATTCCTCACTGAAGATTCAATTCTGTATATGTTTTTTCATATTCAGTTTTACATCGGTGCACCCATGCTCAACAAGACTGGCAAAACAAAATGGAAATGTGACCTGTTTATCCATTTCATGTTTGGGATCTGAGCCTAAAATTGAATGTGGAAAAATGTGGCTTTTTTCCCCCCTTTTTTTTTTATTTTAGATTAAAATCTAAACAACAAAACAAGCAGACCTTTTCATTTTTTTTGAAAAATGCATCCTGATGAAAATCATTTCATTAATGTAGAAAAGCTGCTTGAACGGTGACTTTTTTTTCATCAAGACATGAAATCCTGAGAATCCATTTTTATTTGCGATGACATCCCTCAAATAGAAATGCTGACTTAATTTGCTTTCATTCAAATAAAATCTAAACCTGCAGTGAACACATTTCACTACTTGAGGCAGAATCACCAAGGCACAAATATTACTGTATCTGCTTTTGACATGCAGCCCAAGTAGATTTGAACAAATGTCACGGACCTACGTAGTCCTAAATGTGTGGTCAGCTGATGTGTGAAAAGTATCACCGTATCATCATTGATGGTTCGGCTGTTCACTAATATGCACGTATGCTATTTTTGTGTCTTCTTAGTTGCTCTCCTGGTGTTGGCATGCATCCTGCTGGTGTTCCGAGTATGTAATGTCATCTGGAGAAACAAAAGGCGACCCCTCTTTTCTCCGGGGTCAGCACGGCCGCTGATTTCGCCCCTTGATGCAAGCAAATTCAAGATACAATTGAGATTCTGTTGATACTCAAGTCTTGACTTCAGGATCTTATGACGGAAACATACAGTACCCTGAAATGGGATCACTGTAGAGGTGGATGATGTTACTCGTGCTGTCTCCTTTATGCAAGCTAATGTGGTATAGGATTTTTTTAAATTAACACATCTTGTGTATGTCCAGTATTTAATTCCTATTGTTACATGGACGTACAGTACTGTGTCACTGCTGCCAAATAAACAGGAAGGCTTTGCGTCTCCTGTACAATACCACTACGTATAATCATTATCTGAATTTTAAAAACGGATCGCAGTGTGATGTTTTGATACCTTTTTACACCAAGTTAACTTGAATGTAATCTGCTTAGTGTGGTATTTGAATGTCGTATATGTTTAGATTGTCCCTTTTTAAAAAAAAAATTTTTGTCAAATGTGTATTCAATGTTTGGTAATGGCGCTATTAAATGCCTTTGCTTTTCAATACAAACCCACATGCATCAATGCACGTTCATGACTGTCAATTGTTAAATTGGAGAGTTCGTTAACCGGTGATGACAGCAGCAGACCGAATTTTGTCACTCACGAACATTAATCCAGGAGGAGGGAATGTGTGTACAGCCCTGCATGGGCACTATCAGTGACTTGAATTTAAATTAACTTCAAATTCAAAGGCGTAGAGCAGGAGAGTGTCAAACTTACTTTTGTCGTGGGGCACATCGTAATTAGGGCCGTAATGACTGTGAACCCACACAATACACAACAAACTGACGCATAACTCGACCAGAAGCTGATAAAAATGGTTTGTTCTGTTATTTTTCAGTTAACTATGCAAAAAAAAAAAAGCTGCTGTCTCAAAAGTGAAGCCAATTTACAAATAGCTGGTCGCAGCTCTAGTTGTAATTATGAGTGATTTGTTATTTATACAGTTATTTATACAGTATACACAATTATGAACTCAGCCAGCCATTTCAGACCCTTCTTATCCCCTCCCATGTCATGCCAAAATGTAAAATTTAAAAATACATACAGTAAAGATGTACCGGTACCTGGGATTGAATGCCTGGATTAAAAAAAAAAAGAAAGGGGGAAATCATCCTTGGCGTTGAATTAGTTAATTCCCTTGCTAATAAATGTTTTCTTTCATACTGTTGCCATAAGGAAATATGCCTCTTGAATGCATGCCATGTTTAAGTCAAGTCAACTTTATTGTCAAATGTGCTACATGTGCAACATGCAGCACAGATGAAATTTCTTTCCTCAGGAGGGAGAGGAGCCGCTGTGGGTGCCCGTGCCACCGTCAAAAGAACAGTTAACATAAAATGACAAAATAATACAACACAACACATAAGACACAGACAGTCGTGCAATCTTAACCACTTTTCTGCATACACTTTGTTGTTTGAAGCAGTTGTAGATGAAAGAGGAGTGAATCAAAGTATCCTTCGGCTCTTTGCATGTAATATTCACTACCCTGTGTTTTTATTATTATTATTATGTCTACTGACGTACTATTTTATCAATCCTTGGCAACTTTATAGGTTGTTTTATATTAAACCTATTTTTTGTGTATTCTTCGTCAATACTGCACACTGGCACTTGTTACAACATAACTCTAACAACCGGTTACATGAATACTGTTTTGATATTTTCATTTCTGAATAAAATCAAATGAATTTGGAAACATTCTTGAGTGACCTTTTTGGGGGGTTCTGAAAAAGGAGCTTCAAATTCAGGAGTGCACTCATTTTAGACATGCAACAGGTCTAAAACCCCACCACTCACTTTTGAAAAGAGTGGGTTAACCATTTGGGTTAATAGCAGAAGATTGGAGAATATGGGCAATGTATTCCACAATAAACTGAATCTAAATCATTTTGATTTGAATTTGAAATGGTAAACATGAATAATTGCATTGAAAAACTGAATTGGAATTACATAAATTCAATTTGTATTGTTTCATTTAAATCTTTACATTGAAAAACTGAATCGGAATTGTACAATTTTGATGGTCGACTGGTTAGCCGTTAGCACATCCGCCTCACAGTGCAGAGGTGCAGGTACAATTTTGGCTCTGGCCTTCCTGTGTGGAGTTTGCATGTTCTCCCCGTGCCTGCGTGGGTTTTCTCCGGGTAATTTGGTTTCCTCCCACATTCCAAAAACATGCATGGCAGGTTAAACACATTCTGGTTGTTCGTCTCTGTGTGCCCTGCGATTGACTGGCAACCGGTTCAGGGTGTCACCCGCCTACTGCTCGAGGGCAGCTGGGATGGGCTCCAGCACACCCATAACCCTTGTGACGATAAGCGGATTAGAAAATGGATGGATGGATGAATTTGAAATCATTACTTTGCAACTGAACCCCAGTAAATTCAAAACTAAATCGAACACTGTAAAATGTTTATTTTCTCATATACAGTATTTGATCCTCAATAAAAATTATGATGATACTAGTGCAGTGTGTACTACCAGAGACAAATTACTTCTACATAGTGTGTTCTACATACTTGGCCAATAAAGATGATTCAGATTAAATTTTATATATTTTCACATTCAAAACTAAATCTCTGTGATTGTCTGGCAACCGGTCCAGGGTGTCCCCTGCCTGCTGCCTCGAAGACAGCTAGGTGCCCGACCCTTGTGAGGATAAAGCGGATCGAAAAATGGATGGATGGATGCAAAACTAAATCTAACACTGTAAAAACATAATTTTTTAAACTGTATTTGATCCTTATCATAGTCTGAAGATCTCAGAACAAAAACTATATCGCACATTTCCTTCTACTATTTTCAGGATAGGTTTTGGGCACACATATCCATGTATACGTATATTTTGGTGACAGTGGGTCATGTTTTTTTGTCCAGTAAGTGACCGAATGTTTCATTCTATGAGGCAACCTTACAAAATGAAATGAATCAAAAAGTATTGTGAGTTTGGTTCTAATATTTTCAGAGAGTGATGCTCACATGCCTACACGTGCATACATACATTTTGGTGACAATCGGTCATGGTTTTGGGATGTAGAGTTTTCATAGAAGCCACATTGGAGGCTCATTGCACTGCCAGTCATTGCGCTGGAAATGTGTCTTTTTAGGAGTGCTATCCAAATTATGGCAGTACTTGACAACACCATCCGGCCTTTCTATAGCACAATAGACCAGGAAACAAGTCCAAAATGAACAGTCGAGTGTAAACCAAGTAATATTATACACACTGACTTATTGGATGCTTGAAAATGAATTTTGTCCGGTCTCTATCTGGGATGAAACTGCTTTTCCTGAAGTCCCCGGATATTTGGAGCCCCAAATTCTTTCCTCTCAAATCTCTAATAGTACTCTGAAAGGAATTACTAGAACAGACTGAGAGACTGTCATCGGTCAATCAGCGACTTGCAGATCTCATCTGCGCACACGTGAGAAGTGTGTGCTACCCAATGACATGAGATCGATGACTGTGGTGTCTGCGAACTTTATGAGTTTGACGGTTGGGTGTGTTGAGGTGCAATAGTTCGTGTAGAGGAAGAAGAAAAGTGAAAAGAGGACACATCCCTGCGGGGCTCCTGTTGATGATGTTGTCCTTCCCAGCCTTACCTGTTGGCAGATCGTAGAGGACACAAGAGCTGGATAAGTTTGGGGCTGAGGAGTTCCGGGATGATGGTGTTGAACGCAGAGCTAAAGTCCACAAACAGGATCCTTGCAGGTCCCTATGCTGTCGAGGTGCTCGAGGATGTAGTGCAGCCCTGTGTTGACTACATCCTCCAGAAACCTGTTTACCCAGTAGGTAAACTGCAGAGGGTCCAGCAGGGCTACGGTAATGCTCTTTAGGTGGTTCAGCACAAGGCATTCAAAGGACTTCATGACCACATACGTCAGAGCGACAGGCCTGTAGTTGTTCAGTTCCGATGTTGCTGGCTTCTTGGGAACTAGGATGAGGGTAGACTGTTTGAAGCAGGATGGGACCTCACACAGCTCCAGGGATCTGTTGAAGATGTGTGTGAAGACAGGAGCCAGCTGGTCAGTGCAGACTTTCAGGCAGGAGGGGGACACTTTGTCGGGCCCCGCAGCTTTCTTGATCTTCTGCTGCTTGAAGAGCCGTCTCACGTCCTGTTCGTGGATCTGTAGGGCAGAGAATGAGGGCAGGGGCGTGGATAGGGTAGTTTCTGGTAGAGGTGGGCAGATGTGGGAAATGGGGGACCCATAGCTCGTGACCATAGATGAGGGTTGGAACGTAGATCGACCGGTAAATTGAGAGCTTCGCCCTTTGGCTCAGCTCCTTCTTTACCACGACAGACCGATGCAACGTCCGCATCACAGCAGACGCTGCACCGATCCGCCTGTCGATCTCTCGCTCCCTCCTGCCCTCATTCGTGAACAAGACCCCAAGATACTTAAACTCCTCCACTTGGGGCAAGATCTCCTCCCCGACCCGGAGTGGGCACTCCACCCTTTTCCGACTGAGGACCATGGTTTCAGATTTGGAGGTGCTAATTTTCATCCCAACCGCTTCACACTCGGCTGCGAAACGCTCCAGTGAGAGTTGGAGAGCCCTGTTTGAAGGAGCCAACAGTACCACATCATCTGCAAAAAGCAGAGATGCAATACTGAGGCTACCAAAACAGACCCCCTCAACGCTTCGGCTGCGCCTAGAAATTCTGTCCATAAAGGTAATGAACAGAATCGGCGACAAAGGGCAGCCTTGGCGGAGTCCAACCCTCACTGGAAACGATTCCGACTTATTGCCGGCAATGCGAACCAAACTCTGACCTCGGCAGTATAGGGACCGAACAGCCCGTATCAATGGGCTCGGTACCCCATACTCCCGAAGCACCCCCCACAGAACTCCCCGAGGGACACGGTCAAACGCCTTCTCCAAGTCCACAAAACACATGTAGACCGGTTGGGCGAATTCCCACATACCCTCGAGGACCCTGCTAAGGGTGTAGAGCTGGTCCACTGTTCCACGGCCGGGACGAAAACCACACTGCTCCTCCTCAATCTGAGGCTCGACTTCCTGACGGACCCTCCTCTCCAGCACCCCTGAATAGACCTTACCAGGGAGGCTGAGGAGTGTGATCCCTCTGTAGTTGGAACACACCCTCCGGTCCCCCTTTTTAAAAAGAGGGACCACCACCCCAGTCTGCCAATCCAGAGGCACTCTCCCCGCCGACCACGCGATGTTGCAGAGGCGTGTCAACCAGGACAGCCCCACAACATCCAGAGCCTTGAGGAACTCCGGGCGGATCTCATCCACCCCTGGGGCCTTGCCACCGAGGAGCTTTTTAACCACATCGGTGACTTCAACCACAGAGATAGGAGAGCCCACCTCAGAGTCCCCAGACTCTGCTTCCTCCAAGGAAGGCGTGCCGGTGGAGTTGAGGAGGTCTTCGAAGTACTCCGCCCACCGGCTCACAACGTCCCGAGTCGAGGTCAACAGTGCCCCATCCCCACTGTACACAGTGTTAGTGGTGCACTGCTTCCCCCTCCTGAGACGTCGGATGGTGGACCAGAATTTCCTCGAAGCCGTCCGGAAGTCGGCTTCCATGGCCTCACCGAACTCTTCCCATGCCCGAGTTTTTGCTTCGGCGACCACCGAAGCTGCATTCCGCTTGGCCAGTCGATACCTGTCAGCTGCCTCTGGTGTCCCACAGGCCATAAAGGCCCGATAGGACTCCTTCTTCAGCTTGACGGCATCCCTTACTGCTGGTGTCCACCAGCGAGTACGGGGTTGCCGCCACGACAGGCACCAACCACCTTACGGCCACAACTCAGATTGGCCGCCTCAACAATAGAGGCACGGAACATGGTCCATTCGGACTCAATGTCCCCCGCCTCCCCCAGGACATGGGAAAAGCTCTGTCGGAGGTGGGAGTTGAAACTCCTTCTGACAGGGGATTCCGCCAGACGCTCCCAACAAACCCTCACAATACGTTTGGGTCTGCCAGGTCGGACCGGCATCTTCCCCCACCATCGGAGTCGACTCACCACCAGGTGGTGATCAGTTGACAGCTCCGCCCCTCTCTTCGCCCGAGTGTCCAAGACATGCGGCCGCAAATCCGATGATACAACCACAAAGTCAATCATCGAACTGCGGCCAAGGGTGTCCTGGTGCCAAGTGCACATATGGACACCCTTATGTTTGAACAAGGTGTTCGTTATGGACAATCCGTGACGAGCACAGAAGTCCAATAACGAAACACCACTCGAGTTCAGATCAGGGGGGCCGTTCCTCCCAATCACGCCCCTCCAGGTCTCACTGTCGTTGCCCACGTGTGCATTGAAGTCCCCCAGCAGAACAAGGGAGTCCCCAGCAGGAGTACTCTCCAGCACACCCTCCAAGGACTCCAAAAAGGGTGGGTACGCTGAACTGCTGTTGGGTGCGTACGCACAAACAACAGTCAGGACCCGTCCCCCCACTTGAAGGCGGAGGGAGGCAACCCTCTCGTCTACCGGTGTGAACCCCAATGCACAGGCACTGAGCCGGGGGGCAATGAGTATGCCCACACCTGCTCTGCGCCTCTCCCCGTGGGCAACTCCAGAGTGGAAGAGAGTCCAACCCCTCTCGAGAGAGCTGGTACCAGAACCCAGGCTGTGTGTGGAGGTAAGTCCGACTATATCCAGTCGGAACTTTTCTACCTCGCACACCAGCTCGGGTTCCTTCCCTGTAAGAGAGGTGACATTCCATGTCCCTAGAGCTAGCTTCTGCAGCCGAGGATCGGACCGCCAGGGTCCCCGCCTTTGGCTGCTGCCCAGCTCACATTGCACCCGACCCCTTTGGCCCCTCCCATGGGTGGTGAGCTCATGAGAAGGGGGACCCACGTTGCCTCTTCGGGCTGAGCCCGGCCGGGCCCCATGGGAGCAGGCCCGGCCACCAGGCGCTCGCCAACCGGCCCCACCCCCAGGCCTGGCTCCAGAGGGGGGCCCCGGTGACCCACGTCCGGGCAAGGGAAACTGGGTTCCAATTAATTTTGTCATCATAAGGGGTTTGGTGAGCCGTGCTTTGTCTGGTCCCTCACCTAGGACCTGTTTGCCATGGGTGACCCTGCCAGGGGCATAAAGCCCCAGGCAACTTAGCTCCTAGGATCATTGGGACACACAAACCCCTCCACCACGGTAAGGTGACGACTCACGGAGGGGTGTTACGGCAGCAGTGTATGACAAAAATAGATTTAATCGAATTTGAATTTTAAACATTATTAAATGTCTCTCTCTTTTGTCTCACATTTTGAGATGGTACAGTCCAAGTTTGAAGTCAATCCGGTTAACTCTCTAAAACACTGGTGTCAAACACAAGGCCTGGAAGCCAGATATGGCCTGTCACATCGTGTTTCTCAACTTGCATGATCCGTGCTAAAATCTGTACCGACATGTCAAATTATCATGTGCAATAAATAACGTTTAGATTTTGCAATATTTTTTATACTCACTTGAACAATAATTACAAACTTTTATAGTTGACTGATTTCAAAAATAATAATCCATTCATTTGTTGTGTCAAGGTAATAATGCGATGAGATGATGAAACATTTTTGTAGTTTCACTGTTACAACGGTGTAAATCCAAAGTTTTCCCGCGACAAAAATGAATTTGACACCCCTGGTCTGGTCTAGGACAAGGGGGGGCAAATGTATGACCCTGTAAAAATAATTAATTTGCTCTAAATTTTGTCTCACAAAATTCTTACAAGGATAGATCTTTTTTTAAATCTTTATTCATCAAAACCAGCTTCCAATCATTTTTCCCTTAAAACATGAGAATTACAAATTGTGCACACAAACAATATGCACTGAACTGTGGATTCTAAAAAAACAAAAACCAACAACGAAAAATAAAGGTCTATTCAAAAATTAAAACAATTATACCATAACATATTATAATGGCCTGTTTTGTTTTAAGTCTCTGAAATGTCAGAAAATATAGAATTTCTCTCAGGTAAATGGAAAAAACCGTAGGCGACAACTTATGAACCTGCATCTATGAATACATTGTTTCAAAAATACAGGTATTATCAAAGTGTTGTACAACATTTCCTGTTTTTCCTGTTTCCTATTTTGTTTTAGCGTTCCATATTTTAAGTCTCTGTACTCGCGTTGGGGTGACACATGATCCTTCTCCCAAAACACTTTGGTGTGTATACAGTCGAAAAATAAATGCTCCAAAGTCTCTATGACAATGCTACAAAAATAAATGAATAAATTAATGAATAAAAGGGTACTCTACATTAACCCTCGGATTACAAGGATATAAATAATTAAACATTTTAAAATGTGTTTCTCTACTTGTAGGAATATGGGTAGAGTATTCTTTCCTTATTCAAACTCTAAATTCTTTGCGAGCATATTTACTTAAACGTCATTTAAAAGATGATAAGATAAATACTAGGCAAAAGGACATTTTTTTTCAGGATCTATTTGTGCACGTTTTATTGTTTTTTTCGAATCTGCACTGCTGTTTGCGCATGTACTGTATTTTGTCCTGGTGCTATTACCGTAGTTGACGATAAAAAATGGCCTGCGTGTTTGCTGCAGAGGTCACAGATCGTGTACTGTATTGACAAATGAGGGGAAAAAAAAACATAATTCTTACTACAAAAATGATCTGAGCATACTTTAATCTAGTACCCAATTTAATGTTTTCCAGCGCGTACATGTGCATCGCTGTTTACCCCTATATATGTGTATCGTGAAAGAGAGAGAGAGAGAGAGGGAAGGAGGGTGGAATCATCTATCCATTTTCAACACCGTTTATCCGGTACAGGGTCTGTGGCTGGAGCCTATCCCAGTAGATGTAGGGCGACGAACAACCATTCACGCCCACGTACAAAACGTCATTGAGTACCGCTACATCAGCGACTTCCGAAATCAAATTTACATTTAATTTTGTCTGTAACACTAATGCATTAAAACATGTCTAAATGAATTTAACATCAGGTAGTTTAAATATTGACAAACACTCAACAGTTAGGACCCAAACATAATTTGAATTTTGGAACATCATTGATGAGTATTGAGGTACAGTCAAATTATTGTTATTGTCATCAACCAAATTTAAATTAGAAAATAAAACCAACGCTGTTCCCAAGTAATGCTGTTGCAACATATTCGGTTATTACGGTAATCTCGAAAACCTGGTTTTCTGTGCCACGCCTCCAGTCTCAAATGTTGCAGTAAAACACTCGCCCCTTAGCAAATAAGACTGCTACTTCCGAGGACGGAGAATACGACGAAGACGTTTCGGGGTCAGTTGTTTAAGATCAATATGTCAACATTATCATAATGTCATGTGTTGTAGCCCTGGTCTGTTGTCGTCGCCATAGTGGGTGATCACAACAGATGAGAGAATCAACCTACCGAAATTGCAAAGACATTTCTTGTTCAAAAGGCAACGTTTCGGATGTTGAAATAACCCAACATACGTTTTTTACTTTACTCGAAGATGCTCCGTCATTCATTGCAATACATGTACTGCATCACAAACGTTTGAAGGGCCTATTGTCATTTGATTTGCACATTCATGTGCACATGTGTTAGGAATAAATTATAATGTACTGTATTGCAAATGCATTTTTTTAAACAATTGGTCGAAACATTTAAGCATGCGGAGAAGTTCAAGGGTTCAAAAGCAAACAAAAAAACTCAACATGGGCCATGTTTTATTTTTGTTTGCTCAACGTATTAGACGCTGGTGAAGATAATATAGACTGCTGCTATTTGCTAAGGAATTTGGACTTCGTGCTATTTGAAGCCATATTTGCACTTGCTGTTGTGTTGTGTATCTGTAACCTGTACGAGTGTGCGTTCCGTTCAGGGTTGACATGAGCTAAGGTTGTCGAGAAAGCTCATCAGTGACAAGAGTTTTATAAATACACGTTGACATTATCGGCAAGATTCCTGACCTTGTCCAGGGGAAAGCACGACGCAGAATCAAGTTTGAGGTTTCTGGTGTCTCCAATGACTGTTGGCCGCTTTATACGATGTTATTTCTTGTTGCCTTAACGCAGTGCTTCTCAATTATTTTCTGTCCCCCCCGCGCGACCATAAATAGTATAATCTGTCTATAAAATTATTATAAGTACACCTCTGAATAACACTGTATTCTTATTAACGTATAAGCAAATAAAAAAAGAAAGAAATATGGACCAATTTACAACAAAGAATAGCTTTATTAACTGTAACAGAAGAGATTTAAAGTGCATCTGAAATTCAAAACTAAAATTCAATCCTGAATTAAACTATAAACATTTTTTTTGACTGACCATGTCAAACTATACGATACTGAAAAATACAATTACATAAAATCAATAAGTAATAATGCATTCAAACTGATCACCAACATTAACTCAGGAGCACGATATTAAAAAAAACTAACCTGCAAAACAAAAATATATAAAATTATTTGTGCTGTTTTAAAAAAAAATCAAAGATGATGTCTGGATCAATGGCTTCAATTAGCACGTTTTGCAATGCATAGCTTTTCGAAGCGAGGTTTGAAGCAGGACACAGCAACTCTCAGCTCCTGCTCAACGTGTAGCTGGGACCTGTATTTTAGTTTACTGAAGTAGCAGTGACAAAGCGGGATGATTGTTGGTAATATTCAGCACATTTTCGCTGAAAAAACTCAAGCAGCTTATCAACGTGATTGGGGTGTAATATCTTTAAGTGACACCTTAATTTATTTGGCTTCATGCTGTCCGCTGCCAACATTTTTCGACACAGTAAGTTCCTCGTCTCGCACCGTAGTCACAGTGAAGCCAAGCGCTACATATGCTTCGTCATATTTCCTCGTCTTTGCTTTTGGGAGCCTTTCATTTGTCTCTTTATCGCCGTCTCTCTCCGCCTGTCTTCTCATCCCTGTTAAATATTTTTTCATGGTGTCACTTGAGGGTCTGGTACACTTCGTGTCTACACTTTATACTCATACTCTGTGCTGTGTGCAAAGCGCGCATGCTCAGTGCAAACAAAACCGCTGCACCACCCAGCAAATGCTCCCTGCGCACTCGAATGAACGCGCCCCACTATTTGAGAAGCACTGCCTTAACCAGAGCCAACTCATTTCCATCTGAAATTATGAATTTAATTTGTGGGGGGCAGGAGAATGGGGTTCATTGATAGTGTGACAGATAGATTTTAATAAGTAGGTAAGAAACTAATCAAATAAGTCCATTTCAATTCAAATAAGAGGCAACAACATCTGTTTGATAGTCAAATCACTTTAGCGTGAGTGTTTTATCAGTCCAATTAAATGATTGCAGTGGAACAAAATGGATATGTCATGTACCCTATATCAATGGTCCCCAACTACCGGTTCGCTGCCCGGTTCTGGTCCGCAGGCTACTTTGTACCAGGCTGCTCATACATCTCTCTTACTCTGTCTCTCTGTCTGTCTATCTATCTATCTATCTATCTATCTATCTATCTATCTATCTATCTATCTATCTATCTATCTATCTATCTATCTATCTATCTAGCCATCTAGCCATCTAGCCATCTAGCCATCTAGCCATCTAGCCATCTAGCCATCTAGCCATCTAGCCATCTAGCCATCTAGCCAGCTAGCTAGCTAGCTATCAATATAGATATCGATAGATATATATGTGTGTGTGTGTTTTTTTTTTCATCTTCACAGCGGAACTGTTTGTGACAGTAGCTAATGAAAGTCCAGCTTTTCCTTCTCCACTTTGGTTTGCAAGTTGAAGACCTAAACAGAAAGTAAAAGAAACAAGTAACCAAACACCAAACGTGAGGCCTGGCATTATTTTCTCACGATGAAAGTATTTGTGGTGATATTTCCAAATTGACAATGAGTAAATATCGGTTTTACAACAAAGTCCTCATAAACAGACGAGACAACAATCCTGTTTAATCATTTGTACAAGTAGCACCCAAGTGATGATGTCGAAAGCATGATAACGTGAGAGGAGTCAGCACAGGCTGCGAACATCATGAGCAGTTTAGCAGCTACCAAGTAGCTGGGAAGCTACCGTACCAAAGCAGCAATCAATCGAGTCATCTTTTGATTGTGCGCACAAACCCCGCACATGAATGATTGCCGATCTGCGAAAAGCATGTAATTTTTAAAACCAGTCCGTGGTGCAAAAAAGGTCAGGGAAGCCTGCATTACAGCATTGTGCAATGTGACCTGCTGGTGGGATACTCCAAAGTGAACCTGCTGCACTTCTTTTGCATATTTGCACTGCCAGTTTTCAGCATAGTCAACATGAAGAATTATGTCATCTACCTTTTATAATTAATACAAGGAATAAGGAATGTAGCTTTGTGTATTAGTGATAAATGATAAAGAAGTGCCTGATAAATTTTGGCTTTCATGTCTTTTTCAAAACTCTTACAAAACTCAACTCAACTCAACTGTATTTATAGAGCACTTTCAAACAGCCATCGCTGCACACAAAGTGCTGTACATGGAGCAACTAACATATACAACAGTAAAGCAACAAATCAGTAACAAAGACAGTAGAAAAGCACCGAACAGAAAAACCAAGAACAAATCTGAGTCATGCTGAGTCAAATGCCAAAGAATACAGGTGAGTTTTGAGGCGGGTTTTAAAGATGGGCAGGGAGAAGGCTTGCCGAATGTTCAGTGGGATGTCATTCCAGAGAGAGGGATCAGCAACGGAAAATGCTCGATCCCCTCTGAGCCTCGGTTTAGTTCTTGGTACTTCTAATAATGTCTGGTCCACAGACCTGAGGCAGGTGTGTAGGGGCGGATGAGCTGAGAGAGGTAGGGTGGCGCGAGGTCATACCTCTACGTCAAAAGCATAGCTGTGGATTGGATACACATCATACCTCCTCCAAGAACAAATGTCAGAGCCCAAGGAAATGTCTTAACTTCGAGGTCAAGTCAGTGTGTGGGTCTTGAAGTGCTAGCCAGCCATCATCTTCAAAGCGCTCTTTCAAGTCCAATTCAAGCCAGGTTGCAGCAGCTGCACGGGCAAAGGTAGAGGCTGCACGCAAAAGAGCTGAATATGGAAGTTGGAACGAACTCATATTGATGCAACATTGAATGCTCTTAAAGAAGAGAGTCAAGCCAAAGCTGCACTCACTGCAGCGAAGGTGCTTGAAGCTGCCGCAGAAAGTGAATGGAGTCAAGCTGATTTGGCTATCGACCCCCCTTTATCGCCAGCTCTGTCAAAACAATGCATTTAAGACTACATCGATGCACACTTCAACCCCCAAATAGACGAGAAAGCTGATAACAAAGGGAACTCAGTAAACCCTCCACAGCTCCAATATAAGGACATTTCACATAACAGCCCCAGCATGTCACAGCCTGTGGCATCTTGTACAACCCAGCGTTTCGAACAACCCCAGGACACACAGCGGCTGGTGTATGGAAGGTTCTCAAAAAAAACCAAAAAAAAAAACCAAAAGGTCGTCTGCGTGGCCCTCACATCGCTTTTTCACAGTTTTTGTAACGATGATCTCTTTTTGCGCTTCCACTTCTTTTCATAGTCTTCTTTGTGACTCATTGGTAACACCATGTCGCCCATGTTTCTGAGGGAGAGATATGTGTGTGTGTATGTTTAACTATCTCTATATCTATCTATCGATCGATCGATATAGATGTACTTATATATATATATATATATATATATATACATATGATAGGGCGGCCCGGTGGTCCAGTGGTTTGTGCGTCGACCTCACAGTGCAGAGGTTCAATTCCAGCTCCGGCCTCCCTGTGTGGAGTTTGCATGTTTTCCCTGCGTGGGTTTTCTCCGGGTACTCCGGTTTCCTCCCACATTCCAAAAACATGCATGGCAGGCTGATTGAACGCTCAAAATTGTCCCTAGATAGATATGAGTGCGATCACAGATGGTTGTTCGTCTCTGTGTGCCCTGCGATTGGCTGAACGGTTCAGGGTGTCTCCATTCTACTGCGTGAAGACGGCTGGGATAGATAGGTATCGGAAATGGATGGATATATATATGATAAATATGCAAAATGTCCTTTTTACAGGTGACCAGGATTCTGCATAATCGAATTACGCAAAATGCTGCCCCAAGACTTGAAGCAGATCAGAGTGCTGATACTCAATGACAAAGAACATTTAGAGAGGACCCTATTCAGACTTGATCAAGGTAAACTTTGCTTTAAAATTCTAATTATCTCTTCATATTCCAGGTATTGGTATGAAAACGGTATTGCTTTAAAAAAAAGATCAATCACACACTAAAAGCCTCACAATATTGCAACAGTGTTTTTCTATAACAAACATAAGAGCAGCAACCCTATGAACTTTTGAATATTCAAAATTGTTTATAGCAAGAATTTTTTTTTTTTCATGCAATCTAGACCTCACCAAATGTACCTAATGACATTGTGACTCTGGTTAGATCTTGGATTTACACTGGTTCAAGTGATATAGTTCGGAATTTTTTTTGCTCTTTAGTGGTGTGCATCATGGCAGCCTCACAAAACAAAAACAAACCAAAAAAAACCGCTTAGAATCGTGTATCTACAGATCAGAACTCTTCCAAATCTGGCCAACTGAGCTGTGTATGTATTTTTTCAGTCTTTTTGTCCACTACAAGTTTTCTCTCCCGAGCAAAACGCTTGTGAGTTGTGAGATTGTGCTTCTGTCATTATTTACATGTTATTTGCATATGCACGTGTAGTTTGTCATGTATTCTGTGAACGTAATATCCGTGATTTGAAGTGTACATGTAGATGGGCTGGGCGATTATAGAAAGAAAAAAAAAACATAATTTTGATTGATATTGAAATCATGCAATCATGGATCGGTTCACCGTGTGTGAAGCGGGTGGGGGTGAGAATCGACGCCTCCAAATCTGAGACCGTGGTTCTCAGTCAGAAAAGACTTGAGTGCCCTCTTCATGTCGGGGTTGAGATCTGCCCCAAGTGGTGGAGTTAAAGTATCTTCGGCTTTGGTTCACAAGTAAGGAGACCATGGAGCCGGGGATCTGCAGGTTGATTGGTGCAGCGGCGGCAACATTGCGGATATTATCGGTCAGTCATGGTCAAAAGGGACCTGAGCCAGAGGGCAAAGCTATCGATTTACCAGTCAATTTACGTTCCTATCCTTCCACAGAGTTAATATATTTTTACTTCCTCAGGTTTTGAGCTCCAGTTCCGTCTGGGACCAAGCCTTCAGGGCAGGAGAGTTACAGTGCAAACCAACTACCCGCCTGAAGGACAATGGTTTGAACGAAACACTTTCCGTGTTTTAACCTGGAACAACCCAACAGGACGTGAGGATGACTCTGATAAGTTTTGCCTTCTGGATATCAAGGTGGCCGGTTCTTATCAGTACTACTTTGGATTTGGGTAAGATT
This sequence comes from Hippocampus abdominalis, assembly GCA_018466805.1. Lineage (NCBI taxonomy): Eukaryota > Metazoa > Chordata > Actinopteri > Syngnathiformes > Syngnathidae > Hippocampus > Hippocampus abdominalis. The sequence continues at coordinate 439,921 of CM031708.1, forward strand.
CCACTTTAAATTAACTGTCAGAATACAAATGATGCAATTTATTCATGGCTAAATTGCAACATCAGTTGATTACCATCCTGATCAACTTTTAGCTATGCTCCAAATTATTGATTATTGATTAGTCAAGGAAAAGGCCTTATTCTATTGGATCCGCTGAGCCAGATAAATAGTTGACCATATTTGACCTTAATTTAGTTATTAAAAGGATTCACACGGTGTGTGTGTGTGTGTGTGTGTGTGTGTGTGTGTGTGTGTGTGTGTGTGTGTGAGAAAGTGTGAAAATGTGAAACCTGGGGCAGTCTGCTGAAGAATGATGAGATAACAATGAGTCTTTTGGTGGTACGGCGTGTAAATAATTGCATATACAGTAGATTGCTGCCTTAATTAGTCGCACCCGTCAATCCACTATTCCGCGATCGCAACATTTACCGCTGGTTTCGAAGTCCTCCATTGAAATCAAAGCAGTCCGCGTAATATACTTAAGGGCAGGGTGAAGAATATGACATGTTCATTTAATTTTCATCCTGGCAGCTAAATGTTGTGGTCTGATAGTCGGGGCATGAGGCGACGTTCACACTGCGGGGTGTGATCCCCAATTCACAGCCGCTATTCTAATACATGCCAATTAAAACATTTGAGATCTTGCACAGGCGGTCTGGTGGGCCAGTGGTTGGCGCGTTGACCCCGCAGTGCAGAGGTGCAGGGTTTGATTCTGGCTACGGCCTCCCTGTGTAGAGTTTGCATGTTCTCTCCAGGCCTGCGTAGATTTTCTCCGGGTACTCCGGTTTTCTCCAAAATTCCAAAAACATGCGTGGCAAGTTAATGGAACACTCTAAATTGTCCCTAGGTGTGAGTGTGAGTGCGTATGGTTGTTCATCTTTGTGTGCCCTGCGATTAGCTGGCAACTGGTTCAGGGTGTCCCCCGCCTACTGTCAAAAGACGGCGCCGATAGGCTCCAGCACCCCTGTGACCCTTGTAAGGATAAAGCAGATCGGAAGATGGATGGATGGAGATCTTGGACAATTTTTAAATGCAAGCCAAACATTTTTTTAGAGCTCAAATTGTAGCTGGGTCAGGGGAAATGAGCATTCATTGACATTTGTTGGTTAGATTGATTTTATGAATAGTACAGACTAAGTCAAACACATTTTATGAACTGAACATTCATGTTTGTCTGACAGGGGTACAGATTTCACTGGGTTACACGTTTTCAGAGATGATGCGAACATACCGGGACAAAAGAAAATCTCTCCTGTTTCTTCTTCAGCACAAGTCAATGAATAGTGTGCTTCTTCACAAGATGGAATGTTTTTTTTTGTTTTATTTTTTACATCATATATTTTTTCCTTTCATATCTCTGAAAGCACCGAAGCAATGAGTCGTAAATATGAAGCTTTACTGGCATCAATTTGTGGAGGTTACACTCTAAAAGAAAAATACCCCCCCCCCCCCCCACAGAGACGCAGAGAAATCTGGAGGAGGCTACTTTGTTGTCAACCCAATTCTTCGTGTTGGATCAGAGAACCGTGTCCTCCCATTAGACTGCGTCAGCATTCAGACCTATTTATCCAAGTGTTTGGGTCACCTAGATGACTGGCCAGCCAGATTGCAAGTTGCAAAGGAGTCAGGTATGTGTGTGATTTCTTTTTAAGCAGAACATTTTACCCATTACAGTATGGTACTTGAACTCCTCCACTTGGGGCAGAATCTCATCCCCAACCTAGAAAGGGCACTCCACCCTTTTCCGACTGATTTGGAAGTGCAGATTTTGATTCCAACCGCTTCACACTCACCTCCAGTGAGAGTTGGAGATTGTCACGATGCCAAATGTAAACCATATCATCTGCTAAGAGCAGAGACACAATACTGAGGCCACCAAACTGGACCTGCTGAATGCCTTGGCTGTGCCTACAAATTCTGTCCATAAAGGTTCTGAACAGAATGGGTGGTCTTGGGGAACCTTGGTGGAGTCCAGATTAAAAGCAGCATGGGGAAAAAGCTAACAGACAAAGGTCCCATACTACAGGGTCCGATTTGTAGGTTAAATAAAAGGCAAATAAAATAAAGGGGGGAAAAAGTGTCTTTATTTTCGAAAAGTACATATAATGCCATTCTTTTTCATTATGTTTTAAAGATTAGGTGGAGTTCTGGCGGTGAGAGGTCGGCCGGTTGCTTTTCGTTTCAATGCAGATCCAGTAGCTCTGAAGTTGGTAATCCATAATAAGATCGTGTTTCAAGCTGGTATGGGATCATGGATACCAAGATTGAAGTGCAAACGGAACGCTCGTTGTGTTGCAGTTACAGATTTGTTTGTTTTGATATACGTTTCCACAATGAAAGTGTGATGCTCACCCGTTCAATTCATGGCAGCAGCTTAAAAAGAAACGAAAAACAATGGCATTATAAAGAAACAAAGGAAAATGGCATTATATGGAAAAAAATGGGATTGTAGTACTTTTTGAAAATAAAAACACTATTTTGTTTCTTTATTTTATTTGCCTTTTATTTAACATACAAATGTGTCAGATCATTTTGCCTGACCCTGTATAAATAATAGCCTGTCAATTAATCGAGAATGCATGTGAAGCCCCTGGCTGTTTCATAAAGATGAAGCGACTTCTAGAATGAACTTTATGCTTGAATACACACTATGAAGTCGGGGATGACATCATTCACTTATGGTTGTCATCACTGGATAATAATAATAATAATAATAATATCCATCTTTCCATTAATTTCCTTTCCATCCAATTGGAATATCCCCGTTTAACAGGGTTCGTACGGGTCCTTAAAGTTAATAAAAATCAATAAAAAAAGAAGTTGTAACATTATGTACTTAATTGTCCATAATTTTCTGGGAAATCTTCTAAAATCCATAAAAGTCCATAAAAATTAACCTGCGGTGTTCACTTCATTTGTGTATGTCATTTTCCCCACCCTTCCAATTCATAGTTTTGTCGGGAAATGCAGGACCTGGTACCCGCTCTGCTTTTCCCGCCGTCTCAGATTAGTTCCGACGATGATCACGTGATCACTTCGGGTCATTCCGGGAAACAACAATAGATTGACGCCATCCTGGGGCAGTGAATGGATGGTTTGGTTGTCGGCTCGGCAAACAATTACCGTATTTTCTGGAAAAATCTATTCATCGAATTTATCGATCTCAACAAGTGACAGACAAATATGTAGCGATGCCACTCAAGCGAAGCGTGCCTCAGCAGTCGACAGTCCGCTGCTCTCTGCTATGTGTGCGTCAGCTAAGCTTAGCTGTTGTCTCGGCTAGGCTAGCTTTTTGTTGTCGTAGATCAAAGCGTATTTGATATGTGACGTCGGTTGCTTGGGTGAAACCAAAAGACGTGCGCTTGCGTACATGTTCGCGCGGACGCACACAGCAGAGAGCAGCGGACTTTCGACTGTTGAGGCGCGCTTCGCTCGAGTGGCGTCGCTCCAAATATTCCGGGACAATGCTATTTTCAAGTGAGGTGGCTGGAGAAGCCGAAGTTCCGTGTTCCGTGTACGGAAAAATTGCTGGCGATTATACGTCGGCCTACTGCCGAGTGTGCAAGAAGGGCATCTCCGTGAGAGGTAAAACTTGTCATAGCCTCCTGGTCAAGTCAAATGCATTGAGTCACACAGCAAAGGCACACAGCAAAACAGAAAAAATTAATCGCCAAGAACTTGCAAAAGAGATTGAGGAGAAAACTAAGTCACTGTCTGCTATTCCCTAATTGTCATATCAGTTTCATATTTGTCATTATAAAACATGTCTGATCATTGAAGGTGATATGAGGGAAAATAATAGGGTTGGACCCTTTGGGGTTTAGACTTCTGACATGCATTTCAGCTGTTCAGGTATCCTGGATACTGCTAAAATGGGCAATCAGTACTACTGTTAGTGAAACCAGATTTTTCTAAACCCTGTCCAGGTTACCCGTATGACCATTAGCTCTGTTCTTAGTGTTGTGTTTATTCGAAAATAAATTGAAGTTTTATATTTTCTCAATTTAAATTTTTCTTTGTGTATTTTATTTGAGAATTAATTAAAAAGCTTTTTCGTTTTCCTAGCTGTAATACAGGTAGCAAAGTGAACATTTGACATACAGTATGTCAAATAAAGGGTTAAGTGATTGCCCCGAAAAATAAAGATGTGCCCTTCCTTTGGCAGCAATGATTTGAACACCAGCTCAGTTATATGCGGCTTTCTGTTCAGCCCGTGTATTGCTGAGCAGGCATTAAATTCACTGTGAATCCCCCGCTGAATGGAGAAAAAGTCCTTAAAAATGGCTAAATTGGTCCTCAAAAGTCATTAAAAGGTCCATAAATAAAAAGCAAGTAGAAGAGTGGGAACCCTGTTTAAACCGTGACACGTGTGAGCAAATAGATGTCATTTCTGCTTCTTACCTTCAACCACCAATAAAATACATTACATTCCTGTTTTTCACCACATGAATAAAGTACAGTCAAACCTTGGTTTTCAAACATCTGTTCTCAACCAAATCGGTTTTCGACCAAAAATTTCGAGTTTTTTATGCCTCGGATTACGACCTAAATTCGGTTCTCGGCCAAACTGAGCGCACTAGAATGCTCCACTCAACTTCTCTCGACTTCCTTACACGAGGAAGTGACGCTTCCTCGGGTTGACGAAGTGACGACTCCGTTGTGAGCAAAGATTAAAAAACAGAGCTTTCCATTGTGAGCAGACATGTTCAATAAAGATTTTTAAAAAAGCAGATGTTTGTTGCGATCAACGGAAATTGCACTGTTATTTCTGCATGCAAAGAAAGCAAGTGGAAGTAGTAAAGCTGCTGAAAAAAGAGGAAAACAGTGAGTAAAACTATTGAATTTTAGAAAGATTTGATCGTGAAATATGAATCAGGTGTGCATGTGTCTGCGTTGGCATGCCGAAATCAGCAACATCATAAAAAAGAAAGACCATCATAAAGTCAGTGATGTGGCTAAAGGATCTTGTGTGTTTAGTGAACAAGGCCACAAATATTAGAGGAAGTGGAGAACCGCTTGCTTATTTTCATAAATGAGAAACAGCTAGCAGGGGACAGTCTTAGCCAAGATACGATTTGTGGCAAAAAAAAAGACAATTGTATGGAGATTTGATAAATAAAAAAAAAGGATCCTAGCATTGCTCCTGAAGAGTTTGATTTTAAAGCAAGCAGAGGATGGTTGGAAAAGTTGAGGATAAGAAGTGATTCGTCATGGGGAAGCAGCCAGTTCAGACAAGGAAGCCGCCGAAAAGTTTAAAGTTGAGTTTGAAAATCTCATCAAGGCCGAGGAATGTCTTCCCCAGCAAACTTTTAATATGGACGAGACTGGACTTGAGTAGATAAAGCGGTTCAGAAAATGGATGGAGGGATGTTACCTCGTACCGCAGTGGAGCATTGCAGACAGAGCGTCCATAGTTACAGCCATTACTTTAGGGTTTATAAATTCAAGGTTTAAAAGAATGCAATAGGGTTTATAAATTCAAGGTTTAAAAGAATGCAATCTACAATTGTCCCGATGTGAGAGAGAGAGAGAGAGAGAGAGAGAGAGAGAGAGAGAGAGAGAGAGAGAGATGTTAAATTCTTATGTTACAATGTCAATGTTTATGTTAAAATTGGTAAAAATAAAACATACACAATGTTTGTAGTTTGTTGTTACCTGCTCTCTTATTACACGTGTATACAGTTTATGGTGTAAAATAGTTGAAAAATGCTTTTAAAAAAGTTGTTTTCTGGACTTGGAACGGATTAAAATTTTTTACATTGATTCTAATGGGAAACATGGTTTCGGTTTTCGAACAATTCGGTTTTCGAACAGCCTTCTGGAACGGATTATTGTCGAAAACCGAGGTTTGACTTTAGTTGGTTTCTTGCTCACTCAAGAAGTGCACTTCTGTTCTGTGTCTGAGTTTCAACATGTTTGTTTACCTCTACTTGTGTGTTTCCAGTGCATTGCGCATCAGATGCCGTACATATACAAGTAGTTTCTGTACTCAAAAGACCGAGATTGCTTCCAGACAGAACATGCGCAGAAATCAACCAAATGTCCCGTTCATCGGAGATATTCCAATACGCTTTTATACAAACCCATTTACACTGAAGACAGGTCTGGACTGCAGGCAGGCCAATCGAGTACCCACACTGTCTTACTACAAAGCCATACTGTTGTAACATGTACAGAATCTGGCATTGTGTTGATGATATAAGCGGTCCATGAAAAAGACGTGGCAGCAGATGTTTTTCTACAACTGTGTGTACCTTTCCACATTAATGGTGCTTTCACAGATGTGTAAGTTACCCATGCCATTTGAATTAACACAGCCCCATACACATCACTTTGTGTCCACAACAGTCCAGATGGTTCTTTTCCTCTTTGACCCAGAGGACACAACGTTCAGAATATCCAAAACCAATTTGAAACATGGACTCCACACATTTGCACTTTATATCAGTCTATAATCTTGTGCCCAGAGAAATGATAAATGGCTTTTGCTTTGTATAATAATAATAATAATAATACATTTCATTTATAAGCGCCTTTCAAAACACTCAAGGACACTTTACAATCAAAACAAGAACAATAAACCCACAGATACAATTATAAATAATAAAAGGAGAAATTTATAGTACAGCTTTAAGTTGCACTTACGGATGTAGCGTCAAACTGTATTGACTGACATTGTTTTTCTGAAGTGTTCATGAGCAGTGGTGTAGTGGGGATTTTTTAAGTGGGTGTACGCGATTCTGGGATGTTCTAACATCAATCATAGGCCGTTATTAAGCATAACTCTCATTAGAACAATGATCAACAAACATTTCAATAACCCGCAGACAGTGCAGGGCTAAAACCGAAATAAAATTTGAATGTGGCGTCGGGAGAAGTGGGCGGACGTCGTACCCCCGCGTACCACGCCCACTACACCCCTGTTCATGAGCCTATGTGGTGATGTCCTTGATGTTAGTATTTTATGCAGTGGCACCTGAGGACAACGAAGGTCCCAGGCATTCGGTGTTGGTGTTTGGCATTTCTGCTTACAGTACAGCTTGCAGTAATTTCTTCAGATTCTGTGAACATTTTGATGATATTATGGACTGCAGAAGAGAAAATCCCTAAATTCCTTACAATTGTACGTTGATGAACATTGCCCTTTAACTGTGAGACTATTTTCTCATGCAGTTGTTCACAAAGAGGTGAACTTCGGCCCATCTTTGCTTGTGAATGACTGACCAATTCAGGAAAGCTCATGGTGATGGCGCGGCTTCAAACAATGGACTTTTTTAAATATAATGTTTCGTATGATATAATCTGATCACATAGCACTACACTGGCACAGGAAGGAGTCACAGGTGCCTTTCCTGCACAATGCTGAAGTGGGGCGCGATGGCACCACTCCAATTGTGAACATGCATCTTAGACAAACATACCGGTAATTTTTTTGTTAGAAATTATACATATTTTTTTCGTTAGTTGAACTAATGAAATTTGAGGTAAAATGTGTAAAATATCATTAATGTTAACATTAATGTTAAGGTTAGCTGTTATTGTAATGTTATTGAAGAATGTCCACTCAGAGTTGTGCTTAACAGAGGTTCTTTACTAGTCCCTCGGGAACAGTGCAGGCCAGTATAACGGTAACGAAGACACGTTCTCTTCACATGCCCGAGGTCGGTTGCTATGGTAACCCGATAGCAGCTCTTTACGGTATGTCGAACTGCTGTCATAAAGTTCCATGCATATAGCCCTTATATTACAGTTTTTGATGCTGCAGTTTTAAAAATTCAGTCCAGAGCTAGACACCATCTCTACTGAAATCTAAGGTTGACTCGTCGATCTCTTGTCTCATGCTCATTATCAATGTCAAACCTAAATTTGTTCAATTTACAGCAAAAAAAAAAGGAACTGACCTCACTTTTCCATTGGTTATGTAGGGCAGTGACTGTTGCTTGTTACCTGGAACACGGATTCATTTTCACCCTTGCTTTTGGTGTGTTGCTGTTTTGTTTTCCGGAAGTGTGGCAGTCAAGCTATACAATGTGATATGTGAGCGATGCATATGTTTGTTTTATTTTCTAGGGTACAACATGATCCATTTCACGCCTTTGCAGACGCTAGGAGAATCCAGGTCATGTTACTCTTTGGCAGACCAGCTTACCTTTAGCCCTGAGTTCAGCCCAGATGACCAAAACTATAGCTGGACAGATGTGGGGGCATTGGTGGAGAAGTTGAAAGAATGGAACATACTGTGCATTACTGATGTGGTATACAATCACACTGGTAAGTAACTAAATTTGTGTTAATGTGTGTTATATACGATTTGGTCCGGAAGTATTTAGACACTGCCATAGTTTTTGTGATTTGTCTCAATACACAATCACACGGGTTTTATTGTAAAATGAATCAATTATCAATTGATGGATAGAAAGGTCCATAGTAGTCTAAAGAAGGTGGGCATATCTTTGTCAAAATCTACAGCCGAGAGACTTTTTGAATACATTGGGTAAAATATGATGCAAACCATTTGAAAAACACAGGAAAGGCATACTGGAGCAGAACGGCATTTTTTTAAAGCCTCCCATTGAAGACATTTTTCTGACAGATGAATTCAAGATCAACTTGTATCACACTTTGTAAATTTGCTTGCTTCCAGAATAATTAACTGTCTCTAAATATTCAGATTGTTTATTGATTGTGGTCATGGAAATAATATTTGTCACAAAAAGTGTTTTATAAAAGAGATCACATCTGCAATTTGAGGAATACATTTAATTCCAATCATTCCCAAATGGCCAAAATGATTGAACACTTAAGAATCAACCAGGAATAATTCATTTACCAAAGAGGATTTGATTTTCCTGCAAGATGGTGCTCCTCCACGTTTAGCTCTTTTGCTCTTGGTGTTTGTGAATGGCAGAATGCTCACTTACCTTGGGAATGACCAGGTCATCATGGTCGACATGCGTGGCCTGCCAAAAGTCCTGACTTTACACCCTGCAACTTTTCACTTTGGGGGTTGGTTCAAGGAGCCTTCAAGTCTACTTACCAAATTGACAACTTTGGAAAAACTTGAAGGACGAAACGTTTTGTCTTTCATCCCATAAAACTTCTTCGTAAAATCAGTTAATGCGGTCGGCTTGAGAAGCTGATAGCAAATGTTGGCGCCCATTTCTTGACATTAGTGATAGTTCAGAAATAAATTACAAGTACTTAAAAGTTGGGAGTTACTTTTCAATTACCTCAAAACAATTTTATTTAAATAGCCCTTAAGCACCAAAGATTCTCAAATGGATTCACAAGCCCACAATTGATCAAGAATAACAATAACCCCCTTAACTTACTCCGCCCTCTTTATCCACATTCTATAAACAGACTTGCGCTGGGCACAAAAATAGGGCCCTATGGCTCTGTGCGAAGGAAGTGTTCCATTGCGTGAGCCAAATGATGATGATTTAGGTCACAGTTTATTTTTCTATTTGCAGCCGCTAATAGCAAGTGGATCCAAGAGCATCCAGAATGTGGTTACAACCTTGTCAACTCTCCCCATCTACGTCCAGCCTGGGTCTTGGACAGAGCTATCTGGCATTTAACCTCTAGAATCGTAGACGGACGGTACAAGGACAGTGGCCTTTCTGCTAATATCACCAATAAAAATCAACTGAATGTAAGTGCATTATTGCTTTTTACACTTTGTTTTAGATTTTTGTCAAACTTCAGAGGGAACGTATTGGCACCTCAGTGGTTATCCCTCTTTCTACAGCTTAATTGGCATTCACCTCTGGTGAATTCCGTTGATTGGGCGCACCTATCTATATAAGGTCCATAGTTGACAGTACATGTCGGAGCACAAAAATCATGAAGTCAGAGTAGTTTTCTGCTGACCTCTGAAACAGAAATTGTTTAAAGTAACAGAGGAGTTTTCAGAAATATTTCCGCAGCGTTGAAGGTTCATATGACCTCTATCATCCGTAAATGGAGGAAGCTCAAAACCACCCAAACTAAAATTGAGCAATCAAGGGACAAGGGTCTTAAGACCAGGTCATAAATGCACATTGCACGTATGCTGACTGCACACATTGTTTCAGGCTTCATGTCTGTACGTGTTCCATGCATGCGCATTAGTCCACGCAGTGTTGAGTTTCTGTGTGTTGAGTGTTCTCCCTGTGCCTGCCTGGGTTTTCTGTTAACTTTTTTCGCCAAGCTCATCGTCTCCGTGGAGACGCCCTTGGCATAGCAGTCTCGGACCCAGGAAAGAGTGATGAGGGGCTGATTGGAACATGAGTACTGTATCCAAACATATTTTTCATTCGGGGAAGGGTACAGATAAAATGTTTTAGGAGCAGGCTGGCAACAATTTCAGCCAGCTTTGGAAGTCTTTTAACCTGTGACTCTCAACTGCATCAATTAGCTGAACGCTCAAACAATTTTTCAAGGCCAGATACCACTGATCCTCGTTCGTTTCCATTTTACGAAGAAACTCCAAAACCGCATCCACTCTGCAATTGAATGTGGTCAACGCATGATTCTGAGTATTGGTCACCCGCCCCACACCATCCAGAAAGACTGGCAGCTTGTCCCCTTCCAATGAAGCTGCTCCCATCAGCTGGATTTTGCGATAGATCAGGAAAGTGCCGACTCCAAGGAGCAGGATACCTGTTATCAGAAGACCAATAATATAGATGTTTTCCACATCCTCGACGGACAATATTGACAGACACACCATTCGCCACTTGTGCCAAGGATCTAAGATGTACCCGACTGCAACGGGAAGAAAAAGAAGAAGAGGAAGAAGACTTGTATTAAGAGACAGGAATAGCCTCGCGTGGTGGGATGCTTTCGAGTGGCGCAAGGGGGGAATGCCGGGGCTCTTGGGCCCCAGACGCAACTAAATGCCCACCAGCCGGCGGGGAAGGAGGTGGGGGTCTCAACGGAAGGTGAGGCGCCCAGGGCTCGCCCCGCCGAAACGTAGGGCAGTGGGAGTAGCCGCCCCACAACCCTTCTTAAACAATAATCAGGCGAGGGCCCTTCCGGGGCCCGCACTGGGTGTGAACCTCGTGAGGCACTAGCAAGAGTCGTACTGGGTGTGGGACCCGGGAGGGGGGGCAAGTCCCTGACGGGGACTGATTGCCCAGGAGGAGGAGGAGACAAGAGTAGAAATGAGAGCAATGCGGAGTGGATTCTACCCTGTGCCACAATGCGGGCCGGGAATCTGTTTGAATGAATACAATACAATACAATACCATACAATCCATCTTTATTTATATAAGGAATTTAAACTTTCAATTAAAACTTCTTGGCATTTAGGTCAAGGTCAAGGTCATCTTTATTGTCAAATATGCTTTATGTATGACATGCAGCATAGATGAAATTTATTCCTCTCAATCCTCAGTGCAAACATGCTGTGCATTAAACACACACAGCTAAGACAAGATAGCAGCTACACTGTATAAAAAGACATAATGTCACGTTGCGAGATGGTGGTGGACCCCAAAAAGCAGGTAAGAGGGAGGAGCAGGGTGTACTTGACAAATTGTATTAAAACTAGTGATGTGCCCAACTGTGCCGAGACGCCGATGCATGTGCCGAGTAAACCGGAAAAAAAATCCGCGAAGCGCGCATCGAAGCGTGTGTTGATCACGCTTGTGGCCACGCCCGAAGCCTCGGAACGCACGTTGCTACGTCCGAAGCCTCGCGAGACTGGGTTCCTACATCATCGCCAACACATAGTGTCGCGGGTGATTCGAATTAAAACGGCGCACCGAGACGACAAAAAGCTGACAGGTGACACTGACACAGCCAACTCGCATCTTCAAACCACAATTCAATCGGATTCGTTTTGCAATGGACGCACCCCACCGTCCACAACGAAAAAGAAGAGAGCATCCCCTGTCTGGGATCATTTTGAGTAGATCTCTCCTAAAAAGGTACAAATTGTAATAACCAGTATGAATATATATTGTAAATGATTGTGACAACACAATGTATCCCTAGTTTCAATGTCTTTCTTCTACTTGCTGATACTTAAAAAGGTGAAGTGTAAACTTTGTTCGAAAGAAGACACTTCATCTATGTTGAGACATTATAGGGCCCTGCATGAAAATAAGGAGACAACTCAAATAGAACCACGCCCAGGTAAGCCATTTTAACATGCAATGAAAAAAACTGCATAGCTGGGAGCTGCACAAACATGTCTACCCAAACCTCTAAAAACTAGCAAAAACCTTTCTCTGTACCCTGTACCCTATTTTCAAAAGCAGGAGAAATCCTATCTTAAAAAAAAAAAAACCAAAAACATTGGAAATGCTACTTTTCCTCAATAAAAATGAATGAAAGGTGTGTCTTGTTCCTTGGTTAAAGCAATCATTCTTGCAAGTAACACACGCACATTCATTCACATCACAACTCCCTGACATTTTGACCCCATCAAATCCATGGTATCATTTTAATCACTCTCTCTGTCATGACATTTATTTTCCACATGAAGGCGCAATAGAACAAATGAAGCCTCATGATGCTTCGGCCCAGGAGCGAACCAGTTGGATGGAAAACGTCATTGCTTCATGCTTCAGTTTACCATCACTAATTAAAACATAGAGAAAACTAAATCCAAAACAAACACAGTCCAAAGGATCAAACAAAAATCACAACTGAAGCTAAAACATAACAATGACTGAAACAAACCTGACAGCAGCAAACAATGACCTGACAATGAGTGGTCGGGCGGGAGTCCTTTTATACAACTAATTACATAATGACCAACAGGTGTGCAGCTGCAGGGAGAGCCCTACAGTGCCACCTGTTGGTCACAAACTGAAACATGACAACAACAGCACCGATTTTCCTGTACATTTCATATCTATGTCCAATTTAACAAGTTTGAAACTGTTGGGGGGGCCAGGTCAGTAGGGTGTGATATACAAGGCCCACTAGGACCAAAAACCGTAACTTCTGTTTTCATTCATTATCCGAGCTGCTTATTCTCACGAGGGTTGCTGGTATGCTGGAGCCTATGCCAGCTGTCTTCGGGCAGTCGGCGGGGTACACCATGAACTGCTTGCCAGCCAATCGGAGGGCACATGTAGACAAACAACCATTCACACCTCGGGCCAATTTAGAGTGTTCCATTAAACGGCTATGCTTGTTTTTAGAATGTGGGAGGAAACTGGAGTACCCGGAGAAAACCCATACAGGCATGGGGAGAACATGCAAACTCGACATAGGAATAATATCCCCAAAAATCTGGAATGGTATTCGAGGCATTGTGTTAGACAGATTCAAAAGCTATCCACATAATAGACAACAGTTTGTTAAGTTGTGTGATGTTTCCTCATCTTAATTGGAAATTGTTTGTGGTGTCTCTCAACGGTCATTTTAGTGCCCTAAATTATTTTTTGTTGTTGTATATAAATGATGTTTGTAAGTTATGACACGCTCCGGTTTCCTCCCACATTCCAAAATCATGCATAGCAGGCTGATTGGACACTCTAAATTGTCCCTAGGTGTGAGTGTGGGCGTGGATGGTTGTTTGTCTCTGTGTGCCCTGCGATTGGCTGGCAACTGATTCAGGGTGTCCCCCGCCTACTGCCCAAAGACAGCTAGGATTGACGATCTAGCTGCAATTGGCAAGATGAAAGAAAATTTCAGACAGGACTTTGATTCCCGTTACAACTACATCCAAGACTTCTTCGACAATGCCTCCGCCCTTGATCCCCGCTTCAAGGACCTGCACTTTATGGATGCTCACAACACTGCAAAGGATGTGATATTCCTGAAGATAGCACAACAAGTTGAGGATATGGTAAGAAATACAATATTATCAGCAGTTAGTTTTACTCTTAGTATTTTCCATCTCACTTAAGGGTTTTCTTTTTTAGTTCTAATGATATTATATGTATTTATTTTTTTCACATGGAAAATAAATCAACACTTACGCTAATTTTCAACACTTGTCCAGGTTGGCTTTTCTAAATGATGATGATGATGATGATAATTTCATCTGCTCTCTGCTCTGCTCTGCTGATTGTCAGGCAAGGGCTGATGGTATGCTGGATGATGAGAGCCAGACAGCTAGTGCAGAAGGTGATGAGAGAGGCCACAGGGAGAAGGAGGAGGACAATGAAAATGATGTGGAGGAGATGGAGGAAGATGAGAAAGGTTTGTTTTGGGGCTTGGTTATGTTATCTATAATAGTTCATTGATTTGAAAAGAGGTGTGATGATGGTATTGTAATGCAGTCATATGGTATTTAACTAATATCTAGTTTAATATGCTGATATTGGTTTTCACAGCTGTGTGTGAATTAATTTGGAGCATTACAAAGTGAGTTATGAGGCTGCGCTATTGTTTATGATTCCTGTTACTGTATCCGCACCAGGAGGAGGATGTGCATTATACTGTGTTTTTGTTGTTTGTGTTTGATAGTATTGTAGACATATTGTTTTGACTCATGTTTCTTTTGTCCTGTGTTGCTTTGTCTTGTCTACCCCAGATGATGAGCCAGAGCCTCCCAAGAAGAAGTCCGCTATGGACCAGTTGCTTGGAGGTTTCCTTGCTCCTAGAGCACCAGAGAAGACCATAAGGGAGAGAGCTAAGGAAGAAATAACAAAATACAAGAGGAGGGATGGGTTAGATGTCAATGGTCACGTGTTGCAGTGGTGGAAAAAAGATCTTCCACTGCTTTCAAAATTGGCCAGGAGCTATTTGTCCGTCCCTGCAACAAGTGTCCCCTCTGAACGAGTGTTCAGCACAGCTGGTGACATTATAACAGCAGAGCGCAGTCGGCTTCTTCCTGAACATGTGGACCAACTATTCTTCCTGAAAAAAAACCTGAAGCAGTGCCGTATGAAGTACATCACAAAGTGAGATGGTGATAGTGAGAGTGGCATTTACAGAAAGATCTGTTTTCTTTTTTTGACTCTTTTGGACATTTCATTTTGAGTGGTCTGTGTACGCTACAATACACACAGCAGCTTTGAGCCTGTGACTGCCATATTGTTTAAATTGTATTTTATTTTCTGTCCTATGGAGATGGATATTTCATATAAGACACTCAGTGAGAGTAGTCTGTTTGTGTGTACACTACAGCAACAGCTGTGAGTCTCAGGTGCCAAATTGTTTACATTTTCTTTGCACAAAACCCAATTGTGAAAGGACTTAAATAAGTTGTTTTACACGTTCTACTGTTTATAAGGAATAAAGTGGTATCCTTTTTCTAATAGCATACTGAATTCCATCTTTTTTAAAACTTTTTTCTTTGCTTATTCGCATCATGTTTAATCGCACAATATCGCAACAAATTGCATTGTATCGTATCGATCGCATTGATTCGAATTAAATGTGTATCGCATTGTATCACATCGTGAAGACGGTGAAACGTATCACATCGTGTCGCCAGAAAATTCCATGTATCGTTTAAGTATCGCATCGCTGGTAGTGCATCGAGATGTGTATCGAATCGTCCTCAGTGCTGAGATTCACATCCCTAGTGAGTGTGCGTGTGTGCGTGTGTGTGTGTGTGTGTGTGTGTGTGTGTGTGTGCGTGTGTGTGTGTGTGCGCGTGCGCGTGCGCGTGCGGTGAGTGGCGATCCCGGGAGGTTGGTTGATCGAAAAGTCGATCTACCGTCCAAAAAGTTTGGGCACCCCTGGTGTATACCATTTGGATTTCAAAATGATTACAAAAATGCCTTTTGTCAATGTGTGTGTGTGTGTGTGTGTGTTTCAGGAGATCCGAAGTGTGCTGTGGCAGGATGTGTATCCTCGGATCAAACTGTGGGAGTTCTACCAGGTCAAAGTGGACAGTGCTGGGGAGCAGTTCAGAACTCTCTTACAAAATGGTCTGTACAACTCTGCGTTTCTAAATTAGCTCCTCTCTGTTAACGTCCATGGAAGTAGAACACAGCTTTTCATGATAATCATATTTGGTAAAATTCCTTCCTGTAAACAGGTCATGATTGTTTCGGGAGAAACGTAGCAATTTGTGTTATACGTGGTTGTTATGTTCAAATGCCGTTGGAAAAATGTGTCCTTTAAGGGGTCTCTGGATGCACAAAGCTTGAGACCTGACTAATTTCACACTGTAATTGTTGAGAGTGATGGCACAACACAAAGTCTCAAATTTTCAGTCAATCAGAGCGGGGGTTTGGAGCAACAGCCCGCCAAATGTTTGATATGTTTGGCAAAAAGGGGCGTGGCTACCTTCCTTTAAACCCTTATTTCTCAGAAACTAAGTATTCCAAATCTGCAATAACTTCAAAAATTGTTGCATATTTTAGTAACCTAATCTTTTGAGCTACTTTGCATAATTTGACCTTGAAATTGACATGTCAATCACATGACCGGAAAAATGTTATTCATGAAATGTAATCTCTTAAGTGTTGTCCAGAACATATAAAAGTTTCAAGATATTCATTGAACATTCATTGAAAGTTGATTCTTCAATGAATTGATACTTTGAATTCTTATTGCTGCCTAACAAAAAAAATTACACATCTGAATCTTTTATGTTTTAGGGAACATGTGAAAGATTGAACTTCAAAAAAAAAGTTGAGTGCATGTGATCCACAAGGTCAAAAGGTAAAGTGACTAAAATAAGCTCCAATCTTCTGAACAATTACGGATTTGGAATCCTAGTGCGATTCCCTTTCCAACAATAGCTTTTTTGTGTAGACTGGCCCAATAGTTCCTGAGACACAAGAAAGTGTTCAGGCCTCTTTTTGGCGAAAAGATAAAAATTTGGCAGACCATAGCTCCCAACCCAGGCTCAAATTGTCCTCAAATTAGAGTACGGCAATTTGATTAAAATGAAAATCTGTTTGGTTAAAATGTTCAGATTTTTGGGGGGGTGATTTGACATGGAGTCAACTGTTTTACACTGGGCTGCGATCCGCACCAATGAATGTTGGCGGTCACAGCAGGATGATGCAAACCTGATGCCCCCAATAACGATTCCCTCTATGCCTTGGCTGCACCTTGAAATTCTGTCCATCGAAGTTATCAGAATCATTGACAAGGGTATCCTTAATGGAGTCCAACCCTCAGTGGAAATTAGTCAAACTTACTGCTGCGAATGCGGACCGAGATCTGAGACCGGTTGTACAGGGACTGAACACCCTGTTTCAGGAGATTTGGTGCCTCATACTCCTAAAGCACCCCTTCGGAACTCCGCAAGGGACATGGTCGAATGCCTTCTCCAAATCCACAAAACACATGTCGACCACTTGAATGGACTTCCATGCACTCCCGAGGGTGCAGAGCTGGTCCACTGGTCCACTGTTCCACGGCCAGGACAAAACTCGCCCTGATCATCTTAAATCTGGGAAATCTGAGACCCCCCTCTTTATTATCCATCAAGTGTAATCCGCATGTAGTTGTAGCACACCCTCTAGTCACCCCCTTAACAAGGGACCACCGCCCCAGTCTGCAAATCTAGAGGCGCTGCCCTGGATGTCCACCAGACATTGCAGAGGATTCTCAACCAGAAAGAGGGTCAACCTCTTAGCTTTTTAACCATTTTGGTGGATCAACCGCGACAATAGGAGAGCTCACCTGAAAGACCCCAGACCTCATGTGAAGGCGTGTTCGTGTAATTGAGAAGGTCTTCAAAGTCTTCTGAGTTCATCGATCTATCCATCCATTCTTACATTCCACAGCAGCCTCAGAAAAGAGATCCAACCTCTTTTCATCCTTTCCGCTCCAGCCAGCTCTTCCAAAGGGATGCAGAGGTGTTCCCAGCATACCCGAGAGACAGTCTTTCCAGCGTGTCTTGGGTCTCAATAATCTGAGGAATATGTGTCACATGTACCATGTCTATATTTCAAGGTGCGAAACCAGACCAGAATAAGACTGGAGGAAAAAATGGGCTTATCATCATCCAGGACCCTCGTTGGCGACGTTATGGCAACACAGTGGACATGAACTCTGCTCTTGAAACTTTTGTACCTCACAGGTAAGACACATTTTAACACAGCTCATTGTAGAAATGTATGTGTGCCATCAAATTCAATATTTGATATTAACCAGAGCAGAAAAAATGTGTGTGTTTTTTTTCTTCTTCCCTGTTTGTGTTTTATCACCTAACTCAGGGGTCGGGAACCTATGGCTCTTTTGATGATTGCATCTGGCTCTCAGATTAAAAAAAAAAAATCTTGTTTGTTTTTTAATACATCCTTCGATCGATTTTTCACTGCTCATTTCCTGTTTGGACTGCAGTTGGCCATTTTGATTGGATGATACCGGCCAACGTTGCCGTTGCTGTGGAAACAGGTTTTACAGGCCCCCTTTTGAATCAACCCGCTCGGCCATTACCTCAAAGCTAATCCTTAGCGAATAAGATGGCGAAAAGAAAAAAAGATGACAAGTTTGGTAGACTTCTGGACGAATGGACCGAAGGATTCGCATTTGTGGAGAGAACGGCTTCTGCGGTGTGTCTGATTTGCAATGACAAAATACCATTGATGAAACGGTTGAATGCAGAGCGGCACTTGGACATGCCCCATGCTACATTCAGCATCAAAACACTGCGAAAGACAACCGAAAGGAAGCGTGCAAGCTACTTAGAGTATACAAGCTAGCCAGCAGTAACGTTGCGTATGGACCCGGTAAGATGACTTTCATTCCAATAGTTTTGCTGGGCTTTTTAGCAATCGCGAGGAACGGAAAACCATTAATGGTGAGTATTATCACAAAATTATTTTTAAAAATACATTTAGAGGCTTATTATACTGACATTTTGTTGAAATCACTTTAAAATACAGTTCATATACAGGTGTGTGTGTGTGTATATATATATATATATATACATATGTATATATATATCTATATATATATATATATATATATATATATATATACATATACATGTACATATACATATACATATACATGTACATATATATATGTATATATATATATATACATATACATGTACATATACATATATATATATATATATACATATGTATATATATATATATGTATATATATATGGCTCTCACTGAAGTCCATTTCCAAATATTTTGCTTTTATGGCTCTCTTAGTCAAAAAGGTTCCCGACCCCTGATCTAACTGATTTGAGAATGATCTTTTCACACAAATTTTCAAGCCACAGAAGGACATTTCAAGCATGTACACATTTAGAAAATTACAAATAACCATTTGCACACGTCTTGAAACGGATATTTCTAAAAAATATTGTCAGTAGATGGCATAGTTTACAGTGCTGGACATGCCTCTTTGGTCATTTTGAGGTGTGATAAACAGAAAAACATAAGTGCAAGTTGTTTTGCTCTTTACGTAACTGCATGTCATTTTCAAATCATGTATTGAATCTCACCCTTAAGTCAAATTATTTTCAATATAATTTGAACATGACCATATTCTCATTATTATAAATATATATTATTGTGGTTAAATAGTAAACAACAACAAAATGTTTACTTTTTAAAAATCTTTGTGATTGTAAATGTCCTGTCATCTAAAACAAAATTTTGTGTTTGTTCTGTTTCAATATTAATAGCATGTCATTCATGAAATGTGGCTGGTACTACAGTTTATAAATGTTAAATATAATGTTGGTGGGGCGTTAACATCATTGAGCCCGATCCTCTGTGGCTGCCACAAATCTTGTATTGTCACAGACAATGTGTCACAAAATGAGATATATTGATATAAATATGTATTGTTGAAAAGATAAATTATTATGCAGACTGCCATATTCCTGTCTTCCTATGTACAGTATTTGATTATTCTATTGTTGTTGGAAAACAGATTAAGGAATGCCAAAACTCCACAGTGCATCTCTCATTTTCTTTTATCCACATACATGTCATGAAGCAGTTTTTTTTTTAAGAATAATTGTTTTTTCTGTTCGTACAGTTTTTCCCCACAGCACATAGAGGAGTGCTGCCATTTGTTGCGACAGAAATTGAACCAGCTTAATGAGGAACAACTGCACATTGTGCATCAGCATCAAGAACAGGTAGCGGAACATAACGTAACATGTTTCTTAGGTAAAATATTGATAAGGCAATGTCTCCTAAATTGATTAAAAAGTAGGTTATAAAGTTGACTGTATGAGTAGACGTGATGAAAAGTCAACACATGGCGAACATCAACAGTCAAACGCCACGTTGAAGTCACTGGCATTCCATGTCATTTTTTAATGACATCAGAACTGCAATCTTCCAGTTTTGGCTCACATCAACTGTTCAAAATCAGGTTGTGTTTTTGTCGCTTTGAAACAAACTTTACCAGGTTGAACATTTTTGTGATTGACCAACTGTGCAGTTTGTAAAGCCAAATAATAATAAAGCCAATGGATAAACGGTTTAGATAACAGAATGATGAAAACAATCATTATCTTTTGTCACTCTTTTTAGTTCATATATGCTTGTAATTGTTTGCAGGCAGCCAACTGCATTGTGGGAAATGTAATGTATGAGCGCCTGGCAGAACATGGACCCAAATTAGGCCCTGTGAGCAAGAAGAACCCTCTCGTTACCCGGTAAACTTTTGTACTTCACTTGTCTGTCTGTTTAGGCTGACCTGGAAGCATCACTGTTTCATTGACCCTTGGAGAACAAATGGGATCTATGACGCATGTAGAAAAACTAATATTTTAATTGAGTATTATCAAATCAAGGGCAAAAGTTGATGAAAAATGGTTTCAGACATATAAAAATGAAGAAGTAAACATAAGAGCAAGTCAAAGAACATTATCACACATTATTGTGATGGAACATGAAAAACGCAAGAATTGTGTTAAATAGTATTAAAAAAAAATTATGGACTTCCCAGAAAACTTAAAAGAAAAAATATTATTGATAAAATTAGAGGTATTGCTAAATTAATGGTTTTTTTTTTTTTTTGCCAATGTTGGTTATGATCTCACCAAAGAAATTTCTAGGCCAAGAAATAATGGAACAGATAAAAATTACATAATAATCTAAATACTCCTCCGTGTTTATTAGTGCTGTAAATAACTGATATAATTTTGTATTCTTAAAAACAAAAACAAAAAAAACCCCACTCAAAAATCCACAGATTGCTATGATATGAACAATGTATCAATAAAAAATATTTTGGAATATGTAGCACTGTCATACTCTTCATTTGTAACCTGTCCCTTAAAACTGGTATTTTTCCCTTAAAAATGAAAACAGCAAACATTACTCCTTTCTACAAAAGTAGATCTTTTTATAAATCTATTTACAACCTACAGACCAATGTCACTGTGTCGACATGGTTATCAAAATACACAATAATTGACTTTGCCGCAGTATTCTGTTTGAAATCAGACAACAAAAGTGTTGCGTAGAAAATAATGAAATAAAATACAGCCTATGTTAATATCCAAAATTGACCCAAGAGCAGACCTTGCCTTTGACTCCATTGTATCAACATCACAAGGGCATACGTTCCAATAAGGTGTCATAACTAACCAGCCACCTTGCTATACTGCTCAAATCCAGATTTCTCAGATTGACTGGGTGGAATAAACTGAATGAAGTTTGTCTGATCCAAATGTTTACTGTAACCGAATTCAGTACCTCTATTTGTTGCATTGTTCATTGGAATATTCTCAATAGTTTTCAAATTGTAATCATTTGTTGACAGGGCCTGAATTGTTTTGTTTTTTTCCCTCTCTCAGGTATTTCACCTTCCCATATCAAGATATGACTCTGGAGCATGAGGTGCAGATGCTGGATGAACCAGACAAGACATGTCACTTCCTGGCTTTCAATGGTTGGGTGATGGGGGATGATCCTCTGCGCAACTTTGCTGAGCCAGGTAAACTCATTAAGTGTACACAAATCATTGTATTCTCTTACGTTTAACACAACGTCCAAACTTCTTTGGAATTGGGTTTGTAGAAAGGGACATAGAAAAATGCCTACTGAGTTAATTAAAAACTTTTAGTCATTCTAAAAAGGACTCCTGAAAGCATTTAAAAGTTAATTGATATGTGTATACTAACCATGATATTGTAGTGAACCTGACTGTAAAAACTGACTCTCAATATTTTCATTCATTTTTTTCATAGCCACCTTTCATTGAGCGTAACCTCTCTCTCCTGTGGTTGAGAGGGAAAAAAATTCATCTGTGCTGTATGTTGCACAAAGAGCACATTTGACAATAAAGTTGAACTTGAACTTAGAAATAAAACCGTAAATCATAAACAATAACGTAATGACCCAGTCCTTGTTTGGAGCAGTTTTTGGATACCAAGTAGACATAATTAGTCGTGTTCAAAATTCATACACAAACTCTTACAACTTAAAAAATGTTACATACTAGTAGTGTGGACTACTAGTATGTAACATCCACAGGGTTTTAGATTGGCTATGTGATCCTCATCTGAAAATGAAACACTCACCTAAGCATTAGATTTGAATACTCTATGTACGGTAAGAACAAAAATATCCATCCATCCATTCTTTAACGCTTACCGAAGGTCGGGTCGCAGGTGAAATGGCCTTAGGGAGCCCAGACCTCCCTTTGCCGGCCACTTTGTCCAGCTCCTCCAGGTGGATCGTGAGGTCCTCCCAGGCCAGCCGGGAGACATAGTCTCTCCAGCGTGTCCTTGGGTCATGCCTGGTACCTTCTCCTGGTTGGATATTTGGAAAAGGTCACCAGAGAAGCATACAAGAGACATCCTAACCAGAGCCACCTTTTCTGCCTCCTTTGGATGCAGAGGAGTAGCAACTCAACTCTGAGTCCTTTACTTTACTTAGCTTCTCACCCTATCTCTAAGGGAGAGCCTAGACCAGTGGTGTCAAACTCATTTAACATTGTGGGCCACGTACGGCCTCGTTAGATGTCAAGTGGGCCGGACCGTTAAAAATGATACCATACTCTGCTATAAATAACCAAAAAATTGTTTTGGTCTAATATGTCCTTGATGGCGCCTGCTGTGTTGGGTCTGTCTCAGTGACAGACTGAGGCTGCTGTTGTCTTCTTCTCTGATCAAAACAATGTTGTCTTTTCCTCTGATCAAAACGGTGTGTGCCCCTAGCGGATTTTCCATGAATTGCACCTTATTAAAAATATTCATTCCGTGTCTTTTATGCATTTTTTCACTTTTAAATTATCCTGCGGGCCTGATCGAACCTCCTTGTGGGCCGGTTCCGGCCCGCGGGCCGTATGTTTGACACCACTGGCCTAGACGAAGAAAAAGGTCATTTCAGCCACCTCTATCCAGGATCTTGTAATTTGGGTCACGCCCCACAGCTCATGACCATACGTAATGATTGGCACCTAGGTCGACCGTTAAATTGAGAGCTCCTGATAGACAGTCTGCATCACTGCAGATGCTGCAGCAATCCGCCTGTCTCTCTTCAATTGTGAATAAGACCTTGAGGTACCTGCGATTGGCTGGCAACCGGTTCAGGGTGTCCCCGCCTACTGCCCGAAGACAGCTGGGATAGCACCCCCCGCGACCCTTATGAGGATGAAATGGATCGGAAAACCCTAACCCTAACCCTGATACAGAGTCCGCATCACTGCAGATACTGCACCAATGCGCCTGTCTCTCTTCAATTGCGAATAAGACCTTAAGATACTTGTACCGCTCCACTTCGGGCAGGATCTCCTCCTCGATTCATAGAGAGCATGCCACCCTTTTCAGACTGAGGACCATTGTGTCAGATTTAGAGGCGCTGATTCTCATCCCATCTACTTCATTCTTCTTCACTATCAACACATCAGCATGTCCAATGACACGACCACAAGTCAGTTATCTAACTCATTGTCTGGGTACCAAGTGCATGTGTGGACACGCTTAGGCTCCAACATTGAGTTGAGTTATGGACATTCCGTGAGCAGCACGGAAGTACAACAAGAGAACACGACTCTGGTTCAAATAAGTTCTACTCAATCACCGCCTTCCATGTCTCACTGTTATTACCCACATGACCGTTGATGTCCTCCAATGTAACAAGCGGATCCCCAGTGGGAGCGCTTTCCAGCAACCTTTACAAGGATTCAGGGCCTCCAAGAAGAGTTGGTGCTTGGAACGGCTGTTTGTTGCATAGGCACAAACATCAGACAGTAGTTGTCCCTAAAACCCGTATTCAAAGGGTGGTTACCCTGTCGTCCACTGGAATGAACCCCAACGTACAGGCATTGAACCGGAGGGGTCAATACGTATGGACACACCTGCCTGTTGCCTCCCATCGTAGGCAATGCCAGACTGGAAGATATTTTGACCCTTTTCCAAAAGGTTGGTGCTGGAGGCCGACTACATCTAGTTGAGACCTATCGACCTTTTCACACCAACTCATGCTGTTTTCCTGCCAGAGAGTTGAAATTCCACATTCCCCTAGAGCTAGCTTCTGTAGCTGGGAATCAAATCGACCACGTCCCAGCTCACACTGCACCCAACTCCCTTTGCCCTTCCCACTGGTGGTGAGCCCATGGGAAGGGGAACCCACGTTACCTTTTCAGGCTGTACCCAGCCGGCCCCCCATAGGTGCAAGCCTGGCCACCAGGTGGTCTTCATCAAGCCCTGTCTCCAAAGGGAGGACCTGATGACCTGTATCCGGGCAAGGTAAATGTCCATATGTATTATTCATCACTAGGGGTCGTTTGAGACGTCCTTTGTCTGGTCTTGTGCCGAGGACAGCAACTCCTTGCACACACACACAAACCCCTCATCCATGATAAGGTGGGAGAACAAAAAAAAATACTGCAGTTTAGTTTCTAATTTGTTCTTTTTTTTCCTTTTCTAATTTACACTTCATCAGTGTATTCTCATAACCAGTGTATCTAGTGTTCTCATGAGCACTTTGAAACAGTAATTCATGCCTCCATCACCTTTTGGCTGGATTACTGTAATGTAGTCAGACAATCCTCCATCAAGCATCTCCAGTTGGTCCATAATGCTGCAGCTCGCCTCTTGACTGGTACTCGTAAGAGTGAGCACATCACTCCTACTCTGGCATCCCTTCACTGGCTCCCTATACAATTTAGACTTCTTTTTCAGATCCTATTATTTGTTTTTAAATCTTTAAATGGCCTCGCTCCACCTTACCTCTCCTTCGCTCACCTGAACTCCTCCTCCCCCACACATCTACAGCAGACCAGACATTATTAGAGGTACCAAGAATTAAGCAGAGGCTCAGAGGGGACCGAGCCTTTTCCGTTGCTGGTTCCTCTCTTTGGAATGGCCTCTCACTGAACATTTGGCAAGCCCCCTCGCTGCCCATTTTTAAAACTCTTCTCAAAACTCATTTGTATTGTTTGGCTTTAGACACAGCATGAATCATACCTGATCTTAGTTTTATTGTTTTTGTGCTTTCTACTGTCTTTGATGTATCCATCCATCCATCCATTTTCCGAACCGCTTCATCCTCACTAGGGTCGCGGGGGGTGCTGGAGCCTATCCCAGCAGTCTTTGGGCAGTAGGCGGGGGACACCCTGAATTGGTTGCCAGCCAATCGCAGGGCACACAGAGACGAACAACCATCCACGCTCACACTCATACCTAGGGACAATTTAGAGTGCCCAACGAGCCTGCCATGCATGTTTTTGGAATGTGGGAGGAAACCGGAGCACCCGGAGAAAACCCACGCAAGCCTGGGGAGAACATGCAAACTCCACACAGGGAGGCCGGAGCTGGGATCGAACCCGGTACCTCTGCACTGTGAAGCCGACGTGCTAACCACTGGGCTACCGGGCCGCCCTGTCTTTGATATAAATTTATTATTTTAAGATAAGATATGACAAGAAAGCCTGTATTTGTCTCACAATGGAGAAATTCGCAATTTACAGCAGCAAACCTTTGAAGAGAAGAAAGTAGAAAAACATAAAGCATTTGTACTGTTTATTGTTGTTCATATGATATTTGATCCGTGTACAGCACTTTGTATAGAGCGGTGGTTGTTTTAAAGTGCTCTATAAATACAGTTGAGTTGAGGGTCGGCTTACTGTAATTCTTTGTGTCTGTTGTCTTAATTTATGCTTACTTCAGGGTCCAATGTCTACATTCGGCGGGAGTTGATATGCTGGGGCGACAGTGTCAAACTTCGCTATGGCAAGGGACCCGAAGACTGCCCTTTTCTGTGGGCTCACATGAAGAAATACACTGAAATAACCGCCAAATATTTTCATGGGGTCAGACTGGATAACTGCCACTCTACACCATTACATGTTGCAGAGGTAAGCTTATCTTGTAGTATTCGATGTGACCAGAGACATTTAAATCATAAAATATAGAAACCCTGTTGTTCTATTTAGTATAGATTTTACTTATTTGATATTTGATCCAATTTAGCTCACAAAAAATTGATATACAATTTCTAAAAAGAAATGTGAGATCTCCAAAACTGCTGTATACTGTTTACAAGTCTCTTCTTTACAAGTCTCTTCTTTTCTCCCTGTCTGTAATGTAATGTTTTGTCCAGGCCATGCTTGATGCAGCAAGAGTGGTCAGACCCAATTTGTATTTGATAGCCGAATTGTTTACGGGCAGCGAAATCATTGACAATGTATTTGTGAATCGGCTGGGAATTAGCAGCCTTGTAAGAGGTACTTGTTCAAAAAAACTAATGTTGTGGTGTTTCTCTTCCCTTTCCCTGCGTTTTGTGTGCTTTCACTTTCCTTCCATTCTGTTTTCTTGGACTGCATGAATTAATGTGGTGTGACTCTTCCCAATTTGTTTGTTGTCACTAACCGGCTTCATCTCTTCAACAATTGTTTTATGAATTCATTCCTACACTTCCTTTTTGCCTACCTTAATTACTTTATGGCTTCTTGGACATTGATGTGTTGCTTCGTGGTGGTGGTTGACAAGTTCATGCTGGATGTGGCTAGAGCGGTGCGCCCTAACCTGTATGTGGTGGCTGAACTCTTCACTGGCAGTGAGGAACTGGATAACATCTTCGTTACAAATCTAGGGATTACATCACTTATACGAGGTACAGTATTGTATTTATATATAAGTTACTGAAGTATTTAGCTATGACAGATATTTAACGATCAACATGTAAATCAAAAGACTATTTTCAGCATTCATGTAGAATGGGAACTCATCCGAGTGCCAATTGCAGGGCACATTTAGATGGACAATCATTCACACACAGCAATGGACAATTTAGTACACAGTCAACCTAACACGGGGGTCGGCAACACGAGGCTTGCGAGCCGCATGCGTCTCTTTAGCGCCACCCCGTGGCTCCCTAGAGCTTTTTCAAAAATGTTTGAAAATGGAAAAATATATATTTTTTGTTTTAATATTGTAATGCCCTTCAATGTGGGCAAGGATGCACGCAGTCGCTGATGCAGTCTGTTCACTTTTTAGCAAACAAAAAGAGGCAGCAATTAAAACACATTCACAGGAGCTGCTGCTGGCCACAACTCACGCCCATGCGCTCCACACTCAGACTTACTCCTCAACCTGGCTCGTCCCATCTCTATGACGTCAGCCCCTACTCAACTAACCCCGCCCTCAAATACACAAATAACAAGAAACAAATATTACACAATGGTTTCTGTCAGAGGACAAACATGACACAAACATTGTTACCGTTTTCCGATGCTGTAAAAATGTGTCGGAATAAATATTAAATGTCAACATTTCGTCAATGAATTTTTGCGTCATAGCCTGTGACACACGTTTCTATTAGCAGGGCGGGATGTCAGTCAAAGGGCTGTTCTTTAACTCATTCACTCCCAGAGACGTTTTTAAATGTCTTTTCAGACTTGGTCCAGAATTGGCTGGTACTGAAAGAGTTTAAAAAAAAACAAAAAAAAACAGCTCCTTTCAAGTACACTTCACTTGCTAAGAATATGGGACTCTGGGCGGCCAAGAGAAGCAGTTTTAAACGGTACACGTGAGCTACGATAGTTAGCACGCTGCGAAAGTGCGTCCCGTTCCTCGTTCATTTTAGCGGCCGTTCTGGCTGTTGCTCATTACGGCATGCGTGTGTAACTGTGTGCGTATGCGGGAACGGGTCGATCGCGGGAGGTTGGTTGTTTGAAAAGTAGACCTTCCGTCAAAAAAGTTTGGGTAGCCCTCCTCTAGGATGAACTGCAGGGGGAAAAAAACTTTTCATCATGAATGCTCATTGTGTATCTGTAGCCAACTTAGTCATGTTGACAGCAGACTAATATAGCTTGTATAGATTCATACAGCATGTGTTGCCTTCATTATAAGGCTCTTTTTTTTTGCGGCTCCAGACATATTCAGGGTTTTTTTTTTTTTTTTTTGGTCCGATATGGCTCTGGCTCTTTCCACATTTTGGGTTGCCGACCCCTGAGCTAGACCATGATTGCTATGTCACGCTCAAACAACACCATTCTAAGTAAGCAAGCGTTACTGGAGATTGATTTATTGCTGGGACTGTAGAACTGCTACTACTATACCACCACCAAATCACTAAATAAAAGGTCCTTGTCAAGTGTTGTATTCACATTGCATGCAATTAACCATGAAGATACTAACTCAACATTAACTACTCTATTGTGTGAAGCTATTATATCTGGGAAAAAAACTTGGAGGGATACTTTGGGCAAATTTCAGCAATAATTTTTTTGTGTGTGTTTTGTGTATCATGAATTTGACATTATTTTGTCACTTTTTGTAAACTGAGATTGACAGCACGTGCTCAGGGGCCAGGTAACAACCAATCACGGCTCAATAATTTAACACTTCCAAGCTGAGCTCCTGAGATGTCATTTTCAGTCAACAACAAGTGGCAAAATGCGTTTAATTGTACATGAAAAAGAAGTTATCAAATTTACTCTTGACAAAATCTTAACTTTTTACTGCTGAAAATGGCCAAATTAATAAAGTATCCCTCTAGCTAAAAAGCGAGCACAGTGAGCAATGCGACTGAGCACGTCTCTGTCCTGTGTTTTTTTTACCCTAAATAATTTAGAGGCCATGTCAGCTGGTGATAGTCACGAAGAGGGCAGATTGGTCTATCGTTATGGTGGGGAACCAGTTGGAGCGTTTGTTCAGCCAAGTCTTCGCCCACTGATACCCTGCATTGCACATGCCATGTTCCTTGATGTAACCCATGACAACGAATGTCCTATACAGGTGTGTTATCAATGGAATATAATTCCATAACTTGTGGTTAAAAAATAACAACCAAATAATATTTACCAGGATATGATTTGTTGTTGTTTTCCCCATAAAGTATCATTAAGAGATTCTTAGTAGTGCTAGTACTAAGAATCTCTTAATGGTACTTTAAATCATAAAACATTAGTTGTTTCTGTTTTGCAGCTGCGTTCAGCCCTGGACTGTCTTTCGAGTTCTGCTATGGTCTCGATGGCCTGCTGTGCTACTGGCTCTACCCGAGGATATGATGAATTAGTACCACATCAAGTAATGAACACACACGCACACACACACACACACACACACACACACACAAACACACACTTGCTTCAAGTACTTGTTGCAATCTGTCTCATGCCACTAAAATGGATGTGATGACGTCCATCCATCCATCCATCCATCTTCCACCGCTTATCCGGGGTCGGGTCGCGGGGGCAGCAGCTTTAGGAGGGAAGCCCAGACTTCCCTCTCCCCAGCCACTTCTTCGAGCTCTTCCTGGCGGATCCCGAGGCGTTCCCAGGCCAGCTGGGCGACATAGTCTCTCCAGCGTGTCCTGGGTCGTCCCCGGGGTCTCCTGCCAGTGGGACATGCCCGGAACACCTCACCAGGGAGGCGTCCAGGAGGCCTCCTAATTAGATGCCCGAGCCACCTCATCTGGCTCCTCTCGATGTGGAGGAGAAGCGGCTCTACTCTGAGCCCCTCCCGGATGACCGAGCTTCTCACCATATCTCTAAGGGAGAGCCCGGACACCCTGCGGAGAAAACTCATTTCGGCCGCTTGTATCCGGGATCTCGTTCTTTCGGTCACGACCCATAGCTCGTGACCATAGATGAGGGTTGGGACGTAGATCGACTGGTAAATTGAGAGCTTCGCCCTTTGGCTCAGCTCCTTCTTTACCACGACAGACCGATACAACGTCTGCATCACAGCAGACGCTGCACCGATCCACCTGTCGATCTCTCGCTCCCTTCTGCCCTCACTCGTGAACAAGACCCCAAGATACTTAAACTCCTCCACTTGGGGCAAGATCTCCTCCCCGACCCGGAGAGGGCACTCCACCCTTGTGGATGTGATGACAAACCAGTATAAATCCATCTTGATAAATTCCAGCGTAAATTGTAAACGGGCCTGCCACCTTTTGACTCGTTATTTGTAACTTACATTTGTGAAGGATTTATTTCATGTAAGGCTTGGTTTTTGGAACTATTTTAAACTTTGGCATCAGCAAAACAAAGTCTTACAATGCAAAGCTAGCATGATTTCAGGAACAACTTGTGTGGACCCATAATATCTAAAGAACAGCGTGCGATACAGCGTCACCAGCGAGCACTCTGACCGTCCCACAAACACAAGTCATTTGAAGGCTGAATGAGTGAGGCTTTAATGATGTACACTCACACAGCGCATGGTGGCAGAGAAACAGTTCACAACAACTATGGAGCGTTAGCTCGCACAGCCATCAGGGAATTGCAACTTCTGTTTTAAATGAGCATGTTTGACTTGGAGAGAGACAAAGTCAATATTACTGGCGCTTATTTGCTCGCCCCGGGCATCAACTGTGCTTTGCACACCGTACTGCGTCATAGGGATTGTATTTTGTTTTTCATCAGTCGAAATGGGCTTACTTGTTTGAAAGTTGACGGCGATGATTGCCACGATCTGCTTTTATTTCTATCATGATGAATCTGCAAATTGAAGACAAGCACTCAAGTTCCGTTGACATTGCCAGCGAGGGGAAAAGACCTCCAAAGGCTCCACTCAGACAGCTCCCGTCCGCTGTCCCGTCCAGCCTGGAACGGATTCCATTATATTGTCTTTGTTGGCCAGGATATAATGCTGAATCCAAAGTACAAAATAAACGGCAGTATATAACGCCCCGATGGGTTGTATGTAATAAAATAAATGTCCCACTGCCTCCGCGGATAATGATCAGCCGGGTAGCAGTTGACTTTTGATGCGTCTCTCACACAAAATGTTGCCATTTCCCAGCATGCAAGACAAGTGTGGATGTGCCATACCATTCAGTGATCAAAAGTACAGTCAAGCCCAAAATTATTCCTCATCTTGGGGTATGAATAATTTTGGCCGTGACTGTATATTGATGCAATTTTGAAATAACAGGAGATAATTCAAACAGAGATTTGCAGACTTCAGAACGCACACTCTGCAAATTTTTACAGACCCCTTCTCCTTTGATATGCAATATGCCCCTCCTGTGCTTCAAACCTAAAAGCCAAGTTCAGGGAAATGAGTGGAAGAGCAGACAAATTTGGGCACTTTTGGAGAAAAGCAACTCCCAGGTTTCCTAAGCTTTCCAGATCAGTCAAGCGGATCATGTGGTGCCTTTTTGGGAGCATCTATTTGTGTCAAAAAATTTAGCCACCTCCTCCTGCAAAGTCCAAGTACATTTCCAGACTTGCTGATGAACATTTTCAACCCATACTGAAGGTCTCAACTGTTTCCAACCTCAAGCCAAATGTGGCTCTGCTATTTGTGAGGAGTTGCTGGCAGGTCTTCAGAAGCAAGAAGTTGGTCAAGAATCTCAAACTTATTTTTGACACTTTGGAGATACATCTTCCCTTGGAGGGCCATTCTAACAGTGAAACCACAAAAATGTTTAACTGTCTTATCGCATTCTTACTTGTACACAACAAATTAACAAATTGGTAGTTCTGAAATCAGTTCAGTCAACTATAACAGTTTGTCACTGATTGTTCAAGTGAGTGTAAATGGGTAACAAAATTATTGCAAAATCTCAACTTTATTTATTGCACATGAGAATTTCACATTTCTTTACAGATTTTAGCAAGGTCATGCAAGTTGACGCACGTAAATTTTTTTTCAGAGGACCTCATAAAATGACGTGGCGGGCCAGATCTGGACCCCGGGCCTTGAGTTTGACACATCTGATCTAATCTTTTTTCATCACTTTCGATTTGCTCACAAACTACAGTTTTCTGAGATATGCTATGTGCATTTAAGAAATAAAAACTAGCAGTATGACGTGCATTATGTCTTATTAGTTGAATTAGGTATGAGGTTTCTTTCTTTTTTTTTAACAAACTTTTGTGACTAAAGAAAAAAACTCTTCCCTGGCTGACACTTTCGGCTGCCACTTCAGCCTTCGTTGGAGCAGTCACTGCTTCCTTGTGGCGTCACATTGCGCCAGGTAAGAGTTTTTTACTTTGATTGAAAAAAAGACCATTGTCTGGAAAAAAAGAAACCTGAAACCCAATTGAGAAATAAAAACTGTTTATTAAAAAGAAAACCAATTTTTTGTTATATTGTCACAGTTTTATCTGCTTATAATTGCTTTGGGGGGAAAAAACGCAAAATTCTATTTTTTAAAATTAATTGGCTGATGACTCGGTAGTCCATATTTTCTACTGCCAAAAATAGGCATCAGCATCGGCCTCAAAAAAAAAAATCCATATTGGTCGGGCCCTAGTAATGTTACAACCTTATTTCATTATGGAATAAAGGTATTTTTTTTTCCAAATTCGTAACAGTCACACCAAAAAGTTCAATCTTTGCCTTATCAGACCATCCAGCTGCACCAACGCAGACTGTTCAACAGCGCCGACATCTCCGCTGAAAATGTCATGGTCAAACTCCGGGCAGGCCACTATGAACCTGTTACTAAGGACAACCCCCCCCACCCCCGCCTCCCCAACAAATGCAGATCGATAAGGATTTAATATTGTGGTCAAGTATTATTTCAAAAGAGAAATAGCAGACAATTATTATGCTTCCACAAAGCAAGATATCAACCTGCGTAGAAAAAGTGCTGAGGCAGATTGATTAGGATTTGGGGGATTGTGGCAACTTAGAACATCTTTTGATACCTCCTTTTGTGGGTTCCTTCAACAATGTGGCATGTATCAATAACATCAAACGCAGAGTACAAAATCAGAATTGTAAATAAAAACATTTGAGCAATGATAATACAGGCTACATTTCTTCACAAATAATGACGAAGCATTATTACAATGTATTTTCTGCCATTTTTCACTTCCCGAACTATAATTGAACACGTTGAAATTTATTTGTGTGTGTGTGTGTGTGTGTGTGTGTGTGTGTGTGTGTGTGTGTAGATTTCTGTTGTTAAAGAAGAGCGTTTTTACCCCAAGTGGAACCCTTCAGCCTCCCTGGCCTCCACCAGCGAGGTGGGACCACAGACTGGCATCATTGCTGGGAAACTGGCACTCAATAAGTTGCATCAAGAACTGGCTGCTCAGGGGTTCATACAGGTATCACTTGGTCATCAATTTTCTTGAAATAAATAACACATTTTAAATAGTAACAAATATTTGTTTGTCACCTTTGCCTGTTTCAAGCCAAGGTGCAGCAGCCAAATTGTTTTGTTGTGTTGCTTTGTTGTCCTAATTGTAGTAGCCTATTTCAATCTGTCTCCTCGCCAGGTATATGTGGACCAGGTTGATGAAGATATTGTTGCCATTACTCGCCACTGTCCCAGCACCCATCAGTCAGTGGTGGCAGTGTGTAGAACAGCTTTCAAGAACCCTAAAACACACCAGTATAGCACTGATATACCACCAATGTTCATACCAGGTAGAAGAATTACACAGAATGTGTTGGGGGGCTTTTTTTTGCCCTTGTTGATCGATACACTTGTCAGTCTTATTTTATAAACAAAAATGTTTAAAAGTCATACACTATATTGACACTAATGTTAAGCCTTTAATTTAATTTGAGCAATTTCCAGGGTTGTAATAATTGTGGCTTTTATTTTTATATCATAGTTTTGTTTTCATTCACACGTTTGTTTTTGTGTATCGCTGTACCCCTAAGACAGTCTCTCTCGCTCTCTCACTATCTATCTACACTAGCTAGCTGCTAGCTAGCTAGCGAGCTCATCTCTCTCCCACACTCCCCAGTCTGCCCCTGTTCGACTTTGATACATTATTATATTTTTTATTTATTTATTTTCGTATTGTCACACACTGATCCTGTTCCTCAATTTTTCTCCAGGGAAAATTGAAGAGGTGGTATTGGAAGCAAGGACAGTGGAAAGACAGACTGAAAGTTTCAAAAAAGATGACAACTACATCAATGGGATGCCTGAATACACAGTCGAGATTAAGGAGCATATTCCAGTAAATTAAAAAAAAAAAACATACAACATGATTGTGTGCATGCCAGGGTTTATGTGTTAACAAATATTTGTATGCATTCACAGTTACAGGAGAGCTCAGTGGTGAACGAAGCTGGTGTGACATCTAAAGGTCGATCAGAGTTTGTCCAGGAAATCAGCTTTCGGAATCTAACACCGGGAAGTGTCATTGCCTTCAGGTACTATAGTACTCATTACCTACACAAAATGCATCTTTCCACTTTATTCCAGACTCCAAACTCTTTACATATTTAACTCCCTGTTTAAAAAACTATTGTTTTTTTAAAAATAATAGTAATCCAACATGACATACCAGATGAATCACTGTTTTTGAGAGAAATTACAGTACAGTACAGTCAAACCTCGGTTTTCGAACGTCTCGGTTCTCGACCAATTCGGTTTTTATTCCTCGGATGACGAACACATTTCGGTTCTCGAACAAACTGAGCGCACTTGAATGCACCATTTGACTCCTCTCGCCTTCCTTACACGAAGAAGTGACGCTTCCTCGGGTAGACAAGGAAGTGACGCTTCCTCGTGTCGCTTTCCATTGTGAGCAGACGTGTTCAGTAAATATTTTTATTTTAAAAAGCATGGTTTCGGTTTTCAAACAATTTCGGTTTTCGAACAGCCTTCTGGAACGGATTATGGACGAAAACCGAGGTTTGACTGTATATTACTACATTGCAAATACAGTAATTTAGTAATAGGGGTAGATAGTCACAAATCCAACAGATCTTCATTGTACTCCACTCACACAGACATTTATAGGCACATTAAGCCCATTGTACGCTATCTGAACCAATCAGGACCCATGAATGAAATGAAAATAATTTGTGTTGAACGACAATAAATTAGCATAGGTTGAGACACATCTGTTCTCCATCTGGTACATCGCTAGCTTAGATCCAGTGTATGTGTGATGTGAGGCGAATTGGTGTGGGAAAATGTTTCTGAAATCAGCAAAAAAAGTCACAGGCTAATGAAATGTACGTCTATGAGTCAATGGCTCACTCATGATTGTCGAAATATATTGCACTAATGGCATTCTTGGCACAGGGAGCGGGGGCATCAGGCGAGCGTGACAGTAGCGACAGGATCTTTTATTCTAATTCATTTTATTTTGGATCATTTGTTAAATTGTATTTTTGTATACCTATTCCTCGCGTCCAGTGCGAGCTATGAGAGCAGCCTAAGCGGCCGTGAGAGGCACTTGACCCAGCGAGAGAAAGAGCGCTCCACTGTTGCCAGGTGTAATTTGAAAATATTTATTTTATGACAGAGAATAGTGTTTATCATCTCAGCAAACCTAATTGTTATTTATAGATGCATGCTTATCACTGTCAAACAGTTTACCCTAAAAATGGTGGGATGGGTGGATTATGAGAGTAATCGATGAAATAATCGATAGATTAATCAATTGTAAAAAGATTAGTTTGTGACAGCCCGACTGAAAATGGATCGTAATATTAGGTTTGCTTTTGTCGGCTTTTAACA
Source organism: Hippocampus abdominalis (assembly GCA_018466805.1). Classification (NCBI taxonomy): domain Eukaryota; kingdom Metazoa; phylum Chordata; class Actinopteri; order Syngnathiformes; family Syngnathidae; genus Hippocampus; species Hippocampus abdominalis. Next base: position 475,605 of record CM031708.1, read on the forward strand.
ATCCTTCGAAAATGGCCAAGGCAAACATCAGCATAGTGAGCGATCGCCCGACAGGTGAACACTTTTTCTGGGTGATTCACATTTACGCAAAACTATCTGAACGCCTCATGGCCCGAGGGGCAGATGACGAGGACGCTGCATAGACAAATATCTATTTATCTATCTACAACATAGACACATACGGTAGAGGTCCCTCTTAACCAATGGAATGCCAGGATGATGCAAGGTAACAGCTAATGGCAGAGCAGCTGTAAGTATGTTGCGTTCAGGAAACTCGGAGCTGCAAGTAGTAGGCCATACTTTATTTTTACCTTTTGTATCTTGAAATGTATTTTGTAGCAAGAGGCAATACTTTCCAGTTGAGGCGTTTCGTAACATGAAAATTTCGTATGAAGAGACGTTCATACAGTCAGTAGGGGTACCAATGTATAATGTGCAATGTTGGCAGTGCAGTAAACAAATGTTCTACATTTATTCATGTTTTTTTTACCCTGATATATATCACAAATTGAAAAACCCTTTCTCTTCTTTATAGGGTAAGTTTGGACCCCAAAGCCCAGAAGTTGGTTGGGGCACTCCGGTATTTTCTGTCCCAATTCAGCCTAAAATACAGAAAAGGCAGTACAGCAGATGAGAACCCATCTGAAGTTCTGAAGATGCCTTTGGCACAGTGAGTCCAAATCGATATATGTTTTCACCTCTTGCATCACAGCCTTCGCAGGAACCCCACCTCTGCCACGACGGACAGCAAAATAACTATTTGCTCTAGTTGAAACCGTTGAAACTCCTGTAAAATGTGTAGTCCTGTATCTATACAAACGATTATCTTAAAAAAATGGTCATATCTTGTGTGCCGTCAGATGTAGTAATAGACAAGGGTGTAAACCAAACTTAGCTTTTTATCACCTACCTGCTGATGAAACGAAAAGATGGAGATGGATAGCAGCAACAAATCGAAAGGACTGACAGCCCTCTAAGTATTCCAGGATTTGCAGCGATCATTCTTTACAGGGATAGTAGATCATTGTTCGTCTATTTTAATCATAATCATTACATTACTGCACGTTGCTTGGCACAAACATAGGATGGAATGTGTAAAAAAAAAAAAAATAAATAAAAATAAACGGCAGTTAGCATCATAAGCAATTTTTACCTTCTCCGTTACAAGGTATCTTCTTCCTCCGGTGTGAGCGAAACATTTCCTCCCAGGGATCCAGCCAGCGACAAAAACTGGTTTGCCTCCAGGCTTTCAAAAGCTTTCATATCAGCTCCAGTGTAAGGCGATACGGCATTGAAAACATAATGATAAAGGTCGCGCACCGTGAATCCCGGCAAAGTCGCACAGACATCAGTTGAAGTGGTAGATGTCAAGGCTAGATGGGCAAAAATGAAAATAACCTATACAGTTGTTAAATTGCCAATTCGATTCGGCAGTCATTAACTTTTGCCGTTCGTCATGGTGCAGGCACGTGATCACCTGACGTCGCTGCAACAGGTCAATAGTTGAATGATGTTTACATAACATAGGGAATAATTGGGGGGGGGAAACATTGAAAATAAGCAGCAAATAAATTGTTTTTGTGGTTTTAACATGTATAGCACCACTATGTTGTACAGTACTGATCATCATGAATGAAACTCTCATCTAGGCTGATGTCAAAGTTAACCCTAGCAGACATGAATGTGCTGCTATTTCGCTGCGATTCCGAAGAACAAGAAGACGGAGGAGGCTGTTACAATATTCCAGAATGGGGAACTTTTAAATATGCAGGCCTCCAAGGTAAGTGATATTGGAGTCCAGTGAGTTGACTACAGATGCCACAAGGTGGCAACAAAGCAATATTTGTATATGAGATACGCCTTTGGCCTGAGCACAACAACAGTCAATGGATGAGTTTTTACTGAACAACTGAGGATAGGTTACCCCACAGAAAAATCAGCAAATAGGTGAATTTGCTCATGTCCAACCACAGAATCACATATTATAAACACTGTTGTAGCAATATTTTCTTGTGCAGTGATAAGAAAACCTTTATTTGTCTCACAAAAAAGAAATTCGCTCCCTAACCAGATGCATGACAAAAATAAAATTTTTAATATGGACAAAATACATGCTCGCCCATGAAATACAATACAAGCGAAAATCCACATATAACTGATGGCCATTGAACTGCAGTGGAAAAATAAAATTGGGGGAGAACAAATATTTTTTTGTAAACCCTAAAAATTCTTCCCAAAAACAATTTTAACCTCCAAATATGCATTTCCGCGGAAAACTGGAGTTGTATCAACCCCCCTGAAAAACAAAATCCACAAACAGGTGAAACCGCAAACCCCGAACCACAGGTATGCAGGGTTGCACTTTAGTAGCGGAAACATGTTTACTTATCCTCCACCAAAACTATTTAACATTATGGAAAATGAAATGTGTGTGTTGGCGAAAAAAAACTGAGAGTAGACTCCCTAATGCTTACCAAGTCTTCTCTTATGTACATAAGCGACGTAGGGCTGCCAAAAATGACAAAAACAACAACACTACTAAGGAGCGCGTCATGCTGCGCATGGATTTTTAAAATTTGTAATATTGGATTTTTTTTCTGTTTGTGACAAAAGATCGAAAACTCTCGATAAGAAACATCAGCAGAATTATTTCAAGAGTGGATCGCTCTAAAAAATTTCTAATTTACAGTTCTACAGACTGATCTGTTTCAATGATGGATGTAGCTGTTGCTGTTGCTGTTGAGCAACCTCCAACTGGGTCCCAAAGCGGCTCCTAAAGCCGCAGCGACTCGGGTACCTGCAGACCCAGTTGTCGGCTGTTGACTGATAACTGTTCGTAGCCCGAAGGCACGCCCAACACCGCTTGGAGGTCGTTCCCGAGTTGGGCGGATGTAGCTGTTGTGGCGTATCCATATGGCTGACACAATCACCGGCATTCTATTTAATTCTCTTTGTATTCTGAACCACGTTGTTTTATTCATTAAGTGACAGTGTATCACTTTTTTTACTGTTTCTGGCCATAAAACAATAAGAATGTATTTGCAAGTTGAAACATTACAGCAGCGTTAGCTCTCTATCTCGAACTTCCCCATTAAAAAGGGGTTTCAACGTAAGGATGATATTGTGATTGGGTAAGCAGTATCAAGCTTCATGTTTTGACGGTCTTGTTTTAGGATTTTCAGCATGTTTCAGACTACAAGGGACGCTTAAAATCCTTTAACTTTCTCAACAATTGACTGTGCGCCTTCTGTATAGATGCTAAATTGAAGTTGAATAAAGTTAGTTTCATTTGCTGTACTTGTTTTGTTTCCCTTAATGTGCAGTAATGCACCTTATAACCTAGTGCACCCCATACAGTCAAACCTCGGTTTTCGAACGTCTCTGTTCTCGACCAAATCAGTTTTCGACCAAAAATTTCAAGTTTTCTTATGCCTCGGATGACGACCGAATTTCGGTTCTCGAACTAACTAAGCGCACTTGAATGCGTCACTTGACTCCTCTCGCCTTCCTTACACGAGGAAGTGACGCTTCCTCGGGTAGACGAGGAAGTGACGCTTCCTTGTGTAACGTTCCATTGTGAACAGACGTGTTCAATAAAGATCTTTTTATTAAAAAGAGTGTGGTTCCGGTTCTCGAACAATTCGGTTTTCGAACAGCCTTCTGGAACGGATTGTGGTCGAAAACCGAGGTTTGACTGTATATGGAAGGTTAAAGAAATAGGCCTGTTTATTGAGACTGTACTTTATAATCTGGCGTCCCTTATAGTCTAAAAAATACAGTAATTAAAAATTACTGGCATGGACCAAGAGTGCTAAATACTCTGACAGATTCTGTTGACATTTTTCAGGGACAAAAGTTAATGTTTGGAGAGAAGGAGTACCTTTCATTAATCTTACATTCAATCAAGTGGTTACATATTACAGTAATCCCTCGTTTATCGCGGTTAATGGGGACCAAAACCACCCACGATAAATGAAAATCCTCGAAGTAGCGACCAATTAACATATATATTAACCCACCTCAGGGAGGTGGTTTAAAAATTTGCTGTTTTCAGGGGCTACACCGGTGTAACTTTGCACGTGTGAACGCTCTACTGGGGCAGCACCGGCGTAGCACCGGAGCAAATGTTGCCGTGTGAACACCCCTAATGTCATGGGTAACTTAGACATTTGTGAAGTCACCGTTAATGCTGAAAGGTACTGAATGTACAGTCAAACCTCGGTTTTCAAATGTCTCGGTTCTCGTACAATTTGGTTTTCGAACTAAAAATTCGATTTTTTTATGCCTCGGATGACGAAGAAATTTTGTTTCTCGAACTAACTGAGCGCACTTGAATCCGTCACTTCACTCCTCTCGGTTTTGCTACCCCATGTAGCGACGCTCCCTCGTGTAGCGACGCTTCACAGGAAGCGACGCTACAGTAGCGTCCATTGTGAGCAGACGTTTTTGTATTGTTCAATAGATTGTTTTTTAAAAGCAGACGTGGTGAAACGCTTCCTCGTGTAGCGTCCCTTGTGAGCAGACGAGTTTGTATTGTTCAATAAAAAAAAAAATAAGCAGACGTGTTTGGTGAGACGCTTCTGTTAGGGGGAGTGAAACCCCCCTCTTTTCAGAATGGTTTGCCCTAGCAGCACGGGAGAAGTGGGTGCGTTTGTTTATGGCCGGCGGTTTTTAATACAGCGGCACATAATCAACACTCTGGTGTCCGGTGTCTCATTATTATGCAATAATCATACAGAAACAGCTTCCTCGTATAGCGTCCATTGTGAGCAGACGAGTTTGTATTGTTCGATAAAGATTTTTTTTTTTTAAAGCAGACGTGTTTGGTGAGAACTATGTAATATCGGACTGTTATTTTTGCATCGTGTATCAGCCCCTAATCATGGTACCAAAGAAAGCAAGTGGAAGTGGTCAACCTGGTGAAGAAAAGAGGAAAATAGTGCGCAAAACAATAGAATTTAAGAAAGATTTGATCGCGAAATATGAGTCAGGTGTGCGTGTGTCTGAGTTGGCGAAGGAGGTCGGGATGCCGAAATGCCCCGCCTACTGCCTGATGACAGCTGGGAGAGGCGCACGCCCCACGACAGATAGAGAGAGAGATGTTCCTTCAATTTTTATGTTACTATGTTAATGTTAAAATTGGTGAAAATAAAACATATTACAGTTTGTTTGTACAGTATATTACATGTGTACAGTTTATGGTGTGAAATTGTAAAAAAAAAAAGTGGTTTAAAAAAGTTGTTTTTCGGATTACAATTTTTTTACATTGATTCCAATGGGAAACATGGTTTCGCTTTTCGAACAATTCGGTTTTCAAAAATAGTCTTCTGGAACGGATTAAGTACGAAAACCGAGGTTTGACTGTATGTGTTTCGGATAAACACAGGCTGTCATCCAATCAACACCCTTTTCATGGTTGCCCCTGCTTACAGTATTTCAGCAACACAATGCCAAAACACATTCTGCACTTGTTACAACAGTGTGGTTTTGTAGTAAGAGTGCGGGCACGAGACTGACCTGACTGCAGTCCAGACCCGTCTCCCATTGAAAGTTTGTGGTGCATTATGTAACGTAAATTAGGACAATGGAAACTGGACTGTTGAATAGCTGGAGCTGTACATAAAGCAAGAATGGGAAAGAATTCCATCTACAACTCACACGCTGTGTTTTCTATGCTATTGCTATTTATTATTTATTATATATATTCTACAAATACATTGCTAATGCTTTATTTTATATTGCACTTATATTGAACTGTGTACAGTTCTTTTTTGAAACATTTATTTTGTGCACTGAAACACTTTATCCCCCCCACCCACCCCAATCTTGTTGCTGTAGACTACAAATTTCCCCAGTGTGGGACAAATAAAGGTTATCTTATCTTCAACAATTCAGTTACCAAACCTTTATTGAATCTTGTTAAAATAAAACATGATGTAACACAGTGGTCAACATAAGCCTGTCCAACCTTTTTGGGAACATGCCTTATCCTCATGAGGGTTGCAGGTGTGCTGGAGCCTTTCCCAGGTGACTTCATGCAGTAGGTTGAGTACACCCTGAACTGGTTGCCAGCCAATCGCCGGGCACCCGTAGACACATAACCATTCACACTCACAATCACACCTAGGGACATTTTAGACTCATCCATTAACCTACAATGAATGTTTTTTGGAATGTGGGAGGAAACCGGAGTACCCAGAGAAAACCCACTCAGGCACAAGGATAAAATGCAAACTCCACACAGGAAGTCCGGAGCCGGAATCAAACCCTGCACCTCTGCACTATGAGGCTGACATGCTAACCAGTTGGCCACCGTGCCCGACCTATTTTTATGCTAATTACCACCAAAATAATATGTCAGAATGTGGTGGTGTAATATAAATAGAATAGGTCTTTATTAGTCGTGTAATGGGAAAAGTCCAGATCAACCTGTCCCTGATTCTCAATTTTGTGATTATATCTATGCAGGTCTGATGACAGTTTTGGCTGATATTCGTGCCAACAATGACCTGGGCCATCCTGTGTGTTCTAACCTCAGACGAGGTGACTGGCTAATGGAATATATCGCCAATAGACTTAAACATAGGGAAGGACCTCTGGCACAGGTAAAACTTTAACAGCCTTAAAATGTAATTGTATATGATTGAACATAAGCAACTTCGAAGAAGAATCGTTCCCACTCAAAATATCTCAATGAAATCTGACTCGTGTAATGAAGACAACTTAATTATTTTCATCATTTTATGTCTGCAGGTTGGACAGTGGCTGGAGGCCATGTTTTCTTATCTGAAGCATATCCCACGCTATCTCATTCCATCTTACTTTGATGCTATCCTTGTATCAACTTTCACCACAGCTCTGGATGCAACTTACAAACTCATGTCAAGGTAGTTGTTTTGTAATCATGCAACTCTGAATGCAGTCCTGATTAATGATTTGATGGTGATTAACTCAGACGGTGCTAGCTTTTTTCACTCCTTTCTTTTCCCTACCATGTGAAAAAAAAGTTAAAACATTATTGACATTGAACGAGTTAATCAAATCACGAAAAGAACACCAAGGCAGAGTAAATTTTCTGCTTAAACATATATATTTTTTTCAGTTTCATTCAGAGAGGCTCAAGCTTTGTACGACACTTGGCGTTGGCTTCACTTCAGATGTGTGGAGTCGGACGCTTCCCTGCCCTTCCTGCTCTTTCGAAGAAAATTGACAATGTTTCGTATTGCATCAGCCCAATAACTGGCCAGAAAGAGCAGTGCTGTGTGACAGTGGCTGCAGGTCACCAACCTACTAAAGCATTTAAAAATATGCTTTTTTGGCTCCTCGCGATTAATATTAATTGCAATTTATTCTATCAGGTCTTCCTCATTTCTCAACTGGAATTTTCCGTTGCTGGGGCAGAGACACTTTTATTGCTCTCAGAGGACTGATGCTGCTCACTGGGAGACACACCGAAGCCCGGTATATATCTGTGTCTGCATACGTTTGATTCTTTTATGTCATTATATTACTTTTTGTTTGAATACAGTACTTGAACAATAATTGAGGCCCTTTACTGTGTCCTTAGGAACATCATCTTGGCCTTCGCAGGGACATTACGTCATGGTTTAATCCCAAATCTGCTTGGAGAGGGTCGCTTTGCCAGATACAATTGTCGTGATGCTGTGTGGTGGTGGTTGCAGTGCCTCCAGGTAGGAGGAAACTGGAATGTCCATTTAAAGGCATACCGCAGAGGTACATCAGGGGTTTAAATACATAAATAAAATTCCACTTTTCATTTAAACAGTCTAAAGCGTTTATTACAAATAAGAATGAGAAATGCAGAGAGAGACCCAACTATTGCTTCATGATTGTAATATAGAGAGAGTGGAGCTGTCTTCTGGGATCCTGCGATGTGCTAGAGTGAACACGTTTAATCAAATGACACCAAAGTTCTGGTGAAATATGACAATAGGGGAGGTCAGTGAAGGTGACTTTTTTCTCAGGATTGTTTTTCTTTGGTGTCAAACTGCACTCACCTCAACATGACAGCTGAGTAGGTGATAATTTTAGGATACGATACAATAAGGAGACTGAGAGCTAATTTAGGACAGTTAAGGGCAGCATGCCCAAAGTTTTGGTAACAGACGGCTTTCACGTATTTTGACAGAACGTCGAAAACACGGCACAACAAGACTGTCAGAGTTATCAATTAGACATTCATAATAAAGACCCAATGAGGAGAGGAGACACTGGATTCTGGTACCAAATCACTCGAGGCGGGAACGAGGAGAAGTGTTAGGTTTCAGTTCTCCGCACTTCACCAAAGGATCTCCCCGCTCGCCCTCTCATTGGGAATCTTATACATGGCTGTGTCCAACCTAAAGGGTGAGGGCTGTTGAAGACACACACTGAACTTGTTTGACTATGTGTGTGTATGTCAGTGAAAATTACATACATGTGTGTTATCATTACAAAACCTCCAAGTAAGTTGCAGCTGGTGTTGACCGCTCCATCCACTTCCGACCTTGCTCTTGTTTTGTCTTATTACCTTATCTCTTCCCAACCACTTTCTCGGAAAGGTGGTTGCGTCCCTCAACTGTCACACAGTGCACTAAGCATTCTCTATTATAATTTTTTTTTAAAATATTATAAATGTGAGCATGTCTTTATTAAAAACATAAGCGTTCTTCATTACATAATCAATTTATCATTGTAGGCATAAGCGATTGCAAGCATAATCAAGTCATTATATGCAAATGTGTGATAACTAGAAAACATAAATTTGACAAAGAGCAAGATCACCGCCCAATCGGCAGTGTCCCCGTCCGTGTTCAGCTGCCTCCACCGCTCAAGTCTAGCCACCGTTTCTGTGAGAGCCAGCGAAGTCAAGCATGCCACCATGACGGTTGCTCATCCGATGCAACATGCCGCAATGACAACTTCAAAATAAAAACCTCACAACTAATACTGCACAAGGATGTTGATGGCTTAATTTTCTTTTGTTCTGAAGTTAACCCAAGGAAGCAATTGTTGTGGCTGCTAACTTGACGTAGATTGTTTTTATTTTATTTTATTTTTATTGTGGGCACTGGCACTGAGCTGCAATTACAATCCAATTTGCTTGGATTGGAAATGCACACTCGGGCAATATCATATATAAACAAGGTCAACAGATGCTGAATGGGAAAATAAATGGTTTTCCGCTATATGATTACATGATTTATCTTTTTTTTCCCTCCATTTCCAATCGTCCATTATAATACAAAACTATGTCATTATTTTTCAGGATTATGTCCGCCATGTTCCACAAGGACATTGTATCCTCCAGTCTCCTATCACGCGCATGTACCCAACTGATGAAAGTGAGCCCTGCACACCAGGAGAAATGGTATGACCCTCCCAAATTTGCTAAAATTCAAAACAATCTGAGTCATTCAACTTGCAATTGCCATATTCTCACAACCATACGGCGCACCGTATTAAGGGGCGCAGTGTAAGTTGGGGGTGCTATTTCTGTGCAACACAACACGCACTGTATTAATGGACGCAGGAGTGGTAAAACGTACGTTAGCTTAGAAAAAACGGTAGCAATGCACTTGCGTTTTTAGGTGCGCCCTGTGGGTGTGAAAATATGGTACCCAAAATTTCTATCATGTTGAATTATGTATTGAGATATACAGTGTTTTTCGTACAGGAGCAGCCTCTTTATGATGTGATCCAAGAGATTCTGCAGCGCCACCTCGAGGGAATTTCCTTCAGAGAGAGAAATGCTGGACCCAAGATCGATATGAACATGAGAGACGAAGGTGTGTGCATCAAGTGTATTTATTGGCCACACTTCATAAGTCTGGCAATATTTTCATGAAATCTCTCGTTTAAAATATGAATAGATTTAACACTTTTAAAGTAGCTGTTTTGTCTGTGGCACAGAAAGCAGGAGCACATACTAAAAAGAGAGAAAGAGTGAGGATAAAAATGTCATGAAAAATGAATACAAAACATAACACAACACACAATTATTAGGCAAGTGAGTATTTTGAACAGTTTATACAGCTTGGAGTTGGAGTAGAGACATTGTCTGAAAGGCAAGGCAGTCTTAATTATAGAGCACATTACATACACAGGGCAACTCAACGTGCTTCACACAATCAAAGACAACACCAAAAAGCATTTGCAAACAGAACAGTCAACGACATTCAGAAGCAAGGCAGGGAATACAGAGGTTTCTTACCGAAATTGCTATTCAATATAATTCTGAATTCATATTATTAAAATTACATTGACAGCATTTAAACACATTCAGTAAAAACATTTCAACACACTGAAAGAAAATACAGTGATCCCTCGCTATATTGTGCTTCCTTTTTCGTGGCTTCAGTACATCGGGTTTCACACAACATCTAAAAGCATTAACAAACAGAGCAAAGAGAACAAAAGTAGCTTATTAAAAGAATTAACGCTGACATAATTGAAGCACATTTGCAACCAAAAGACATTTAAAAGCAATGGAAAGAAGTAAAAATTCACTTTCTGACAGGTCGCCGCCTGTGCACATAACAGTAATTGCCATAGGCCTGTCAAAAACACAGAAAATAGAAAAACATAAGAAGGTATTAAAAAGATTACTGTGTTGAGGCGACCATTTGTCGCCCCATGTCAATGTGTTATTTTTCCTTCTAGGGTTCAATGTGGTTATTAACGTCGATCCAGCAACAGGCTTTGTCCATGGAGGAAACCGCTTTAACTGTGGTACCTGGATGGATAAAATGGGAGAGAGTGAGAGAGCAAGAAACAAAGGCATACCGGCTACTCCGAGGTAACACAGAGAAATACTGATCACACATCCATTTGCTAAGATAGGTGGGTGTGAGACCACTTTTTTCTCTTTATTGATGTGCATTAATGTTGGCATGTAATTCTAAAAAAATAATAATAATTCTGAAAGATGACTAAACTGTTACCCTAGTGCAGGGGTCGGCAACCCAAAATGTTGAAAGAGCTGTATTGGACCAAAATAAACAAAAAACAAATATGTCTGGAGCCGCAAAAAATAAAAAGCCTTACATGAAGGCACCAACATGTATGTATCTATATGAGTTATATTAGCCTGCTATTAACATGACTAAGTTGGCCACAAATACACAATGGACATTCATGATTAAACGTTTTTTTTCACCTGCAGTTCATCCTGTATAGGAGGGGTGTCCAAACTTTTTTAACGGAAGATCTACTTTTCCAACAACCAACCTCCCGCGATCGACACGTTACTGCACACACTTACACAGGCATGCCGTAATGAGCAACAGCCGTAACGTCCGCTAAAATGAACGAGGCACGGGACGCACAATCGCAGCGTGCTAGCTATCGTAGCTCACGTGTACCGTTTGAAAATGCTTCTCTTGGCCGCCGAGATTCCCATTCTTAGCAAGTACCCTTGGTGAATTGTACATGAAAGGCATTTTTTTTTTTTTTTTTTTTTTTTTTTTACAGCTGCCCCCTGACTGACATCCTGCCCTGCTAATAGAAACATGTGTCGCATTCTATGATGCAAATATTCGTAGACGAAATGTTGACATTTAATATTTATTCGACACATTTTTACAGCATCGGAAATGCGAGGCAAGATGAATAAGGCGCGGGACGCACTTTCGCAACGTGCTAACTATCGTAGCTAACGTGTGCCGTTTAAAAATGCTTCTCTTGGCCGCCCAGATTCCCATTCTTAGCAAGTACACCCTCGGTGAATTGTACATGAAAGGCAGTTGGGTTTTTTTTTGGGGGGGGGGGGGTTTGTTGTTTGTTTTTTGATAACAGCCTCCTGACTGACATCCCGCCCTGCTAATAGAAACGTGCGTTGCAGGCTACGACGCAAATATTCGTTGACCAAATGGTGACATTTAATATTTATTTAATATTTATTAAATGTCACATTTTTACAGCATCGGAAAGCGTAATAATGTCTGAGTCATGTTTGTCCTCTGAAAGAAACCATATTAAAACAAACAAAAAAAATTACCCTCTCATCTTTTTCGATTTTCAAACATTTTTGAAAAAGCTTCAGGGAGTACTGGGGGGCGCTAAAGAGCCGCATGCGAATCGAGAGCCGCGTGTTGTCGACCCCTGCCATAGTGGGTTACTCTCTATTTGCTGTGTCAATTACTGTCAACTGAAGTTTAACAGATGATGGGTGAAGCCATAGGACCACTAACCCAAAAGACAGAAATAAATCAAGGGATAGATTGCATCAAAAAGAAAAAAAATATATCACTTCCGGAGTGACTCAATTAGAGTCCTGATCAGAAGACGATTGAAATTTGGTTGCATATTAAAGTTAAGCATTTAAAAAAACACCTCAGTTTCCTTTCCCCCATTTTTTTAAATTAAAAATTGCCCAAAAATCTTTCATGATTACTAATGTAAATCTACGATGCAATGTGAAATTCTCTCTGCAGAGATGGAGCAGCTGTGGAGATAATTGGTCTCAGCAAGTCAGCCATCCGCTGGATTGTGGAGCTGCACGGCAAAGGGCTGTTTCCTTATGATGGAGCGAAATTTCACAGAAATGGTATCAAGCACACATTACAGATAAACATTTCGATTTGTAACCCCATTTTGTTTCATTGTTGTTTTTTTTTACAATTTCTACAAGAACAACATGATCGTGGTTTGTCTGCAGTCATACACTGACCCTACTCCAAAAAGTATCTCTAAAGTTTGAATCAACATTTGTATCTTTAAAAATGGAATGAAAAACAATTTATAAATGAAAGGCATTTTGTAGTTTGTCACTTTTTGAAGTTGAGGGAAGTCGGCATACATTGGTTCACGGGTGCACTGCCTCATCAAAAATGGCGGACACGCTCACGATCAGAAAAGTACTCTGCATAAACTCAATTTGACAAGATAGTACTGTATGTAGCACTCTCTATGCTGAAATAACGGCCGCTCTTATACACAGTATAATTTCAAGAGTGCAGTGTCCATGGTGTCAAATCTTTCACTATTGGCTTCTCAGTTAAATGCGGAACCGACATGAAGTATTTGACTAGCAATTGGTGAACTAAACTGTTGAGCTAGCCAAGCTATCTTAAGTTCACAGAGATTTCTTAGATGCGTCAGACAGAGGAAAGGAAACTTCTTGCAATTGCCTGTCATTTTTGAATTTAAAAATTTGCACATTGCTGTTGTATTAGTCCCGGTTTCATCAAAGCCATCATCCTTGAAGCGAAAAATCTCTTCACAGCTTTTTTTTTTTTTCTCTCCATGGTTGGCTAGCATCATGCCGTGTACTTAAATGTTCACAATCCCATTTTTCAAAAACTGGTCCCAAACCACTCTTCGTATTGCAAGCTAAACTGTAAGGTTACTTTACCTGTCTGTTGCTTTTGTAATGATGAATGATGTGTCTTTAATCCTCGAGGCGCAAACCACATGTTTTGACATCCTATTTTTTGCCCACGTCATGGAGAAAAAAAACTCCATTAATTCAAAATAATGATACTCTGAGTTACTCCAACACTTTTGGGGTTTAAGCCACCACTTCACAGTAACAAGTGACACCAACTGGTTTGCCAGGTTGCTTTCCTTCCAAATAAGGCAAATTGTGTTTAAAATGCATATTAAAAGCTAATAGAATAATGTGGCAAGTTATGTAATTCAATTCTAAGTCAAGACAAGTCACTAAAATAGCAAGTCCAAAGATAAGTCATTCCCATGTGTTTGTGGTCAGATTTGTCTTGTCATTGCTGCTGTCAGCTTCTCTCTCCCATAAAGCAAATAGTGCTAATTTTGCCACTTCCCGGGTGGGCTTATGCGCTATAGGTGCAGATATCCGCTTGCCTTTTGTATTTCCACATCCCCTTGTGTAAAATGTGGCCACCCACAGAGGATGTGGCCCTACGCCCAATGCATGTTCTGTAATCAGTGCCTTTTAGCTCCTCGGAAGTTGTGCAAAAAGTACTGAAACACTGAACATTCATTTAAAACTTTAGAATTGAAGTTGCCTATTAACTCATTCAACGCCAAGGGCGTTTTTTTTTGTGTGTGGGGGTTTTTTTTTACGAATCCAGGCATTCAATCCCACGTACGGTACTTCTTTATCCATCCATCCATTTTCTAAGCCTATCGCTGCTGTCTTTGGGCAGTAGGCAGTTTACACCCTGAAATGGTTGCCAGCCAACCGCAGGGCACACAGAGACAAACAACCATCTGCGCTCACACTCACACCTAGGGACAATTTAGTGTGTTCCATTACCCTGCCATGCATGTTTTTGGAATGTGTGAGCAAACCGGAATACTCGGAAAAACCCCACGTAGGCAAGGGAGGAACATGCAAACTCCACACAGGAAGGCCGGAGCCGGAATCGAACCTTGCACCTCTGCACTGTGAGGCCGACCTGCTAACCAGTCAACCTGCTGCCCCATTTCTTCATATATTTAACTTTTTTTTCCACGTGGTAGGGTCAAGAAGGAACTGAAAATGGCTGGCACTGAATGAGTTAAGATTATAATGCACTTAAGGGTTCTCCTTATGTATGCGTATAGCATATGTGTGAGTGGCTGTCACTGATGAACAACACCCTTCCTGATTTCAGATTATTTTCCCCCATATTTATCGCACTTAAATGTTTCAAATCATCAGACGTAAGATCAAATATTGACATCTCTCAAAGCCAACCCAAGTAAATATAAAATATTGTTTCTAAATGATGAAAATATCTTCACATTAGAAAATTAGAGATTCCACACAAAAACGGCGAGAGCATACAAACTCGACACATGAGATCCTGCGACATGCAAGTTTTGAAACGACAACCTCTCGTCTGTGAGGCAGACGTGCTTACCACTATCCATCACGTTCCCGATGGAAATACATCGGCATTCATGTTATAACTGAATTTCAGATTCCGTTGCATTGTGTTGCAGGTGAAGAGGTGTTTATCTCATACGTCAAATGGAATGAACAGATCCAGCAGTCCTATGAGCCATGTTTCTGGGTGTCCGGTGAGCCATTGGACGCCAATGAGAAGCATTCTGACCTTGTACACAAAAAAGGTATCTATAAGGACAGTTATGGAGCATCAAGCCCCTGGTGTGACTACCAACTGAGACCAAACTTTACTATTGCCATGGTCGTGGTAAGTTAGCACAACTACCATTGCAATAATATGTTTGTAAGTACTGTATTACATGCTGATGTACCTTTTATGTATTGTTTTATTTTTTAAATGACAGGCTCCAGAACTTTTTACAGTGGAAAGGGCCTGGAAGGCTCTTGAAATGGCTGAGGAGAAATTACTCGGACCCCTTGGAATGAAAACCCTTGACCCTGAGTAAGACAGCTTTCTCAATTCTCAATACTGTACCAACATGTGGAAATGTATCTTAGACCGAGATCAAAACAATCAATAGCGTTCGCCGGTGCCCCTGACAAGGTCACGTAGCGATCACCTTCTCCGGAGCTCCTTGTCACGGGGTCACGTCCATGCATCCGTAGCGGGGCAAACGCTTTAATTTTGTCCAGCCAAAATTACAGCAGCATGGCAGTTGGAGCGGGCCGGCCTGTGTCTGTCAATTTCGGATAAAAATAGCTTCGAGAGACAAGCGCCTTACCTCAGCTTGTTAAAATGTCAAAGTTGGACTCGGAAAGAACTGGAGTACTGGAAGCACATTAAAAATAAGAATCATGCCATCACGGACTAGACCGCCCTGAAATAATGATGACTGACGATGACGGACATCCAGGTCCGTCACCGACGAATAACAGACGTTCACTGATGCACCCACTACTGTATACCAAACTATGACACATCAACATTAAAAATATCCTAACGAAAAAAATACTGTCCTTTAAAATATAAACAGGTCCTTGTTTTGTTTATAATGTGATTGGATTTTTAATTCTGCTTCCTGATGCAGCATTTTTGTATTTGCAGTGATATGGTCTACTATGGTGTGTATGACAATGCACTGGACAATGACAACTATAATATAGCAAAGGGCTTCAACTACCATCAAGGACCGGTGAGAACGTCTATTTGAGTTTGATAATTGGTAGTGATAGAGAAGGACAATGACAGCCATTGTTTAAAACTAGAAGTTCTATGAATAAAGTTGTTTTTTTTGTAGTCAATTAAAAAATGTTTTAATGATTATACAAAACAATAAATGTAATACATTTTCTAAATGAGCATAATTTTAACTTTTAAATTCATCCTGCAAACCAGATTGAACCCCTTAGCGAGCCGGTTTTGGCCCGCAGGCTGTATATTGGATCGCCCCTGGTCTCCTCAATTAATAAGATCAACTGCTATTTTCTATCTTATGTTTGTCCAGGAGTGGCTTTGGCCTGTTGGATACTTCTTGCGTGCTAAACTGCACTTTGCCAAAATGCTTGGCGAAAAAACGTATGCCAAGACGGTGACCCTGGTCAAAAATGTTCTTTCACAACATTACACTCATCTGGAGAGGTACGAATGTTATGTATTCTACAAACGATGCTCCCACTTTTTTCTCATTTCATCCTGACGTTATATCATTACAATTTTAATATGGCACAGTGTATTGCATTTCGAATATGCATTTCCATAGCTTATTGTGCAGGGTTTCCGCAGGTCATTAAAAAGCATTAATTGGATTTTACAAAAATTAAGGCCTTAAATGGCATTGAATACATCATCCAGAAGCATTTTTAAATGAAATACAATTTATTTTCATGATATAAATATTTTATTATTGGTGGGGGGTTTGGGGAACACATGGTGGCCGTGATGCGCCCTGACCGGTCTGGAAATAGACTCGCTGTTCGGGAAAACTGAGACATTTTCCCCAAATCCCCAATGTAACTACGCCCCTGCATGTACCCGATCAATATGTGGGTGTGTATGTATTTGCAGTAGGATTTGGGCATTAACTTATATTATTCCAGCCATTTTTCTTGAATTGGGAGAGCCATTTTTGATCATTTTAAGTAATTTTTGAAGATCAACCGAAAATTGAGTTCTGTAGTTATTTAATCATGGAACCGACCATAACAAAAAAAGCTGTAACCCTCTTATTTCATCAGCGGGAAAAAAGTACATTTCTACCTTTTACGATTCTTTAGTAAACAGCAGTTGAACATTGTTAAGTGTCTTGATTATACTTCCAAGAACAATGAGAAAAAGAGCTTTTTTGAAAGTTCTGCTTCAAATGCATCTTTTCACATTGATGCATTTTTTTTTGCATTATTGATACCTGAAATATCTAAACAATGTTTTCCTACTAAATAACATAACCAACACAAAAAATGCACTTGAATTTCAAAATAACAGTGTATTGCAACAAAAACACTGCACCCAAAGCATTCAACCATGCATGAACGTTGAACTTTATCCATGTTTTCACCACCACACTGCTTTCGCACGCCACCTCGCCTCACATGTGGGATCGTTGTACTGAATGCACACACACTCACTTGGTGTATGGACGAGATCTGATCAAAGCTCTCTTGCCATATAGTGGTGATTTATCATACTGAAATAATTCCCAAAGCCTTGATACTTACTGAGGAGCTGCGCAAAGCCCTTTATTTTATTTATTTTTTTAATTAAAAAAAAGAATCATTTTACGTTTTGGCATTAAATAAGTTACATTCGTTTTAAATTGCATTAAAAACGGCTTTAAAATAAATCCAATTATATTTGCTGATACCTGCAGAAACCCTGTTTTGGGCATGTTGATGTAATCAGTGAGGAATTTTACATTTCCAGAAACCTTTGTCTACATCTGTCTTAGGTCTCCATGGAAAGGTTTGCCAGAGTTAACGAACGAGAATGGCCAGCACTGCCCGTTTAGCTGTGAGACTCAAGCATGGTCTTTGGCTTCTCTGCTGGAAGTACTGTATGACTTCTAGAAAACTTCTGCAAGGCCATTTCCAACATCTCTTTTACTCTGTGCTACAGTTGAAAGGAGTATGTTAAATTGTTTTGGCTGTTTAATCCAAATAATCCCTATCTAATTGTCAAGGTCCACATACACACTGAAAGGCCTGAGCCACTCCAGACTCACTGCCTCTTCCCATTTTAATTGAAAACAGTTGCCTCTGTCCCAGAACATGGCAAAGAAGTTGCCGTGCATCTAATTTTCTGAACATACAATGCCACAATTTCTGTGTGAACACTCATATGCCATCATCAGTGAGAAATAGAAACTGAATATAACAGAACAAAATAGAAAGCGTTTGTTGTCATTGTATACAGAGCTGCCAAATTTTACGGAATGTCTGTATTTTGTTACAGTAATCACCTGATTCCGAAACATATCCAGAACGATGACCGTTCTGGATATTTAAAAAAAATAATCGCCAAGTCCATTCTGTGTTCATGACAATTTTGAACACATGTGCTGTTTACGGTTGCTTTAATCATTCAACAGTGCATAAGAAATCTTATTGTGCATTACCGGCAGTGATTCTAAACCGGGGTCTCATGACTTGATATTGGGTAGTGTTTTCTTTTTCATGTGCGCTGGGTCCGAAGATTAACCTGACTGTAAATTCAAGGCAGATGTGCATACCCATTAATCTAATTATGTGTCAATACAAATTTTGTTCATTGATCCAATATCATCGAATGTTTTTCGACACAATAATCACAACACTTTACCCTCAGACTTGATGTCTGTCAAGCCATGTGTTGCAACAAGCGTGTCTCATTTATTAATAGCTAGCAAGCTAAGCTATGCAAGCTAAGCAAGCTTGAAAGGCTTCGACCACGTATAGCCAAAAACGAGTTCATCCAGGACCAATTTAATGGACAACGTTTTACACGATGAAAGTAGTGATCTGGCTTCATTTGACCGGCTTCATTCGTATCTCATTGAGCTGCGCATTTGTGCATGTAATGTTTTTTCATCAGGGTTCCTAGAAGGTTGCAAACCGTCGCAAAAGGTTGCAAGCATATTTTCTTGTCGCAAAGAAATTTAACATGTTAAAATGCCTGCACCAAGAAAACCTGTTTTAGACCATTAAAACTGTTGCAGATTGTCTGACGAACACCTTTGCTACCGTTTGCGACCTTGAACGAACCCTGACAAAAAATCTACATTCAGCCCACGCGCACTCACCAACCTCTGCAGCCCCAATTAATAATAAAAAGTTACAGGTTTAAATTGAATCAATGGCTAAAAGGAAGGAAGCCATTGATCCTGTGTGCCGTCTAAGGAGAGTGGTCACACTCTCCTGAGCCTCTTCATTTTGCCTCACTGAGATGGGAGAACCACAGAAAGAGTGGTGAGTGAGAGGGCTGATGCACAGACAGACTGCCAGGCTAATAGTCACACCAAAGGTTAACTTTGTGGTTTTTTGATCTAGGAAGCCAGAGGTAGCAGAAAGAACGGGAAAGCAAAAGTAAATATGCATGCACAAAGGCAAAAATAGAGCATTCACATAACGACGGACACATAACGGCAGAATATCTCGATATAGTGCAACATTACCTTGACCCTAATTGCTTTATACCATACAGATGTGTATATGATAAAAAATAAAACAAATTCCGTACTGCAAGTGAATTACCCGTCAAATTTGTGTTCACACATTTAGATCAGATGTCCTCATTAGTCCTTTGTCCATTGTTGTCCTTCACTTTTGCTCTGTTACTTTTAACTGTACTACTAGCCATTTGTAGCAGCTTTTATGCTCACACAACCTAATGAAAAAGTCACCCAAATTCACCTGTACTGTATTCAAGAATGCATTAAAAAAATTGATAAATACTGCCGTTGTGCCTATTTTCCATTCCCCTAATTCCAGGAAATGTATTTAAACATGCTGTCCACTGCATACTTTACATCTACTCATATTCTCCCGTCCAGAATTCTGACACACCCACCCTTCTTAACCAAGCAATGGCTGTGTCCAAATCCACAGGCCGGATCCTCCAGAGGACAATTCGCAGGTCACGTCCTTCGAAGCCCTCAAAAAAGGCTTCTCCCCATATAGCCTCTTCGTGTGCGTGGCAAATTTGGACATTAATTAATTACAGTGAAAATTCTCTACAACAAAACCTACATGAGCGAAAATACCCCCTAGTGTGAAATTTTTTTAATGAAAGCCATTTCCACTTTTCTGCTCACCCTACAACGAAAAGTCCCCCTGTTCCATTATACGAAATATTTTTCTCTGCTCTTGCCTTGCAACGAGATTCACTACAACGAAAACAAGCCTTCCCGCAAAAGTCTAATCCAACCTCAGCATGCCACAGCGACCTCTACTGCTTCGTTCGCAAACGGCAACAGCAACCACCACACTGGTTTACATATGCGCCGTAGTACAGGAAGTATTTGTTTCAGACGCAGCACGAACGTTGCAATGCTAAAATGGCGACAAAACGGACCTTTGCATACCAAGGAGTTAAGAAAATAAAAGCTTTAACGCTTGAAGAGAGGATAAAGGTAATCAAAATGAAAGATGGAGGAAGCAAAATAAAAGACATTATGCAAGAAATTGATGTAAGTGAAATTAAAGCTGATCGTAAATTTCGTAATTTCTTTCCCTTTTTTTCTCTTTACGCTGGCTATATGAAGTGTTGAATAAGTGTATGCTCATACTTATGCACTATTGGAATAAAAATCAAAAGTACACATTTTTTGTGTATGTTCGTGTTTACGTCTGACATAAAATTTGCTTCAGTGAAAAGTCTCCTGTTGTGAAAAATTTCTTGCTGCAAACATGATTTCGTTGTAGAGGAGTTTCACTGTATGATCTTTAATTAATTGATCTAATTAATCTATATTTTAACTTCACCTAAAAATTGCTAAGAAAACCACTATTTTTATTTAAATTCATTACATTTTTGAGGCAGATCACATCATTGAGACATCACCATGTGGCATTATAAAGTCTTTTATTGTTTTTAAACAGACTTGAACAGATGCAATCCTAGCCATTTACCTTCTGCTGTATTTGAAACGAGTCCCAAGTCACACCTGCAACCTTTATTCACACTTTTTTTTCACTTTATTCACACTTTTTTCACTTCCGGGTTGAGTGAACGCTGGCGCGTCTGGCTGCCGCTGCTCACCCGCAATTACCGGTATTCTTTTTTAGCGTTTTTTTTTTCACGGTTTACTCTCGTCATGGGAGAACCCCTACACTCCTTCGTTGTAGTTTTGGACTGTCAGTCGTCGCACGGTTGGCCTCGGTCGCGGCGTCCTGCCTGTTCGGCTGTCGGACGAGGCTTCGTGCCTTCTCCACCCCTCTGCGGTGGGGGATCGACGGGGCCTGTGTCTGGGCTATGCTGCTGTGGACCGCCTTGTCGCTCCGCCGTCTGCCCGTGGGGGGACTGCTACGGTGCTCGGTGGCGGGGCTTCTTGCGCTCCGCTTCCGGTGGTCGGGCTCCCCGCCTGCGCTGCACCGCTTCCCGGGCGTCGCTCCTCGTCCTTCCCGGAGGTGCATCCGCCACGGATCTCGTCGGGGCTTCCACCTCGATGGCTCCAGGGGAATGCCCTCCTTTTGGTCGTCCTCCCGCCGGCCACGCAGAGACAACGGCAGAAACGGCTGCCGATCCGCGGACCACGGCGTGTTGGCCGGCCTGGCTGGGTCGGCTAATGCTCCTCGCGACGGCGATGTTGCCGGCGTCAACTATTTAAAATCGCATATTCAGTTTAAATTAATTTCTCCTTTTATTATTTATAATTTTATCTGTGGTTTTATTGTTCTTGTTTTGACTGTAAAGTGTCCTTGAGTGTTTTGAAAGGCGCTTATAAATTAAATGTATTATTATTATTATTATTATTTAGTTTCGACCACCAGGGGAATATCAATGTTTTTTTTTTTTTGTAAATCTCCAAATAATTACAAAATAAAAATAAAATAGAATACCAGGTCCATAAAAAGTGCTTAGGTTAACATATCAAAAACAGTAAGAACACTTTTCTGAGCAATACAAGTACTGAACTTGCTTCAGATAATAAAAAAATTAATCAAACAGACCCTTAAATCACAGTGCTATCAGTTAGCATTTCAGAAATAACACTGTTCATCATTACAAAATAAAGTGCTGAAATAAACATCAATCACTTCTAGTAGGCTACAGAGGACACCGGAGCTATGCTGACTTCATGCCTTGTTCACGGGGTGTTCTCCTCGAGTTTAGTTTGCCAAAGAGCTTTGCTATGGCTCGCTCTATTGCTTTCGATGCTAACGTTAGCTGTGGCTGCGCTCGCGACTGGGTGCTTTGCATTGATGTGGTGGGCTAAACCTGAGCCGCTTCAGTGGTAAGAAAACTCCTTCCAAATTAGGCACAACACTACCTGTCACAAGTGGTGGTGGTGGAGGACCCCAAAAAGCATGCAGGGGGAGGAGCAGTGTAAACTTGACAAAATGTATTAATCAAAACACTGAGAAAACTAAATCCAGAAAAAGATAGTCCTGGAAAACAACAAGAATCTAGTGATGGTTCCGGCAACACCGATGTGTCGACGCATGCGTCAAGCTCACAGAGCAATCCACGTGTCGTGCGTGTGCTGCTTCGTGACGATCACGTGACCAACACATGAACTGCGTCGACACAATCCAGGCTGCGTCAACTCAGTCCAGGCTGCATCGACTCAGTCCAGCCTGCGTCAACGCCGCAAAAGCCCGGCAAACTGTTTATAAGGAAGTGCGTCAAGCGATGCCGCCTGCCGAAACAAGCCAGACCTCATCCTGGCTCGAATTAAAATATATATTTGGGCAAAAAGGAAAACACACAGATTATCAGAGAAACATGTCCGTCTGACTTTGAGCGTTGTGTCGGCTAGGCTAGTTTAGCTGTTGTTGTAGTTCAAAGCTTCTTTGATATGTGACGTGGGTTGCGTCGGCGCCGTGCGTACGTGCTCGCGCTCACGCATGCACAGCAGAGCGCAGCGGACTATCGACTGCTGAGCCGCGCTTCACTCGAGTGATGTTGCTACAGTACGTGCATATTATGGAGCAGCTCCCGGAGAAACGTAAATTGTCCGCCGTGTAGAGCCATTTTATAATAATAATAATAATAATACATTTTATTTATAAGCGCCTTTCAAGACACCCAAGGACACTTTACAATCAGGAACAAAGACAACAAAACACCAAACGGGTTGAGCAGCGGCAGCCAAACGCGCCAGCGTTCACTCAGCCTGGAAGTCGGAAGAAACCACAAGGGAGGGAGAAGGGGGGGAAAAAAAACACGCTCGAACTATCCTGATTTTGAGGATAGTTTGAGCTAGGCAAAAAAAAACTCCAGCACAAGCATATGACAATTACAACAGGTCACAAGACATAAACAATGAAGGCGGTGGTACAAGGGAGTGTATGCGCATGTGATTTTCTGGTTGTGTGGGCGTGTCAGACCACAGCTGCTACGTCAAGGTCACCTCATGGAGACAGCCCTGGCTTATCAGTCTATGGCCGAGAAGGAGGGGGTGATGGTAGGGCACTAGCTTCCATGCGTACTTTCATCAGGGGAAGGTCGAGATAGCAGATGTTTTGGTGGCAGGCTGCCCATCAATTCCAGACAGCCTTGAATGTCTGTGGCTTGTGTCTCCAAATGGCGTCGATCAGCCAAATCCACGATTTCTTTCAATATTTGAGCACGAATTCCAGTTTCACCAAGTTGTTGCCCACCTTGCAGTGCCGCTCGAAAGCCGCATCAGTTTGCGGTTGAGCACAGTCTGAGTCTGAGTGTTGGACATCCGCACTTTGCCATCCCTAGACCGGCAGCCTCTTCCAATAGAGCCGCTCCCGTCGGTTGAATTTTTCGATAGATCAGGAAACTGCTAACACCAAACAGCAGCATACCTGTTATCAGAAGGAATGGTGTGTGCTGCCAGGACAGGAAGGAGTGGTGGCCGCAGGATGTGTGCTGTCTGAATTGGGAGGGATGGCGGCAGCAGGACTTGCACCACCTGAACGGGAACAGGCAACAGCTGTGAGATGTGCACCACTGGAGCCAGGTGGTAATGGGATCAGGCCTATGGTCCTGCAGTGTCCATTTTTGGTGGGATCGTTCTGTCATGTTTGTCCGATGGTGCAGAACCCAAAAAAGCAGGGAGGCAGGAAAAACAGGGTGTACTGAACAAAGTACAGTATAGTGACAAAAACCCAAGGGCACACTGGAAACACTTAATCAAAATCACAAAGTCCTGAAAAACCCATTAACTCAAAGTAACAACAAACAAAAAAAACATGATAGTGGCGCGACGATCTGACCGCAAGTGGTCGACGTGGCAGTCCTTTTAACTGAAAAGAACTAATGACATGATGACCAACAGGCATGACGCTGGAGGAGAAGCCCTCTAATGCCACCTGTTGGTCACAAACGGAACAAAAGCATGACATCGCTGATGCAATTGCTGCATTTGAAAAGATGCAAAGTGTGTCCTACTGGCAGAGAGAACCTTAAAAGCAGCCTAGAAACAGGTGACTCTCCCCGATAACCCTGCTCTGAGGGTTAAATTATGTCACATTTATTTTTATAGCCCTTAACCACAAACAGTTTCAAAGGGTTTCACTGGTCCACAGTTGACAAGTATTCACGACATCCCCTGACCTTTACCCCCAGGAGGACGAGGAAAAACTAAAAGAAAAAACCTTTTCTGGTGAAAGATGAGAAACCTTGAGAAGGGGCCGCAGATGGGACAATCCCCCTATGACCAGGATGCAATGGATGTGAGTGGGCAACATTTGACACAATATTTTACCATACAATGTTAGTTACAATGATATAAAAGCCACTTAACAAGATGAAAAAGCTGCAGGGAGACATCTTCGGATAGGTGGGTCCCCATCAGAATCTGGCCCAGTTGATCAATGAAGAAATCTTCATAGCAGCGCCTCCGAGTGGTCGACCCAGCTCTTGTCCACCTCAGTTAGTGAAAATCATGTCCATAACAATCAGAGCAGAATCCGTAAAGTGACATCCAATTGGGTCATCGTCCCCTAGCCCCCTCTCCAAATCAAGGAGGAGGGGGGAAGGACGAACAGGGGAAGCAGCAGTACAAACAGGCAACATATAGTTCAACAAAATGCAAGAGTAAACAAATAAGCCCTAAGTTGGGTTTGAAACATTTCAACTGAAGTAGCTGCTCTAATTTTTATGTGGGTAAGGCATTCCAGAACACTGGAGCCCCAATAGAAAACGCTCGAGAATCTGCAAACTTCATTTTGGCTCTCAGAATCAAATGTTTTGAACGAAGAGTTCAGGACAGAACATACAGTGTCACTAAGTCAACGAGGTGCTAAACCATGTACTACTTTATAAGTATGTAGCTAAACCTTGAAATCGCATCTCAAATGAATTGGAAGCTAATTCAAGTTGGCTAGTATCGGACGGGGAAATGTGATCGAACTTCCTCGTGCTTGTCGGGAGTCTGGCTGCAGGATTTTGTACTAACTGCAAGCTTTTAACACTGGACATGGGAAGACCAGAGAGCAATACGTCATTACGGCGAGAGGTAACAAATGCATGAATTATAATTTCTGCGTCACTAAGATATAAAATGGGATGTATCTTAGCGATATTGCGGAGGCGAAAAAAAGTGCAGTTCTACTTATATTTTTAATGTGCATTTGAAAAGAGAACGTTGAAACAAATATAATACAGAGATTGCCGACTGAATCTCTTCGGGTAATAGTCCGTTTATCGAGGCTAAGAGGAGTGTCCTTGAGTAGGTCCTGATGCCGAGTAGGGTCAATAATCATCATCTTAGTTTTATTGAGGTTAAGAAGTAAAAAAATTAAAAGACACCCATTGTTTGATCCCAGGGCGGCCCGGTAGTCCAGTGGTTAGCACATCGGCTTCACAGTGCAGAGGTACCGGGTTCGAATCCAGCTCCGGCCTCCCTGTGTGGAGTTTGCATGTTCTCCCCGGGCCTGCGTGGGTTTTCTCCGGGTGCTCCGGTTTCCTCCCACATTCCAAAAACATGCATGGCAGGCTGATTGTGCACTCTAAATTGTCCCTAGGTGTGAGTGTGAGCGTGAATGATTGTTCGTCTCTGTGTGCCCTGCGATTGGCTGGCGACTGATTCAGGGTGTCTCCCGCCTACTGCCCGAAGACGGCTGGGATAGGCTCCAGCACCCCCCGCGACCCTAGTGAGGATCAAGCGGTTCGGAAAATGAATGAATGAATGAATGTTTGATCCCAGCAAAGTACGCCTCCATATTACAGCAACAGGCCCGGCGTTAGTTATTTCTAATGGTATATTAGAAATATACCATTAGACCTTCACGTTCCTGGGAATCACAGTCTCCCAGGACATGAAGTGGGAGGTCAACATCAACTCCATCCTGAAAAGGGCCCAGCAGAGGATGTACTTCCTGAGGCTGCTGAGGAAGCATGGCCTGCCACAGGACGTGCTACGTCAGTTCTACACGGCAGTCATCGAATCAATCCTGTGTTCTTCTATCACGGTTTGGTTTGGGGCCGCCACAAAAATGGACAAAATCCGACTTCAACGGACAGTTAGGGCGGCGGAAAAAATCATTGGCACCGCCCTACCCACACTTGAGGACTTGCACACTGCAAGAATCAAAACAAGGGCACGGAAAATCCTACTGGATCCACCGCACCCTGCCCACCACCTTTTCCAGCTACTCCCCTCAGGCAGGCGCTTCCAATCCATGCGCACCAAATCCAGCAGACACTTACACAGCTTCTTCCCTCTAGCCATTCACTCCCTAAACAGTCACTGATTTATACTCCACCGCACCAGACACTTTAAAGCACTCAAGGACATCTGCATAATTGCACACTTCTTGTAAACAAATACTGCTACTGGTCACTTTAAAATGGTTCAATGATTTTCTGCACCAACTGTTATAGTATTGTATTCTACCACTGATCATTTTAGCTCTGCTTAATACTTTGCACTTTGTCTCACAGTTGTCACTGGGTGGTACTACCGCACTACGGTTCACTACATTACGAAATGTCCTTTCATACTATTTGTCATGTCCTTGTTTATGATGATACTAATGCAGCGTGTTATACCGGAGTCAAATTCCTTGTGTGTTCTACATACTTGGCCAATAAAGATGATTCTGATTCTGATTCTGATATAGTTGGGTATCATCAGCATCACAATGAAAACGAATGTCATTTTATGTATGATTTCACCAATCGGTAGCATGTAAATGCTGAACAATAGATGGCCAAGTACCGATTCCTGTGGGACTCCACATGTGAGATTACAAAATCAATGCTTGCTCTAATAACAAACTTGGTCACGATATCGCCCCGAGCCCAAGACAACCAAATAAATATTTAACAGTTTGGCACAGCTCTGTCGACGCACCCACACCACAGTTTTTTGTTGTTGTCATGCATGCCACTGCACGCATGTGGAGCAAAATATAGCCAAGCCAGACACCATGGCACATGATCATGCCCTTTTATGAAGTCAAAAATGGAGAAAGGAACTAACATTAGTAAGCCACCAACGAAAAAGAGCTTATGTACAGGAATGATTCGGAAAGTCAGTATTTCTGGGTAGCAGGGGTCAAGGGGGTGACTGAGAGTGCTTTGTGACTTTTACAACACGACTTTTTTCAATTGCACATGGAGGGGAATGCGATGTCAAACGAGAACATCAGGTGTGCCGTGAAATTGTCCAAAATCAGTAATTTGAATGAAAAATTACTTCTTTTATTAAAAAAACAAAAACAAAAACAAAACAATGGAGGCGGCATGGTGGATGACTGGTGAGCTTGTCGGCCTGACACGGCAGAGGTCGTGGGTTAAATTCTGGCTCCGGTTTTCCTGTGTGGAGTTTGCATGTTCCCCCCATGCCTGTGTGGGTGTTCTGTACTTCGGTTCCTCCCACATTCCAAAAACATGCATGGCAGATTAATGGGACCTTCTAAATTGTTTCCAGGTTTGCGTGTGAGCATGTATGGTTATTCGTCTATGTGTTCCTTGCGATTGGCTGGCAACCGGTTCAGCGTGTCCCCCGCCTACTGCCCGAAGACAGCTGGGATAGGCTCCGGCACCCCCGCGACCCTAGTGAGGATAAAGCGGTTCGGAAAATGGATGGATGGATATATACACACACACACACACACACATATATATTGTCAGGTTTATCAATTTGACATCTAGACATAAAACAAAAGGAGGAGACAGGAGACTCAATTCTGGTACCAGGAGGGAACGAAGAGAAGCATTAGGTTTCAGTTTTCTGCACGTCACCCCTAACGATCTCCTCCTTCACCCCCTCATTTATTGGGAAATCTGCTACATAGGTGTGTCCAACCTAAAGGGTGGGGGCTGTTGAAGACACACTGAACTTGTTTGACTGTGTGTGTGTATGTGAGTGTAAATTACGTACATGTGTGCAATTGTTACAAAAACATCACGATGCAGCTGGTGTTGATGGGTCCATCCATTGTCCAACCTTGCTCCTGTTTAGTCTTAACACTTATCTCGTCCCAACCACGTCCTCGAAAAGGTGGTTGCGTCCCTAAATTGCCACACAGTGCACTAAGCATTCTTGATTATGAATGTGAGTATATAAAGGTTAATATATAATGATTAAGAAGTATTATTTCTTTATTAAAAGCATAAGCGTTCTTCATTGCAGGCATAGTCAATTAATGATTGCAGGCATAAGCGTTCTTCTTTGCAAGCATAATCAAGTTATCATTGCAGGCATAAGCGTTCTTCTTTGCGAGCATAATAAATCAATCAATAAATATCACAAATAAATATCAATATAACATTAATCATAACATTAATAATAAGCAAATGTATGATATCTAAAAATAATCAATCTATCATATATATATATACAGTATATATATATATATATATATATATATATATATATATATATATACTGTATATATATACTGTATATATATAGAGAGAGAAACCTCTCTCTCTCTCTCTCTCTCTCTCTCTCTATATATATATATATATATACACACACACACACACACACACGCATACACATATACTGTATTATCTCTCCATCAATTTTCTAATCTGTTTATCCTCACGAGGGTTGCGGGCCTGCCAGAGCCCATCCCAGCCATCATCGGCCAGTAGGCGGTAGAGGTAAGATCTTAAGCCCGAGCCCGACCCGAAAATGTCAATCATTGCATTGGGTCGGGTTGGGCTGGGCTTCTCTCTCGCTGACTTTTTTTTTTTACTAAATATATGTTTATAAAACTGTCTACTAAAACGATGTGTGGATACTAAACAAAATAATACTTTAGTGTAATTGCTATTTAACTACTAAACAGGAGCCGTAGACTCAGACACTTTAAGACTTAAAGTGCCGTGCTAGATTCTGAAGGACGCACTGCTGCTGTGATTTATGGCCCACTTTTCAACCCATCAAAATGACGGAAGGCCTTAAATTTTTCTCGTCAACTTTAAAAAAAAAAAAATCCGTCAATGATAGAAAATTTTCTGTTAATGTACCCTCTGCAGAAACAGAAATATAAAAGATGTAAATTTTTATACAGTGTTGTTTAACTTAGATTTCGTTACAAAAGACAGGCTTTAATTTGTTATCATAAATCACCCCTCCCCCTCCCGAGTCCTCACAAATAAAATATGACATTTCGGCTTTGTTCGGGGCTCGGGCCTGCAAATCAAGTTAATTGGTCGGCCCGGGGGCGGCCCGGTAGTCCAGTGGTTAGCACGTCGGCTTCACAGTGCAGAGGTACCGGGTTCGATTCCAGCTCCGGCCTCCCTGTGTGGAGTTTGCATGTTCTCCCCGGGCCTGCGTGGGTTTTCTCCGGGTGCTCCGGTTTCCTCCCACATTCCAAAAACGTGCATGGCAGGCTGATTGGACACTCTAAATTGTCCTTAGGTGTGAGTGTGGGCGTGGATGGTTGTTCGTCTCTGTGTGCCCTGCGATTGGCTGGCAACTGATTCAGGGTGTCCCCCGCCTACTGCCCGAAGACAGCTGGGATAGGCTCCAGCACCCCCCGCGACCCTAGTGAGGATCAAGTGGTTCGGAAAATGGATGGATGGTCGGCCCGGGTCGGGTCGGGCTGGATTTTTAACCCTAACCCTAACCCTAACCTCTAGTAGGCGGGGGTTGCCCTGAACTGGTTGCCAGACAATCAGATTCAGGAAACTTTATTTATTCCCATGGGGTAGTTAGGACTTAACAGGCACACTCTGCACAAGAAACATGAAAAACAATGACGAACATGGGATACAGTGCAAAGGGCCTGTCGGTACTATCTATCTATCTATCTATCTATCTATCTATCTATCTATCTATCTATCTATCTATCTATCTATCTCTCTATCTCTCTATCTCT
Organism: Hippocampus abdominalis; assembly: GCA_018466805.1. Taxonomy (NCBI): domain Eukaryota; kingdom Metazoa; phylum Chordata; class Actinopteri; order Syngnathiformes; family Syngnathidae; genus Hippocampus; species Hippocampus abdominalis. The sequence goes on from CM031708.1 coordinate 505,864, forward strand.
CTATCTATCTATCTATCTATCTATCTATCTATCTATCTATCTATCTATCTATCTATCTATCTATCTATCCATCCATCCATCCATCCATCCATCTATCCATCTATCCATCTATCTATTTATACACAACAGCACATTTGACAATGAAGTTGTATTCAATCACAACAACTACATGACTACCAATTCAATGATACATGAGAGGGAAGGGTCATGTTTTTTTTTTTTACCATTTATGCCAATGTATGTGTTAATTTATATCAACATGGAAATTACCTTTTCATTTTAGTTCATATATTTGTTTTTAATATTGTAGTTTTGTAATGCACCCGTATGTGGTTAAGATGAAATGTCACTTTCCTCTCTTATCTTGAGCGCATGGTCAACGCTCCATTTCACAAGGTGGCGACAATGCACACAAGTGCTTCCCAACCACCAGTTTCACAGGAGAAGGAGAACGAGGAGGCGGGTGAGGAAGAGGAGAAGAAGAAGAAGAAGTCCTGGTACTCCCCCTCGGCCATATTGCATTCATCAAAACTGTTCGCTCGACCTGTACCTTCAGGTATGTAGGGAGACGTTCTTATTGCAGATAAACTACGAGTTTTTTGCAAGAATGTTCGTGTCATATATTCTTTGCGTGGGTATTTACAACAGTCAAAATGTTGGAGTCGATGTCGGAAATTCATACTCGTGGTTGATGGCTAAAATAATGTCGGGCACTGTTGTTGTTTTCTGTCACAACGACTAGTGAATCTCTCGGCACGTTTGTGATGCTGACTTTTCACTTGAAAACATTTTGGTTTATATGGTGGCCTGCTCAATGTAACACGATTCATCAAATGTTTCCTGGCGTCGAGCTCCTTGATTGACTTTCACGTCTCCAATATTAGGATCCAGACTTGGCCCAACGTCAAAGGTGGTTAGCATTAGCCATTTTACGACAGTGATTATTTTGCCGTGAACGGCTCTGATTGGTCAATCGCTGGAGTGAGGAATCCTTGGCCTGCTTTGACTCGGCTATTTTACCGTAGCAGACAATTGTTGGATTGGAATCATATGTTAGCCCATCCGCCATATTGTATGTGGCCTTAATATTAGATATAAATTTGTCAAATATCTTTAAACTGAGCTAGGATAACATCATACATTCAATAGCAATAATGTATGGGGCAAAGTAATTGCCGTAATCGAACCCCGTACCTCTAAACTGTGAGGCCGACGTACTAACCGGTCGACCTCCGGGCCGCCATCTCTCAACCGGCTCAGCAAATAAGAGATTGTACTGTACTTTGTTAGAGTGTCATGATGTACAACCAGTCTTATTACTGATTAGGGCTGAACAGTATGGCTTTTTAAAAAAAGTGATATTCATATTAAATCATCTCTATCGATACAATATGATTGAGTTCAGTGAAAACAAAGCATTGGCCAGACAAAAAGATTATAATGCAGAAAGCTGTGGGAAGTGAAGCCTTATTTATTAGAACTTGCTGCCAGTTGTTTGTAATTAGCTGGTTTCAGTTGTCAATCCTTGGCAAGCATGAAATAGGGTTTGTGGTTGGCTGGCCTTAGCTGTCCATTTAGCTCATTTCATGCCAAACCATAGAAATAGATTTGCAAAAACACGATCATTTAGTGCCAAAATGTAAAAATACGTTTTTGGTGTTTTTTCATTAAAAATAAGTACTTGAGGGCTTCGCGCAGCTCCTTTAATAAGTTATTTAATAATATGTTAAGGATATTGTTGAATAGCATTTATACACCTTTTGTTCCAAATCTTGCCTGCAAATTTAAGCAATAATAGTCACCTTGAGGCACATACCTAACCACACCTGTCAATGCTTTTTTTTTTTAGTTTTATGGCAATGACTCAAACCATTCAGACCAATGGCGTCCAACCCCTCAGTAAGACCTGGGAGTTGAGCCTCTATGAACTACAGAGAACTCCACAGGTAAAATGTTTTATTTATTAGAATGTATTTTTGAGACTATATATTTGATTTCTAATCCTAAAACTGATTTGTGTAATGTAATAGGCAGAGCTGTGCAATGTAATCATAATAATGGTCAGCATTGTTTCCTATTCTCCAGGTGTGATTGTGAATTAATGTTTTGTTTTGTTTTTTTCGCACAGGAAGCTATAACAGATGGCTTGGAGATTGCAGTTTCGCCCAGGTCATTACACAGTGAACTAATGTGTCCGATTTGTCTGGATATGCTGAAAAACACAATGACAACCAAAGAATGCCTGCACCGTTTCTGTGCCGAGTGCATTATCACAGCTTTGCGATCTGGGTAAGTACGGATATGTATTTTTAAATTTTATTCTTGTTGCTTATTCAATGTACAGGTAACCCTTGCTGTTTGCGAGAGGTAACTTTATATCCCAATAACAATACAGATAGACTTCTAGTATTTTTTCTTGAAAGTACATGACGTAAATGGCCATTTTTTATGACCTTTTCACCATTTGTTCATAAAATACATGTTTTGGATGGAACACAATAAAATGATAGGGCTCGAAACATGAATGCTTGTTTGGTTTTATCAAAAACAATGATGAATTTGATAACTGATTTGTTGTCTATTAATCAGCGCCCCACGAATATCTTTTCAGCGATTTATTTATTTATTTTTTTAACAGCCAGTTTATTTTCTTGGTCCTGTGATATTTGTCATTTTAGCAATAAAGAATGTCCTACATGTCGCAAGAAGTTGGTTTCCAAGAGGTCGCTGCGTCCAGACCCAAATTTTGATGCCCTGATAAGTAAGTTTACTATTCAATACATCATTTGGTTGTTGACTGTAGAAAAACAGTGGAGGAGTTGTGTGAAATTCACTGCTTCCCATTATGTTATGCAAATATTACATTGAATGACTCTTGAGCTCAATAGTTGATTTAAGGTAGCCGTCATTACTTTTGGTATTTGCTCGTCATCACTCATACTTCCCAAAAGATAATGCTGTACACAGGGTTCTACGTTAAGCCTTTTCAGGTGTTGTGTGGACCTTCCAGAACCACCACTGACCCTGTATATCGCTGGGGTTGGGCTCATATTTTAGAATTTGGTAATTTTAATGTTTTCAAAAATCTATGCTATTGTTATGTAGTGAAATATTTACTCACATATTTAGTTCAATATTTAGTCAGTTAGTTTTGATTGTTGAGAATGACTTGCTTTCTGTTATGATGCAATATCAATGATTGAACAAGCATGCGGTTTTTGGGGGGGCCACTTGAAAATCATCATGAAAGACAAATAATAAAAGATGAACTAAAATATTCTATCCCTTACATTAAAAGTGTGTTTATGAAATTTGTATGGCAGTTTGTATTATTACCCGTTTGTCCAGACTGTTTGGACACCTTGGAGAACACACAATAAGATTTTCAGATTTTTTCATCACTAGCCACTCTCATCCCTGAACTTAGTGATGTTGATAGCAGGCTAATATAGCTCATATAGATTCATTGGACATATGTTGCCTTCATTATAAGGCTTTTTATTTATTGCGGCTCCAGACATAGTTGTTTTTTGTTTATTTTGGTCCAGTTTGGCTCTTTCAACATTTTGGCTTGCCGACCCCTGGGTTAGAATTTGTACCCCCCCAACAACCATCGTCTTTCTTTTACATCTATGATATTGGGGTGCTAAACAGCGAACCACCAGGCTTCCCGCTCTGTCCATCTGTTGGTCATTGAATCTTCGTCAAAAGTACCAAGTGGTTCATGAAGCAAATTTGAAGCGTTATTGTCTCGTCATTGAAAAACTGAAAATAGATTGTGGCATCTCGTTATCACGATAACAAACGGCCTCTATCGTTATGGGAGATCTTACCCATTTTGCTCACCACGACAGCCTATTAGTTTTAAGTCAAAAAAAGAAAACACAAGTGCACATTTTCATGTGGTGTCAAAAATTATATATAGTATCATACTACGTCCTTATGCGCGGCAATTTCTATTTTTTTATGGCAGTGTTGAAAGTGACACCCTCGCAACTTCAAGACACCGTGGGATACCGTCATACCGCCCAACCCTATTTTACTGTGTCATTAGTAGCTCATGCATTGATGAAGAAGTCAGCTATTCGCGACGAGAACCAATTTGTATTGCACAACACATTGACTATCGACACGTGATACGTACGTTGAGGTAATATTCTTCAGTTTAGCACAAAGACAAGTTTACTCACACGAGCGGGGCTCTCTTGCCCGATCGGCTATGAGGGCCCCACCAGGGCTGCCGCACTACCCCCCCATCCTGAGGCGAGCGTGGAGGGAAAGAAAAAGGCCTCAGTAGATGCATCCATGCTTTATTTATTTTAATATTTGGAAAAATCACATGTTTTGGGCATAAACAAGTTAGCTTTCAGTGATTTCCATAAAATTTGGCAGCTCTGTGTTTTGCCACATAAATGCCGGACCATTTACACACACATACTTTTTTTCTTGTCTGTTTTGCTAAACTCCCGGAGACATTCCTCTTACTGTGTCACCAAGCAAAAATTACGATTGTAGTTCGTTGTATACTGTTCACTGAAGCTCAGGAAGCCAACTTAAAGCCTTAATGCCAGTGAGGGTCGAATGTTTGTATTTGTAGGTCACGAATGTTGCCTTATCATCAGGGTTCGTTCAAGGTTGCAAGCGTTCGCCAAATGTTCTTCAGACTTTAACCTATACTTGTCCAGAATTTTCTAGTGACAAGAACAACAACAGTTAAACTGTTCGTGACGAGCTGGCAGACGTTTGTGGCCTTCAACGAACCCTGACGTGAATGCATATTTGTTATCTTTGCCAGCATCCCTTGGTGGGATGCAGGCTTAAAGAAAGGGGGGAAAAAGCTATTTCTGCTGTCATTTATCCCATCAGGTAAAATTTACCCAAGCCGGGATGAGTATGAAGCACACCAGGAAAGAGTGTTGGCTCGCATTAGCAAACACAACAATCAGCAAGCACTGTCCCACAGCATAGAGGAAGGACTGAAGATACAGGCTATGACCAGGTAAAACAGCTTGACAACCTGCATTCATGTCGTCTTAAATATGGCCGGTTCTCAGACTGTATGGTCCAAAGGGTTGGTCAAACGCTGACCCACTTCGAGAGTCAATATTGTCTTCCGTTTACAATTAGTTACCTGACTTCACTGCTTTCAATATTGCAGACATACTACAGACAAAACTTGACTCATATTTTTGCTGTCGTTTGTGTGGCAATGTATTATGAGTGGTGAAAAAGAAAAGGAATAACTTTCTATTCCTTCCATTCTAGGAGACCCTTGCAGGTAAAGAAAAACATTATTGGGATGTCAAACAACTCATGAGAAATACAGTATAATTGTGAAAACATTGAACTATTCATCTCGTGATTTGAGGAAATTGTAATTTTTCATGTGTCCACTAAATTGGACTTTGTGCACCACTAGCTGTATTTTGACTGTACTGTACAGTATTGCTGCAACTTTGTTTTTGAAAATATACCATCTGCAGTAACGTTTTAACAGAAAATCCAATGAATTTTTATTATAGCAACATTTTATGGATATTAGTCTTCATATAATGGTATGGATCATTGTCCCTGTTTTATAGCGTCAGGTGCACAGCATGCGCCCAAAACTACAGGATAGTCTTACCCATAACACCATCTCCCTCAAGTGAGGATGATGTCAGTGGCAGCGATGATGAATGTTTACCAGGAAAAAAAAAATTGCAAATGGTAGCAGTAATGACAGTCTAATTGAGGATGTTGAGGAAGATGAGGATGCTGAAGAAGCTTAGGGAGCTGCGTATGTCCCAGGTGACAAAAAATACAAACGTCAAAGGCAATGAGTTTGAGGGAGACGATCCCCCTTACATTGTAGGTGAGTGGGAAGTGAGTATCGAGCGAACAGACTCAATACATTTCTTCATGCATCGATATTCTAAAAATCTGATCGATGCAGTCGTTGTGAAAAGCAGTTTCAGGCGTTTGTAATTCACAAAATTTTGCTGCCCGTAATTTCAATGTTGCCTCAAACCACAGATTTATTTATTTTGTTATCAGCCTCCTTGACTAGTTAATAATCGCTATCGACCTTGAAAACAGTGGAACAGTCCATCACTACTGAAAATGTATGTGGAACTGAACTGCATTATATTATACAGCTGATGGAAATTTGCTCATTACATTTCTTTGTCAGACTGCAGCGTGGTAAAAGACAAACAGTGGAGAATGGGAGTGGAGCTGAAGATAATGGAGACTCCTCACACTGCAGTAATGCGTCCGTCCATAGCAATCAGGTAATTTCTTATCGACAGCACTTCATAGTATTTACCAAAGGGAATGTACATTTTCACTTCTCTATTGACTAGGGAGGGATGGGCAATTAATCAAATTTAATCGTGATTTTGATGTTGGCTTCAGGATCATAGAAACATAATTGAAGAAAAACAAGGAATGTGCCAAAGGGCGCTGTGTCTGTTGGAAAGTTCCTATGTTGTGAAAGCACCTTGAATGAGTTTCTTGGGCAGCAAGCGTATGACGTGTGTTTGATTCTGCATTTCCTGTGTGTGCTATGGTGACACCCCAGTTGGTGTGTATTGTAAAACTAAACGGACAACAAAAATAATTACAGTGGCACCTCTACTTACAAAATTAATTGGTTCTGGAAGAAATTTCTCAACCCGAAACATTTCTAAGTCGAGACGCATTTTCCATGTAAATGTCCTAATTTGTTCCAAGCCCCCCAAAATTCAGACATAAATGTTTTCTGAAGCATAACAATGCATCCAAGTATGTAACAAATACATGTAACAATTACATTTTTGCACAGTAAATGAGAGCTGTGCATAATGTAAAATGAAAAAAAAAATGAATAGAGTAAAGAATAAAAATGACAGTCATTTAACGTTTAACTGCTTCCACGTTCTCTCTCAAAAGTGGTTTTTGCCTGGCGTTTTGTAAAGAACTGATCCAAGGACGATTGCTTTTGTTGGCTTTTAACAATCCTTCGAAAATGTCCAAGGCAAACATCAGCAGAGTGAGCGATCGCCCGACTGGTGAACACTTTTTCTGGGTGATTCACATTTATGTAAAACAATCGGAACACCTCCTGGGCGAATGACAAGGACACTGCATCGACACATATATAGGGGTGTTCACACGGCACACACTGGGGTAGCAGCGCAGCACCGGAGGAAATTTTGCCGTGTGAATACCCCTTCTATCTATCTTCACTCATAGACACATATGGTAGAAATCCCTCTTAGCCAATGGGATGTCAGAATGATACTCGGTAATAGCCAATGGCAGAGCAGCTATAAATATGTTGCGTTCAGGAAACTCTGAGCTGGGAATAGCAGGCCAGACTGTATTTTTACTTCATCGTATCTTGAAATTTCTTCTGTAACAAGAGGCAATATTTTCCTGTTGAGGCGTTTTGTAACTTGAAAATTTCGTATGCAGAGACGTTCATAAGTAGAGGTACCACTGTACACACATTGTTTGTAAATGAAACATGCTTTGTTTTCGAAAAATCACTGGTGCTCAGTGTTCCCTTTAAATTACCAGTGGTCTGAGCATTCACACAAACTCCCCGAGAATTCCTCGGACCACAGTGAGCAACATAAGACATGCATAAATGCATATGCCAGCCAAAACCTGAGATTGTAAAAACCCAATTACAATAAAGCTGTGACAATGTGTTAAAAATAAGTAAAAACAAAGGATCATTTCACAAAGGGATTACGAGGAATAATTAAAGTGATGGCCAGAGAAGCTATTTGCTAACATAATGTCATTTTGAAAGACCGGAATTAAAAGTGCTACCATGATGACAGGGTAAACTTCACAGAGGTCTCCCTGAAACGGCGTCAAAAATCGCTTATTGAACTTGGATCAGAAATATAGCAGTGAATTTAGTGTCTGGCAAGAAAATTAATACAAAATGTTTTTTTACACACGCACACACACACACACACACACAGCTAAAAAGGAAATGCTACGGCATCACGCACGTCAACCTGTAGGAGTGAACTAGATCAGTGTTTTTCAAACTTTTTTGAGCCAAGGCACACTTCTTTCATTGAAAAAATCTTGCGGCACACCACTAGCTGAAAATGTTTTTTAAAAAAAAATTTAAACGCTTATTTTAACAATTAACGTGTTATATTGTTACTATAACCGTTTTTAACATTGAAGAATGACGCTATAACAGCTTGAATTTGAATCAAATGACCACAAAGAAAAAAGTATTTTATAATCTTTCATATTTATTGTTTCACTGTAGTCTTGCATTCATGCGGCACAAATTCGCTTGTCTCGAGTGGTCGAAACACAAGGCAATTGGCTAGCTGTTGCTGCTCCCTAGCGGTATGGGAGGGTACATGATTACTTTCTGGGCCATAGACCCCACAGGCATACAAATTGGATATTTTACCGCGGCACACCTGACAATGTCTCGCGGCACAGCAGTGTGCCTCGGCACAGGGGTTGAAAAACACTGCCCTAGAAGATAAAACATTCATATTGAGGATCAGCGATTCTGAAAATGTGTGTATATTGAATGCATATAATATGAAGGACGTAGTTTGAGTGGTTAGCAATTACCTTAGCCGAGCCCTCAACCTCCAGCACTCTTGGGTCATGCAGCGGGACAACGATCCAAAACACTCTAGCAATCCACCTCTGAATGGCTCAAAATTAATATTTTGGAGTGGCCAAATCAAAGTCTGAATTTGAATCAAAAAAGAATTTGAGATGCTGTGGTGTGACCTTAAACGGGCAGTTCTTGCTAGAAAGCCGCTTATATGGCGGAGTTGAAACAAGAGTGGGCCAAACTTCCTCCACAGCAATGTCACACTCATCACCATTTCTCGCAAATGCTCGATTTCAGTTTTTGCTGCCAAGGATGCCACAAACCATTATTAGGCTCAGGGGGCGATTCCTTTTTTCACATAGCAACGGGTAGGTTTGGATTGTTTTATTTATTTATTTGTGCCTTTATTAATTAAATTGGCATTTAGAAACAGTATTTTGCATTTCCTCGGTTGTCTCTGTGTGATATTAAAATTGGTTTGATGAACTCAAACCTTGGTGTGTGTGATAAATATGCAAACAACACAGACATTAGGAAGGGGGCAAATACGACTTTAACGGCACTGTTTTTTACACTGTAGATAGAACATGACATATAAATATAATTACTTTGCTGAGTTACTCATTACTTTCACAAGGCGGTAACTGAGTTAGTAATTCAATCATTTAATGCATTTAATGGGCTGTACTTTGCGACGTCGCCACATCATGCAACGGCAATTCATATTTTGAATCGCCCCGAAAACAGTGGTCGAGACTCATCACTTGTGAAATGTTATGACAGGCTACAAGTGTGAATAGTGCAGCACAACCTTGCACATTTGAGTTGATCCCACCCCCACACGGCCATACGCCTACTGCAATATGCAGTGGTGTAGTTTGCGGCTATTTGGGTCTAATGGAAAAGCGCCTCATGCCTTCATGTGTCCCTTCTTCGTGCTAACTATGAATTTGAAACGATCCCGCAGGAGGCTGGTCCAAGCATAAAGCGCACCAAGACGAGTGATGACAGTGGACTTGACATGGACAATGCTGCTGAAAACGGGGGAGGTGACTCTGTGATTGACAGCGGTGCCAGTGAAATAGAATTGGTTTTCAGGCCGCATCCCACACTGATGGAAAGGGACGATGGTCACAACAGGTAAATAAAAGTTCATATCATTTGTATTATTTAAACAAGGATAATTTGGGAAAAGTTTGAGATGTATGATGCCTGTTGCCGCCACTGCACAAGAAACTGTCACGATCTCGTGTCCAGAACTTTGGAGCGCAAAGCAGCGCTAACACAAAAAATAAGAGAAAATACACTGTTTATTCAACCAATAACATAATAGTATGAGCAAATTGTTTTTGAGATTTCCGATGAGTGTTGATTTTAAATTGAGGGTTAAATACTAATCCCAGATATTTATAATTCCATTAGATTTTGAAAATGTATATTGTAATTTTGTTCAGAATTATTTTTTTAATAGAAAAACACATTGACACAGTTTTTGAAAGATTCAGCACCACGTGATTTTTATTGAACCGCTGCCTGACATTGGCCAAAGATGCAGATAGATCAGCCCCCGCTGTGGTCTCTTGGCATCGAGAACTGTATCATCCGCCTTCAGCTGGCAACTGAAGTCAGCACAGATTGTTGGCAAGCAAGTCATTTATAAAGAGACTAAACAGCAATGGCCTGAGTATGGAGCCCTGTGGAATCCATCCATCCATTTTCCGATCCGCTTTATCCTCACAAGGATCGTGGCGGGTGCTGGAGCCTATCCCAGCCGTCCTCGGGCAGTAGTCGGGGAACAGCCTGAATCGCAGGGCACACATAGTACAACAACCATCCACACTCACACCTAAGGACAATTGAGAGCGTTCAGTCAACCTGCCATGCATGTTTTCGGAAAAGGGGAGGAAACTGAAGTACCTGGAGAAAACCCATGCAGGCGCGGGAAGAATATGCAAACTCCTCAAAGGGAGGCCGGAGCCGGAATCAAACCTCTGCACTGTCAGGCCGACGCACTAACCAGTCGAGCATCGGCCCGCCGCTCTGTGGAATGACCATTTTTTATTTTTAGTAATGGAGATTTCCCTCGACCAATTTTAACACACTGAACCTTGAACTAAAGAAATGATGGAAACCAGTGTATTGTTTATTTTGTTTTATTTTTCTATCAGCTCTGTTATGGCTGAAATCATACAATCATCTGTTTTCGGTATTGGACTACAGATGTTTAAATGTCAGAGGTTGAGGTCCAAGTGGCAATGATGTTCGCCCAAATAACAGCCGTGGAGGCCCAGCCGGCAGGCATGTCAACTCAGCTTTCAGAGTTTGCTGTAGTAGTGTTAGGTTAGCTAGCAGAGGTGGTGTTCCAACTGGCGGCCAGCTAGTTGTGAGGCTGGTCCAGTTGACAACAGAGGCCCAGGTTTTAGTTCAACATCATCAATCAAGAGGACTATCACCAGGGGAGTAAAAACAATTGTGTATGGTCAACCTGTACTAAACTCTTCAACCTGTACTAACCTCTTAGCATGTCCTGACTCCATTTGGCTTGAAGCAGAGATACTTAAATTTTTCTTAGACATGTTGAGCTTAGTAGAAGAGAGAAATTATCCAAACAATGAAGAAGTAGATTGAAATCCATGCCTTTTTTCACTGAGTGGGTGACTTTCAGACCACAAGTTAGACCACACAGTACCTGCCAAACTTCATGCCAGATCATTGGCAGCCATATTAGATTTTATTTTTGTTTTTTTCTCAACCCCCCCAATCCAGCGGCCATGCTTCCATGATGAGGTGGCACGTTTGGGATAATAAACAATTGATTTCCTTTATTTTCTAGCATCGCTGATGTACAGGTTGATCTCCTCCGTTGAATATTGTTTCACAACTGTAACTGATTTTTAAAATTTTTATTTTTATGGCTAACCTTAGTTTGGTTTTCCTGTTTTTGAGGCTTACCAATGGTGTTGTTGAACTCCCCTTATTCACTTGGGTGAAGTCTTTTTTTGATTGTAAGCTTAAGTTGGTCAAACCTAATATTTTTATATCTCCCTGAATTAGTTGTGTTTTTTTCAGCCTTATAATGGCTTGCTTCACTGTTACGAACAGCTCTTTGGATCCCACCCATATTGCAAGTTGACAGCAGCAAATTACACACACTTAATTCATTCACTGCAAGTTTTTTTTTCATCCTGTCATTCAATTACAGATACAGCTTTAAGTATTTTTTATGTTGTTTTTTTTTAACGTGGTAGTGTAAGGAAAATTTTGACCTACCGGTATTTGCTCCTTTTTACGTAAATGGGATGGAAGGGAAAACACACCTGTTCCAATTCTCCCATTACTTTTGCCTCCTCAAACATGTGACGCCCATTATATATATATATATATTTTGTAATTCCTGCAGCATTGACCTGCTTATTTCAGAAGCTAATCAGAATCCTAGACGATAAATGATGTTGCTGTTTGTATCAATGTAGTGTGGAGTTTGTGCCTCGCTACATAAAGACATCTGGAAATGCAACAGTGGATCACCTGTCTAAATACCTGGCTGTCCGTCTGGCTTTGGAGGAGCTTCGAAGAAATACCGAGGCGAGTCCTGTGAATGTGGAGGCAGCTTCAGAGAAGCAATACACGATCTACATACCTACTGCAGGAAACCAGTTCACTGTGAGTACATAGACATACATACATATCAAGGCACCAGCATCTGTGTGCGCATGTGAGTGAAAATACAACCCCTTTGAAAATTATGGAATCACCAATCTCAGCAGTTCAGATGTTTCATAGGAAAAAAAGGCAGATCAGACTTGACACAAAAACAGTCATTTCAAATGGCATTCAGAAATACAAAAATGAACCCCCCACCCCAAAAAAATCTGGTCGTGAGTAACAGTTAAATTTCCATTCTCAAAACTTGCATCGGATGTCATCTGCTCATAAAAATTGTTTTATGTGTGTGACATGTACATTCCGTGCGCAACCCAGCATTAAGAAAAACAAAACAATCAGTTGGGAAATTTCACTTGATTGACATAATTTTTTACACATGCCTTACGCGCATGCACATAAAACTGGCAAAGCTAGCAGTTTCCATTTTACTCTGTCTACTCTAAGCTAAAATACAGTATGAAAATGATTAGGGGACCAAGTAAGCCAGGTATGACTATACAAAGTGAGGAGGATTTTTCAAGATGTTTCCTAATAAGATTGGATCCATCATTTGTGTATCCACAACTAAATTAATGAATTCTCTCCATAGGTTCTGAATGGTTCTTTCTCTTTGGAGCTGGTCAGTGAAAAATACTGGAAGGTGAACAAACCCATGGAACTATATTTTGCCCCTACTAAGGAACACAAGTAAAGCATAGAGACCAGTTTCATTCATGAGGTCAAGCTGTGTACTAGGACCTGTGTACACAAAGAAAAGGTGAATTGTGTCTGAAGTTAATGGGGAAAATTGATGAATCTTCCCAAATGACTCTTGTAAAAAGTTTGTAAAACTTTTGTTACATTCTCTCAAAATCAGTTGGTGTCTTTCCCCCGTAGAAATTAGCAACCAGCAGGTGCCCAACCAAGTGATAAAAGACCACTAGCAGTTGTAGATGAATAGAAGTCATTCCGTTGAAAATGGCAACATGACTCTTTCAACGATGACCTCACAGGATTCGTCTTCATGAAAGCCCCCTTCATTTGTAGCTTTACTCGGTCTTGCATTGAATTTGAAGAGTATCCCCCACCCTCCTCCCTTGTTCTTTGTGGAAAACACATACTGAAAATTTCTCAGTGTTCTTTGAATAATTTCCTGGGTTATTTTTTTTTTATGACCCCCAGTGGAGCAATCCGTGACCCTGCCACGTTCCCAACCCCCGCGAAAAGCAAGCGTCCACTGTATAGAGCCCCCTTCATTTGTAGCTTTACTTGGTCTTGCATTGAATTTGAAGAGTATCCCCCACCCTCCTCATCTCCCCTTGTTCTTTGTGGAAAACATACTGAAAATTTCTCAGTGTTCTTTGAATAATTTCCTGGGTTATTTTTTTTTTATGACCCCCAGTGGAGCAATCCGTGACCCTGCCACGTTCCCAACCCCCGCGAAAAGCAAGCGTCCACTGTATGGGCATTTACTTCTCTAAATTCCCTTTGAAATAAGTGTATAGTTTGATCAGTGAATGATTCCTGAGCTAATATGTTCTCGCATTCTGCCATGTGTAGTCAGTCGATCACTCCTTCGGTGTGCAGTTTTTGTTGTTTCCTCTATTACTGTAAACTTTTTTGTGAATTGTGTTGTATTTCTCAAAAAGAACATTTTCATCTGATGTTTCAGTGCCATTTTGTAACATTAAACTGACTTCCAAAATGTATGGTGTGTGTTTCTGTGAGGTGATATTTATGTGTGCCCATGTGTATGATGCGGCTCTTTGCAGTAACACAGTAAAAAAAAAAAAAGGCTCTTAGTCTCTGACTGGTTGGCCACCCCTGATCTAAGTTGTACCCAGCAGCAAATGTCCCAGAGGGCCAAGAAGGCTCCCCGACGCAGACTCTTTTCATCTAAAAAAAATTGTATCCATAGTGCCGAGAGTCCAGCTGACTAATGCAGAGCAAAAAGCGTCCACCTTCGCCGAGAGCCAGAACAAGAAAGGTATCAAACGTGATATCATAATTTAAAATTTTCTGGAATGGCATGCAAAAAGCGTCCACCTTCGCCGAGAGCCGGAACAAGAAAGGTATCAAACGTGATATCATAATTTAAAATTTTCTGGAATGGCATATGACAGCATGTTGAATGAAGTCGAAACATTAAGTTGACCTTTTTTTCCCTTTCCACTTCTCCTGTCAGGGGTTGCCAGTGTGTCGTCCTTTCACATCGGAACCTATCTTCTGCATCTTACTCTCTAAACACCCAACTGCCCTCATGTCTTCCATCACATCAACCTTCTTGAAAGTCTTTCTTTTGCTCTCTTTCCCAACAGCTCCCTGCTTATTACCATCTAAGGCATGGGTGCTTATACTGTAATTAGCAGGGCGGGATGCCAGCTCATATTACTGTAGCAGCTAATAGAAATGTTTATCACAGGCTATGGTGATCTTTGTTGACAGAAATGTTGAAATTTAATATTTATTGTACACATTTTTACAGCATTGGAAAACGTTAAGAATGTTTGTGTCATGTTTTACCTCCTACAGAAACCATATTAAAACAAACAATATAGTTTTTCCTTTTTCAAACATTTTTGTAAAGGCTCCAGGGAGCTGCTAGGGCACAAAGAGCAGATCATTCTTTCCTTCATTTTAGTATTCGAGAAGATTGTCGGCAGCATACAAGGATATCAGTAGCATTTTTAGTCTCATATGCTTGTTTTTGATGGTCAACTCTGATGCTTTGATGCTACTGGTTCAATAGTGAGCTTGAAAATTTTTATGGAAAGAGGTGGCAATCCTGTCTTGTCCATTTGCCCGGTGTGATGGAAGAAGACAGTACTCTGTTGGTTAGTATTTGTGCCGTAGGATTTTTGTAGATGAGTCCAACAAGTGATCCAAAAGTAGCTCGTAGATTGAATTTGGTAAGGACTTTAAAGAAATAATGCCAGTCCATTTGATCAAACACGTTTACAGCATCAAGTGTAACTATAGCCAGACCAGGGGAGAGATCTTGCATTGTGTCCACGATATTTAAAAAGGCGTCTCCTGATGAGACAATCTTGTTATATTTATTTACCGCCTTCTGTCTTTTCAGAAATATTTCCAAAACAATTTCAAAACTGTTGCAGAAGGGGACATTTTAGTGTGTTTTAGTTTCAAGGGAATTGATGTTGAGTCAGTGATTGTTTAAAACATTGTTTCATGTATCAACAAGCTTGAAAAATTGAGAGTTAAGATTTTCCATTTAAGCTAATGCTCGCAGCCAGATTTGCTTCTTAGCTTCGAGGAGAGGAGTTGAAAGGAGTCTGAATCACTCTTGGCAGTACCTACTGGCACAGGATTGCGGTCCATGAAAAAGCTGCTTTGGTGGAATGCAGGGTGGGTACAGATGCAGCAGCCGTGTCTTCTACTTCTTTAAATGTGCAAGGCAGAGCAAATCCGACTGCACCACGCAGCAGCCGCACTCCCTGCCCGGTTGTCTCTCTTGCGCAACGTGGCATTTTCTTCCTTTGACGAATCTGAGTCAGTCTCGCCATTGTCATTGGTGGATTCTAAAACAATGAAATATCCCTATGATCTCATTTCTTCTTGACTTCTGTCAGAATACTCCACTTTATCGACGACAATATGTCAACAACTATGATCTGGCGTATCAATAGCGAGTGGTAGCTGCAAGGGAAGTCTTAGTCAATGACCTGATGTCATATCGGTTGCTAAAATGACGCCTTGCAGTGAAATTAACCAGGGGGATTGCGGACATGTTGTTTTGGCAAATACAAGACTAGACACAAAGATGGGAACCCCAGATATTTATCAAACTTTACAATCATGCTCCGTTTCCCCCATCAACAACTGGAAATGTGCCAGGGGCAGATATACTTTCAAGAACACTATTAAAACAGTGAGCTAATTGCAGGTCTTCATCTAGTCCGATTACATTGCTGCCTCCATTGCTCTGGCAATCATCAGTTTGACATCTTAGTTTTTGCCTCTGCTCAGACACAACTGATTCCTCCTTCTTTTTCTTCATACGCTTCTCTTCTTTGTTGAGGAGTTTTTGCTGCTTGTTTTTCATCACGGTCTGGATGCTCTGGTAAAACCTAGAAAGCACAAGTTATTGGACTCGTGTCCACTTGAGCAAAGTTAACTGTTATCTTCGCCAAAGACTCACCTTTGAATTCGTCTTAAATTCTCTTCCATCTTTTGATTGGCTATCCCAATTAAGAAATCGACATACTCATGCGAAACCAAGAGCTTGCCTTGGCTACCGAGCGGAACTTCCAGGCTATGGGTACAGCGGACTGCCTACGGATAGAAAATACAAGACGTTAAAACTCTTTCAGTGCCATTGACCGCACGAGACGTTCAATGCATTAGAATGATGAATGATTTCTGCTCTCAACCTTGTCCAAACGCTCCCATCCATTTGACCGAATGTGCTTGGATGGTCTGCAATGTAGGATTATTCGTTGTTTCAGCCATGTATACTCGTGTCCTCCATTCCGTTCTCTTCAAGTAGTTGAACGAAACTAGAATTAACTAATTGTCACCGTTTTTTTCAATCTCGTCAGATGACCACCAACGGAAAAAATTAGGACACTTGCGAAACAAATTAATCTTCAAGCGATGTAATGTGTGTGTTTTTTTACCCCCCAAATGATCTTAAAATAAGACTAACTCGAGCTGTGAGAAGCAATCAAGGGCCCTTTCAGCCCTGTCAGTGTGGGGGTAGTGGCATGTTGGAATTTGATTTTTTTTTTTTTAATAAAGTACATTAAAAGCCATTTTGAGAAAAATGAAGAAAAATTTGAAAGTGAAATTAAAAATAGCAACTTCCTTTTGAGTAGGGCTCAGGACACTTTCTTTCGGGTTCGGTCTTGGGCTCTTATGTGCCTCCAACTTTCGGTAGATCTCGGTGAAATGTTCAACCAGGGCTGTTTCGTTAAAATTTTCCTGGCAAACAACCCGCTACCACAGCAACAGCCCTCGGCAAAATACATCTTTGCTTTTCCTTATCATCTTGAACATTTTAGGATGAAACACCTGCAAGACAATTACTTAATAGGTGATTTTGCCAAGTCGTGTGTGCAAAGTTTGAGTTTTCATGCATGACCCTCATAATTAGCGTTATCTTGGTGAACTGTGCATTGCCATGGCAACGGCATTTTGCATGTTTTAACATCATGAAGGCTGAAACACTCTTCCAAGTAAATATAAATTAGATCTGGTAATCCCGCGCTAAAACATTTACTTCCTTTACCCAGTAGGTGGCGCTACTGCTACATTGAAAAATAAATTTGTAGATGTCTTCAGGCCTGAACTTTCATTAAATAATTTGGAGAAGATAGGATCATCTGGGTCAAGTTACAGTTTATTGAAATGTATTTAAAAAAAGGAAATTTCTAGTCATCACTAGGTGGCGCAATTTGTATAAAAATCATATAGATGGCTTCACGTGGTGAATATTTATACGCATGTCAAGTTCAGGGTTTGTTTGGAGCATGTGCAGTGGAGCGATTAAATATTTCCTACTTTGTGAAAAAAGAATGATTGCGCCCAAATTTTGATGCCTCCAGAATATTTTTCCCCTGTTGTCTCAAGTAATAAAATGGCAAAGCCCAAGTTTGAAGTTATTCGGATAAATCCTCTAGAACAGGACCCCTGTTTAGATATATATATATATATATATATATATATATATATATATATATATATACGTATATACGTATATATATATATATATATATATATATATATATATATATATATATATATACGTATATACAGTGGGGCAAATAAGTATTTAGTCAACCACCAATTGTGCAAGTTCTCCTACTTGAAAAGATGAGAGAGGCCTGTAATTGTCAACATGGGTAAAGCTCAATCATGAGAGACAGCATGTGGGAAAAAAACTCAGAAAATTACATTGTTTGATTTTTAAAGAATTTATTTGCAAATCATGGTGGAAAATAAGTATTTGGTCAATGCCAAAAGTTCATCTCAATACTTTGTTATGGACCCTTTGTTGGCAATAACGGAGGCCAAACGTTTTCTGTAACTCTTCACAAGCTTTTCACTTTTGCTGGTATTTTGGCCCATTCCTCCATGCAGATCTCCTCTAGAGCAGTGATGTTTTGGGGCTGTCGTTGGGCAACACGGACTTTCAACTCCCTCCACAGATTTTCTATGGGGTTGAGATCTGGAGACTGGCTAGGCCTCTCCAGGACCTTGAAATGCTTCTTACAAAGCCACTCCTTTGTTGCCCTGGCTGTGTGTTTGGGATCATTGTCATGCTGAAAGACCCAGCCACGTCTCATCTTCAATGCCCTTGCTGATGGAAGGAGATTTTCACTCCAAATCTCTCGATACATGGCCCCATTCATTCTTTCCTTCACACAGATCAGTCGTCCTGGTCCCTTTGCAGAAAAACAAAGCATGATGTTTCCACCCCCATGCTTCACAGTGGGTATGGTGTTCTTCGGATGCAATTCAGTATTCTTTCTCCTCCAAACACGAGAACCTATGTTTCTAGCAAAAAGTTCTATTTTGGTTTCATCTGACCATAACACATTCTCCCAGTCCTCTTCCGGAGCATCTAAATGCTCTCTAGCGAATCGCAGACAGGCCTGGACGTGTACTGGCTTCAGCAGGGGGACACGTCTGGCAGTGCAGGATTTGAGTCCCTGGCGGCGCATTGTGTTACTGATTGTAGCCTTTGTTTCTGTGGTCCCAGCTCTCTGTAGGTCATTCACTAGGTCCCCCCGTGTGGTTCTGGGATTTTTGCTCACCGTTCTTGTTATCATTTTGACGCCACGGGGTGAGATCTTGCATGGAGCCCCAGATCGAGGGAGACTATCAGTGGTCTTTTATGTCTTCCATTTTCTAATAATTGCTCCCACAGTTGATTTATTTACACCAAGCGTTTCACCTATTGCATATTCAGTCTTCCCAGCCTGGTGCAGGTCTACAATTTTGTCTCTGATGTCCTTCAACAGCTCTTTGGTCTTGGCCATAGTGGAGTTTGGAGTGTGACTGACTGAGGTTGTAGACAGGTGTCTTTTATACCAATATTGAGTTAAAACAGGCGCCATTAATATAAGTAATGTGTGGAGCCTCGTTAGACCTCATTAGAAGAAGTTAGACCTCTTTGACAGCCAGAAATCTTGCTTCTTTGTAGCTGACCAAATACTTATTTTCCACCATGATTTGCAAATAAATTCTTTAAAAATCAAACAATGTAATTTTCTGAGTTTTTTCCCCACATGCTGTCTCTCATGATTGAGCTTTACCCATGTTGACAATTGCAGGCCTCTCTCATCTTTTCAAGTAGGAGAACTTAAACAATTGGTGGTTGACTAAATACAGTCAAACCTCGGTTTTCGGACGTCTCGGTTCTCGTACAATTCGGTTTTCGAACTAAAATTTCGAGTTTTTTTATGCCTCGGATGACGAACTAATTTCGGTTCTCGAACTAACTGAGCGCACTTGAATGCGTCACTTCACTCCTCTCGGCTTCGCTAGCTCGTGTAGCAACGCTACCTCGTGTAGCTTTCGCGAGGTAGCGAAGCCGAGAGGAGTTAGCAAAGCCGAAAGGAGTGAAGTGACGCTCCCTCCTGTCGCCGCGCTCCCTCGTGTCGTGTCGCTACACAGGAAGCGACCATTGTGAGCAGACGTTTTTGTATTGTTCAATAAAAAAAAGCAGACGTGTTTAGTGAGACGCTTCTGTTAGCGCGAGTGAAATCCCCCTCTTTTCATAATGGTTTGCCCTGGCAGCACAGGGGAGGGGGTGGGGGCGCACGTTTGTTTACATTTCAATGCAGCGGCACATAATGACACTCTGGTGTCCGGTGTCTCATTATTATGCAATAATCGTACAGAAACAGCTTGTGAGCAGACGAGTTTGTATTGTCTGATTAAGAATGTTTTTTTTTTAAAGCAGACGTGTTTGGTGAGAACTACGTTATATTGGACTGTTATTTTTGCATCGTGTATCAGCCCCTAATCATGGCACCAAAGAAAGCAAGTGGAAGTGGTGAACCTGGTGAAGAAAAGAGGAAAATAGGGCGCAAAACTATAGAATTTAAGAAAGATTTAATCGCAAAATATGAGTCAGGTGTGCGTGTGTCTGTGTTGGCGAAGGAGTTCGGGATGCCGAGATGCCCCGCCTACTGCCTGCTGACAGCTGGGAGAGGCGCACGCCCCACGACAGATAGAGAGAGAGATGTTCCTTCAATTTTTATGTTACTATGTTAATGTTAAAATTGGTAATCTCCCATTACATTTGTACAGTTTATGGTGTGAAGTTGTAAAAATAAGTGGTTTTAAAAAGTTGTTTTCTTGACTTTGAACGGATTAAAACATTTTACATTGATTTCAATGGGAAAAATGGTTTCGGTTTCCGAACAATTCGGTCTTCTGGAACGGATTAAGTACGAAAACCGAGGTTTGACTGTACTTATTTGCCCCACTGTGTATATATATATATATATATATGTACATATATATATATATATATGTATATATACATATATATATGTATACATATACATATATATGTATATATCAAACCATACTCATCATCTTTTTTTCTTTTCACCATCTTATTCGTTCAGGATTAGTTTTGCGCTAATGATCGAGCAGGCTTATTCAAAAGGGGGTGTTTCCGCAGCAACGGTCAACGTTGGCCAGTATTATCCAATCAAAATTGCTCCTGGAGCCAACTGCAGCCCTTACCAGGAAATGAGCAGTCAAAAAAAAAAATGGATGGATGGATTAAACAAGCGAGAATATTTAATTTTATCTGCGAGCCAGATGCAGTCATCAAAAGAGCCACCTATGGCTCGGGAGCCATAGATTCCCGACACCTGCGTTAAGAGCGTCGACCTCAAAGTACAGAGGTACAGGGTTCGTTTCCGGCTCTGTTTTCCCTGTGCCTGCGTTCCAAAAACATGCATGGCAGGTTAATGGAACACTAAATTGTCCCTAGGTGTGAGTGTGATCGCGGATGGTTGTTTGACTATACAATTGGCTGGCGACTGGTTCAGGGTGTCCCCCGCCTGCTGCACGAAAACAGCTCGGATAGGCTCCAGCTCCCGCCACAACGGTTGTGAGGATACAGCAGATCAGAAAATGGATGGATGGATGGAAGGTCAAACGTACCGAAATTTTTCCCCCACTCTAGGTGGCGCTGCAGAGCCATGTTTTTCAAAGTTTGATTAGTTTTCATGCATGTTTATGTCTCCTAAAATGTGATTCATTTTTGTTGGAAAAATAATAAAACAATTTTTTAAAAATGTCGCTGATTGTGTAGAGCAGGGCCTGTTTTCTAGCTCTCCCAGGAGCAACACACCTGATTCAAATAATCAGGATCATTCTAATGCTGCTTCAGAGCTGACTGATGAGTTGATCGTCGAGATCAGGTGTGTTGCAGCTGGGAGAGCTGGAAAACTGGCAGGACAGTAGCCCTCCAGGCTCGGAGTTGGAGACCCCTGGTGTAGAGGTATACTCGCTAGATGTGTGTGGGCAGTGTGGAATCGGTTCCCACTCAGTGAGCATGTGGGTGTGAATGGTTGTTTGGCTCTACATGTTCGCTGCGCCTAACTAATGACTAATTCAGGGTTTACCCTACTTTCCGCCCAAAGTCAGCACACACAACCCTGTTCAGGATAAGCAGTGTTGAAAATGGATGGATAGATAACAATTTCTAGAAAAAAAATAGGGACCTCACAGCAATCACTGTTGGCGCCCTTGTAATAATAGTAACAATTGCTAGAAAAGCAAAAAAGGAGCTCACAGGAGTTCCTGTTGGGTCATTAGTACTAATCATTTTGAGAAAAGCAATCGAGACTTCGCAGAAGTAATTGCTTGGGGCCTAATAATAATAAAGTTGAAAGTTTTAGAGCCCTGTGAGCTCAAATGGTTGCATCTGCCATTTCTAAAGCAATGCGGGTTTGTTTATTAAGAGTGATGCAATTTCGTTTTTGTGAATGTATCCTTACAGGCTTAGCATGTTGTAACCTTTGCTGTATATTGGGTAATACAAGTAATTGTGTTTTTTTTTATATTAGAATATTTACAGTACCATGATGATCTTCCCGGTCTTGCTCAAGGTGAGACCAGAGTTCCTGAAGCCAGACTGGACAGCTGCTGAAAGCTAAACAGAAAAGATGTGTTAATGCAACAAAAAAAAAGTTTCAAATCAAAACAAAGTTAATCTTACATTTTATGTTCGCCGAACTAGTTTTTTGCTGATGGGCTACGTGCTGATTCATGTATGTTGATGGAACAGGCGCAGTACCAAAATAATCCTGAGGGATGAACAGTTCTATTAAATGTAACAATTTTTCAAGGTCTGATGTCACACGTTTTTTATTTGATATAATCTCTGACGTCCTTTCGGGTGCATTGATGTATGTATCTCCTCTGCGGGGTAGAAATGGCCAAACACCCTTCGTGCGCCACTGTGAGAAGCCAGAAATGAACTAAAAAAGACAAAGGCGTTGATAAACAGTCGAGCTGGGCTTGACCGCTTGAGAGCTGAATTGAATGCAAGCTAGCCGGCAATTCAACATTTGCTTACTCTAAGCTAGCTGGTTTTCACACGACGCATGCAATCTTCTCTCTCTTCTCCACTCTTAACGCACTGAATTATTTTGCGATTTTCATGCAGACTGGTTTGTTGCAACCATAAGACAAGCAGCTATGATACAAGCTTCATGTGTAATTTTAGAATTTGTCATTTCAAAACGGCAGCCACTCAACAGTGAAGGCTCGATCTATTGATATATGTGCACCGACGGCCACCTGCCTCAAATGTATGTATTTTGCTTCGTCTTTCAGCCTCCGCAGCATTTCAATATGTCTTGCACAGCTTGGCAACTTGTTGCGCTGTTGGCGTTTTAACTAAGAATAACAACAACAAAAATGGCAGTTGCAGCGGTTGCATATTTTGGGGGTGATCAACGCCATCGAGTCACGAAACGTGTGACTGGCTGTGGGCTGCCATGTGACTCATAGAACCTCATTCCCCAGGCAGTTATAAGAAACATTATAGCCTACTATTAGTTTGAAATGCATAATTATTATTGATTACTCGAGCTGCAGCGCGTCGACCTCACAGTGCAGAGGTACCGGTTCAATTCCAGCTGTGGCCTTCCTGTGTGGAGCTTGCATGTGCTCCCCGGGCCCGCGTGGGTTTTCTCCAGGTACTTCGGTTTCTTCCCACATTCCAAAAACTACATGGCATGCTGATTGAACACTCAAAAATTGTCCCTAGGTGTGAGTGTGAGCGTGGATGGTTGTTCGTCTGTGTGTGCCCTACGATTGGCTGGCAACCGGTTCAGGGTGTCCCCTGCCTACTGCCCGAAGACAGCTGGGATAGGCTCCAGCACCCCCCGCGACCCTTGTGAGGATAAAGCGGATCGGAAGATGGATGGATGGATACTCGAGCCGTCTGTCGTATTTTTTTTCTTCCGGAAAACAAACCATGAAATTAGCTGGACTCTCAGCACTGTGGATAAATTTTTTTCGACACAAAGAGCACGCGGTGGGGAGCCTTCTGGCCCCTCTGGGATGTTTGCTGCTGGGCACACCTCAGATCCTTGGCAGAAGTGCAGTTTGGTTTGCTCGACTATAGTGTCTGTCGTGCAGGTGGAAAACATCTACATTATTGGTCTTTTAATAACAGGCATCCTGCAGTTTGTGATTCGGCAGTTTCCTGATTTATCGCAAAATTCCGACGGCGGGAGCCGCTTCATTGGAAGGGAACAAGCTGCCGGCTTTTCTGGATGGTTTGGGACAGGTTCTCAACACTCAAGACTCATGCGTTGACCGAACCCAATCCAGGGTTCCCACTCTTCCACTTGCTTTTTATTTATGGACCTTTTAATGACTTTTCAGGACCAATTTAGCCATTTTTTAAAGACTTTTTCTCCATTCAGCGGGGGATTCACGGTGGATTTAATGCCCGGTCAGCAATACACGAGCTGAACAGAAAGCCTCATATCACTGAGCTGGTGTTCAAATCATCGCTGCCAAAGGAAAGGCACATCTTTATTTTTAGGGGCAATCACTTAACCCTTTATTTGACATACTGTATGTCAAATTTTTACTTTGCTACCTGTATCACAGGTAGGAAAATGAAAAAAACGCTTTAATTAATTCTCAAATAAAACACACAAAGAAAAATTTAAATTGAGAAAATATACAACTTCAATTTATTTTCGAATAAACACAACACTAAGAACAGAGCTAATATTCATATGGGTCACCTGGACAGTGTTTAGAAAAATCTGGTTTCACTAACAGTAGTACTGATTGCCCATTTTAGCAGTATCCAGTATACCTGAACAGCTGAAATGCATGTCAGAAGTCTAAATCCCAAATGGTCCAACCCTATTATTTTCCCTCACATCGCCTTAAATGATCAGACATGTTTTATAATGACAAATATGTAACTGATATGACAATTAGGGAATAGCAGACAGTGACTTAGTTCTCTCCTCAATCTCTTTTGCAAGTTTTTTCTCTGCTGTGTGTGTCCGCGCGAACATGTACGCACGCGCACGTCTTTTGGTTTCACCAAACCATCCATTCACTGCCCCAGGATGGCGTCAATCTATTGTTGTTTCCCGGAATGACCCGAAGTGATCACGTGATCATCGTCGGAACTCATCGGAGACGGCGGGAAAAGCAGAGCGGGTACCAGGTCCTGCATTTTCCGACAAAATTATGAAATGGAAGGGTGGAGAAAATGACATACACAAATGAAATGAACACCGCAGGTGGACTTTTATGGATTTTAGAAGATTTCCCTGAAAATTATGGACAATTAAGTACATAAGTACATGCTAAAGTCCTGGATATAAGTTATTGTTTCAATAGAATATTTCCCAAATCTGTCTTCAATCCCTGTCGATCTTACATCATACAACATGATGGTGTGCCAGTTGCGACGACTATGTATCAGCAAATATGGTCATGATGTACCACCTCATAAAAGGGTGCAACTAAATCTGTGCAGGTGCGACTAGTTGAGAGAGAGAGAGAAAGAGAGCGAGAGAGCGGTGTTTTGTTTCGCCTATTTATTAACAACCATTTTTCTCACCATTAGCTGTGCATCCTCTAGTGTCCGGCACTGAAGATGGAGCACAAATGGCTCAAACTTCAGCACAGCAGTTCCACAAGAGCTGGCCAGAGCGGACATCTGAAACGCAAACACATACTCTGCATATATTCAAACATTCACTTAATTGAGTTGATGAACAACTTGATGGCATTTTTAAAAAAATGATACTCACCACATCATCAACTTTGCATTTTGAATGTGAGATAAAAAGCCAGACAAGATTTTTTTTCTGTACAACACAGCTTTCGGGAGCCTAAAACAGATTAATAATCAAAACAAGGAAAGAGGAGATCAGATTGTGAAACAGAATATGTGTAAGAAGTTGCATTTTCTTTTGCTTGAGCCGACTTGAAAGACTATGGTTCCTGAAAAATGAGCTCTTTATAAGTGACCGGGATAATGTGGCTAAGCTCAACAAAGAAAAAGCTCTCTAATCACGTAATTTCTTCTTAACATTTCTAAATGGTAATCAAAACTCAGAAGATGAAAGAGTGATACATTTTTCCCATTTCAAATTTTATGCTCTGATCAAAAATACAAAATGGAGAAACGGGCTACATGAGTCAATCTGATTTTTATACTTAATCGGTGGGGTCTATGTAACCTTGAAGTTTTGAAAATGAACAGACATGAGTAATAATGCGCTACATTTACGCTGTGACTCAAGTCACTGTTTGGATGAAGAAAATACATTACTTTTATAAGCGGATTTATGTTAAGAAAAAATTGTACTTTTACCCCTTTACATTAAGTTAGATTCCATTCACCACTTGCGTGAGTTTCTCCGAGTACTCCGGTTCCCTCCCACATTCCCACTTTCCCAGAACATGCATGGCAGGTTGATTGGGCACTCCAAATTGTCCCTAGGTGTGAATGTGAGTGCGAACGGTTGTTTGTCACTGTGTGCCCTGTGATTGGCTGTCAACCGGTTCAGGTGCCCCCGCGCCTACTGCCCAAAGACAGCTGGGATAGACTCCAGCACCCCCCACCCCCCTTCCCGCGACCCTTGTGAGGATTAAGCGGGTCAGAAAATGGATGGATATTTTATATTTTGGTCATTTGTACCATTTATGGGCTACTCTACCCACCTCTTACTGAGCCCCCTGTTGTTCACCCTCTACACATTTGACTGCTCTCCGACCCATCTCTCAAACACCATAATCAAGTTTGCGGATGATACGACCATGGTCGGACTCATCTCAGGGGGGAATGAGTCTGACTACAGAGACGAGGTCAACCGACTGACAGCGTGGTGCTCAGCAAACAACCTGCCACTGAACACCACAAAAACAAAAGCGATGATCCTGGACCTCAGGAAGGGGGGAGCAGACCCAGCGCCGCTTTACATTCATGGGGACTGTGTGGAAAATGTGAGCTCCACCAGGTTCCTGGGTGTGCAGCTCTCTGCGGACCTCTCCTGGACAGCCAACACCACGGCGGTGGTGAGGAAAAGCCCAGCAGCGACTCCACTTCCTGAGGAGAAGCTGCTGGTGATGTTCGACAGAGCTACAATCGAGAGCACTCTGGTTTACTGCATTCCAGCGTGGTACGCGAGGTGCTCAGCAGCAGACAGGAAAGCGCTGCAGAGGGTGATAAATCTGGCCCAGAAGGTTACTGGCTGCTCTCTTCCCAGCCTGGAGGACATTGCCAGCTTATGTTACCTCAGCAGAGCTGCCAACATCATCAAGGATGCATCCCACCCCAGCAACCACCTGTTTGTCATGTTACCCTTGGGCCGGCGTTACAGATCACACAAAACCCGCACGAGCAGATTCAGGGACAGTTTTTCTTCCTAGAGCCATTACTGCAATAAATAACCATAGAAAATAATCAAAGCTACTGCATTTTAAACCTAAACTCACTTACGTCACTTTGTGCAATAATGAGGAATATCTGAGCCATTTAATGTGCAATATGTGTCCTGTGTGCAATATAAGCCTCAGTTCCACACTACCACTACTGCTACTGTTGTTGTGTTGCCGTTGAGTTTTGTATTTATTAAACCGTTATTTTATTCTATTTTATTTACGAAATGCACTATGGAGTGGCACCCAAATTTCGTTGTATGCAATACAATTGATCTCACCCCAGTTCGTCCGTGCTCACAATGATAACAATGTGATTCATACATTTGTGAGATAATTTCCGACACTTCCTAAATACAAAGAAAATTGTGTTTTTAACGTTAGCTCAAACAACCGTATCCGGTAACACATACAGTACAATCAAAGTAAGAGCTCACTGACCGTGTCAATTACTGTAATGCGTCCAGAGCATGAACTGGTGGTGAAATACTCCTCGGAGCTATTGAGCAAAGACACCAAGTGCTCAATATCTTCATCCACGTTTCCCTTCTTACTAATGTCACATTTGTTCAGACACCGTTTCTTCCACTCACTAAACGTTTTCTCCATTTGCAAAGTTTTTGAACAAGCCCAACACCATCATTGACTCAAGGTAAACGTAGTCTTAACTTCCTCATGTTTGTATTCAATTGTGGTTAGCAACCAGCGTTCAGGTTTATACCGCCATCTACCTCACAGGAGTGGAATCTATGGAATCTATCTGAGCGTGCTAAAGGCCTTAAATTAATATGCAAGCCATTGGCAATTTATCTGAGGAACTCTGAAACTGACTTCTCTTCCACAGCCATTCTGTTTCATAGCCATTCGCTTCGATCGGCACAACTCCTGCTCCTCACGTCTGCTCATGTAAAGCCAATCACTTAACTGGGTCCTTGTCACGTGATTGGATCGAAAGAGCAGTTTGTGTGCTGAAAAACTGCATTCCGAAAAAAGGGCCAATGTAGAAACGGACATAATAAAATAAAAACTGACTTTGTAAAATAGATAAATAATTTGACAGCTTTTTTGGTAATCTCATAAAATCTTGAAAAAAAATAAAAAGTTACTATTTTTAAAAGTATGACATTAAAATAACAATTATGAAATATTTAATTACAATAAAATTATAATAATTAGACATTAAAAATATAAAGAACAGAATTCATATTACCTTATTTTACACATGAATGGCCATATTGCATATTTGCTATTTATCAAAATGGTATTTATATCAAATTATTTATTTATTTAATTGTGTCTCTTGAGCTTCCATAGTCATCAGTTCCAAGGCAGGAACAAAAAAACAAAAAACAAAAAACAAACAAAGGCAAGAGCAGAAATTTTTTTTCTGTGAGAAATCTTGTCTCTGTGTGCCCTAAAATTGGCTGATAACCGGTTCAGGGTTTCCCCCGCCTACTGTCCGAAGACAGCTGGGATAGGCTTCAGCATCCCCCGCGACGCTTGTGAGGATAAAGCGGATCGGAAAATGGTGGATGGATGGAAATCTATGCCATGATTAAATGTGTTTGTTAGGGTTAGATGTGTAATTAACTGACTAGCATAACATACTTGGCCATCCACAACCTGGCCCCTTCCTACCTGTCCGACCTCCTGCAGGTGCATACCCCCACTCGCTCCCTCAGATCCTCATCCTCCCTCCGACTGTCAGTCCCCCATGCCCGTCTGAGCACCATGGGAGCCAGAGCCTTTAGTCGGGCTCCTCCAAAGCTATGGAACAGTCTACCTCCGGACCTCCAAAACTACACCTCTTTCCACTTTCAAGTCCCGTTTAAAACACACACCTGTTCAGGACTGCCTACAATATCTAATTTATTCCACTTCCCATGTCTTGTGTTTTTATGTCCTGGTTTTATTTAATATTTCTCTTATTTATTTTATATACTGCATTTCCTCTTTGTCTGTACAGTGTCCTTGGGTGACATGAAAGGCGCTTTTAAATAAAATGAATTATTATTATTATTATTGAGGCGGCCCGGTAGTCCAGTGGTTAGCACGTCGGCTTCACAGTGCAGAGGTACCGGGTTCGATCCCAGCTCCGGCCTCCCTGTGTGGAGTTTGCATGTTCTCCCCGGGCTTGCGTGGGTTTTCTCCGGGTGCTCCGGTTTCCTCCCACATTCCAAAAACATGCATGCATGGCAGGCTCTCTAAATTGTCCCTAGGTATGAGTGTGAGCGTGGATGGTTGCTCGTCTCTGTGTGCCCTGTGATTGGCTGGCAACCAATTCAGGGTGTCCCCTGCCTACTGCCCGAAGACTGCTGGGATAGGCTCCAGCACCCCCCGCGACCCTAGTGAGGATGAAGCGGTTCGGAAAATGGATGGATGGATGGATGGATTATTATTATTAACTAGCAACTGTTATTGTTGCTGCAGCCCTCAGAAGATAATTGGAGTCTTCTGCCAAAAAGCAATTGTCAGGAAAAGTAGAATAGAACATTTGAAATTTATTTGTTGTAAATCAGTGGCATTTTAATTCCATCACTGTCATATCGCGAAAATAAAACACAACATAATATGTGGCGTTCCCTTAGAGACAGTGGCATTTTGGAAATTTGAGGATGAATCCCGTTATTACTAAAGTAAGGGATATAATTAAAACTTCATCTTCAAACACTGTATATTCACTCCAAGCCTCCACACATATAGCATAGTTCACAATAAATAATCCATCCGTTATCTGAACCACTTTATCCTCACGAGGCTCGCGAGGGTGGTGCAACCTATCTCGATTGACTTCAAATAGGAGGTGGAGTACACTCGAAACCGGATGTTAGCCAATCGCAGGGCACACATAGACAAACAAACATTCAGACTCACGGTCACACCGATGGACAGTTTAGAGGCATCAATTAACCTATTTTTTTGGAATGTGAGAGGATAGTGGAGTTCCCGGAGAAAACCGACACAGTCACGGGGAGAACATGCAAACTCCACACAGGAAGGGTGCAGGACCATCGCCACACACACTGGTGCACTGTCCATCAATCCATCCATCCATTTTCTGATCCGCTTATCCTAACAGGGGTCGCGGGGCGTGCTGGAGCCTATCCCAGCTGCCATCGGGCAGTAGGTGGGGCACACCCTGAACTGGTTGCGAGCCAATCGCAGGGCACACATAGACGAACAATCATCCACGCTCACAATCACACCTTGGGACAATTTAGAGTGTTCAATTAAGCCGCCATGCATGTCTTTGGAATAGGAGAGGAAACCGGAGCACCCAGAGAAAACCCACACCGGCACGGGGAAAACATGCAAACTCAACACAGGAAGGCCGGGGATGGAATCGAACCCGGCACCTCTGCACTGTGAGGCCGATCGGCTTCAAAGCTATCCTTACTGACTGTGGAAACTTCATACTGTACTTCAAACTGCCTCTCTGTTGATATTAGGAGAATTAATTAGGAGTGAGGCGGCCCGGTAGTCCAGTGGTTAGCACGTCGGCTTCACAGTGCTGAGGTACCGGGTTCAAATCCAGCTCCGGCCTCCCTGTGTGGAGTTTGCATGTTCTCCCCGGGCCTGTGTGGGTTTTCTCCGGGTGCTCCGGTTTCCTCCCACGTTCCAAAAACATGCATGGCAGGCTGATTGGACGCTCTAAATTGTCCCTAGGTATGAGTGTGAGCGTAGATGGTTGTTCGTCTCTGTGTGCCCTGCGATTGGCTGGCAACCAATTCAGGGTGTCCCCCGCCTACTGCCCAAAGACAGCTGGGATAGGCTCCGGCACCCCCCGCGACCCTAGTGAGGATAAAGCGGTTGGGAAAATGGATGGATGGATAATTAGGAGTGGCACCCAAATTTCGTTGTAAGCTATACAATGACAATAAAGACGATTCTGATTCTGATATGTTCCCCATGGAAAATTATGTAGGGGTGACATTGTAATCAGGGCATGTAATCTCATGTGATAGAAAGTCTTATTTTACTTGCCCCACGAAATCTCTAATACAGTATATATATAAAAGGAAATGTGAATATTTACTGAACATCGGTTGACGGTGTGCACCACTAAATATTCTACACCAACAAGTTAATAGGTGTAGCGTTAAAGTGCTTATTCACACTGGGCCAGGCAGCTTTGAATATTTTTTTTCCTTTCATAAATTCATCGAAGGAGAAAAATCTGCGCTTGATGATTGCAGCTCCTCGGCAGAATTTGTGTCAGAGCACTGATTTTGATGGGGGGAATCTCAGCACTATTTCGCTGTTGCCGCTTTACAGCCACAGGGCGCTTGTGTTTTTTTGCGGATGAGATGGGCAGCATTTTTCACAGCCCTGTTTTGTTCAGCGGAGATCTTCGGTGCTGTTGGACAGTCTGCATTGGTGCCGCTGGATGGATGGCTGGTGGAGCTGAGGAAGGGATGAGGAGAGAGGAGCATTGGTGCGGATGTTTATTTGGAACTCAGTGTTGGCGCTTGGACTTGA
Source organism: Hippocampus abdominalis (assembly GCA_018466805.1). Taxonomy (NCBI): domain Eukaryota; kingdom Metazoa; phylum Chordata; class Actinopteri; order Syngnathiformes; family Syngnathidae; genus Hippocampus; species Hippocampus abdominalis. Next base: position 537,476 of record CM031708.1, read on the forward strand.
AGCTGATCTAAATTGGACAGAAGAGTTGAAAATTGATCCCTGTATTTGTCAGTTATCGGGACAGCTTATTTATTTTCAAGCTTGTTTACTTTGTCATGCATGCTGTGAACATGAAGTCCCTGAACCACTGGTGGAGACTTTGATTCTCTCCTATTTCATATCACTGCTTCAAGCAACAAGGCGTACGTAGGAATAGTTGTTGATGGCTGAAGCTGTTGTGAAAGTGCTATGTATTGTATTAATGAATAAAATCACCATTTAAAAGTGCCTTTTTTTGGTTTATCTTGTCTGATATTTAAATTTACTGTAAATTTACTTATCTTAAAGTGGGGAAACTGCAAAAAAGAAGTAGGGGTTTGAGAAGAGGGAAAATACTTTTTTTTTGACTGCACTGTATATTAGGTGTGCGTGTAACTGTATTCAAGTGAACGTATAATAAAGCAGAGTGCCCTTGTTGTTTGCCCACGCCGCCCTCGCGCATTGTGTGCGCGTGTCCGTGTGTGTGTGCGTGTACGTGCGTGTGCGTGTGTGCGCGTGGTTAGTGGCTCGCGATCCGCAAGTTAAAACACCCCGATCTATAGCAGCGGAGTGGAGTCGGGGGAGTAGCATTTCACATTCGAGTGGTGGGCTTGAGGAACGGCTTTCCTTGGTGATCGTAGTTTGAATGAATTTGGGCGGACGTCATGCAAATCCTATTGAACCTTGGTAGATCGACGGATACACGCATTTAGGACAACCACAGCCGAAACGCAGGACAACTGTCAGCATCTGGTCATTATCTCGACAGGCGAGAGACAATATTTTTCGGGGAAACGAGAGAATTTTGTCAATATTAAAACAGGTACCAAGCACGGCGCCTTGTTTCTTGGCAACGGAAGAGATCAGCATCCGGCTCGGAATGACTACCCTGAAGCATCTGAAATTTGGAAAGGAAACAAAGGACAGCGTTACGCTGCTGCCATGTTTTTATTTTGTAGAGGTTAGTCTATCTATCTATCTATCTATCTATCTATCTATCTATCTATCTATCTATCTATCTATCTATCTATCTATCTATCTATCTATCTATCTATCTATCTATCTATCTATCTATCTATCTATCTATCTATCTATCTATCCTCTTGAATCGAAACAGTCACGTTTACAGACTATAATAATGACGGATGTGATTCAATGATATCAATTTGTTTGTTAAAGAGGGAAAGTAATTAAATTTGTATTCGGATAAATGAACCTTCATTAAGATTGAGTCAATGGCTTGTTCAAAAACAGTATTGATTCGTATTACACATACGCGTGTGTGTGTGTGTGTGTGTGTGTGTGTGTGTGTGTGTGTGTGTGTGTGTGCGCGTGTCAATGTGTGTGTGTGTGTGTGTGTATAAGGCTTCTTTGCATCGCGGTTTGGCAAATCATCAACTTAATTTGCTCATTTGACGAGCAGCTTTCTAACTATGTGGAGCATTTGTTTTTTACAGATTAATCCCAGGCAACTGTGAAGCAATATAATTAATGAACAATTTTTCTTTTTTATAAAAATGTATTGCAATGTACAATTGTGCTTCTTAGATTCAAATTGTGTATTAAACTAAACTTTGTTTTCTTGTTTAGAAGCATAGCTAAATTGGGTGAAAAGCTCTTCTCTAAGGTAGTTATAGAAAATAAAATATACCAAAATGGATTTCAAAATTATTCATTTATTTATTTACTCTGCATAGATGTACAAAAAAAGTTCGGGTACAAAAGACTAAAAAAGAAAATTAAAACACGGCATTGAGATAATCTTTGTATTGTTAAGATTGGCAATGAGAAAAACATGAAAATAGTGGCTCTGCCTTGAGCAGATGATCTGTGCATCCAGAAAGGACTTTTCCTGCTGGCTCTGTGAGCTCCAACTGTGGACTTGGCGAGTGCAGTCTGTGACTAATTTGACCATTAGTAATTGAGAATCATGTGCGAGCTTTTTCAAGTGAACATGAGAACTGGCTGCCTGTCCTACTTTTGATGATCGGCCTTTGAGTCTCTTTTTTCACTTTCAGGGTGCACACCACATTTTGATTCCATTGATGGATTTAATGCTGTTAAATTACACACACTAGCGAAGCATAGATAGACATTTTGGATAAAAACAAAAAACAAAATGAAAACAAACAATTTTTTTTCTTTTATATAGTGCTTTTTCCCTAATTTTACTCATATGATTTCACTGTTTTCTACATTACAGCTTCTCTCAGCCGCGTTGGTACATTGATCAGATCAGAAGTAAAATGAGCAAAATGTACATTTATCAAAAAAATACAAATAGTACAAATAGCAAAACATCACGGTTCCCCCGCAAAAGCCATTTTTTCTCCTCACAAAATCCGAAGTACAATATCTGTATCATTGAACATGACAGTGCCATCACAATGACAATTTCTTGTGTCATTCCGCATAGATAAGGCAGTCAAATTAATTCAGTTATGTTGTCACTTTATTAGTCGGGATGTTCTGATGGCTATGGATTGATGGCAGTTATTTTGAATTGTAAATTACATGTTATTGTATGTGTATTGAGTACCACAAACTAGACACGATTCCCTTTAACTTGTTTACTTTTTATTTTGAAATTTATTGACAGACCTTGTGATACAGAAAAAGACAGCAAAGCATAAAATAAAACCAAAGTAAAAAATGCATGTGAATAAAGGACAATATCCTGAAGGAAATCTGCACAGGCAGCGCTGCAGGAATTACGATGCAGTCTTATGTCGATGTTTTTTTGACTTGACAGGCATGTCGCAGACAAACGTAGTGTCTCTGAGATAATTCTGAGTTGTCTTGACCCATTGTAGTGTGACTTACTCAAGGATTGGTCGTCTGGCATCTGGGACGCTTCACGACCACCACGACGAAAGTCTGGCAAGCAAGAATTTTTGTTCATCTTGCCGCATTGTGTGACATGTCCTTTGTGGACATGTCCTTTGTTGCCCTTCGTTCAGTTCTTCTGCATTACCCTCCTACTTATGACAACAGACTGGATGTAGGTTGCACAAACAAAGAAAAAGTGACTTGAACCAAAGAGGAAATACTGGAAAGTATACATAGCATTTCAACATATGCTATGTTTGCTAACTGCAAAGCTAGTAGCTGATGAGCAAATGTAACACCATTAAACAAATTTGTTACCTCAATCATCAATCAGAATCATCTTTATTGGCCACGTATGTAGAACAGACAAGGAATTTGTCTCCGGTAATGCAGGCTACCCTAGTATTGCAATAACAAGCAACTACGAATTAACAAGGACATGACAAATAAGTATTGAAAGACTTTCCGTAATGTAAGGGTACCGTTGTGCGGTAGTATCACCCAATGACAGCTGTGTGACAATGTCAAGAGTATCGAGCAGAGAGAAAGTGATCAGTAGTGCAATACAATACTTTGACAGTTGTGCAGTTGGTGCAGATAATAGTATAATAGTACAACTTTAGTTGCACTATGCAAAGAGCCACTATACATTTGAGTCACTGTTTAGGGAGTTGATGGCGAGAGGGAAGAAGCTGTTTGAATATCTGCTGGTTTTGGTGCGCATGCATCAATGGCGCCTGCCTGAGGGGAGTAGCTGGAAAAGGTGGTGGGAAGGGTGTTGGGGGTTCCAGCAGGATTTTCCATGCCCTTGTCTTGATTCTTGCGGTGTGCAAGTCCTCAAGAGTGGGTAGGGCGGCCAATGATTTTTTTCCGCAGTCCTAACTGTCCGTTGCAGTCGGATTTTATCCTCTTTTGTGGCAGCCACTGATGGAGGAGCACAGGACTGATTCGATGACTGCTGTGTTGAACTGTCTGTGGCAGACCGTGCTTTCTCAGCAGCCCCAGGAAGAACGTCCTCTGCTGGGTCTTTTTCAGGATGGAGTTAATGTTGATCTCCCACTTCATGTCCTGAGAGACTGTGATTCTTAGGAACTTGAAGGTCTCGCCGGTTGACACTGTGCAGTTGGATAGTGTGAAGAGCAGCTGTGGTGAAAAATGTTTCCTCAAGTCCACGATCACCTCTACAGTCTTGAGCGTGTTCAGCTCCAGGTTGTGTTGGCTGTACCAAGCTGGGCGCAGACTCGTCGTCGTCTTCGATGAGGCCGATGACTGTAGAGGCATCTGCAACTTTTATCAGTTTGACGGGTGGGTGTGTTGAGGTGCAGTCCGGCAAACTACGGCCCGCTGGCCAGATCCGGCCCTTTGGGCCTTTTAATCCGGCCCGCCGAAGATTGGTTCAGAATAGAGTATAAGGTTTGATGTGAATGATGCAATTCATTTCATTTTGACTTGTAATGACAGGCATTCAACACCAGGTAGCTTGATTTTGCAGAGCCCGCACCCTGAAAGAATGAAAGAGAGAGATAGAGAGAGATAGAGACATTTCCAATAATCGCTCTACTTCTACTGGTCGGATCGCAAGCCATCTGCAGCAATGTCAAAGAAAAGAAAAGTCGACAGTGAGTGCCGGGTGTTTAAGAAAGAATGGACGCCTAAATACCTTTTTACCGAAGTCTGATCCAAGTGTCTTATAAGCCAAGTAAGTGTTGTGGTTTTAAAAGAATACACAAGAACGTACAGCTCCCGCTGACAGGTTGGTAACAAGTTTGCAGGCTCAGCAAAACACCTTTCTTTGAACAACTTCCATCCAACAAGCAAGCACGATGACACGTTTTTTACTGGCATTCAAACTAGCAAAAGCCAGCAAGTCTTTCTCGGAAGGGGAATCTCTTAAAGAGTGCATGGTAGAGACAGCCAGTACAGTATTTTATGTGAGCAAGAGCAAGAAAAAATGTGGAAAACATTTGAAAAAAATTTGAAAAGAAATTGCTTACTGTGGACCTACTGGCAAACTGAATATGAAGCTACAAGGGAAAAACCAGCAAACGTCAAAGCCTTCAAAAACAAGCTAATTTTATTTTCCAAGCAAATGTCAACCAAGTAATTTGCTCATTTCCCCACACTGGCTAGGTTAAAGGAGGCCCCGCAACATGTGAAAAAATATAGAAAATCACTGGATGACCTGCATGAGGAATTCTGCCATCAGTTTTATGATTTTGGAAAAATTGACAGGGCACTTCAGCTGGTGTCATGTGCCTTCTCACAAGACCCGGAAACGGCGCCACAGGAGTTGCAGTTGGAACTGATAGATCTTCAATGTGACATGATGTTAAAGGACAAGTTCCACTCTCTGAAACTGGATGAGTTTTATGCTTCATTAAGTGCAGTCAAATTTCCAAACAACCAGAAGATGGCACAGCTGGTGATGTTTGGCTCGACATATATGTGTGTCAGTGGTGGATGCTGGTCTGTCAAGAAGGGGAAGCTCAATTTCGGCCGACATCATAAAATATGTCCATTTATTTAAATGTGAATTCTATTCTCTGTCCCTTTGCAAGAAAATGATCTGTGACCCTGACATACCAATAAGGCATCTTTTCCAGGGACTTAACTAGTGTCCTCTCTATGGCCAGCAGAGCTAGGCTGCTTAAACGGCCTTGACCCATGGTGTTGCGGGTGTAAGACTTGAGCCGCTTTAAACAGGAGAAGCTCCTCTCTACACCTGCAGATGTAGCTCCAATCGTTGCCACTAATGATAGCAGTTTGTAGACCTGAGGCATTGCACTGTCTAACTCCATATCTTTCAGAAACAATAAGAAATCACACAGCTTTCCCTTGTTACCCTGCAAGTCCTGGTTTGAGAATAGGACTTGAAGTTCAGACCTCAGTCTTCCTGAATCAAACAACTGGCCAAAACCTTTCAGGACATTCTGAAATGCCTCCTCTGGAAACACTTGTCTCATCTCATCAAACTTCCCTGGGTTGACTAATTCCAAGAAGCGCAGACGTTCCAAATCTGCAAAGCGCTGAGGTATCTGCTCTGTGAGATTGTGTAGGATGGTCATGTACAGATTCCTGTAGCGCTCCTTGGGATCCTGTGGATGTGACTTACGGCGATTTCTCATGGGCTGAGTTTGTGGGTCTGATGTGAGATCTGCTGCTGACATTCAAATTGTCTGTCATTATGTGTGGCGAGGCGAGTGTGAAATTTGTCCAACGGCGAGTGCTGATTGACGGTGGAGGGGCTCAGCAGCACATGCTGCTCGGTGTGGACGGAAACTGTAGTGATATAAGTCAGTCTGCGAACACAAGCAACTACAAGAAAACCCACCAGAAATAAAATATTATTTTGTCGCTAGTTGTTTACAACAAAGAGTGTCGCTAAGCTGATTAGGAGAAGTCTCCTGCTCAACTCAGAACAGAATGCAAATTGAAAAATTGCTCACACGGATGCCTACACTAAAAGGTCGGTGATTTGCTCATTTCGATGTCAATCAAACTGGAACACAGGCTCAGACAGATCATCCAATGTGATGCAGAAAAGCTGAGCGTCCGTGGGCGGGACAAAAATCAGCTTGTATCCAATGACTCGTCTCCATTCAACGCATTGAGACAACCTACCCTGAACTCTCGAGACGCTCAGCGTCCGGGCAGTAGACGCTCAGTGGTCGCTCAGCGTCCACTGTTTAAAGCACAGCGAAGCTGCGGGAATGAATGAGAAGGGAGTTGCGTCGTAACTAGTAAGAAGAAGCTGATTCGGAACAACCGTTGAGCACGTTGTAGCGCATATTCAGTCAATGACATGTACACACAATGAAATTTACATTCATATATTTGATCACTTATTCTTTGATATTTTAGGGGAAGCTGAGCTTCCCTTACAGTCCGAGAGCAATCGCCACTGATGTGTGTGAACAGACTTTTAGTGTGATGAACACCAACAAAGCACACCACAGATCCCAGATGAGTGATGAACACCTCAGATCTGTTCTGAGAATTGCCACAACACGATTACAACCAGACTTTGATGCACTGGCTAAAATCGGTGATCAACAACACTGCTCCCATTGAAAAGTATGTTAATACTTGAATGCTTTTGTTCTGTCATCAGACGAGAAGAATCTGTGCTTGATGGTTGTGCCTTCTTGGCAGCATGCGTGACCAGCACTGTTTTGAATTGGGAGGAATGCCGGCGCTATTTGACTGTTGCCGCTGGACAGCCCCGGGACGCTTGTGTCTTTTGCGCCTGTAATGGGCAGCATTCTTCACAGCCCCGTTTTGTTTGGCAGAAATGTCGCGATGTTGGACAGTCTGCGCTGGTACGGCTGAATGGATGGCTCCTTCATGAGCACGTGTGTGACGCACAATATACATTTTGGTGGACTTATTAAATATAACACCCCACTCACAAGCTCCACTGCTGTGGAGTTTTTTTTTTCAACAGCCGCAACGTCCTCCGGCAATAGAGGAACGCACTGGCCCGTGCCAGCGTTGACAAGCTGGTCTTCCTCAAGGGGCGCATGTCCGTATTGGGGTACCCCACTTATAAGGGGCTGTATGAGAAGGAGAACAAGCAGGGAGGTGAAAAAAAGAAGCTTCTTTTGGTGTGTGAAGTTGTCCATGCAATTCATATTTTATAGTTTGTGTGGAAAATGGTCCACACTGTTTCACAATAAATGAAATTATATGCCAGCCTGCTGTATACTTTTTGCTACTGCCTGTCTTAAAATTGTGTTGACTGGAATAGGGATTCTAATGGGGGTGAAAAAGAGTGTATGGAATTCAAATATTTGCACTCGGAGCAGAATGAAATCACCTAATGCTGTTGCATGTACTGGTCCTTAAGAGTTCAGCTCTGCTCACTGTCTAAGACAGGGGTGCACAACCAGTATGTAGTGTGTGTGTGTATATATATATATATATACACACACATATATATATATGTATATATATATATATATATATATATATATATATATATATATAGAGAGAGAGAGAGAGAGAGAGAGAGAGAGAGAGAGAGAGAGATAGATAGATATATATCCATCCATCTTCTACCGCTTACCTGAGTCGGGTCGCGGCGGCAGCAGCGTTCACAGGGAAGCCCAGACTAGCTCTTCCCCGGTGGATCTCGAGGCATTCCCAGGCCAGCCGGGTGACATAGTCTCTCCAGCGTGTCCTGGGTCGTCCTCGGGGTCTCCTCCCGGTAGGATGTGCCCGGAACACCTCACCAGGGAGGCGTTTAGGAGGCATCCTAATCAGATGCCCGAGCCACCTCATCTGGCTCCTCTCAATGTGGAGGAGAAGCGGCTCGACTCGGAGCCCCTCCCGGATGACCGAGCTTCTCACCCTATCTCTAAGGGTGAGCCCGGACACCCTGCGGAGAAAACTCATTTCGGCCACTTGTATCCGGGATCTCGTTCTTTTGGTCACAACCCATAGCTCGTGACCATAGATGAGGGTTGTAACGTAGATCGACCGGTAAATTGAGAGCTTCGCCCTTTGGCTCAGCTCCTTCTTTACCATGACAGACCGATACAAAGTCCGCATCACAGCAGACGCTGCACCGATCCGCCTGTCGATCTCTCGCTCCCTCCTACCCTCACTCGTGAACAAGACCCCAAGATATTTAAACTCCTCCACTTGGGGAAAGATCTCCTCCCCGACCCGGAGGGGGCACTCCACCCTTTTCCGACTGAGGAACATTGTTTCAGATTTGGAGGTGCTCATTTTCATCCCAACCGCTTCACATTCAGCTGTGAAACGTTCCAGCGAGAGTTGGAGAGCCCTGCTTGAAGGAGCCAACAGTACCACTTCATCTGCAAAAAGCAGAGATGCAATACTGAGGCCACCAAAAGGGACCCCCTCAATGCCTCGGCTGCGCCTAGAAATTCTCTCCATAAAGGTTATGAACAGGATCGGCGACAAAGGGCAGCCTTGGCGGAGTCCTAACCTCACTGGAAATGATTCCGACTTACAATGCGAACCAAACTCTGACATCGGTGGTATAGGGTCCGTACAGCCCATATCAGGGGGTTCGTTACCCCATACCCACGAAGCACCCCCCGCAGAACTTCCCGAGGGACACGGTCAAACACCTTCTCAAAGTCCACAAAGAATATGTAGAATGGTTGGGCGAGTTCCCACATACTCTCGAGGACCCTGCTATGGGTGTAGAGCTGGTCCACTGTTCCACGGCCGGGACGAAAACAACACTGCTCCTCCTCAATCTGAGACTCGACTTCCTGACGGCTCTACACTCCAGTCCAGGTGGCGATAATGCACCCCAAGTAGTTTTTTTTTTTTTTTTTTTTAAATAACAAGAACACACACATGCATGACTTCTTTTTTGGATGCTGAGAGGCAACACACCTGGCAACACACCTGACAACTTCACTCTGACACTCTGAGAGCCTCCTGTATGAAGCTTAGCAATTGGCAAGGTTGTTTTGTTTGTTTAATTCTCTTGCACTTTATGGCGCGTAGAGCCAACCATAGCAACCAGGTCTCTCCATCTGGATCTGTTCTGGGCAAGGTGTTGACTTTGTTCCAGGGTAACATTGCAGGCCCCAAGGTCCAGGGCTATTACATCCAGCCATCGAGTGCGGGGGGCACCTCTGGGTCGTCTCCAGCCAGCTTTCTGGGGGTTGAAGGCCAAGATGGTGCTGGTTGGGTGTTCCTGGGGCAGGCGGATGACATGGCCATACCATCGCACTCGCCGCATTGCTGCGAGACGGGAGGCTGGTGGCTGTTTGGTTTTGTCTCTTAGAGCCTGATTTGTGATGTGCTCGGTCCACGAGATACCTTCAATCCTGCTGAGGGCCCTGGAGTCAAAGCCGTCAAGCCTGGCCGCAAGAGTGTTATTCAGTGGCCAGGTTTCGGAGCCGTACAGGAGAACGGAGATGACTGAGGCATTGTAGACTCTGAGCTTTGTTGCCGATATGTATATGTGCCGATGGCGCCACAGTGGTCTCCACAAGGACTGCATGACATTGGCTGCAAGGGCGCGACGACAGTCGATCTCTGTTTTGAGATCTCCGTTGTTGGTCACTGTTGAGCCGAGATATTTGAAGGTGGAGACAAATTGGACAGGGGTGCCATCAAATTCAAAAGGTGGTGGGTCAGGTCCATCGCCAACATCCATCAATTTTGTCTTGGCCCAACTTATCTTTAGGCCAAGCTTTTTGGACTCCTCATCGAACACTCTGAGGGCGTCGCGGAGCTGATCAGCAGTCTCGCTGAACAGGACGGTGTCATCAGCATACTCGAGGTCCTTTAGGATGCAGTTGGCGAGTGGCACTCCAGGGATCCGCTCACAAACTCTTGACATCAGATGGTCAATGATGCAGTTAAAGAGCTCTGGAGCGGCGACACATCCCTGCCTTACCCCGCTGTTGATGGGGAACCACTCGGACTCTTGGCCATTCACACGTACACAACTTTCTGCACCTTGGTACAGTTGTTTGAAGAGTGTGGTGATCTTGGTTGGGACTCCGAGTGATTTTAAGATGTTCCAGAGGGACCCGTGGTCCACTGTGTCAAAGGCAGCCTTGAGGTCAATAAAAGCAATAAATAAGTGCCGGTCCTTTCTGAACTCCCGAGCCTTTTCAATCAGGAGTCGGAGAGCAGAGATGTGTTCGATGGTGGAACGGTTGGGCATGAATCCGGCTTGTTGTTGGCGGCGTCTGCTTCTGGTTGCAGGTAGAGCTCGGGTAAGTAGGATGCGGGTGAAGAGTTTACCGGGAATGGAGAGGAGCGTGATGCCCCTATGGTTACTACAGGTTAGTTGGTCTCCCTTGTGCTTCCAGAAGGGAAGTATGATGCCCCGCCTCCAGTCATCAGGCAATGACTCTGTGACCCACACATGGTTGATGATCTGTGTGAGCCACAGGATGATATGGTCGCCAGCAGCCTTCAGCATCTCTGCTGTGATTGCACATAGACCTGGTGCTTTACCATTTTTGAGCTTTGTCATGGCTGCTTTGACTTCAGCTGGCAATACTGGGGTGATGGGACAGTCTGGATTCGTGGTGAAGTGTATGGTGTGGGTTGGGTCTTCGGGGACAGGAGGATGATTTAGGAGCTCACTGAAGTGCTCCTTCCAGCGACTGATGCATTCAGTTTCGGTTCAAGGAATCAAGGAATCAAGGTCATCTTTATTGTCAAATATGCTTACATGTGACATGCAGCATAGATGAAATTTCTTTCTCTCACTCCTCCGTGCAATATGCATGCAAACATGCTGTGCATTAAACACACAGCTGAGAAGATAGCAGCTACACTGTATAAAGGACATAATGTACAATCTGAGCGGTATAAACAATATAGACAATATAGACAATATGGATATGGACAATATGGACAAAGTAAAGTGAGGTAGTGCGTTGTGCAATACGCAATTCGCAATATGCAGATGATGGATAATGGATAATGAGGGGAGGGTCATAGTCATAGTCTGTGACAGGAGGCAGGGGTTGGGCAGAGGCAGAGGGTGGGGAGAGCGGGCAGAGCGGTTGATAGAATATTGCCAGCCCTGTCCTTGACTAAGTGACAGCGATGGCGGGGGCCGGCTTTCCCTTTGCGGAGAAGGTTGAAGAGCAGCCGCAGATTGGGAAGCGGCCTCCATGGCTGATGCCTGATTGCTCCAGAAGGTTTCTCTGTCATGTCGAAGGGAGATGTTCCGTTGCGTGTTAAGGAGCCGATACAGAGCCATGTCCCCGCACAGCCGAGCATCTCGTCTTTTATTTACGATGTCCAGCGTATCCTGGGATATCCAGGGCTTCTTCGGAGCAGATCTTGTTCGCCCGATGGTCTCTATGGAAGCCTCGATTACGTCAGCTTTAAATTGCGGCCAGTCGAGGGACTGCTCGCTAGTTAGTGTGCTGAATCGATTGGTGATGGAGCATCTGTATAATTCCACGATGGCCGGGTCTTGTAGGCGAGAGGGGTCCAGCCTGGGGGAGGCAGTCTTTCGTGCCCCAGCCTTGAGCTTGAGTTGCATGTCTGCTATGAGCAGGCGGTGATCTGTATTGCCGAGTTGTGCACCTCTGTAGACACGGCAGTTGATGATTGAATTTTTCCATCGTCGGGAAACAAGGATGTGGTCGATTGCTTTCTTTGTTTTTCCATCAGGGCTGTACCAGGTCCAGTGATGGATCCGCTTACGGGGAAACCATGTATCGGCAATGCAGAGGTTGGTGGCTCTGCATAGATTGTATAGTCGCTGGCCGTTATCGTTGGTGGTGTTGTCGATGAAAACTGGGCCTGTTACAGCCGGGAGGATGTGGTCTTGGGTGGAGATTGTGGCGTTGGCATCACTGAGGACAATGACGATGTCATGGGCGGGGGCTGCCTGGATGGCATCTTGTAACTGGTCATAAAAGTTGTCCTTTGTCTCATCTAGGCTGATGTCTGTTGGGCTATAGGCGACGATAACTGTCATCTTTCCATGTTGGTGAAGGAGACAGGCAGAGAGCAGTCTGTCGCTGATTGGCTTCCAGCTGATGATGGACTTCCGTCGGTATAGCGGGATAGCTAGGGCGACACCGCGGAGGCCTCTCCCATCATTCGGGCCGCTCCACAGAAAAAGATGGTCGCCAGCGGTGGTTTCTCCAGTTCCGCGCCAGCGTGACTCACAAAGGCCAGCGAGGGTGATGTTATACCTGGAAAGTTCATGGGAGAGAAGTGTTGCATAGCCGGGGCGCAGGAGTGTCTGGATGTTCCAACAGGCAATGCGGGTTTTATAGCGGAGGTCCAAATTTCGTTGGTCAGGTGCAGGCGAAGGTCTGTTACCAGGAAGGTCCGTCCGATTAAATCTGGTTGCTTTAGTGGGTTTCGTAACTGTTTCTTTTCGCCATGCTGGGTAGTTGGCCCTGCGATGGCTAGTCAGCTGGTGGGGCTGCCACCTTACAGCATACTGACGGGCTGTGAAGCCCTGACATGAGTCAGGGGCGGAACTGCTCATTTGTGCCATCCTAGTGTCGTAAGCCCCCCAAGGTGACAGGCTCCCCAATACACCGAGCCCGGGCAGGCACTAGGTAGGTTTAAGCTGTCACACCTCGACAAGGTTACACAGTTCCTGTTCCTGGTGGGGTGAGGCCCCCAGGACAGTGACAGATTGGCAAGGTACTGTTGTTCAATTGTTTGGCATCGTCTTGTTTCATAATGTCATCTGATGAACAGCACGATGAAGTGACTGTTTAAATACTAATTCTAATCGAACCAGGAAATGTATTGGCCAATTAATGGATTAAACACTTGCACATTTAGAGAATTTTAGAGAAGAGCAAGTTATGCTAAATCATTGAAAAGTTGGACAGAGAGGTTCAAACTAAGTTTATTGACAAAGGTCCATTTTAATTTAACCTAAAAGTCGAATATCCCTAAATATTATGAGTTGTAAATGTTACATTCTATATCATTGAATTAATTTGTTTTTCATGTTTTTTTTTGTTTTTGTGCTTGTCTTTTTTGTAGCTACCTATTCTAGCCCTATCGGTCATCAGTCTCTATTTCCTGGAGCTAACAGATATTTTCCAGCCAGTGCATTCTGGGTACAGCTGTAATGACAAAAGTCTTTCTCTGCCCTACATCATACCCCAAAAAGAAGTTTGTCCTCTGCCTCTGCTCTTCGGCTTGGCATTTGCCATTCCCACTGCGACTGTGAGTAGAATGTACTTCTCTAGTCACTGCATTTATCTGCTCAGCTCATTTTTAAATGATTGATAGCTTTTGTTATATACCCATTCTCTATCGTTGTTGTGACATTTGAGCTATAAAAAATATGTTTTAAGATAATTGATTTTGTCGCCAAATAATGAAATATGGCTTTTTTCTGCACTGATACTTCACAGCATGTCAGTTTTTGGATTTCTGTGTTGCTTGTGCCTCTCGTGTGGAGTTTGCTTGCTCTCACTGTTCTCTCTAACTACTCTGATTTCCTCTTGGTCCAGGGGTGTCCAAAGTCGGTCCTAGAGGGCCACTGTCCTGCCTGTTTTCCAGCTCTCCCAGCTGTAACACAGCTGAATCAAATGATCAGCTCATCAACCAGCTCTGGAGCAGAACAATCCTGATGAAGTGAATCTGGTGTGTTGCTCCTGGGAGAGCTGGAAAACAGGCAGGAAAGCGGCCCTCCAGGACCAACTTTGGACACCCCTGTCTTAGTCTAAACAGGGATGTAAAATTTGTCTCAACAACAACGAGAGTTATATCATGATTTGTGGCTCCCGATTATTTGAAAGGATCATTGGATCATTTAGAATGATACAAGCCGAAGCGATTCAGTGGCGTATTCATTCTTCATTGGCGAAAAAGTGAGCGACTATTTAGAACATGTTTGTGTTTGTAAAAGGCACTGTATTTGAACCACAATGGTGTCTTGATCATTTCTTATACCTGTATTTGATCTTCTGTCATCCACCATGACGTGCTCTTGTCAGCCGGCATGATTAGGTGACGTCTCAGAAACACAAATTTAACTAATTGCCTTTAAAAATGATTTTAGATTAATATATTTCTTCCAGGGCGGCCCGGTAGCCCAGTGGTTAGCACGTCGGCTTCACAGTGCAGAGGTTCAATTCCAGCTCCGGCCTCCCTGTGTGGAGTTTGCATGTTCTCCCCGGGCCTGCGTGGGTTTTCTCCGGGTGCTCCGGTTTCCTCCCACATTCCAAAAACATGCATGCCAGGCTGATTGGGCACTCTAAATTGTCCCTAGGTATGAGTGTGAGCGTGGATGATGTTCGTCTCTGTGTGCCCTGCGATTGGGCTGGCAACCAATCCTGGGTGTCCCCCGCCTACTGCCCGAAGACGGCTGGGATAGGCTCCGGCACCCCCCGCGACCCTAGTGAGGATAAAGCGGTTCGGAAAATGGATGGATGGATATTTCTTCCACACAGCCAATTTGCAGAGCACAGACTAAGAAATACAATTTTAATGCAAATACACACAAATATCAGAATGACAGTTATACCATAGAAATATATGGAGATGTACAGTATAAAAAGCAACAGGGATGAAAAAAAAAACAACTTTTCGATTTACCAATAGGCAAAATTTTGGATCTCTGTACTGCCTGCCAACCTTCATGTGTGAAATTACAAGTCTTTTTTTGTGAGCTGCATAAGACTGTGATGACCCAGAATAATTTGCATAATACTGGCGACACACCTAAATTACTCTACCCACAATTTGGCGACCTGCCTGCGTAAATCTCCGACAACTTCAACTGATAACCACTTGCATATGTCTCCCAATTTTCCGAGATCGATCTGAAAATTTATAGTGAGCATTACTGAGCCATTTTTAAGAAACTGCACAATAGCTCTCTCTGTGTTTTTGCTAGGCCTGATGTGTGTGAAAAGTTTACAAGAGTTAATAATAATAATAATTCATTTTATTTAAAAGCGCCTTTCATGCCACCCAAGGACACTGTACATACAATGAGGAGATGCAATATAAAAATAGATAAAATATTAAATAAAAACAGGACATAAAAACACAAGACATGGGAAGTGGAGGAGATTACGTAATGTAGGCAGTCCTGAACAGGTGTGTTTTTAAACGGGATTTGAAAGTGGAAAGAGGTGTGCAGTTTTGGAGGTCCGAAGGTAGACTGTTCCAGAGCTTTGGAGCAGCGCGACTGAAGGCTCTGGCTCCCATGGTGCTCAGGCGGGCAGGGGGCACTGACAGGCGAAGGGAGGATGAGGATCTGAGGGAGCGAGTGGGGGTATACACCTGAAGAAGGTCGGACAGGTAGGGAGGGGCCAAGTTGTGGATGGCCATGTATGCATATAGGAGCAGTTTATAGTTGATGCGGTATTGGACAGGGAGCCAGTGGAGCTGCTGAAGGACAGGGGTGATGTGCTGGTGGGAGGGTGTTTTTGTGATGATGCGGGCAGAGGCGTTTTGAACCAGCTGGATTTTATGGAGGGACTTTTGAGGTAGGCCGAAGAGGAGAGCATTGCAGTAATCTAGGCGGGATGTGACAAGACTGTGGACAAGAATGGCAGTGGTGCGGGGGGTGAGGGAGGGGCGAAGTCTGTTAATATTGCGGAGGTGAAAATAAGCAGTGCGGGTGATGGTGTTGATATGGGACTGGAAGGTGAGCGTGCTATCCAGGATGACACCCAGACTCCTAACCTGAGGGGAGGGGGACACTGAGGAGCTGTCAATGTTGAGGGAGAAATTGTTTATTTTAGATAAAGTGGATTTGGTGCCAAGAAGGAGAATTTGGGTTTTATTGGAATTTAATTTAAGAAAGTTTGTCGTGAACCATGTTTTGAGTTCGGAGAGGCAAGAGGTAAGGGAGGAGGGTGGGAGGATGGAGTTTGGCTTACAGGAAAGGTAGAGCTGGGTGTCATCAGCAAAGCAGTGGAAGTGGATATTAAATTTGCGGAGGATATGACCAAGAGGCAGGAGGTAGATGATAAAGAGAAGGGCCCGAGGACAGATCCCTGGGGTACACCTGAGGTGACTGGGGAGGGCTTTGAAGTGAAGGATTTGAGCTGGACAAACTGAGTGCGGCCGGTGAGGTAGGAATGAAACCAACTGAGGGGAGTGTGGGAAAGACCGATGGAGGAGAGTCTATTGAGGAGGATAGGGTGAGAGATGGTGTCAAAGGCGGCACTCAGGTCTAGGAGGATGAGGATGGATGCTAAACCAGAGTCAGATGCTATGAGAAGATCGTTGACAATTCGGATTAGGGCAGTCTCTGTGCTGTGGCGGGGGCGGAAACCAGACTGAAAAGGTTCATAAAGAGAGTGGAGGGATAGGTGGGAGTCGAGTTGAGCAGCAACAGTTTTTTCGAGAATTTTGGAAATGAATGGAAGGTTGGAGATGGGGCGGAGGTTGTCAAAGTTATTGGGGTCTGAGCCGTGTTTTTTCAATATGGGGGTAACAGCAGCGGTTTTGAAAAGTGAGGGGACAATTCCAGAAGAAAGTGAGGAGTGGATAATGGCACATATGATAGGAAGCAGGGAAGGGAGGCAGGATTTGACGAGGGATGAAGGGAGGGGATCGAGCTGACAGGTGGTGGGCTTGGATTTGTGAATGAAGTTGGATATTTCAGTGGTCGTGGGTGTGACAAAACTGGAAAAGGGGTGACAAGGAAAAGAAGGTTCAGATGGGGAGGGAGCTGGCAGGTTTTGATGGAGGTGATGGTGAATCTTGAGGATTTTGTCGTTAAAGTAATCCATTATGGATTACTAGTTTTCATCTAGGTTTAGATCAGGGGCATCCAAACTTGGTCCTCAAGAATATAGCTCCAGAATACTTTTTTAAAGGTCTTGGGCTGTTCTATAGGTCAAGTTTGAAGACGATCAGATACATTCTCTAGTAGTTTGTTAAAAGATGACCTCTACAAAAGCCCCCAAAAAGGGTGACAAATTCCAAAGTAAATCAAAATAGTGGACTTCCAGTTACATTTACCATATGGCATCGAAATACTTTTTTTTACTATATACCTGTATATTGTCGGCCATTGCATGTACCTCCCAATTTCGATAGATGTATGTACGAAATGTACAACCAGGAATGCTTTGTGAGGTAGGAATTTTTAAAAGGAAAATTTGATGCCAAACCCCCATCACATAGTATGTCAAAAAATTACTGGGGTTAACCGTCGATGACAAGGGGGCAAAGGTATGACCCCTGTAGATGTGCCAAAATGTTTCTGTACATTTTCGGGTACAGCTAACGCGACCTTTTTTGTAGGTCTGACGGTGCTACATACGCCTCCCAATTTTAGTAGCCCTAGTTCAGGGGTGTCAAATTCATTTTAGTACCCGGTCACATTGTCGTGTCTGTTTCCCTTGGAGGGCCATTATGACTGTGAAAACATATAATGAAATCAACAATAATGGTTTATTCAATGATTGTTTAAGTTCGTGCAATGAGGGGATTGGTAACAAGAAAATGCGTACAATATGTCGCTTATTTATTACATTTGAGAAGTTGAAATTTTGGTACATAATTTAGCAATCATCGTGGAAGTTGACATGTTTGATTTGCTTTCGCGGGCCACATAAAATGATGTGGTGGACCAGATCTGGCCCCCAGGCCTTGAGTTTGACGCATGTGCCCAAGTTCAAACGTACATTTCATCTTTAAAATATAACATTTTTCACCAGGCCCAATGTGTGTCCAAAAACCTGGTGAGATTTCGTTTATATTTAGGTCCTTGAAAATGTGAATATATATGGCAATAATATTAACAATCATCATCATCATAATCATAATAATAATAATAATTTCTACAGAAATAATGAACTTTTTTGCCAGGCCCGAATTTTGGCGAGTTTTTTCTTGGCGAGAAGAAGAAGAAGAACCTTCCAATGTTCGCTCCCCAGGCCAGAATCTCAGAAAAAAATGCCGGAAGCCTTTCATGCTATTGTGGACGTAGGCTAAGTTGCCTTCTTGAAAGTTGTGCTTATTTGTTTTGCAGCCATCTTGATAGACTTTGTTGGTGGAAGAAAGGCAGGCAGCTGTCTCAGTGCAAGTTCCTCAACTTCATTTGTGGGAAGTCATAGAAGAAAAAACGTGATGGAATGGCATACTGTACCGGTGATTTTGTCATTCTGCAGCCAACTAAAATAAAACCTAAAACTCACAGCGAAGGCGCACACGTGTTACCAAAATCTATTTGTGCCGGACCTAACAAATTTACTTGAAACACTTGTTTATGTAATAACTGGCATACACGAGGTTTCTACTAACTTACATTAGCACATTGGTGTCCACTACACATACATGTAAATTGTGCTAACTTAATGTTAGGAAACTATGTACCTTGACTTATCCTAAAATTGACAAATTATCTGGCTAACTCGCAAGATAACTAAGTGGTAAGCACATTAGCTGGTAACCTTTGACCCAAACCACCTAGCTAGCTGGCAAGCTCAAACATGAACATGGCCATTGTTTCATTTATTGATTGGGTGACTGACCAAGGAAAAAACTAAAAAGATGTAGCTACAATGCTAACAGCTAAATGGCTAGCTATAGTGTACGTCACACTTACCAAAAAGTCTTGAGAAGGTAAAATACTATTTCAATACATAACGAAACACAGACAATGTGAATTATATACATTGTGTGCACAAAATCATTAATTTACCACGGCAAGAGGAAAAGTTCTTCCAGGGATTTGTGCCCTCAGGGAGCTGGCAAGGTGTGAATATTTCAGTTTTTCAGTTTGCCATGGCTTTATTTATATAGCACATTTCATACACACGGCAACACAGTGTGCGTCACACAAGCATCAACAACATCTAAAATAATTTACTGTACTAACAGAATGGTTAATGGCATTCAGAAAAAAAAGCAGAGAAAGAAAAAAGTAGTTTACCAAAGTTACAAACAACACAATGAGAACATTTCAATACATTAACAGAAATGTTTTAAAACAATCACAAATAAAGTCAATAAATATAAATAGGTCACTAAAGTTAGAATATCCATCCATCCATTTTCCGAACCGCTTTATCCTCACTAGGGTCGCGGGGGGTGCCGGAGCCTATCCCAGCTGTCTTCGGGCAGTAGGCAGGGGACACCCTGAATTGGTTGCCAGCCAATCGCAGGGCACACAGAGACGAACAACCATCCACGCTCACACTCATACCTAGGGACAATTTAGAGTGCACAATCAGCCTGCCATGCATGTTTTTGGAACGTGGGAGGAAACCGGAGCACCCGGAGAAAACCCACGCAGCCCGGGGAGAACATGCAAACTCCACACAGGGAGGCCGGAGCTGGATTTGAACCCGGCACTCAGCACTGTGAAGCCGACGTGCTAACCACTGGACTACCGGGCCGCGCATAAAGTTAGAATAAAAACATTTATAAATGTTGAGATCTTAATATAAGTTATTGGGGAAAAGCAATGGTTGTAGTATGGATTTAAAAGCATTTACACAATAATTTTGCCGATGTGATTCGAAGCAAACAAGCGATTTTCTCATTCAATTCCAAATATAAATAACCCATAATGGGTAAAACATTTAAAAACCCATCTGTTGAGTAGATCAAACAACCCATCTTGTATGGAGTTTTTGACCCCAGCTCAAAAATAACCCAAAATGGGTGTAACATCCATCCATCCGTCCATCCATCCGTCCGTCCATCCATCCGTCCGTCCATCCATTGTCTGAGCCGCTTATCCTCATGAGAGTCGCGGGTGTGCTGGAGCCTATCCCAGCTGTCTTTGGGCACCCGTGACCTGGTTGCCAGCCAATCGCAGGGCACACAGAGACGAACAGCCATCCGCGCTCACACACGTAGAGCGAATTAATTAACCTAACATACATATTTTTGGAATGTGGGAGGAAACTGGAGTACCCAGAGAAGCCCCACGCAGGCATGGGGAGAACATGCAAACTCCACACAAGAAGACTGGAGCCTGGATTTGAACCCTGCATCTCTGCAATATGTGCTAACCAGTCGGCCACTGTGCCACCTGGATAAAACATTTAATACTTTTTTTAAGTGTGTATGGATGGATGGATGTGTAGCTTGGCACTTTAAAATCCAGTGTCTTTTGTTTTTCAATTTTTTCATTAATGTTGGATGACCATTTTAAAGTCTTGTAATACTTTACAATTTTAGTCGGTTCAGTGTCTCCAGGAGGCTGCAACCCTGTATAGGATAATCAGTATTGAAAATGGATGGATGGCTGTTAGTCAGCATTCAATTTTCATTCTACTCTGTATGTTCTGCAGTTTTGTGCAGCTTTTGTCACAAATGGACAGAACCGACTAGTTTCTGTGACATTAGCGCAGTCATAAATAGTTGTTGTAATCTGGATGCAATACATGAAATTGAGCTCCCCAATGAAACATTGCACAAACTACTTTACGTGTTCTTCCTTTTGTTCAGATTCTCATAGGAGAGGCTGTTCTCTTCTGCTATCTATCCAGGAGGTCCTTGACTATGCAGACGGAATCAAACATCACTGCTGCTGGATGTAATTTCAACTCCTACATTCGCAGAGTTGTTCGCTTTATCGGTGAGGAACACAGCAGTATACTATATGCCTGTTTTCAATTACTACAATGAACCATAGGATACAGATAAATGATCGTAAAGATGGGTACCTTTCACATTTGAACCGGTTCTGTTCAAATTCATGGTACCTGGGAATCTATTCTGAAATCTATTCCGAAATCAGAAGCAATGCTCTTTCGTATTTTCCATTTGTCTGAGTATTCACACAAAGTCTTGGGCATTCTTTGGACCATGGTGAGAAACAAACCAGTATCACACCCATCCAAAACCTGAGATCTTTATACTGTAAGTTACACGATGTAAGTATGTTCCAAAAAAATTCTAACCACCTGTAGCATATATTAAAATATAGAATATCATTAAAGTTTGTGACATTGAAAAACCCTGAGTTTGTAAGTGTCCGTTGAGGATTAAGGATTTTATGCCACTTCCTACTGTTGTCATTAATCAGCCCAAATTGACTTGAAATCAATGTAATTACATGGGAAGTTTGTAATAATCGTCATCTTTGAAATAAATTATTGCTTCAATATTTGCAGTTGTATTCTGGCAAATAAAGTGAAGAGTGACGTAAGTGAGGCTTTTCATCAGCAATATGCAAGTATAAAAATGGTTGAAAAAGTAAACAGTAAATTGTTGCGTAATTGTCATGTGAGGAGCAGAATTTGGACCCAGAAACAGCTATGACACGGATGTTGACAAATAAAGTCTTGATCAACGGAAGTACACAGTAACTACGGAGAGCCGGCGTGTATGCAGAAGACACGGAGGAGAGCTGACACTTTGGCTGCAGGAAAGCTTGACGTACTGACTTTGTGCCACTGAGAAATCCGAGTTTACAGACTGTGAGATATCAAGTCTATATGACAAAATAAGGACCAAAGCATGAAAGAGCCACAGCAACTGCATAGCAACTGAAACATTGAGGAACAAACAGTCACAACAATAATGTTATTACTAATCACTGTAAAAGTGTTAAAATGTTTCACTTGTTAGATAATAATCCTCAAGAAAGATTTTTAAGACTTTACCGAGCCCAATAAATATTTTCAATAAAACAATAAATCAAAATATTTTTAAAACACTCAATCGGGCAACTACTTTGTGAGCTGTGCGCAGCCATTATGAAACAAAGATGATACCAAAAGCGTAGTTAACTGCTGATTAAACGAAGGAAGAAGGAGACAAGCAAAACCTCTAAGGATATTTAGCCCCTTGTGGATGTGAGCCCACAAGGTTTGTGTGCCTTTTTGTCTTCATAATGGTTGTCTTTCATTTATTGTTTTGTAATGCTATTTGTATTTATATGCTTCATGTCCGTGTTCATGACGAGTTCTCACAGCTTGCCAATGAATAAACCCTGAATTTTTATGGACTTTGCGTCATGCTTCATGCAACATCCTGAGGGAACTCCATATGGATCAATATTCTGATTTCTTGGACATAGTATTTTAAAAGGTCTGTAATCTTATAATATAATCAAACATTCATTCTAAAAACCCTTAACCAGATTATTCAAATGTGCCAAGTGCGTTGTTTATTGTTTTTTTTTTTTAAAGAATCCAGGCATTCCATACAAGGTACGTCTTTATGTTGGGTTTTTTTTTCCATGTGATTGGGTAAAGTAGGGTCTGAAAATGGGTGGCACTTAATGAGTTAATCAAGTCAAAAGAAAGGATTTATATCACAGTGTGATGTGTGCCAACAAGGCAGGAACCTCCACTTTCCCCCTTGTATAATCTCTCCCTACATGACAGGGGACCACCTAATATTAAAGTGATGCGGTCATCAGTCATACATCAACTATCCATCCATTCATCCATTTTCTAATCCGCTTATCCTCACAAGGATCGCGGGTGTGCTGGACACTATTAACGAACAACCATTCGCACTCACACTCATGACTTGGAGTGTTCCATTTACATGCCTTGAATGTTTTTGAAAAGTGGGAGGAAACCGCAGTACTCGGAGAAAACCTACACAGGCACGAGGAGAACATGCAAACTCCACACAGGAAGGCCGGGGCCGATCCCTGCACCTCTGCACTGTGAGGCCGACGTGCTAAGCAGTAAACCACCATAGCTTCCCATTAGGGGTAGGGTATGTATCGAAAAGACCTTCTTGTAGGTGTTGAGCAGTTACCATTGCTTTTGTGCTGTCGTTTGTGTGTGAAAATAGCCATCATGACCACTTCCCCTTTGTGACATGCCAACACACTCATCTAACTAAGAGCCCCTTATAATGAAAACCAATAAACTGACAGAATGCCAGTACAAAAGAATACCGTTTAATCAAGTCCCTCGCTGTCCACACTGAGGTAATACCGTAACTAAAAAAATTGTTGTGGTTATTTTCTGTGTCCACAGGGTGCCACTCATGATATACGACTGAAATGTGTTGTATACTTCCACCGGAAATCGTTGTTACCTGAGCCCTGAGCAACTGTGATGTTATTTTTAGTGGCAAAATGGCCACCTCTAACATGGATATTGCTGCTGAATTCATATTCCACAAATGCTATATTTATTAGAATGCTATGTTTAGACTAGTCCAGAGGTGTCAAACTCATTTTTTGTTGCTGGCCACTTTGGAGTTACATCTTCCCTCTGTTAGAACGGTGAAACCACGAAAATGTTTAATGTCTCATCGCATTATTACTTGAACACAACAAATTAATGGGTTATTAGTTGTGAAATCAGTCAATTATTAAACTAATCTTTTTTTTAAATTAGAAGTGACTGTAAACCGGGTGGGGCGGCCCGGTAGTCCAGTGGTTAGCACGTCGGCTTCACAGTGCAGAGGTACCGGGTTCGTTTCCAGCTCCGGCCTCCCTGTGTGGAGTTTGCATGTTCTCCCCGGGCTTGCGTGGGTTTTCTCCGGGTGCTCCGGTTTCCTCCCACATTCCAAAAACATGCATGGCAGGCTCGTTGGGCACTCTAAATTGTCCCTAGGTGTGAGTGTGGCGTTGATGGTTGTTCGTCTCTGTGTGCCCTGCAATTGACTGGCAACCAATTCAGGGTGTCCCCTGCCTACTGCCCGAAGACGGCTGGGATAGGCTCCAGCACCCCCCGCGACCCTAGTGAGGATCAAGCGGTTCGGAAAATGGATGGATGGATGTAAACCGGGTAACAAAATCATTGCAAAATCTAGATGTTACTGATTACGCATGACAATTTGACATTTCAGTACAGATTTTAGCAAGGATCATGCAAGTTGACGCACATGATTTTCTTTTGCGGGCACACAAAATGAGGCTGCACGCCGGATTTGGACCTCGAGCGTTGAGTTTGACACCTGTGGACTAGTTGGTGTAAGTAGAACAGATTATTGTAAAGAACATTTTGGAGTTGACTTCCCCTTTAAGTGATTTCTTGGTTGAACAGGCTTGGGTGTGGTCATTGACCATGAACTCAGCTTTTCACAAATGTAATTATCCACTGTTAACTCCTGAATTAAAAAGGGGGTAAAGTACTTTTTCATACAGGTCCAGGTAGCTTTGAGTGTTTTTTTCCACCATGAATAAATAAATAAAATGTTTCCTTTGATTATCTTGGTATGTTATGAAACACGGGAAAACCCACTCAATCAATCAATCAATCCATCAATCAGTTACACTTTTCTGCTCTCGCTCTTGGCAAAGGCGGACCCTTTTTGCTATGCTCCCTCACCTCCCCTCTACTCCTCTGCTTTGTGGACGTTGTCTCATGTGCTATCCTGTGTCTTGATATAGCCTCTGTATTTTCTTTTCTTCCGAAGAGACAAACCAAACCATGGAATTAGTCAGGTGGACTCTCAGGACTAAGGATTAAATTTTTTTTGACGGAAAGAGCAGGCAGTGGGGAGCCTTCTTGCTCCTCTGGGACGTATGATGCTGGGTACACATGGACCTAAGGCAGGGGTCGGCAACCCAAAATGTTGAAAGAGCCATATAGGACAAAAAAAACAACAAAAAACAAATATGACTTGAGCCGCAAAAAAATAAAAGCCTTCTATAAAACTTAGAATGAAGGAAACGCATGCTGTATGTATGTAGGAGACTGGACTGTCTCACAATTGCTTATGTTACTCATTCCTTTGTTGTGTGTTCACAAACGCCCCCATAGAATTTATTTTGTGATTTCCTCACTTGATTTTTTGTTTTGGTGCATTATTTTCGCTTTTCTTAGTGTCAGTGAAGTGATCATGAATTTCCGTTTTTCGGAGGCTGTCTTTGAACGCCTCTCGAGTCGAAAGAGAAGAGAGAAGGCACGGAGTCGGACGCAGACGTGTCTGTGTTTGTCGAGACTGTTAAAACATTAATTAAGTGTACGTTTTAAAAAACCAAGACCACAGCTCTCCTTTGTTGGAGCTGCAACATGTATCTATGTCTATTTGAGCTATATTAGCCTACTATCAAAATCTTTTTCCATTTTCAATTTTTTTTTATAAAGCTCCAGGGAGCCACTAGATGTCACTAAAGAGCCACATGCGGCTCTGGAGCCGCGTGTTGCCGACCCCCGACCTAAGGCTTAGATCTTTGGCAGAAGTGCAGAAGGGTGTGCTTGACAATATTGGTCTTTTGAGAACAGGTATCCTGCTGTTTGGTGTTAGCAATTTCCTGATCTATTGCAAAATTCAGACGGCGGGGGCAGCTTCAATGAAAGGTAACAAGCTGGCGGCCTACATGGAAAGTGTTGCGCCGTTGATCAACAATCAGACTCATGCATTGACCGAACTCAACCGCAAAGTGGATGCGGTGTTAGAGTTGCTTCGCATAATGGAAAAGACCGGGCATAGATGTACCAGCTTGGAAAATTGATTGACTTATTGATCAAGAATTCGGCAGATTGACGCCACGAGAGTCACATGCTAAAAGACAATCAAAGCTGTCTGAAATTGCTGAGGGCCTGTACCCAAAAGAGTTGTTCTCTGGACTTTCCCTGGATGGAAAAAACACGCGAGTCCTATCTCCCTATTTTACTCTCCTCATCCCCCTGAGCCTGTGACTGATAGGTCTTGGCTTTGCAGCTACATGTGCAATGTGAGTCTTCGCTGTATTCTTGTCAAAGCTTTCTGTTAAAGTTGATAAGAAAAATAGTGAAGGAATGGCTTTAGTTGGGTGGCCCGGTGCTTAGCGAGTTGACCGCACAGTACAGAGGTGCATGGTTCCCTGTGTGGAGTTTGCATGTTCTCTTGGGCCTGTGTGGGTTTTCTCTGGGTACTTGCGTCAACAAGCAGCAGATGAATACCTGAGACATATTACCTGCTTGGACCAAGCATCTGGTCTGAAAGTGTCAGTGGTCAGTGAGCTAAGAGATCCCTGTGCACTCCTCAAATAATAGGAAAGCAATAGATCTTTATGCCACCCTGTGTAAATGTGCATTTCACCCTCAATAACATTGTTTAGTGTTTTATTGATGTTGTACAGCAAGAAGTCCAGAATCCATTTCTATGACATTTAGCTGTAAATCTTTCGACCATCAAGACTGGTCTGTCATATCTTGCAGTCCTGGCTTACTCTTTTGTCAACCAGTAACTGGTACATGAGTCCTCTAGTGCCAGTATAAATTCCTTTCGAAGCACCTGCTCATGTTAAGTTTTATGTTCATCTTTGTCACTATACTTGACCAATTCATTGCCACAAATTGAAAATATGATATTATCGGGCTCCTCTCAGTCATAGGCCCTTATGGTGCCCCCGCAAACACATTGGATTCACAAGAGTAAAGAATTTTGGGTGTTTGCCTTTATAAATCTCCAAAATGATTTTGAAATAAACAGTCACCATGACATTAAAAGTTTAGACTTTTGAAAGTTGCACAAAATTGTGAGTCTAACCATGCGCATCCAGAATTTCTCAAATCGTTATTTCTTGTGGCAGCACAGTGGTCGACTGGTTAGCACGCCGGCTTCACGGTGCCGAGTTCGAGCCTTCCTGTGTGGAGTTTGCATGTTCTCCCTGGGGCTGCGTGGGTTTTCCCTTGGTACTCCAGTTTCCTCACACATTCCAAAAATATGCATGGTAGGTTCATGGAACAAATTGTCCCTAGGTGTGAGTGTGATCACGGATGGTTGTTCATCTGTGTGCCCCGCGATTGTCTGGCAACCAGTTCAGGGTACTGCTACCAAAGACAGATGGGATAGGCTCCAGCGCCCCCTGCGACCCTCGTGAGGATAAAGCAGATCTGAAAATGGGTGGATGGATGGATGGATGGATGTTATTCTTTCAGGAATACAAAGTGAAACTCTTGAGAGTGTCTTGGCTTAGTCCGCCTTAATGTTGAGGGGATGATTTGTGGATGATAATTGAGGCCAGGGAATCATTGATATGTTGCTCCAACAGCAGTCTGAGAAGGAGGAAGGCCGTTGTTGACTCTGTAGATGACAATTGAGGGATGCAGTGAGAAGAATGCAGGGTCAAAAGGTCTGGTAGCTGTGTATACGTCAGGAGATCATTCAGGAAAAGGCTGATGAAGGCAATGCATATTAGCTTAAAGAAAGGTTAAGAAAAACATAACCAGATCTTACCACGCTGAGGTAAATTGACAAATTCCCAAAGAGTGAATGTGTTTGCCAGTCTTAAAGGCAAGAGTGGAGATGTGGATCCCAACACAATCCGGTATATGTGAAATGTGCAGTGTGACGGGGCAGAAGATGGGAGTGGGAGAACAGAAGAGGACAAAAGGTATTTAAGACATTCTATCAACTTAATCCATCAATTTCTTGAAACCGTTTAATCCTCACGAGGGTAGCGGCTATGCTGGAGCCAATACCAGCTGTCTTCTAAGGGTACACCCTGAACTGGTTGCCAGCCAATCGTAGGGCGCACATTCACAAACAGACATTTACACTCACAATCATACCTACAGACAATTTTAGAGGGATCACTTAACCTGCCATGCATGTTTGTGGGAGGAAACCGGAGTAGCCAGAGAAAACCCACGCAGGCATGGAGAGAAGAGGGAAACTATCAAATCAATGATTACATAAAATATCATTTTTGAATTAATAGCAAGCAGAAACGTTTCCAACTGTCTAAATGCTGAAAGAGAATCCGTTTCAACAAATTCTGAGTTTCATGCAGATTTGCGCAAGCACATTTTTGACAATTGTATTTCAGATATCAAAATTCTTCGTGCATGTGCAAAAGCATTCAAATGGGTTGTCATTTTGTTGTGTCTGTATAAATTGAAGATGTACTATCATTTTCAAAACTATTTTCAAGACAAAATCAGATATAATCTACAATTAAATACAATTATTCTCATGCTTTTTCACAGGTGTCCATATCTTCGGCCTGTCTGTGACAGCACTGATAACTGACATTTTTCAGCTCTCTACTGGACAGCACACACCTTACTGGCTGGATGTGTGCAAACCCAATTTAACTCACATCAATATATCAACTTGTGATGAAGCTTTTATTCTGGACGATATTTGTTCTGGACAAGACATCATTCTAATCATTTCTGGGAGGTAAATATTGTTTTGTCTTGGGTGAAGAATATTTGTATACAGTCTTTTGGATGGAATGTGTGCATGAGGATATGTTTTACAATGATCCCTCACTTATTGCGGTGAATAGGGACCAGAACCGGCCGGCCGCAAAAAGTGAAAAACTGTAGGGTTTGCCCCCCCCCAGGAATGTTTGTGTAAGAGTACATGGGGACCAGCATGTTTAAAATATGTAAACAGTATTTATACTACAAAGACTACAGCAGTACACGTATTTACTGAAATCTTTCATGATAAAACCTGATACAGTAATTAACATTCATCAGCATTGCCTTCTGAGAGAGGCAAAGAGACTCATGTTGGTGGCGTAGAAGGCGGCTCTCACTTGATGCTCTGATGGTGTAGCCACCGTTAGCCTCCAGCTTGCTCTTGGCCAGCTATCCCCGTGCAGTGGTGTGTTTATGAAAAGACAATTAATCGGTATTGAGGAGGAGGAGGTGAAGAGCGAAGTGCTGCTGTTGTGGGACAAGGCCATTAACCCTCCCCCCCTGCACACAGCAAACACAACACTAAGAGACAGTATAGTATGCCAGACAGTCAACAGAGTGACAAGACACAAGGGAAGGTGCTGGGTGGGGCTGCGAAGATGCACAGCCAATCAGCTCACGGGATAAATCCATTCGTGCTGACATTAGTCGACATCGCACCAGGAAACAATCATGCGCCTTGAATGAGTGCCTGTTGCATATACGGTACAGTAAAGGCATGTACAAAACCTCTGAGTCCTTCGGCATTTTTTTTCTGAATACAGGACTTTGGGAAAAAAAACACGATGTACTGAAGCCGCAATAAATGAAACGCGATAAAGCGAGGGATCACTGTACTTTCAATTAATGCATTGCTGTTCTGTTTTGACAAATTGCTCACACAATAACAGTATACATTGCCCTCCATGAGTATTGTAACCACTGTTTCAATACTGGACACAATGCACAGTGGAAACTGAGTTCACAAACGCATCTGTTCATGAGCAAAGCGTTTCATGAACAAGACTTTCGAACAAAGCCGCTTCGGTTCATAAATTATGCTTCAGTCAAGAACAGTCACAGCTTCCATGCAGAATGCTCAGTTGTGTTCTCACAAAGCATAAACCTTGGTCCCTCCATGCTTAACGCATTACAGGTATTTATTTTTTTTGCTGTGACTTAGCCATCAGGATGAGTCCAAAGAAACTTATATCTACAAGTAATAGTGCAATCACAGCTGCAAACAACGTATTGTACATAACTACAATGTCAACATAAGATAATTTAACACAACATAAATAAAAAAGGTCAGAATCTCAAGCTCTGTTAAAAGCCAAGGAATAAAAATGGGTTTTGAAGTGGGTTTCTAAAATGGATAGAGCGGTTGCTTGTCTGATGTATAATGGGAGATTGTTCCATAGTTTGGAATAAAACATAAAAAAATGCTCTATTCTCTAAGCTTGGTTCTCTAAGCTTCCACTTTTTTGGAGCCTGCAGCAGCTGTTGGCCAGCTGACCTGAGGCCTTGGTGACAGAGAAATCTACGAGCGAAATTGTATCATGTTTAAAGTTTCATTTAATTTGGGCACATCTAAACGTTTGGGTGCGTATCCAGCACCCCCAAATGCCTATGCACAAAGGCAAAGGCGCCGGCCACCCGGTTGGAGGGCTTTTGAAGTCCACAATTACCACGTCAATGCAGGGGGGGGGGGGGGGGGGGGGGGGGCGAACAGAGGAGAGAAGGGTAAGACTCGGTCACAAAGGGGGAATCAATAATTTGGGAACAGCGGTTGAACAACAAAAGACGATTTGAGAACACCCGTCGCACCCAGGCGACATTTGTCGTCCGCAAAGTCTGCAAAACATGTTCAGCGTAGACCAAATGGAAAGGTGTCAATGTACCGGTGGTTCAAAGCTCAAACCAAGGTAACCAATCACTACCGAGGGGCCGGACCGGGGGTGCGGTATGCAGTGTTTTTCTTGTATTTTGTAATAAAAGTTGGAATTGGCGGGAAAGGAGTTTGAGTGTGATCGCGGAGCAACTAACCGTTGTTCGCTCTCAGAGATCCGCTCCCGTTGATATTGAAGACAATTTTCCTGTGTGCCGAGTCATTTCTTTAACTATGACAGAGAAAAATCTCTGACACTTGGGCAGGGGCGTACGGCTGAAGATGCTCAGTAACATAAGGCCGAACAAAATGCATTTAGAACTAGAAAGGTGAGGAGCAACATTTTAAACCAACTGGAAACTGGCTTACTCCAAAGTAAAGCACGTTACATTATGTGATAGTCGCTGATGGTGTAGTGATACACTCGCCTGACTTGTGTGTGGGCGGCGCTGGGTTCGGTTCCCACTCAGTGACGGTGCAACTGTGGGTGTGTATGGTTGTTCATCTCTATATGTGCCCTGTGACTGGCTGATGACCAGTTCAGGGTGTAGTCCGCCTTCCCCCCGAAGTCAGCTGGATAGGCTCCACCACCCACCCGTGACCCTGTTCCAAATAAATGGTGTTGAAAATGGACGGATTGACATTTTGTGATGAAGGCATAGATTACAGTTTCAAAATGCTCAGAATTCAAGTTTAAGACAGCTGGGTTCACAAAGTATGCCAAGGGGCCTAAGCGGGTGGGATAAAGGGGATGTGGTGATCCCTATTCCTGCTCAGGTTTAACAGACAGTTTCAGACATACAGTATATGTTCTGCTTTAACTATTTGTCCAGCAAATATTCATAAATGGAGGTTGCTGACGAACATTCCTGGAGATAAAATACATGCCGGGGTAATTCTTCCGTGTCCATGCGATCCCGTCGCGACAAACGTGGTGGCCAGTTAGAGAAGCTCAAAAGGGAACTAATTTATAATACACACTTGGTCCCCTGCTCGTTCCCGAACGCACAGCGATACTCGTTTTGGTGTGTTCGCGACCCTGTCGACTCCTGTTTGCTTCCGATTGTCAGCTCTCCCAAGGAGCTTCGGCGTGGCGTGGAGCTCACTGATTGAAGAAGTTGCGCACTCCTGCTGCTCACACCAGGATAGGATTGCTAAATGCCTGGTCGTTGACCAACAAAATGTTTATTCTGAGGGTATTTCTTTCCAGTGACCTGGATTTTCTCTGCCTGACTGAGACTTGGACTGGTGCCGTGAGTGCAGTGCAATCCTCAAACTATTACTGCCTGCATGTTTTTACTCTGACGCGCTGAAAACTTTAGGTCATGGTAGAGGAACAGTGACTATTTTTCAAAACAATTTTTAATATAAACGGTGAATATTCGCCATGTTGAGTTGGCATGGCTGTTCATTTAATAATAATAATACAATAATACATTTTATTTATAAGCGCCTTTTAAGACACCCAAGGACACTTTACAATCAGGAACAAAAACAACAAAACACCAAACGGGTTGAGCAGCGGCAGCCTAACGCACCAGCGTTCACTCAGCCCGGAAGTCGGAAGAAACCACAAGGGAGGGAGAGGGGGAGAAAAAAACCACGCTCGAACTATCCTCATTTTGAGGATAGTTTGAGTTGGGCAAAAAAACTCCTGCACAAGCATATGACAATTACAACAGGTCACAAGACATAAACAATGGAGGCAGTGATACAAGGGAGTGTATGCGCGTGTGATCGTCTGGCTGTGTGGGCGTGTCAGACCACAGCTGCTACATCAAGGTCACCTCATGGAGACAGCCCTGGCTTATCAGTCTACGGCCGAGAAGGAGGGGGTGATGGTACGGCACTAGCTTCCATGCGTACTTTCATCAGGGGAAGTTCGAGATAGCAGATGTTTTTGGTGGCAGGCTGCCCATCAATTCCAGACAGCCTTGAAAGTTCGTGGCTTGTGTCTCTCAAATGGCGTCGATCAGCCAAATCCGCGATTTCTTTCAATATTTGAGCACGAATTCCAGTTTCACCAAGTTGTTGCCCACCTTGCAGTGCCGTTCCAAAGCCGCATCAGTTTGCGGTTGAGCCCCTCTGTTGTGTGGTGTTGCACAGGGTTCGATTTTGGGACCCCTGCTGTTTTCACTGCATTTGCTGCCCTTCCATTCCATCCAAAGAAAACATGATCTTTCCGTTCACTGCCGCACAGATGACAGTCTCATTTTGCTCAGCTGTCCAGCAGAGCAAAAATGATTTTTCTCCTTAAGACCTGTTTTGTCTTGCCGAGAGGAAATCAAAGTGTGAATATCATTGAATGTCTTAAATTTAAACGAAAAGAAAACAAAAGTGATGGTGTTTGGTCCCAGTGGCCCTTGTACATCCCACCCTTTCATTTTAGGCAGCTGGCTAAGGCAAAGCCCTTTCTTTCTCAACAGCACTTAAATAGTAACCAAGAGTAGAAATAGTAACCAATGCCTTTGTTAGATCTCGGCTTGATTACCGTACTGTAATGCACTTTATTTTGGAATCAGACAGTCCTCCCTCAAGTGTTTCCAGTTGGTCCACAATGCTGCTGCTCGCCTCCTAATTGGAGCTCGGAAGTGAGAGCACATAACCCCAATTCTGGCTTCAATTCACTGGCTCCCAGTGTATTTAAGAGTTCATTTTAAGATACTTCCATCCATCCATCCATTTTCTAATGTGTGCTGGAGCCCATCCCAGCTGTCTTTGGGCATTAGGCAGGGGACATCCTAACTGGTTGCCAGCCAATCGCAGGGCACACATCCACGCTCACCATCACACCTAGGGACAATTCAGAGTGTTCAATCAGCCTGCCATGCATGTTTTGGGGATGTGGGAGGAAACAAAAGTACCTGGAGAAAACCCACAAAGGCATGGGGAGAACATGCAAATTCCACGCAGGAAGGCTCCAGCACCCAACGCGACCCTTGTGAGGATAAAGCGGATCGGAAAATGGATGGATGGATGGTGGTGAAGTGGCCTAGTCCAGGTCCAAACTTGAATCTGAAATGCTGTGGCATAACTCTTAAAAGGCAAAGATGGGTGGGTCAAAATATCTCGACAGCATAGAATAAGACGCTTGACTTTGGTTGTTGCTGCTGAGGGCTGCCCAACCAGTTATTAGGTTGAGGGGCCAAAAACCTTTTCCCACAAATCCATGTTTGGACTTTCTTTCTCACTTAATCAGATAAAAAAAAAAAAGAAATTCATTGAAAAATGTATTTGTGTTTAAATGTGTTGTCCTTGACTACGGTTTAGGTTTGTTTAATGATGGGAAGTACTTAAGGACCGGGAAAACAATTTTTCACACCACTGTAGCTTTGATTGTGGATGATACTGCACCCAGAAGCTCATGCATCTTGGGCAATGTAATTTATACAGAAGATGTATCAGTCGGTCAGCTTTGTATAGAAACCAAAACTAACGAGGTGTCAAGTTTTGCGTGATGGTAGGTGAAGTAGCAGGGTGGACCGAGCAAAATATATTAACAAAAAATATTTCTAGGAGTACACTTGAAAAACTAACTGAAGTATACAAAGTCCTGGAAACCACAGGAAACCAAAGTAGCAAAAAACAAAAAACAAAACCTGTGACAGAAACAAAACATCACATAAGTACATGACACACAATGACCCAACAAAGACTTACAGAACCCAGGGAACTAAATACAAGCAAAGAGATGATACAACGAGAAACATCTGGACAAGACACAAAGGGTTGAGGGAGCTACCTGGTTAACACAAGGAGTCCGGACGAGAACAGTTGAAGACAAAAAGGGCACAAGGGAACAAAACCAAATGTAATCTAAACAAAAACATAACACAAGTGAAATTGATCAACTAAAGGAGGGTGTGTCAATAAGTTCCTTCATTTCTTTCCCTCCTTTTCTTGGTGACATTCGGAGATCATTAGGATGGATGAATCCACATCAAAAGAAATTCACCACACAAATAGCCTGTTAAATCAGCGTAGATGAGCTAAAGGCATGACTGACAGTAAAACTGCACTAACAATTCCTATTGGAGACCTCTCTGAACCATGGATGCTCGCCATGGACTGGACAAAAATGCCTCAGAGTGAGGAATGTTGCCAGAAAGTTGTTTTGGAGTTTCGATTTGCTTTGAATTGATGTCCAGACGCATGTCATCGCCATTGCACAGAGTGCCCTACCTTATCAAGAAAACATCTATGGACACCACCTTCTGAAAAATAATCCTCATTAATTGCAACCTCTGAGCCCATCTGTGTATACAACATATCCATGCATCACACACTAAAAGTGTGTTTTTCCATTTTCTAAACAATACACAATCATCTGTGCATCTTAGTATGTAAATGAAAGTGGAGCCAAGGCAGATGGTGCCTGCACTAGCTACTGCTGGTGAAGTTCAATCAAATCAATACTGCCATGAGCAACTCCAAATATTGCGTCAACAGCTCACCCAACACCCCCTCCTCAACACCCACACCCACACACACACACACACACACACACACACATTGAATTCTATACATTGTATGTAGTTAAAATAAAGATTGTGGTCATACATATGTTACCAACTACTAAAGATGGAATTGTTCTGTTTTCATTGGAGCTCCTTTTCTTCAACCCATAGGGGAATATTTAGGAGTATACTGATCATCTTTTTGCCGGATGATGCCACACATAACTAATTCTTCTTATTTTGAAGGAAGTCTTTCCCATCCCAGCATGCTTCTTTGGCTGGCTTTGCAGCTGTCTATGTCTCCGTAAGTCCACACACACACACACACACACACACACACACACACACACACACACACACACACACACACACACACACACACACTCGCGCGTGCATGCACGCACACAGAAATGTATCGTGCTAGGTAACCTATTCTATCTCTGTTTTGATGGCACTTGCCTGTATTAATAGTAAAAAATAATTTGTTTTTCATTCATGAAATGGATCTCATAAATTTCATAATATGATGCATTGGATTGTGTAAAAGCCTTTGAATTGTGTTTCAGATGTATTTAAATGCAGTGCTGACAGACTCCACAAAGCTGCTGAAGCCTCTCTTGGTGTTTTCTTTCATCATGTTGGCCATCCTAGCTGGATTAACCAGGATCATACAATTCCGAAACCATCCTGTTGATGTCTACTGTGGCTGGATCTTGGGGATAGCTGTTGCTACCTACCTGGTAATGCAGTCAACAAATCATTTTTTTCATTGATTTAAATGTGGAATTATTAGACCAGGGATGGGCAACTTAAATTATGGAGGGGGCCGCATGGCTTCCAGTCCTTCGTGGGTAAAGTTAGATTTTGTCCATTCAGATTTCATGTGTTGCCATACACATATTATTTCGTCCAACACTTTCAGAAAAAGTACTGGAAGCCATGCGGCCAAGACATACACAATTAAATGAAGACAAAAGACTGTTGGAAATAAAACAATTTATTTCCACTTCATTTAATTTGTAAACGTAGGTCTGTGTTTCAGTGACGCACTGATCGACCATTTAGCAATTCCATCGCAGTGCAGGGTTTGGTTCCGGAATTGTCCCTAGGTGTAATTGTGAGCGTGGATGATTGTTCTTCTATGTGTGCCGTGCAAGTGGCTGGCAACTAGTTCAGGCTGTCGCCGCCTACTGGCCCAAGACAGCTGGGATAGGCTCTAACATGCCCGCGACCTTCGTGAGAATAAGCGGATCAGAAAATGGATGGATGGATGTTTTTTGGAAACTATGATGTCACTATGAATTTTATGCCTGCAATGTATTACAAAAAATTGCTGAGTATAATGCAGTCCATTCATCCAAGCCTAATGCATTTGTGTGTCTCACGTGTCATCAGACTGACAGTGTAAATTTGTATTCAGGGAATTTTCGCAGTGGGACGTTTCTGGCCAGGTGAAGATAAGTCAAAAAGGCAGCCGCTTCCCTTCACATTAAGGAAGCCTCCCCCCTCATCTTTCCGCAGCGTCTGCCAGTCAGATGTCAACAGCCGCCAAGGTAAAGAGACATAAAAATCTCCAATGTCACAGTTTGGTAAATTCCACATTTTTTCACCAATTTAGACTCTTGCTCTTTCCACATGCTTGCATGCTTTTACAAATTACTAACTGAATGGTTCTTAACCTGGGTTCGATCGAATCCTAGGGGTTTGGTGAATCGGTCTCAGGGGTTCGACGGAGCCTCTGCCATGGAGGTTAAGACACACCCGACTCAACATGTCAATTAGTTATAACACGCCTGCTTGGCCATCACCGGCTGCAGATGATCACATTACATTGCTTGTCCAATCAGTACTGCGGGAAATGTAGTTGGCTCAGTAATCAACGTGTGACTGTCGTGATAATACTTTGTAAAATTTAAAAAACTTATACTTATGTCTCAAAATTTTATGTACCGTTTTCTGTTTTTAAGAAATGCGTTTTTTTTGTCTTGAATTTGTAAAAAGGCATATTTTTGTTTTTCACTAATGAAGGATTCAGTGAATGTGCATATGAACTGGTTGGGTTTGGTACCTTTGACAAGGTTAAGAACCACTGTTCTAACTAATGTTGAAAACCTCTTTGACAATGCAATTTTAATGGTTGGACAAACATTAAATTTTTGGGCCTCCTGAAAAGTGAAGATGAGGGAATATTTACTCATTTTGCTTTAAATTTTCAACTCAACTGTATTTATAGAGCACTTTAAAACAACCACCGCTGTATACAAAGTGCTGTACATGGAGCAAATATCATATATACAACAATAAACAATAAATTAATAACAGACAGTAAAAGCACAAAACCAGTAAAACTAAAATTTAAGCCTGAGACATGCTGAGTCAAAAGCCAAAGAATAGAAATTAGTTTTGAGATGGGTTTTAAAGATGGGCAGTGAGGTGGCATGGCGAATGTTCAGTGGGAGGTCATTCCAAAGAGAGGGACCAGCAACGGAAAAGGCTTGATCCCCTCTGAGCTTCCGATTAGTTCTTGATACCTTTAATAGTGTCTGGTCCGCAGATCTGGGGCACTGGGCAGGTGTGTAGGGGTGGAGGGTACGGTGGAGCTCAGAGAGGTAAGGTGGAGCGGGGCCATTTAAAGATTTGAAAACACATTATAGGTTCTTAAAAAGAACTCTAAAATGTATTGTGAGCCAGTGAAGGGATGATGCTCAACACGCCCAGAAATGCTGGACAGGCGTACAAATAATAAATAAATGAAATAGAAAAGTTGGGCAATGCTCGAAAAACTGTGTGTCAAGAGAATCTCTGTAGGATCACTTGTTTAGAATAGGGAATTGGTTGGGTTTGGCCACTTTGTGATCAACTGCATGAGCAAATAGTTCAACAATTTAAGAACATTTCTCAACGTACAATCTCAAATAATTGAGGGATTTCATTTTCTACGGTCCATAATACAATCAAAAGTGTATCAAAAGAGAATTGGAGAAATCTCTGCATGTGAACGGCTAGGCTTAAAACCAATATTGAATGCGCGTGGCATTTGATCCCTCAGGCAGTACCACAATAAAAACCGACAAAGCCTCAGAGTCCCCGCCGAAACAGAAAATAAAGAGTACACTTTGTGAGTGAGTGAGTGAGTGAGTGAGTGAGTGAGTGAGTGAGTGAGTAACAGGTGTAAATGTGAACGGCATGATAGTAAATTGCAGGGCTACCTGGCCTACTGTCACAGATCAGATTTTGCCGAGTTCAAAAGGTTTGATGAGAATTTCCCAGCTGCATTGAGCTGGCTGATGGCAAAAGGTGCAAGGGAGTGGCAGTGCACTACAGGGATGCCGGAGTTTGTCTAATTGTCAGCAGAGGCATACATCTAAAGACCATGATGAGGCAAGCCCTATACATTCCATTCTTATCTATAAGATACATTCTTGATGAAAGCATACCCTGCCCATGGACCCACTGTGATCTCCAAAAGAGAGAAGGACATTCTTATTCACAAAGACAGTACAAAATGACACTTTCATGAAAGTGACAGGCTCTATTATGTACCCACAGTAAATAATGCCGTGCATTCATCCATCCATTTTCAACACCGCTTCTCCTGAACATGGTGGCTGGAGTCTATTCCAGCTGACTGCGGCGGAAAAGCGAACCACACCCTTAAGTGGTCGCCAGTCAATCGTAGGACACATAGACATTCAAATCCACATCCACACTGTCACTGAGTGGGAACCGATCCCACGCTGCCCGCGCACAAGTCAGTCACTACACAATCAGCAATTCAGTAAATAATCAGAATCAGAATCATCTTTATTGGCCAAGTATGTAGAACACACAAGGAATTTGACTCCGGTATAACACGCTGCATTAGTATAATCATAAACAAGACAATGACAAATAAGTATGAAAGGAAATTTCGTAATGTAGTGAACCGTAGTGCGGTAGTACCACCCAGTGACAACTGTGAGACAAAGTGCAAAGTATTAAGCAGAGCTAAAATGATCAGTGGTAGAATACAATACTATAACAGTTGGTGCAGAAAATCATTGAACCATTTTAAAGTGACCAGTAGCAGTATTTGTTTACAAGAAGTGTGCAATTATGCAGATGTCCTTGAGCGCTTTAAAGTGTCTGGTGCGGTGGAGTATAAGTCAGTGACTGTTTAGGGAGTTAATGGCTAGAGGGAAGAAGCTGTGTAAGTGTCTGCTGGATTTGGTGCGCATGGAATCGGTAGCGCCTGCCTGAGGGGAGTAGCTGGAAAAGGTGGTGGGCAGGGTGTGGTGGATCCAGTAGGATTTTCCGTGCCCTTGTTTTGATTTTTGAATTGTGCAAGTCCTCAAGTGTGGGTAGGGCGGTGCCAATGATTTTTTCCGCCGCCCTAACTGTCCATTGGAGTTGGATTTTGTCCTTTTTTGTGGCGGCCCCAAACCAAATCGTGATGGAAGAACACAGGGTTGATTCGATGACTGCCGTGTAGAACTGACGTAGCACGTCCTGTGGCAGGCCATGCTTCCTCAGCAGCCTCAGGAAGTACATCCTCTGCTGGGCCCTTTTCAGGATGGAGTTGATGTTGACCTCCCACTTCATGTCCTGGGAGACTGTGATTCCCAGGAACTTGAAGGTCTCGACGGTTGACACAGGGCAGTTGGATAGTGTGAGGGGCAGCTGTGGTGAAGGATGTTTCCTGAAGTCCACGATCATCTCTACAGTCTTGAGCGTGTTCAGCCCTAGGTTGTGTCGGTTGCACCAGAGCTCCAGCTGCTCCACTTGTTGTCGGTACGCAGACGCGTCGCCGTCTTTGATGAGACCGATGACCGGGGTGTCGCCTGCGAACTTTATGAGTTTGACAGCTGTGCTTGTTGAGGTGCAATCGTTTGTGTAGAGGGAGAAGAGCAGTGGAGAGAGGACGCATCCCTGTGGGGCTCCAGTGCTAGTGGTGCGTGTTGATGATGTTCCCAGTCTCACCTGTTGTGCCCGTCCCGTCAGGAAGCTGAGGATCCATTGGCAGATCGTAGGGGACACACCGAGCTGGAGAAGTTTGGGGGTGAGGAGTTCCGGGATGATGGTGTTGAACTCAGAGCTGAAGTCCACAAACAGGATCCTTGCTTAGGTCCCTGTGCTGTCGAGGTGCTCGAGGATGTAGTGCAGACCTATGTTGACTGTGTCCTCCACAGACCTGTTTGCCCAGTAGGCAAACTGAAGAGGGTCCAGCAGGGGTCCGGTGACGTTCTTTAGGTGGTTCAGCACAAGGCGTTCAAAGGACTTCATGACCACAGACGTCAGAGCGACAGGCCTATAGTCGTTCAGTTCCGATGTTGCCGATTTCTTGGGAATTGGGATGATGGTAGACTGTTTGAAGCAGGATGGGACCTCACACAGCTCCAGGGATCTGTTGAAGATTTGTGTGAAGACCGGAGCCAGCTGGTCAGCGCAGACTTTCAGGCAGACTTTGTCAGGCCCCGCAGCTTTCTTGATCTTCTGCTGCTTGAAGAGCCGTCTCACGTCTTGTTCATGGATCTGTAAACAATGGAGGCAGTGATACAAGGGAGTGTATGCGCGTGTGATCGTCTGGTTGTGTGGGCGTGTCAGGCCACAGCTGCTAAATCAAGGTCACCTCATGGAGACAGCCCTGGCTTATCAGTCTATGGCCGAGAAGGAGGGGGTGATGGCAGGGCACTAGCTTCCATGCGTACTTTCATCAGGGGAAGGTCGAGATAGCAGATGTTTTGGGTGGCAGACTGCCCATTAATTCCAGACAGTCTTGAAAGTCCGTGGCTTGTGTCTCTAAAATGGCGTCGATCAGCCAAATCCGCGATTTCTTTCAATATTTGAGCACGAATTCCAGTTTCACCAAGTTGTTGCCCACCTTGCAGCGCCGTTCCAAAGCCGCATCAGTTTGCGGTTGAGCACAGTCTGAGTCTGAGTGTTGGACATCCGCACTTTGCCATCCTTAGACCGGCAGCCTTTTCCAATAGAGCCGCTCCCGTCGGTTGAATTTTCGATAGATCAGGAAACTGCTAACACCAAACAGCAGCATACCTGTTATCAGAAGGCCGATAATGTAGATGTTACAGTGTTGTTGCACATAGTCACGCTCAATTTCTAATCTTATTCAAAGTTTTAAGGATTATTTCTCTCATGGTATATTTCTTTTCTCATGAATGCAGGAAGACAAATTTAGCTGGGAGTAAAAATTCCTAGTTTTTGTTTGTGGAGGTCTCATCATTTTTTTTGGTATCATTTCTGCACTGTCTAGTTTACACTTAGCTCCAGCACTTTTGTCTCTTTACTTTGTGATCTAGTGGGCCACCACATGTTGACAGCAAGCCAACCAGAGCCAGTCAACATCAGGACGACTTCTCATACCTTGTCCCCCAAGCAGACAGAGCGAATTCTCACACGAAGCTCCTCCTACCGGGAGCCTTCTCAAACCAATGTGAAGCTCGCCAGTGCTAATTTGGAGATGATCATTCCCCCCAGTCCTATGAAGAATTGTAATAAAACCTTCAGCAGCAGCACATTGCCAAGGTAACCACCAAATCATGGTTCAACCTTTTTTTTTTACTGTTTTACTGCTGAGCTAATCCTGCTGCTCTATCATGCGTTTGAATGTGCCATGACTCCATCAACGCATTCAATTCATTACAGTCTGAGTGCACTGAACAAAGAATACAATAGCTATCATTTGGTTCATGTTTTGCATTCCAATTGTTTTCAAATATTAGTTTGGTCATTTCAAGTGACCTTTCCAGTATATATTTATGGTTACATGTATTTTCTGCACATTAATGTTATGTAAATTTGCAGCAAGGAACCAGGTGTATGTTTCATTAGGACCCAAGGATTTTTTTTAGATTGAGTGTGATTTTGCACATAGGCAATGTTTGAAACTTCCAGCGAAAAATTTGCGAACTGCCGCCATTACGGATTTGGACGCGGGGGTCGACAGACGTTGAAATCGGTAAGAAACATTCATCAACTTTGATCAACATTTTGATAACTTTACGGTTATTGTCATTTTCAATCATGCATATCATTTTTAGCTCTTGAATCTTGAGACAAGGTTGTCCGATCATGGTGAGAGCAAGCAGTACCTCCACTTGTGACTTGTTACCAAACAAGTGCTTTGTAAAGTGTTTTATTTTAGGTTATTATTTTGTTTTTAACCTCCATCATTAGTCTCCATACTATAATCCTACTCTGTGTCTGCCGTGTATCCTGTTAAACTACAGAGACTTTCGTTTTCTTTTCTCCAAGGTCCATATTCAACTCTTCTTTCTTCTAGCTTTCGAAGTATGAGTTACATGATTGCTTTTTTTTGTGCATTTGCAGGAAAACGAGCAAGTATGCAGGAAAATGAGCCTGACAAATTGGAGCGTGGAACCACCTGTGTCAATGGGAGAGAAGATCCTTTGCACCTACCCAAAGACAAAGATAGTTATTGATGCAACCTTTGCGTCCTGAACAAGTTAACTTATTGTTTAAAATACAATGGTAAGCAGTTTGGGCTGAAAAAGTTCACTAAACTAGAAAAGAGTTAAGGTTTAGTTAATTTTTTTCCGACCAAAGTTATATATGTTTTTCCAGTAAAGAGAAAAAGTCTCTTACTGCCTAAAAACAGCTGGAAGATCACACGAGGAAGTAGTGACAGCTCTGAATGAAGGCGGCAGTGATAGCCAAAACTGTCAGCAAGGT
Source organism: Hippocampus abdominalis (assembly GCA_018466805.1). Lineage (NCBI taxonomy): Eukaryota > Metazoa > Chordata > Actinopteri > Syngnathiformes > Syngnathidae > Hippocampus > Hippocampus abdominalis. The sequence goes on from CM031708.1 coordinate 579,814, forward strand.
ACAAGATTTTTTGCTTTCCTGGAAAAAAAAACATTAGTCAAAAAACAAACAAACTTTAAACCTATTCAAAAATAACACATACACACACACACACACACACACATACACACACACACACACACACACACACAAAATAAACCCCATTACACTAATAAAAGGGTTTATTCAGGAATTTATTTGGGGTATTAAGTCAGCCCCAAATATGAATGCTTTAAAGTCCAGGTTAAAAATTATGCTTATGTTTCCCTGCTTATGATTTAGCTCTTTTAAACTATTTTTAAAAAATACAATTTTAAAAATTGCTTGCCATGTATATTCTTAAAATGATTTTAGTAAGCTATCTTTTATTTCTGTACTTTGTTTGAAATATCTTAAGTTCTTTTGTTTTAAATATGGTACTTGTAATTACGTGTTCTATAAATACATTTTCCTGGCCCTTGCCTTGCCAGTTATTCCAAATGGATTTAAAGTATTTGTTTTAAATTCAGCATTGTGGCAATTTTAAATCTTTGAGACAAATTAAAAAACAAACTTGAACTTGAATTTTGAAGAAAGTGGCGCGCACAGGGTGGGGACAATTGGGCGGCTTCTCCGAGAACCCACCAGAAAGGGGACATTTACATTGACCAACCAGATTAAAAATCTCCCGTCAAGATCACTGAAAATCAAAAGTAGTCTGCTTGTGTTTGTTGTGTCCGAAAAACGTGAGGACACGACTTACTTTTTCAACGGTCTTTATTCAACTGACGTAACAGGTGTGAGTCGTCACTCAACCAACCAATGCTTTGCGACACTGCTGTAACATCGTGTAGCAGTATGGTAAATGGCCATATGCTACAGTGTTGACAGTTTGTCTTGTAGAAGGGGCACCCGCTTGGGCTCCTTCGCCATTCTATGTAGTTTCTGTAGCTGAGAAACAGACCGCAAAAGTCCCAGCCTATTCCCGCTGCCCAGGACACAGGAAGCCCGACCCCTTGGCTCCTCCCAAAGGTGTTGAGCCTATGGGAAGAGTGACCAACGTTGCTTTTTCGGGCTGAGCCCGGCCACCAGGCGTTCGCCAGCAAGCCCCACCCCCAGGCCTGGCTTCAGAGCAGGGCCGCAGTTACCGGAGTCTGGGCAAGGGAAATCGTGGACCAATAATTTTATTCATGGTACCAGTCCTCTAAAGCCCCAGACAATTTTACTCCTAGAATCATTGGGAAACCATGCTAAGGCGTGGAAGTGAGCCCGAGTATATATAGTCGGAACTTCTCATGGGCGGAATCAAGGAAGTAATGAAGTAAAAATATCATACAAAGTTAGACAAATTTGGTTCAAGGACGAAATTTCAAGAGGAATCGAAAATGGACTATAAAACGATTGTTGATATGCAACTCTTTGTTAGAAATTAACTGTCGTTGCAAAAAGTACTGAAAAAATTGAACAGTTGCACATGTGCATTTAAAAGTTTAGAGAAGGCTAAAATAGTCACCTGTAAAGGTCATACATATTGTATTGTTTGACTCAATTTACATGGCTTGTTCAGCCTGCTCAGTATCTAATAGCTCGTGTGCACAATAGTAAATGATGCATTCAGGATCATCTTGGAAATGTGGGAAACAACCTGTTATAAAATTTAATAGTTTTACTGGCTCTAGTAGTGTGTGTATGAATAAATTTGTAGGGCAGTATTTCCAGATTTGCAAATCACTGATTTGCTTCCCCGCTTGCTTCTCTTCCCGCTCTCATTTTAACACTCGCTATGTCAAATAAGTTTTATTTTCCACCAATTTTGGCTGAGTTGCATAACATTTGTGTTTGAAAGAACGCAGATAGGCTTTCACACACAAGGCACAAGCAAAAAAAGGCAAAACGCACTTTAGGCCTCAAGGGGAAAAGGCGAGAGCCCCCTAGCCCCTTCTTGGTGTGCCGCTGTAGTGTAAAATCCATCCATCCATCCATCCATCTTCTACCGCTTATCCGAGGTCGGGTCGCGGGGGCAGCAGCTTTAGCAGGGAAGCCCAGACTTCCCTCTCCCCAGCCACTTCTTCCAGCTCTTCCCGGGGGATCCCGAGGCGTTCCCAGGCCAGCTGGGTGACATAGTCTCTCCAGCATGTCCTGGGTCGTCCTCGGGGTCTCCTCCCAGTGGGACATGCCCGGAACACCTCACCAGGGAGGCGTTCAGGAGGCATCCTAATCAGATGCCCGAGCCACCTCATCTGGCTCCTCTCGATGTGGAGGAGAAGCGGCTCGACTCTGAGCCCCTCCCGGATGACCGAGCTTCTCACCTTATCTCTAAGGGAGAGACCGGACACCCTGCGGAGAAAACTCATTTCGGCCGCTTGTATCCGGGATCTCGTTCTTTCGGTCACGACCCATAGCTCGTGACCATAGATGAGGGTTGGAACGTAGATCGACCGGTAAATTGAGAGCTTCGCCCTTTGGCTCAGCTCCTTCTTTACCACGACGGACCAATACAACGTCCGCATTACAGCAGACGCTGCACCGATCCGCCTGTCGATCTCTCGCTCCCTCCTGCCCTCATTCGTGAACAAAACCCCAAGATACTTAAACTCCTCCACTTGGGGCAAGATCCCCTCCCCGACCCGGAGTGGGCACTCCACCCTTTTCCGACTGAGGACCATGGTTTCAGATTTGGAGGTGCTGATTTTCATCCCAACCGCTTCACACTCGGCTGTGAAACGCTCCAGTGAGAGTTGGAGAGCCCTGCTTGAAGGAGCCAACAGTACCACATCATCTGCAAAAAGCAGAGATGCAATACTGAGGCTACCAAAAAGGACTCCCTCAACGCTTCGGCTGCGCCTAGAAATTCTGTCCATAAAGGTGATGAACAGAATCGGCGACAAAGGGCAGCCTTGGCGGAGTCCAACCCTCACTGGGAACGATTCCGACTTATTGCCGGCAATGCGAACCAAACTCTGACATCGGCAGTATAGGGACCGAACAGCCCGTATCAAGGGGCTCGGTACCCCATACTCCCGAAGCACACCCCACAGAACCCCCCGAGGGACACGGTCAAACACCTTCTCCAAGTCCACAAAACACATGTGGACCGGTTGGGCGAATTCCCACATACCCTCGAGGACCCTGCTAAGGGTGTAGAGCTGGTCCACTGTTCCACGGCCGGGACGAAAACCACACTGCTCCTCCTCAATCTGAGGCTCGACTTCCTGACGGACCCTCCTCTCCAACACCCCTGAATAGACTTTACCAGGGAGGCTGAGGAGTGTGATCCCTCTGTAGTTGGAACACACCCTCCGGTCCCCCTTTTTAAACAGAGGGACCACCACCCCGGTCTGCCAATCCAGAGGCCCTCTCCCCGATGACCACGCGATGTTGCAGAGGCGTGTCAACCAAGAGAGCCCTACAACATCCAGAGCCTTGAGGAACTCCGGGCGGATCTCATCCACCCCTGAGGCCTTGCCACCGAGGAGCTTTTTAACCACATCGGTGACTTCGACCACAGAGATTGGAGAGCCCACCTCAGAGTCCCCAGACTCTGCTTCCTCCAAGGAAGGCGTGCTGGTGTAGTTGAGGAGGTCTTCGAAGTATTCCGCCCACCGGCTCACAACGTCCCAAGTCGAGGTCAACAGCGCCCCATCCCCACTGTACACAGTGTTAGTGGTGCACTGTTTCACCCTCCTGAGACGCCGGATGGTGGACCAGAATTTCCTCGAAGCCGTCCGGAAGTCGGCTTCCATGGCCTCACCGAACTCTTCCCATGCCCGAGTTTTTGCTTCGACGACCACCGAAGCTGCATTCCGCTTGGCCAGTCGATACCTGTCAGCTGCCTCTGGTGTCCCACAGGCCATGAAGGCCCGATAGGACTCCTTCTTCAGCTTGACGGCATCCCTTACTGCTGGTGTCCACCAGCGAGTACGGGGGTTGCCGCCACGACAGGCACCAACCACCTTACGGCCACAACTCAGATTGGCCGCCTCAACAATAGAGGCACGGAACATGGTCCACTCTGACTCAATGTCCCCCACCTCCCCCGGAACATGGGAAAAGCTCTGTCGGAGGTGGGAGTTAAAGCTCCTTCTGACAGGGGATTCCGCAAGACGCTCCCAACAAACCCTCACAATACGTTTGGGTCTGCCAGGACGGACCGGCATCTTCCCCCACTATCAGAGCCTACTCACCACCAGGTGGTGATCAGTTGACAGCTCCGCCCCTCTCTTCACCCGAGTGTCCAAAACATGCGGCCGCAAATCCGATGATACAACCACAAAGTCAATCATCGAACTGCGGCCAAGGGTGTCCTGGTGCCAAGTGCACATATGGACACCCTTATGTTTGAACAAGGTGTTTGTTATGGACAATCCGTGACGAGCACAGAAGTCCAATAACAAAACACCACTCGAGTTCTGATCGGGGGGGCCGTTCTTCCCAATCACGCCCCTCCAGGTCTCACTGTCATTGCCCACGTGAGCATTGAAGTCCCCCAGCAGAACAAGGGAGTCCCCAGCAGGAGTACTCTCCAGCACACCCTCCAAGGACTCCAAAAAGGGTGGGTACGCTGAACTGCTGTTGGGTGCGTACGCACAAACAACAGTCAGGACCCGTCCCCCCACTTGAAGGCGGAGGGAGGCAACCCTCTCGTCTACCGGTGTGAACCCCAATGTACAGGCACTGAGCCGGGGGGCAATGAGTATGCCCACACCTGCTCTGCGCCTCTCACCGTGGGCAACTCCAGAGTGGAAGAGAGTCCAACCCCTCTCGAGAGAACTGGTACCAGAACCCAGGCTGTGTGTGGAGGTAAGTCCGACTATATCCAGTCGGAACTTCTCCACCTCGCACACCAGCTCGGGCTCCTTCCCTGCAAGAGAGGTGACATTCCATGTCCCTAGAGCTAGCTTCTGTAGCCGAGGATCGGACCGCCAGGGTCCCCTCCTTTGGCTGCTGCCCAGCTCGCACTGCACCAGACCCCTTTGGCCCCTCCCATGGGTGGTGAGCCCATGAGAAGGGGGACCCACGTTGTCTCTTCGGGCTGAGCCCGGCCGGGCCCCATGGGTATAGGCCTGGCCACCAGGCGCTCGCCAACGGGCCCCGCCTCCAGGCCTGGCTCCAGAGGGAGGCCCCGGTGACCCGCGTCCGGGCAAGGGAAACTTGGCTCCATTTATGTGACTCGTCATAAGGGATCTTTTGAGCCATGCTTTGTCTGGTCCCTCAACTAGGACCTGTTTGCCATGGGTGACCCTGCCAGGGGCATAAAGCCCCGGACAACTTAGCTCCTAGGATCATTGGGGCACGCAAACCCCTCCACCACGGTAAGGTGACGGCTCACGGAGGGGGCACGGAGGTAGTGTAAAATATTTTTGTTTTAAAAAGGAGCATTCATTACCTAGAGAAAAACCAAAATTGTCCACAGATTCTCAGAATGCCAAGGCCGTTGATTTGAGGTTGGTGGAAAACACCTGCAGCAAAAATACAATTATTTGTCCAGGAGGCAGCCAAAGTAGGTATCACTATTTCTCAAATTTAGTGTGTAACGAACCAAAGAATGCCCATTTCTGAATTTCACAGAAACAAATGCAAATACAAAAACTCCCCAACGTGGCATCTCTGTCTCCTGTTGTTTAACATTGCTGTTTCTGTGCTATCCTTCGCTGAATAAGTTTGACTTTATAGTTTTCTAGTCATGTATTTTTGTTGATAAATAAAATGTTTTTCTACTCATCTTCTTATTCTTCATCTTTGAAATGGCATTAGACAAAAACTTTTAAGATGCCCATGTATCTTCTTTTTCATTGTCATATTTTTCGATAGTGTTTAACAGCAGGTTGGCACCCATTGCGTTAGATTGCCGGCATCGTTTTGTTTCTTTGCGCTCTTAAGTCATTTATCATCTTGACCTTTCTATAATCAAATTCTTGACACAAGTCCAGTCCTATTTAAGTGTGTATTAAAGGGCCTGTCGAATGCAAAATGAACATTTTGGTTTTTTTTTAGATTTTAAATATGTTTTAATTCCTCACCAAAACACCTCCAAAGTAATGTTTTTCTCCGTTAACCCACCTCTCAGCATTCTTGCTCATTCCTGCTGTCTAAGCACCAGCTCCGTCCAATCCCAAAAAAGGATTGGGTCCTCAATCTTATACAGCACATATAAACTTATACGACTTCATTACTATTTGCTATTTGGTGGGTGGTGAGTGCAGTAGCCAGCTTTAGGACGTCATGAAAGGGTCACGGCAGCCTCACGAGGAGAGGCAAGTTTTAGTGAGCTATGTGCCTTAATTCTGGGTTAGAAGATAGCCACCAAAATAACATACTTCATAAGAAACGACATCACCGTGGTTTAATTAGGTTTAAGGATTCTTTTTTTTCAAGACAATGATCTTTTGGGTGAAGAGAAAAATTCTTACGTAGCTGACTGTTTTGGCTGTCACTTCAGCCTTTGTCGGAGGTGTCACTGCTTCCTTGTTTTTAAGACACGTCACAAGGAAGCAGTGACAGCTCCGATGAAGGCTGAAGTGACATTTGAAGCTGTCAGATAGGCATGAGTTTTTTCTCTTCACTAAAAAAGACCATTGTCTGAAAAAAAGAAGCCTTAAACCTGATTTAACCAATACGTAGGCAAGTTGAGCATCATAGCGCTAGATCGCCATTGTGCCGAAGGTACCGTCGTCACCTTAAAATACAGTAATTGGTTATTTTTACACATGTTTTCAGAAAACACAAAAAAACGGCCTAAAATTTAATGATTTGTTTTAGGAGGCAGCCAATTTCAGCAGAGGTGGCCAGCAGATTTGGAAGGCAAAAAAGAAAAAGTCAAAATTTGACATAGACCATTATTTTAAGAGGCTGACAATATATCATAATTTATAGGTCTACAGTTAACTGTGTAAAGATGAAACTAGCATGATACAGGCCTTTTCACACCCGACTTGCCCTATCCACACTCTAATATACACATTCGATTAATATTTTCTGGATTATACAATCATCCAGCAACCTGGTCAGTGCACATGACCAAGCGGGTTTAAAATGAATAATAGCCCACTTTAGTTGCTTTCTTGCAAGCTTTGGGCTGGTTTAGTGACCTGAAAGTGACATTTTCATGCCGTATTTACACTTGGTAAAGTTGAATTAAGTGGAGTGAATTTGAAGCTGAAAAAAACTAAGTTGAATGTTGAAATAGAAGTTGATGTCGTAGCTGAAAGTTGTTTTCGAAGTTGAAAGTTGTAGATTGTATACATCTGTTGAATTTTTTTATTATAAAAATGATAACATATATTATAAATCGGTGTAAGTATTCAAATTAAGATCCTCATCAGATATACTTGCATATGTATTTACTAGGTTGAGATTTGATTTGTTTTCAGTGCTGCAGTGTCATGTCTCGTCATTTATGGCAAATTATACATTTTTAGTCCTGTCGTTGTCCATGTTGTCATATCATATTTTACATTATAGTAATTGTTTCCTCTTATTTACATAAGGTTTGATTCCTGCCATTGTGTTTCTTCATTGTGGTGATTTTCTGTCCCATTCTTTGGTATCAATAGTCTGCATATACTGTACTCCTATTCTTTGTCAGACCGCCTTGTATCCTGCCACGTTTTGAACCAGCCCATGTCTGTTAGAGTGACCTTTTTTCATGCTACAGAGAGTCCTTAGCATTTCTCAATTTGCTTTCTTATGTCTCGTCCTTGTCCAATCACGGCCCAAGTACTGTTCCAATTGAAAATACGCATTAACTACCGTAATTATCCTGTTCCAATTGAAAATACTCATTAGCCAATTATCCTGTTCCAATTGAAAGTAGTATTAACCAATTAGCCTGTTCCAATTGAAAATACGCATACATTTTCTCTTGTTCCAGTAGAAAATGCGCATAAAACAAGTATGCATAGAATACCCGAGTTTGTTATTGTCAGTTAGCTTAAATCAAAGATGCATCGGTTGCATTTCGTGCAAAATACAGTACATGAGAGACGTGGGGAGAAGTCCATTTCAATTTAGAAAGAGACTCGCGTTCTTAGGAAGAACATTATCGCGTATGTTCTTAGGAAGACAGTACTTGGCGAGTTCAAGAATCATACTCTGTGTTCATCATTCATCTTTCATTGCTACTTTAGTTCCTAGTTTATATATACATATACAAGGTTGTTTTGCTTATGCCTCCAGGTCCCATGGTGGCTCATCATTGGAGGGATGTCGCATTCCAAGGCGTCATGCCTCTATCCATACCTCAATGGATTCAACCAGATCTAAGCAACTCCTCAGCCAGTGGAAGAATAAAAATGACAAGAGAAAGCTGTCCCTCCAGGCCATGGATGGCATAAAACCCGCTTCCTTGTCTCCTCAAAGAGATGTGCAGCTCCACTACACATCTGAATCATCTGCCATAGGTTTGGACACTGAGGTCCACAGTCTAACCCACCTCCCTTCAGCCACTGGCCAGGAAGTTGGAGCCCACATCCCAACCTCTTATATAAAAATAGCTGCAAGCTGTGTTCCTATAGCCAATAAAAATACCCTGACCCAGAATGGAGGAACTGGCTTTGCCGCTGGACCAAGAATGGTTATTCAATCACGTCCTGGATCTTCTCAATTAGTTCACATTCCTGAGGAGGAAAATTCTACTACCAAGGATCAGGAGAGTGAATCGGAAGACAGCACTTTTGATATGGTTGGATCTGCTAAACAGAAATGGATGAGAGTTGCGGAAAAGACCACAATCCCTTGCAGACCCCTCAGTGCAGGAGGTCAGCCTCGACTCATGCAGGTGATTATTGATTTTTATTCCGATTGAAACAGCTCTAATATTGTGTTGTTTCTATCATTTTTGATATTTAATTTTTTTAATACAGATACTGTAGAGCTGTCACCAATTGCATGATAGGTAAACAAAAGGGTTGATAAAAGTTTTTGCTCACCGATACTGATCACCGATAACTTCCAACTTCTCCAAACCAATAACAATAAATAACTATTCTGTTCTGATTCTTTGGGAATCAAAACCGATACTCAACTGTACCAATTTCAGTACTTTTTTCTGTTATATGTCAAATTTTTTTAACAATAAAATATGTATATTTTTTAATCACTTTCATTCGAGCAACAGTTGAAGATAATAGCTTCTTTAAAATTCCAAAATTATAGCGAATAAAAGTGAATTATATTGTTAAAGCATAACTGACTCTAACACTATTTTTTTCTTCTTAAATAATACTTTCCTTCTACAAAGCAAGATACCACCTCAAAAAAGGTATTTGATAGCTAATAACCATTTATTTAATGATTGAACTGAACTATGTGAGTTAGTGAGTTGAGTGTCTGCATAAAACCCCCTGTATAGCAGGGGTCCATCACCCGAATCATCACCAACGCAAGTGGTGGGCTGAACCCCCTTTTCGCATTTTCCAAGCCTGCTCCTTTTTAAAGTCACCCAGCCAAAATTGCAAAGTTGCAAAGAGCCACTATACAGGTAGATTTGGGTTACTGTTTAAGGAGATAATGGCTAGAGGGAAGAAGCCGTTGAAGTGTCTGCTGGATTTGGTGCGCATGGATCGGTCGCGCCTGTCTCAGGAGAGTAGTTGGAAAAGGTGGTCGGCAAGGTGCGAGGGGTCCAGTAGGATTTCCCATGCCCTTGTCTTGGTTCTTGCAGTGTGCAATTCCTCAAGAGTGGGTAGGGGGGTGCCAATGATTTTTTCCGCCATCCTAACTGGCCGTTGAAGTCGGATTTTGACCTTTTTTGTGGCGGTCCCAAACCAAACCGTGATGGAAGAGCACAGGATTGATTCGATGACTGCTGAGTAGAACTGTCGTAGCACCTCCTGTGGCAGGCCATGCTTTCTCAGCAGCCTCAGGAAGTAGATCCTCTGCTGGGCCCTTTTCACAGGGTTCGTACGGGTCCTTAAAGTGAATAAAAATCAATAAAAAAAGAAGTTGTAAAATTATGTACTTCGTTGTCCATAATTTTCAGAGAAATCTTCTAAAATCCATAAAAGTCCATAGAAATTAACCTGCGGTGTTCATTTCATTTGTGTATGACATTTTCCCCACCCTTCCAATTCATAGTTTTGTCGGAAAATGCAGGACCTGGTACCCGCTCTGCTTTTCCCGCCGTCTCCAATTAGTTCCGACGATGATCGCGTGATCACTTCGGGTCATTCCGGGAAACAACAATAGATTGACGCCATCCTGGGGCAGTGAATTGATGGTTTGGTTGTCGGCTCGGCAAACAATTACCGTATTTTCTGGAAAAACCTATTCATCGAATTTATCGATCTCAACAAGTGACATGTATGTAGCGAAGCCACTCGAGCGAAGCACGCCTCAGCAGTCGATAGTCCGCTGCTCTCTGCTGTGTGTGCGTCAGCTAAGCTTCGCTGTTGTCTCGGCTAGGCTAGCTTTTTGTTGTCGTAGATCAAAGCGTATTTGATTTGTGACGTCGGTTGCTTGGGTGAAACCAAAAGACGTGCGCGTGCGTACATGTTCGCGCGGACGCACACAGCAGAGAGCAGCGGACTTTCGACTGCTGAGGCGCGCTTCGCTCGAGTGGCGTCGCTACAAATATTCCGGGACAATGCTATTTTCAAGTGGGGTGGCTGGAGAAGCCGGAGTTCCGTGTTTGGGTCGGAAAAATTGCTGCCGATTATACGTCGGCCTACTGCCGAGTGTGCAAGAAGGGCATCTCCGTGAGAGGTAAAACTTGTCATAGCCTCCTGGTCAAGTCAAATGCATTGAGGCACACAGCAAAACAGAAGAAAATTAATCGCCAAGAACTTGCAAAAGAGATTGAGAAGAAAACTAAGTCACTGTCTGCTATTCCCTAATTGTCATATCAGTTTCATATCTGTCATTATAAAACATGTCTGATCATTGAAGGTCATATGAGGTAAAATAATAGGGTTGGACCATTTGGGACTTAGACTTCTGACATGCATTTCAGCTGTTCAGGTATACTGGATACTGCTAAAATGGGCAATCAGTACTACTGTTAGTGAAACCAGTTTCGTCTAAACCCTGTCCAGGTGACCCATATGACCATTGGCTCTGTTCTTAGTGTTGTGTTTATTCGAAAATAAATTGAAGTTTTATATTTTCTCAATTTAAATTTTTCTTTGTGTGTTTTATTTGAGAATTAATTAAAACGTTTTTTTTTCATTTTCCTACCTGTGATACAGGTAGCAAAGTGAAAATTTGACATACAGTATGTCAAATAAAGGGTTAAGTGATTGCCCCTAAAAATAAAGATGTGCCCTTCCTTTGGCAGCAATGATTTGAACACCAGCTCAGTGATATGTGGCTTTCTGTTCAGCCTGTGTATTGCTGACCAGGCATTAAATCGACCGTGATTCCCCCGTCGAATGGAGAAAAAGTCCTTGAAAATGGCTACAGTGGTCCTCAAAAGTCATTAAAAGGTCCATAAATAAAAAGCAAGTGAAAGAGTGGGAACCCTGTTTCAGGATGGAGTTGTGGAGGTGTGCTCAGTGGATTTGGACTTTCCCTTAGTAAACTAACATGAGGTCACTTTTTACTGTAATCTGTCTTTCTAGGTAATTGCCTTTTCAAAGCAGCAGGGTTTGCGCAACTCTCGATCAGAGGATGGTGGCAGCACTGTCAGCTGCTCTGGATCAATTCGATATAGAACCCTTATGGACCAAGACCCATCACCACCTGCCTCCACGACTGGTGCAATGGAAGGTATGAACTGCTCAAAAATTCGAATCATACAGTGTCTCTATCATATTCATTACTGCACACTCTCATATAAATTTGAGCAGGACTTGACAAGGTTAGGGAATGAACCAAATGGTGTTTGAATCCCACAAATGTAGGCAGAGTTAAAACACGTAACAAAAATGTTTATGTAGCGTTCTCAGGATGCGGCATGAGTGACGACACTAAGTCCAATTGAGAATACAGGGTTTAATTCCTGGTAACCCGTGAGAACTGGTCCCGAACATGAAACATACAAACAAGTGGCATTACAAACCAAATAAAAGACAAAACCATGTAGACAATTGATTTCATATAAAATACACACAAACCTCGTGGGCTCACATCCATAAGGGGCTAAACCTTTGCTGGTATCCTGTTTGTCTTCTTCTTGCGTCATATAGTTGGCTCTTGGCACTTTCTTCGTCAAACAAAATGGCTATACAGAGCTCACAAAACATATGCTTTAATGTCCATCCATCCATCTTCTACCGCTTGTCCAGGGTCGGGTCGCGGGGGCAGCAGCTTGAGCAAGGAAGCCCAGACTTTCCTCTCCCCAGCCACTTCTTTTAACTCTTCCCGGGGGATCCCGAGGTGTACCGACGCCAGCTGGGTGACATAGTCTCTCCAGCTATCCTTTAATGTGCGCTAATAAATGTGCACGGCAACTAGGGTCGAATGGAAACCTCTCTACCACCGATAATTTGTTCTGGCCAACAATCGCCACTAGATGGCATTAGAACACCAAAGGTAAAACTGCTTAATAGGAAATATAGACAGTAACAGTTTATTTATAGAAAATGAAGGACCAAGAAAATACAAACATAAATCTCTGGTAAGAAAGAGGCAGGAAAAGTACGACATGAACAAAATGCACCTGCAAAAGGCAAGGCGAAAGAAGAATCCGAGATTAATTAATAAACAAAATGGCAAGAATTCCAATACACGGAACTAATTTAAGAGATAAAGAATCATTTCCATAACGCGAATCTAAGCGGACAAGAATGACTATGAAGATGGGCGTGAGGTCTAGAATATATCACATGAGGCAAAACAGCGAGCAAGGTCAATAATCCGAAAAAGCATGGCGGTTAAATACCATGATTACAACAAGGAACAGGTGCGCCGCTGGAGGAAACGCCCTGCCCTCCCTTCCAGTCGGAGCTGAAACAAAAAGAAAAGACAGGAACAAACCATGATAGGACTAAACTATCAAACAGCAAACCAACACTGGCTGTACTCAACACAGTTTGGTCAAGAGGTACTGTACTGAATAACATTGAATACAGGTGCAACACAGGTGGACAAAAAAAGTTTCACAAAAAGATATTCAACAACATTCAAGTGCACTAATTTTTTTGTGTAGTATACATATACAGGATACACATAGACAACCATTCATACTCACAATCACACTAAGGTTCAATTAACCTATCATGCATATTTTTAGAAAGTGACTGGAGTGCCCGGAGAGAACCCACGCATTTCACACCGGAAGGCCAGGGCTCGGAATCAAACCCCAAACCTCTGCAGCGTAAAGTGGATGTGCTAACCAGTTGACAACCGTGCCACCTTAGCACTGTGTACTAAAGGAAAATAATAATTATGATTATTTTTACACTTAAACAGCTTACAAAGATATTAGGTTGAAAAACTGCGAAAAATTACCAACAGATGACATTAGAGGGACTGGTTATAGCTAATCTTTATAGTGACATCATTGAGAGGATTGTAGTCAATTCATGGTCTTGCATACAAAAGAAGAATCCAGCTCCAACAGGGGACGATGATGGCCGGATGAGTCCCTCATTCAGTGGTGACTCAATGTAATTCTTCCTGGCCTGTTGTTCGGGGCCCGACACAGAGTACAGTTGCCAATTGGGAATGGTGGATGCAGGAATGATATTGCACAGTCATATGGTCGATGTGGTGGGAGTGACATGGCCTTGACTTTATTAAAAACCTCTTTGAGATGGTGATAGCTGGTTGGCACTGATGGTAATAATGGTGGTAGCCCCCCCTGAGTCTTGTCTTGCAGACACTTGCTCCCACAATCCTCTCCCTACCCCAGAATCTTGCCGGTCGGCCAGTCTGCTTTAGGGTTGTGGCTTCTGAGCCACGGATACCCCAGCACCAGAGTGTGTGCTGCTGAATAATAAAAGTAAAAGCTTATCATATCACTGATTGTCTATGGTATCGGCTATGGGTTCAGTGACATGCGTTATGGTGAATAAAATATCACCGTTAAGGCACTAGCCTTGTTGGGTGGCATGATGACTTCTGTTTTTACCCGCAGCTTCTCGGCGAGAACCAAGTCCATTAAGCTCTCATCAGCCCCAGGGTCAATTAAAACCTTTGTTTCTGTGATGGTGGCTTGGTGTCTTACCTTGACAGGATTAAAACTGGTGGAGATGGATGCCTCTAATGAGGGAATTGGGGCCATCTGTCTCAGCGGTCTGAGATAGATGGCAAGATATAATAATAATAATAATACATTTTATTTGTGGGCGCCTTTCTCAGAACTCAAGGACACCTTACAACATGCAGTTAAAAAAACACAAATACAATGTTAAAAACAACATCAAATGGAATAAATAAAATAAAACAAAATAGAGACAATAGATTTATGGTCGGAGTGAATAAGCTTTTCTGAACAGATGTGTTTTGAGGCTGGATTTGAAATGATTTAATGAGTCTGTGTTACGAAGGTCAGCGGGGAGTGTGTTCCAGAGCTGGGGAGCAGAGCGACTGAAGGCTCTGTTTCCCATGGTGACGAGGCGAGCAGGGGGGACAGTGAGGAGGAGAGAGGAGGAAGAGCGAAGAGAGCGGACAGGTGTAGGAATATGGATGAGGTCAGACAGGTATGGAGGGGCAAGGTTATGGATGGCTTTGAATGTGAGGAGCAGGATTTTATATTGAATGCGGTGTATAATGGGGAGCCAGTGGAGATGTTGGAGGACAGGTGTAATATGGTTTATGGATGGTGTGAGCGTGATAATGCGAGCGGCTGAATTTTGGACCAGCTGAAGCTTATGGAGGGTTTTCTGAGGGAGGGAGTTACAATAATCAAGTCGGGAGGTGACGAGGGTGTGAACAAGTATAGCAGTAGAGTGAGGGGTGAGAGAAGAGTGGAGCCGGCGAATGTTTCTCAGATGATAATATGCAGAACGAGTGATTTTGTTGATATGTGAGGTGAAGGAGAGGGTGCTATCAAGGATGACACCCAGACTCTTGGCCTGAGGGGAGAGGGAGATGGAGGAGCTGTCAAAGGGAATGGAGAAATTGTTTATTTTGTTTAGGGTGGATTTAGTGCCAACGAGGAGGAGTTCAGTTTTATTGCTGTTCAGTTTGAGGAGGTTTGAGGTGAACCATGACTTTAATTCCTGCAGACAGTTGGTTAGGGAGGATGGTGGAAGTATGGTGTTTGGTTTGGTACAGATGTAGAGCTGGGTGTCATCCGCGTAGCAATGAAAGTGAATGTGATGTTTCCTGAAGATATTACCAAGGGGGAGAAGATAGATTAGAAACAGCAAGGGGCCAAGAACAGAACCCTGAGGAACACCTGAAGTGAGAGGAGAAGGGTGAGATCTAAAACATTTGAGCTGGATAAACTGGGTGCGGTCAGAAAGATAGGAACGGAACCAGGAGAGGGGGGTGCTGGTGATGCCAATGGAGGAGAGTCTGTCAAGGAGGATGGAGTGAGAGATGGTGTCGAAGGCTGCACTAAGGTCAAGCAGAAGGAGGATGGCAAGTGAACCGGAATCAGCAGAGAGAAGAAGGTCATTGGATATTTTGAGGAGGGCAGTTTCAGTACTATGGAGGGGACGGAAGCCAGATTTAAATTTTTCGTAGAGGTTATTGGAGGAGAGATGGGTGTGAAGTTGGGCAGCCACTGTTTTTTCTAGAAGTTTGGAAATGAAGGGGAGGTTTGATATGGGACGGAAGTTGTTCAGGTCGGAGGGATCAGAGCCAGGTTTCTTTAGAATGGGAGTGACAGCAGCAGTTTTGAGATGGGAGGGTACATTGCCGGTAGAGAGGGAAGTTTGAATAATGTTCGTGATGAGAGGGGAGAGGGCTTTGACTAGAACAGTCGGGAGAGGGTCAAGTTGACAAGTGGAGGTTTTGGACTTCTGAATTAAAATGGAAATTTGGTGGACAGATGGAGAAGTGAAAGCAGAGAACAGCTGGGTAGGAGCCGGGGAGAATGAAGAAGGAGGGTTGGGAGCAGATGAGGGGGTGAGTTGCTGGTGGATACATTGAATTTTGGACGTAAAAAATGAGGCCAGAGTATTACAGAAATCGGTAGAATAGAGATGTGATGGAAGAGTGTCAGCAGGTTTAGTGAGTTTAGAAATGAGTGAAAAGAGTGTTTTGGGGTTACCTTCATTGGAACTGATTAAACAAGAGTAGTAGGTTGATTTGGCTTCGGAAATTGAGTCCTTGTAATGGAGGAAGTGGGTAGTGTATATTTCCTTATGAATTGCGAGTCCAGTTTTCCTGTATAATCTTTCGAGTTGACGGCCTCTTGATTTAAGTTGTCTGAGGGTAGGGGTAAACCAGGGTGCTGTTTGGTTGAAGGAGACAGTTCGGGTTTTGAGTGGGGCCAGGGTATTGAGAATGTTATGGAGGTTTGAATTGTAGTGTGTCAAAAACTCATCTGTTGTAGAAAGACAGTCAGTACTGGGGAGATTGTTGATAAGTGATACTAAATTGTCCGGATTAATGTCCTTGATTTTACGGAAATGTATAATGCGTTGTGGGTTGGATTTGAAAAAGGGCAGGTTAACATTGAATGAAAGCAGTAGATGATCTGTGTATGGGAGGAGATCGGTTTTACAGTTTGTTGGTGATAGTCCTTAGGCAGCAGATTAAGTCCAGAATATGTCCTTTACTGTGTGTGGGAAAGTTGACAAACTGTTGAAAACCAAAACTGTCCAGACAGGAAGTAAAGTCTTTGGTGAGTGAGTTATTGATATTGTCCATGTGGATATTAAAATCTCCTAGGAGAATCACATTTGGTGATTGAGTATATAGATGAGTGAGGAATGTAGTGATGTCGGTGATAAAATCCTTGTTTGGTTTTGGTGGTCGGTAGACAGTGGCAATCAGTGTGGGAGTTGATCCAGAGAGCTGTATAGCTGCAGCTTCAAATGATAAAAAAGTAGGCACATTTACAGTGGCAAATTTCCAATTCTCACGCAATATCATTGCGAGGCCACCTCCTCTCCCAGCAACGCGAGGCACAGCATGACAAACAAAGCCCGGTGGAGTAGCTTCACTGAGAGAACTATAGTCATTAGGCTGCTGCCAGGTCTCAGTTAGACACAAAATGTCAAACTCACGGTCTGTCAGGAGGTCGTTGACAAACTGGCCCTTACTCGTAAGGGAGCGGATGTTCAGCAGGCCGACGTTGACAGCAGTGCAGCTGCTAGCGACCGCGACGCTATCCGACCTCGGGACGCGGCTCAACACAGAGGCATCCGCATGGCGTCCGGTGTTCTTCCGTGGGCGGCGAGCGGTGGACCAGAACGACCTGATGGAGCTGGAGTTGTCGTATTGGTAGTTTCGGCGTGAGCCCCGGTGAGTGCATCTTCGCCGGGGCACGTAAAGGAGGTCCGGGTGTTGGAGCAGAGCAGTCGGTGGTGCACCGTGTGAATTAAAGAGTTTGAACTCGGTGGCTGTATACAGGTGAAGCGCCGCCGATGAACGGTGGAAAACAGACAGGACGAGCGAGCACAAAGCTAGCCACACACAGCTGATCCACATAGCTGAGCTGGAGTAGTGAAGCCGAGAAGTAGCAGCAGGTAGCAGGTAGGCTAGCCGCTAGTCGCAACTCAATGACACCTCGGCACTCGATGACGGGAAATGACAGTTAAACCGATCGAGTGTGGACTGATCGCCATTCACTCAGTGACCACAAAAAACAGGTCCACAAAATATACAAAGCCCAAAAAAAAAAAACAACTCGAAAAGTCATGGGGGAGCAGCGGCGGCCAGAAAACCCGCCAGCGTTTACTCCGAAATACGATGACATCCGATATGCTTAAGAGTGCACGGCCCTCCTTCAGATGCGCTTTCCTGTCTCGTAGTCTGAGTTCCGCAGAGACGTGGGCAACCGGGAGCTGCTGACTGTTAAGGTCGCCTTAGAGGAATGGAGACATTGGTTGGAGGGCGCACAAGTTCCATTCATTGTGTGGACAGATCACAAAAAACTTCAGGACATCAAAGAGGCCAAGAAACAAAATTCATCGTTTGAGCTATTTACTCTCTGACAGGCCAGGGTCTACAATGTCAAACATTTACGACCCTGAGCCTGAGGCCAAGGAACCAGAACCCATTCTTCCACTGAACCGGGTGGTAGGAGTGGTCACCTGGCAGATTGACGAAGAGGTGAAGGAAGCAAATGGTGAGACGCCCCCACATAGCGGGAATGCAGAAATTAATTTTTTTTGTTCCTGTTGATCTATGGCCATGGGTGATCTATAGATTAGTTGTGACGTATGCATACATTAAATCTGGCTGTGCGCGCATCTTGGAGGCAGAAAACACATGCTTGTGAGTCGGAATAGTCTCATGCCGTGGGTTGTCAGAATGGAAACAGCACACACAGAGATCTAGTCTTTTATAGAATTCCTGCTGGTAAACACCCCTTTCAGAAAAAGCAGCGAAAGTTATGGTTACAAGCTTGATGACATGAGAATGCAACACGCCCAGTGTGACAACGCAAGCGATCCCGTAGAAGCCGGCGGGTGCCCCAGGGAGAGTTCTCTTTTCTCGGTGAAGGGCAGGGCGCCCTGGAATTGGCTCTAAGGGCTGGGTCGGTCGGGTTGGAGGGCGAAGCGGGGCTGTGCACGGGCCGCGGCTGCGGGAACAGCCGCCCTGCTGCCCGCCCCTCGCCACCGCCGGAGGGGTGCGGGCGTGGAGCCGCCCCGGCGCTGGCCACCCGGCCCCCGTACCGGCCGCTTTGCCCGCTCCCCGCCGGGCGTCCGTGCCGGCCCCGCACGAAGGCGGGTTGGTGCGAGGGTATCAGGTTTCGGCGGGCTGAGGCGGGGACTCTGGACGCGCGCTGGGCCTCGCGCTTTTCTGCCCAGTGCTCTGAATGTCAAAGTGAAGAAATTCGACATAAAAGGCAATTAAGAATGCTCGTATTTGCAAACAACAGTGACATCATTATGATGCGCGCGCATGTTGGAGGCAATGTTTGCAAACATTGAAACTCATCTATTGGACTCATACCTCGCTGCTCACCGTCCAGGGATCCGGAGGACTCTGTTTGTTTAGCACAGTCGGTTATATACGGTTCTGGTGGCCCTCCATGGAGGAGCGGGTCTGGGAATACAATTAACCATGTCTAGTCTGTGCTCACAACAAGACACCCACCAGGTCTCGCATGGGGCTCCTGCAACCTCTGCCTATCTCTTCGAGAACATGGTCGAATATATCATTGGACTTTGTCACAGGACGTCCGATGTCAGGAGGTAACACCACAGTATTACAGTCAAACCTCGGTTTTCGAACGTCTCGGTTCTCGACCAATTCGGTTTTGGACCAAAAATTTCGGGTTTTCTATGCCTCGGATGACGAACAAATTTCGGTTCTCGAACAAACTGAGCGCACTTGAAGGCACCATTTGACTCCTCTCGCTTTCCTGACACGAGGAAGTGACGCTTCCTCAGGTAGACGAGGAAGTAACGCTTCCTCGTGTTGCTTTCCATTGTGAGCAGACGTGTTCAATAAACATTTTTATTTTAAAAAGAGCGTGGTTTCGGTTTTCAAACAATTCAGTTTCTGAAACGGATTATGGACGAAAACCGAGATTTGACTGTACTTGTTTTTCTAAGATGGCACATATCATTGCTCTACCCAAGCAACCCTCAGCTATCGTGACTGCTCAAATAATTTTGGAAAATATTTTCAGGATCCATGGTTTTCCAAAGGACATTGTGTCAGAACAGGGGCCCCAGTTCATCTCCAGGTTCTGGAAGGAGTTCTGCCGACTCATCTGTGCCAAAGCAACCCTGACATCAGGATATCATCCAGAAGCCAAAGGCCAGACTGAGCGCCTCAACCAACAGATGAAGGCATGTCTTCAATGGGTTGTGTCCCAGAACTCAACTTCATGGAGTACCCAACGGATATGGGTTGAATGTGCCTACAATTCACTGCCCACCTCTGCTACAGGTTTCTCCCTCTTCAAATGTGTCTCCAGCTACCGACCTCCAGTGTTTGCTGATTCAGAACCCAAGTTTTCAGTTCCCCATACCTTGGGACGCTGCTGCCGCTATATCTGGATCTCTGCCCGTCAAGTAATCATCCGGAAGAGGGACAGAGTAAAGAGAGCTGCACACTGTCTGCATCGTCCTGCACCTGAGTATCAACCCGGGCACTGAGTGTGGCTGTCTGCTCAAGATGTCCGCCTCTCGGTTCCCTCCAAGAAACTGGCTCCAAGGTTTGTTGGTCTCTTCCCGATTGACAAAGTCATTGGCCCAGCTGCTGCTCACCTCCGTCTGCCAAGATCCATTCATGTCCACTCCACATTCCACATCAGCAAGGTCAAGTCCACAGCAGGGAGTCCATGGTTCTGCCTACCAGACCCTCACTGCCGCTGGAAGCAAAGGATGGCGGTCTGCTGTACAAGATCAGGAAACTGCTACCGGTTTGCAACAAAGGTCAGGGCAAGCACTTTCTTGTGGACTTGGAGGGACATGGGCCAGATTAGAGAGAGTGGATCCCACAGAGTCACATAGATGACCCTTCCCCGATTCAGGACTCAACAGGGACCACCCAGAAATACATGGGCCTTCAGGGGTCTGTCCTGGCCGGTTGTTTGTGTTTGTCTGGTCACTTACTGAATGACTTTCCTCTTGTTTCTCCTTCTGTTTTAGGTCACTTGCCCTTCCTTTTGTAACATTCTAATTGTCAGCCCAACCCTGATTATTTCCACCTGTTGGCCCATACTTTGTGTATAACTGGTCCTTGTCTGCCTTTGTCCTGTGCCAGTGTGTTTCCTCCTTGTGTGTGCACTCTAGCTTCTTGTCACAGATCTGACAAGTCCTTGCCTATTTTGGTTTTCTCCCACTGACCCTCAAATAAATCTCTCCTTTTTATTCTGAACCTTGCAACTGTGTCTTGTGTCCAAGCTTGGTATTGACAGGAGGTGACAATTTACAGGAACAAAACAAAGAGGTACTTCTGTGTTGAGCAGACTTATCAGTCAAGGTCGTCTTCCTGGGTTTTCTTCATGTATTCTGGCTTCCTTCCACATTCTAAAATTTGCATGGGATTTTAAATGAACATGAAAAATTACATGTAGTTAAGGACAAATTGTGGTGTGCTTTGCTTGTTTGTGACCAAAAATGGACCAGCATGCAAAAGTTACAAATAAGGACAAAGTCTAAGATGCATCTACTGAAAGTGGCCTACATAGTCATCTGAGAGTAAGGCCAAATACCACAGACAAAGGGAAAAGATGAAGATTTGTTTTTTACTCCCCCAACACACACACACACACACACACACACACACACACACACACACACACACACACACACACACTCAATTGCCAAATGTTATTTAAAGGCTCTAATGATATTTTTTTTCTTATTTTCTTTCATTTTAAGGCAAAGGTTTGGAACGGACCGGCAGTATAGTCCGGGTTGAAGCCCACCCAGAGTCAAATAAACCTGTGGTGAAACCTCTGAGCACTGATGGAAGCGGCTCTTGGCGTTGGAATCCACCAGAAAAGCGACCGTCACTACGACAGCCAGCCTTTAACATCAATGATTTCAACAGAAATACAGACACCTGTGATACTATGCAGGATGTCGGGTCACTGGATGGGCGGCAGAGTGTAACAGGGACCAAATCAGAAAGCAAAGTTGAAGAGGGTCTACACTTCAGTTACCCACATGTAGTATATCAGTCATATTCCAATTTTCAGGATCCCAACGCTATCAAACCTCTCACTCCCAGCGCCATATTTGCTCCTCCTTTCCATCACCACCCTCAGTCTATCACTACCATTAGAGTCACCCCTGTGGAAGGGACTGGTGCCAGTACTGATGGCAGCTCTGACAGCCAGTCGGCTACATCTTCGAGCCGGGAGTCCACATTGAGGAGAAAAAGTGACACCCCTATTCACTTTACTCAAGATTCAGGGCTTGTCACTGATCACATTCTACGAGAAAAAAGTGAACTCTTCAAAAGTGAAAGCAGCAATTTTTTCAAAGAAAACCTGAAAGGTTTTCAAGATAACCCCATCCAGTCTGACAGGCATTTACAAGGAATGTTTGGCCGTCCAGGCCCACACCCTCCACCTACTTTACCCCGTCCCCATATGAATCACTCTCCACCTCCAACTCTGGGGTTGGCTGTTAAGGAAGCTTAATGTGAAGTCCATCCATTAAAAAATTATAAAATGTTGTCCTGTATCACCAACAGAGATATTATTTTCAGGGAGATATTACAGTACACGTACATTCAATAGATAAGGTGAATCTTTCGGCATAAGGACTTCTAATACAGATAGAAGCTTAGTTTTATTTTATTTTTTATTTTTTGGCAACATCGTCTCCCAGCACTGTCACGCACTTTTCCCATCTGTGCACAAGCTTCCATATTCCCTCAGCGTAAAAATCTTTGGACTGATGTCTCAGCCAGTTGCTCACAGCACTTTTGACTTCATTGTTACTTTCACACTTGGTGCCTCCGTGAACGCTTTTAAGGAACAGGTGAAAGTCTAAAGGGACAAGATCTGGGCTGGAAGTGGGATGAGGGAGCAGTTCCCAGCCCAGCTTGTTGATGGTCTGCACGGTTTGGGCTGCTGTGTGAGGCCTTGCTTTGTCATGATGCAAGATGACTTCTTTTGACTGATGACCCCTGCGTTTGTTCTTTATGTCTTTCTTGAGCTGCCTCAGCAATCACAGTAGTTGGCACAAAGTTTGAAAGTGACGATAAAGTCAAAAGTGTTGTCAGCGACTGACTGAGACATCAGTCTAAAGATTTCTGCGCTGAGGGAATATGGAAGCTTGTGCACAGATGGGAAAAGTCTGTGACAGTACTGTCAAGTCAAGTAGTCAAGTCACGTACAACTTTATTGTCAAATGTGATAGAACATACAGCACAGATTAATTTTCTTCCCTCTCACAACATACAACAAGAGGAGCCACTGCGGGTGCCCGCGCTGCCATCAAAAGAAAAGTTAACATAAAATGACAAAATAATACAAGACAACACATTAGACCAGGGGTGTCAAACTCATTTGACATTGTGGGCCACATACGGCCTCGGCAGATGTCAAGTGGGACGGACCATTAAAATGATACCATACTCTGCTATAAATAACCAAAATAATATGTCTTTCTTTTGTTTTGGTCTAAAGAAGCACAAGAACATTAGGAAAATGTTGAAATTTTACAGATCTTTTACAAAACATTTCATGAAGCTCTTTGGATTTCTTCAGACAAATGTGCAATTTTGTTTGATCGTTCACATATGCATTGCAACTGATCCCACTGATAGCAAAAAGGCACACAACTTTAACAAGTAATTGCTTTTGAAAAATATAGTCATGCGAGATTTATAAAGAAAGGAATTTTTAAACATTTACACATGTGCATATAAGATCTAAATGTAATCCCCGCCTACATCTTACAAACTAAGGAGATTTGCTATAAAAGAATAAAGTATTCACACGCCGTATGTTTGACACCCCTGCATTAGACACAGACAATCGTGCAATCTTAACCACTTTCCTGCATACACTTTGTTGTCTGAAGCAGTTATAGATGAAAGAGGAGTGAATCAAAGTGTCCTTTTCACCAGTGGATCAAAGACGTTATGCTGCAGTGTGCACACGTCTGCTACAAGCTAAGCTTGAAAGCAACAAGAAGCTGTAGCATCCATTAACGAAAAAAAGAGATTGGCTCTCTTCTCCTGTCCCATGTAAATCCACTGCAATTCCAAGCCGCGACTCCCAGTTCCACATTCGCATCGGCGCTCTGCGCTGACGCTCCTTTCATAAAAAACAAAAAAACGCTGATATCTGTATTACAAGTCCTTATCCTAAAAAAATCACCTTAGTTATTGAATAAGATAAGATAAAATAAGAAAACCTATATTCGTCTCACAATAGAGACATTCCCAATTTACAGCAGCAAAGTTATGAAAGGAAGAAAGTAAAAGAACAAAAAAGTATAGGAGCTGCTGTAAATAATAACATAAAAAAATAATACAACACAACACATAAGATACAGGCAGTCATTCAGTCTTAACCACCTTTCTGCATACTCTTTGTTGTTTGAAGCAGTTATAGATGAAAGAGGAATGGCCCTCGTATTGTGCTCCATTTCCTTGTTGAACATTCTCTTATATCAAGATATGCTTCAACATGTTTACAACTAATGAATGAATTTATGTTACAAGACATGGAGAACATACCGAGTACCTATCGAGAACCTACTGATGACAATTGCCATCGGCAGTATTCAGCATTTTACTTTCAACATCATGTCTCAATCTACTGGATCTATGACCAAAGCAGACACGGCGCTTTTTCATTCTTGAAAAAAAATATTGGACTGCTGAAACTGCGAAACATCTCAATGCTGTTTCATTGCCTTACCATTATCAATATCTCACCAGTTTAATTGATTTACCCGCACGATCTGCCGCTGATTACTGGAACCAGTCTATAAATAAGCACAGAATAAGTCGGTAGTAGATTCCAATAGAATTGTCCTTGTTTGTTTTTACAGACATTACAAATAAAACATACTTTATATCCTGTTTAACAAGGGAAAACGCTGTTTTGGAATAGTGGAATAGCCTCAAGAGATTTATGAGTTGTGTATTACAGCGTACTGCATTATGATTGAATTAAATTTACTCCATAATATTAATCAGTTTTTATTTCATGATTAGACACTCTACTGCCAACAATATACTGTCGTATAATAACAAAGATGGCACAAGGGCAATGTGGATCTTGTAAAGGATTATAAATAAAATTGAGAAGAAAATAACACAGCTGCACAAGAGCCATAGAATTATATATATATATATATGTATATATATATAGATTTGGGTGTTTTCACAAAATCTGGCATATGTCATGCTGATTAGTTTTGAGTTATTGACAAAAAATGCTTTCCTTAAGGTCTTTATTTTCATTTCCCAGTAGCAAAGGTTAAACGAGCATCCATTTCAAGTGTTCCGTTTACCTGCCATCCATGTTTTTGGAATGCAGTAGCAAACTGGAGAATTTTGGGGGAACCCCCAACAAGTACCAGGAGAAAACCTACGCAGGCATGGGGAGATTATGTAAATTCCACACAGGAAGGCCGGGGCCCGGAATCGAAGCCATGACTTCTACACTGTGAGGGGGACATGATAACCATTTGCCCTTCTCAGATTTTAAAGATTAAAATCTCAGATGATCTTAGTCGCTTTTGAAATTTACTTCCGAGTGGTCTTTCAACACTTAGGGGTCAACATCTTTTTCCTGTTGCTATGAACCTTTGAAATATGTGTCAAAACGTTGAACACTTTTTATTAAAAACCAGGGATTTCAACCCGGCAACATTGAATTTGCTTTAACTTTGTCAATTTGTTTCGGTACTTACATGTATTATACATCATTTTTCAAAGGGAATTAGGTGTAAACTTAAAACACATGAGAATCTTGATTTTCATTTTTGAGACAGCCTGATTTTGTGAAAACACATCGCATATACTGTGCAGAGAGAGAGAGAGAAAGAGAGAGAGGGAGAGAGAGAGAGAGAGGGAGAGCAAAAGAGTCATACTGTATTTGCGCGTCTCATGTAGAATACATTAATAACATGTTTTAAAGAATACTACTAAACTCCAAAATGAATGTGTTTCAAATATTTTTTGCCAAAATGTTAGTTGCTATAATTTTTATAACAAACACACTCACTGCCTACTCACATCAACACAAAGGCACTCCCAAATTATAATAAATTGCAAAATATATATATTTTTTTGATATGATGCACTATGATGTTGCCTGAACAGTGCAAAAATAGGTTTCTTTAAAAAACATTTAAAATAAAATTCATATATAATAGTTGCCGATCGCGATGTTGTTGTTTTACTATACCAATGTAATGTGATTTTTTTTTTTTCTGCCAAATAATTTTTGACTTGTGAATCCAAATGGCTTGTGTGATATACTGTGATTTTGTGTTGTGCAAGTAGAAGCAAATAAATATTTAGCCCAGTGGGGTGTATAATAAAATATTGCCACTTTAAATATTTTGCTATTTTAAAAATGTATTTTAAATGACTAAAAGTGTAATGTGGTTATGTGCTCATGTATTTTCTGATTGGGTTTTTGTCAGGAACCTACCTGTGAAACTGCAGAATTTGATTACCAAAAATAGCTTGATTTTGAAGTGAAAAGGTGTAAATTGGACATGTATAACTTTTTTGGGAAACAAGACATTTTGAAAATGTGTGTACATGACAAACTCTGTTGAAATGTATCCGTTTTTGATGAATTATTACACAAAGGTGCTAGGCAATGAGAAAGAGTTGACAAGCAGACGTATGGAAATTATTACATCAGGAATGACATCGTGAAAAGCCGGAAAGTGTTCTTGGATGTTTTTGGGAGCGCGGAGTGGCTAAACTGATGGAGGCCAGTGGAAAAATTGGTCCTCCTGCTTTGTTTTAAAACAGAACTGAGTTGGACTTCTTCAAATAACTCAGATTTATTGTCATTATTTTAAGTGTTGCCTTAATAACCTTTGTGCAGACACAAATATAGTTAAACCCACAATAGCTTTTACGATGATTACCAATTTATTATAGTGTATGTAAGCATCATAAGATATGAATGCACAAATAATGTGTGCATACAATATTTGTTGTTGGGTGTATCAATGGACATTTTACAATTCTTGGACACATCAAATTATTGACAGTAAAAGATCTGTTTTTGTATTTTGTCTGTGAGAATATTATTTTAAAATGTACAACTTTCAGAAATTACTACAAGCATGGATTCAAAATAATTTTGGACATGTAAAAAGAAAATAGGAACATGTATTTTAGTCAGAAAGCCTTTGATACTACTGTCAGCAGAATGATATATAAACCCCAATAAACTTTTTTATGACAGGTCATAAAAATAATAAAAAATAAATTTTCTGGGCTAGTTGAGACATATGATGTACCCCCACCCGGTTGCCCCAGCGAGCCCCACCCTTCTTCCTTTTGATCCAGTCATTGAGTGTTTGCTTTTAAGTACTTTGGTTGATCTACTAAAATAAAAAGCAATAAATTAAAAAAAACAAACAAAAGATTTCTCATGTGCCTCTGAGGTTATTTTTTTTTGTAGGAAGTGGTGTTCGTCGCTATAGTGTAGTGTATTCAGTCTTTGCAATTGTACGTTGAGGTACATTGTCCCGAAACTGTTCGATTATTTCCTCACGCAATTATTCACAAAGAGGCGAACTTCGCCCCATCTTTGCTTGGGAATGACTGAGCAATACCTAATCATGGCACCCAACTGTTTCCAATTTGCTTGTTCACATCTGGGCTGTTCCAAACAGGTGTATGATGAGCATTCCTGTGTGTGTGATTCTTCTGGAATTGGAACACACCTTCTGGTTTCCCTTCTTGAAAAGAAGGACCACCATCCTGGTCTGCCAATCCAGAGGCACTGTCCCTGATGTCCATGCATAGTTGGAGAGGCGTGTCAACCAGGACAGCTCCACAACATCCAGAGTCTTAAGGAACTTTGAACGGATCTCGTTTACCCCAGGGGCTTTGCCACCAAGGAGCTTTTTGACCACCTCAGTTTCTCCTGCCCCAGAGATAGGAGAGTCCACCTCAGAGTCTCCAGGCTGTGTTTCCTCAATGAAAAACGTTTTGGTGGAATTGAGGTCGTTAAAGTATTCTCCCCACTGACTCATAACGTCCCGATTTGAGGTCAGCAGTGCCCCATCTTCACTATACACAGTATTTCTGGTTCACTGCTTCTCTCTCCTGAGATGCCGAATGGTGGACCAAAATTTCCTCGAAACCATCCAGAAGTCGTTTTCCATGGCCTCTCCGAACTCCTCCCACGCCTGGGTTTTTGCTGCAGCAATTGCTGAAGCTGTATTCTGGTTGGCCAGCCGATACCTATCAGCTACCTCCAGAGTCCCATACACCAAAAAGGCCTGATAAAACCCTTTGTTCAGCTTGACAGCATTCCTTATCACTGGTGTCCACCAGCGGGTTCAGAGATTGCTGCCACGACAGCCACCGACAACCTTGCGGCCACAGCTCCAATCAGTCGCCTCAAGAATGATGGCACGAAACAGAGTCCACTCGGACTCTATCTCCCCTGCCTCCCACAGGACGTAGGCAAAGTGCTGCTGGTGGTGGGAGTTGAAACTCTTTCTGACACAGGATTCTGCCAGGCGCTCCCAGCAAACCCTCACAATACGTTTGGGCCTGCCAGGACGGACCGGCATCTTCTTCCACCATCGGAGTCAACACACCACCAGGTGGTGATCAGTTGACAGCTCCGCCCCTCTTTTCACCCGAGTATCCAGAACATCCGGCCACAAATCCGACAACACGACTAAAAAGTTCGATCATTTAAGTGTGGCCTAGGGTGTCCTGTTGCCAAGTGTACATATGGACACCATTATGTTTGAACATGGTGTTTGTTATGGAGAATGCATGGTGGGCAAAGAAGTCCAGTAACAGAACAAGCAATCAAACATTATTTAAATAGCATTTCCATCCATCCATCCATTTTATGATCCGCTCATCCTCACAAGGGTTGCGGGGCATGCTGGAGTCTATCCCCGCTGTCTTGGGGCAGTAGGCGGGGGACATCCTGAACTGATTGCCAGCCAAACGCAGGGCACACATTGACAGAGTGGCCGGAAAAAAACCCACGCAGGCACGGGGAGAACAAACTCCACACAGGAATCAAACACTGCACCACTGCACTGTGAGGCCGTCACCATCCAGTGTGGGTCCTTGGGCAAGACCCTTCACGCTAATGCCTACCTCATACAATAATGAGAGACAATAAAACGAATGACATGACGTCGCCCGGCCAAACAAGGTCTGCGTCAGGTGCTAGGGAACCAGAGCACCTTGATGAAAAATGGGCTACTGGAACAAAGCGGAGATGGGCGAGATGCGATAACATGGCTCTGTTCACTCAAGCTACTCAAGCTACTACTCAAGCAACCCTAGTCAGAGGGGTTACATGCAGAGAATGTGACCACGAAACAACTAGTAGCTCAGTGTTCCAACATCCATCCATCCATCCATCCATTTTCCGAACCGCTTTATCCTCACTAGGGTCGCCGGAGCCTATCCCAGCTGTCTTCGGGCAGTAGGCGGGGGACACCCTGAATTGGTTGCCAGCCAATCGCAGGGCACACAGAGACGAACAACCATCCACACTCACACTCATACCTAAGGACAATTTAGAGTGCACAATCAGCCTGCCATGCATGTTTTTGGAACGTGGGAGGAAACCGGAGCACCCGGAGAAAACCCACGCAGGCCCGGGGAGAACATGCAAACTCCACACAGGGAGGCCGGAGCTGGATTTGAACCCGGTACCTCAGCACTGTGAAGCCGACGTGCTAACCACTGGACTACCGGGCCGCCTGTTCCAACATCCACAAACGGCAATTGCTGTCACAACTTGAGATTGATGAGTTACAACGCAGGTGCCATGGTGAAGGGCCCCAGGCTGCCAGATCATCACACCAGAGATTGAGAGGCAAGCTCCAATGAATGCAGATGATGAGATTGGGCGGCCAGCCCCAATGAATGGAATGCTGAGCGAGGCAGCAACAGACCTGAAAGCTGAGATTATGGCGAGAATGAAAGCTGGACAACCTAGAAACCGAAAGTCTCATGGAAAGTGTGAATGCAGCACTGAGGGCGATCCCTACCATCACGATCATGGAAACCAATGATCTGATATACGAATCAGCATCAGTGAACCTAGAGATGCTTGGCTATAAGAGCAACCATGGGAGCCATGAGATACGTTACCCACCATGGAAAAGACGGTTGGAGGCTAAGATCAAGGTGGCTCGGAAAGATGTGAGTCAATTGACGGAGGCCCAGAGAGGTGTGATGAAAAGGCCGATACCCGAGAGGTACATCCAGATGACCATACCTGAAGCACTCGAAACTGCCAAACAAAGGCTCCAAGCCTTGTCCAGTCGTCTAAAGCGGTACACGAAAGAGAATGAGGCCAGACGAATAAACAGGCTGTTCGCAACACAACCTGCGAAAGTGTACGCTCAGTGGCAGGGTCCTAACAGCAGAGCTGACCCACCAAGACTGGAAACTGAAAGGTACTGGAAAAGCGTATGGGAGAAGGAGGTTGCACATAACAGCAGTGCACAATGGCTGGTGACCCTGAGAGAGGAGCTCAGCAACCTCCCTGAACAGAACCCAGTTACCATAACAGTGGCAGACATACAGGAAAGAGTCTCAGATATGAAAAACTGGACAGCACCAGGCCCGGACATGGTCCACACCTACTGGCTAAAGAAACTCACAGCACTCCATGAGCGCCTAGCAGCACAAATGAACCAGTTGCTGAGGGATGGGACTCACCCAGGATGGCTAACCGAAGGGCAAACGACCCTGATCATGAAGGATCCCTCAAAGGGTGCAGTCCCATCCAACTATTGGCCAATAACCTGTCTCTCCACAACATGGAAGCTCATGTCAGGCATCATTGCGGCTAAGATAAGTGGACACATGAATCAATACATGAGCGAAGCACAGAAGGGCATTGGTAGAGATACCAGAGGAGCCAAACATCAGCTCCTGGTTGACAAAACAGTCGCACAAGACTGCAGGTCCCGACATACCAACCTGTGCACAGCCTGGATTGATTACAAGAAAGCATATGACTCGATACCACATACATGGATCACTGAATGCTTGGAGTTGTATAAGGTGAACAGGACCCTAAGAGCCTTTGTTGCGAACTCGATGAGGATGTGGAAAACCACACTTGAAGCCAATGGCAAGCCACTTACCCAAGTGTCCATCAAATGTGGCATATACCAAGGTGATGCACTCTCCCCACTGCTGTTCTGCATAGGACTGAACCCCCTAAGTCAAGTAATCGCCAAGACAGGCTATGGATACCGCCTCAGAAATGGAGCTACGATCAGTCACCTCCTCTACATGGATGACATAAAGCTGTATGCTAAGAGCGAAACGGACATAGACTCCCTGATCCACACAACCAGGATCTACAGCAGTGACATCGGGATGTCATTCGGGCTTGAGGCAAGGTAGTCCGCACTGAAGGGGTCTCACTCCCTGAAGGAACAATAGCAGACATTGAGGACAGCTACAAGTACCTATATATATATATATATATATATATATATATATATATATATATATATATATATATATATGTCTGTGCTGGAGCCTATCCCAGCATATATATATATATATATATATATATATATATATATATATATATATATATGTCTGTGCACAGTGTGTTGGCGAAGGAGTTCGGGATGCCGAAAAGCCCCGCCTACTGCCTGCTGATAGCTGGGATAGGCGCACGCCCCATGACAGATAGAAAGAGAGAGAGAGAGAGAGAGAGAGAGAGAGAGAGATGTTCCTTCAATTTTTATGTTACTATGTTAATGTTAAAATTGGTGAAAATTAAGTATATTACAGTTTGTTTGGACAGTATTTTACATATTACCTACTCTCCTATTACATTTGTATCGTTTATGGTGTGAAATTGTAAAAAAAAAAGTTAAGTACGGATTAAGTACGGAAACCGAAGTTTGACTGTATATATATATATATATAGTCAAACTTCGGTTTCCGTACTTAATCCGTTCCAGAAGACTGTTCGGAAACCGAATTGTTCGGAAACCGAAACCATGTTTCCCTTTGGAATCAATGTAAAATGTTTTCATCCGTTCCAAGTCAAGAAACCAACTTTTTTAAACCACTTTTTTTTTTACAATTTCAAACCATTCTGAAAAGAGGGGGATTTCACTCCCCCTAACA
This sequence comes from Hippocampus abdominalis, assembly GCA_018466805.1. Classification (NCBI taxonomy): domain Eukaryota; kingdom Metazoa; phylum Chordata; class Actinopteri; order Syngnathiformes; family Syngnathidae; genus Hippocampus; species Hippocampus abdominalis. The sequence goes on from CM031708.1 coordinate 611,536, forward strand.
GAAGCGTCTCACCAAACACGTCTGCTTTTTTTTTATTGAACAATATAAACTCGTCTGCTCACAATGGACGCTACACTAGGAAGCGTTTCACCAAACACGTCTGCTTTTTTAAAAAAATCTATTGAACAATCCAAAAACGTCTGCTCACAATGGTCGCTTCCTGTGTAGCAACGCTACACAAGGGAGCGCCGCTACACGAGGGAGCGCCGCTACACGAGGGAGCGTGGCTGCACGAGGGAGCGTGGCTACCCTAGGGAGCGCGGCTACACGAGGGAGCGTCACTTCACTCCTCTCGGCTTCGCTACCTCCTCTTGGCTTCGCTTCCTCGTGTAGCGTCACTACACGAGGTAGCGTCGCTACACGAGGTAGCAAAGCCGAGAGGAGTGAAGTGACGCATTCAAGTGCGCTCAGTTAGTTCGAGAACCGGAATTTGTTCGTCATCCGAGGCATAAAAAAATCTAAATTTTAGTTCGAAAACCGAATTGTCCGAGAACCGAGACGTTCGAAAACCGAGGTTTGACTATATATATATATATATATATATATATATATATATATATATATATATATATATGTGAAACGGGGTGGCCCGGTAGTCCAGTGGTTAGCACGTCGGCTTCACAGTGCAGAGGTTCGATCCCAGCTCCGGCCTCCCTGTGTGGAGTTTGCATGTTCTCCTCGGGCTTGCGTGGGTTTTCTCCGGGTGCTCCGGTTTCCTCCCACATTCCAAAAACATGCATGGCAGGCTCGTTGGGCACTCTAAATTGTCCCTAGGTATGAGTGTGAACGTGGATGGTTGTTCGTCTTTGTGTGCCCTGCGATTGGCTGGCGACCAGTTCAGGGTGTCCCCCGCCTACTGCCCGAAGACTGCTGGGATAGGCTCCAGCACCCCCCGCGACCCTAGTGAGGATGAAGCGGTTCAGAAAATGGATGGATGGATGGATATATATGTGAAACTCCTCTACAATGAAACCTACATGGGCAAAAATACCTCCTAATGTGAAAAAATCTTCATGCATTAACACCATTCCCACTCTCCTGTCCCCCTTACAACGAAAAAAAACCCTGTTGCGTTATACGAAATCTTTTTCTCTGCTCTTGCCTCGCGAAGAGATTCACTACAACGAAGTCTAATCCAACAGTGACCTCTACTGCTTTGTTCGGAAACGGCAACAGCAACCACCACACTGATTTACACAGCTCCGAGTTTCCCGAACGCAACATACTCATAGCTGCTCTGCCATTGGCTTACAGAGCATCATCCTGGCCTCCGATTGGCCAAGAAGGACCTCACTAGCAATGTGTGTAGATACTGTAGCTTCCGTGGAAGATATAGTGGAATGCATCCGATTAGCTGCTCAGAGTAAATTGCTTGTGGCTCGACGGACAGTCAAATAAACGAACGTTTCCTGGAATGCTTTGCTTGTTATCATGCTAAAAACCTTACGCTAACTGGAGCACTAATTAGAGAGAAGGTGAGTTCCATCGCGCTAACTATGGCCATTGAGGACTACGAAGCGTCCCGTGGCTGGCTTTAAAAGTTCATTGCATGACATCAGCTGAGCAACGCTGTCTTGGGTGGCGATCGAGGGGAGGTCGAGTTAGAGACAGTGAGATGGTGGAAAGAAAAGCCACCGGGTCCAGAAAGTATTTGTTATTGTTAGATTCAGACGCAGCATGAACGTTGCATTGCTAAAATGGCTACAAAACGGACCTTTGGATGTCAAGCAGCTAAGACAAGAAGCGCCCTGATGCTGGAAGAGAGGGTAAAAGTGATCAAAATGAAAGACGGAGGAGGCAAAATAAAATACATTGTCCAAGAAATTGATGTAAGTGAAAGTGAATGCGGATCGTACATTTCGCAATTTCTTTCCCTTTTTTTCTATCTACACTGACTATATGAATTGTCAAATAAGTGTGTGCTCATACTTATGCACTATTGGAATAAAAATAAAGAGTACACATACGTTTGTGTGTGCGTGTACACATTGGTTTGTGTGTGCGTGTGCACATTCGTGTGTGTGTGTGTGTGTGTGTGTGTTTGTTTGTTTACATCTGATATCAAATTTGCTACAGTGAAAAAAAAACCCTGTTGTGAAAAATTTCTTGTTGCAAACATGATGTCGTTGTAGAGGAGTTTTACTGTTCTGTATATATAAATTATTGAGGGTAGTCCGACTTCCCACGTTCCCCAAATGCAGCATTACTGTGGAGGAGGTGGGCAGCAGGAGGATGCTATCAAAACTAAAAGCTATGATGGACAGTCCCTCCCACCCCCTCCAGCCCACCCTGACAGCACTGGGCAGCTCCTTCAGCCAGAGACTACTACACCCGCGCTGCAAGAAGGAGCGATATCGCCGCTCATTCTTACCGACTGCTGTCAGGCTGCTCAATAAACACACATGAAAAAAACTGACTCAACCCATCCATACATTGTAAATAGCACAGTCACCTTATATTTTGTATTTTGTATTTTTTATCTTGCATTCTGTACTGTGTACAGCTCTATTTTGTTCTGGAACATTTATTTGTGCATGCAATACTTTGTTTTTCTTTTTACCCCACCCCCCTTCCCCCTCCAATTCTGCTGCTGAAGATTGCAAATTTCCCCAGTGCGGGACAAATAAAGGTTTTTCTTATTCTTATTCTCTTATTAGACTGAGCGAAATCAGGTTCCACACTCCATTTCAGTTGGTGGCGGTATTGGGCTATCAAGTTGTTTACCAACCACCACGACAAATTCAAAAGAGGTACTGTAGAAGAAAAAGCGGAAAACGCAACAGCTGCAGAAGAAGAAAAACAAGAAGAAGAAGAAGAAGACGACGAAGAAGAAGAAGACGAAGAAGAAGCAACAGCAGTAGCAGTAGAAGAAGCAGCAGAACGCGAAGAAGTCGTTGCACATCATGATATGATTAAACTCAGTGTCTTCTGCGACATATTCGCGCTAGGTTGAATCAAACATAGCTAGTTTAGAGAAGGCTCTACTGTCATTTTTCGCGAAAAAATGCGAAATTTGGAGTCGACAGCTATCCTACCGTGAAAGCATAATGGGTCACTGATCTCAAGCTTAGGCGTACACAATTTGAAGTTAGCCATGTGTCGGTTGTCCTAGTGAGATTTCTTTTTCAGTTAGTCAATCAGCGAACGGAGACCTGTGGGGGTCAACATCTAACATGAAATTCACAGAGCATCTTTCGGCTCACATCACCCCGGAATGGAGAAAACAGTATATTCAGTATGAGGTAAGTCTGCAGTACAAGCTAATTTAAAGCTCATACTGTAAACGATTTTAATTTATTTGTTTACAAATAATGGAAACGTTGAATTGCAGGTTCTGCTTCGTTTAGTTGTTGTATGTCTCAATTTGAAACGAGACATCAAGTGTCTCTGGAATGTTGTTTGTTGCTTTTTTGGATTGTCTTCGTCTGTCAGCATAGCCCCAGCGTCAGTCACTCGTTACAGTAGTCGAAACACTTCGTCAATACATGCTGAGTAATCATGTTATTGTTATTCTGTATATGGGCGTGTTGTGTGATACAAACTTAACATATACGGCCTTAATCGGGCCTTTTACTACGTTAGAACGAATTTTGATTGGATTCTTGCTGATGCCGAGCATTTTGAGGCACGGGGGTTTGTTCTCATAAGGTTTTGCTTTAGCCCCACTCTGAACGTTTTTTTGGCATTTTTAATAGGTTTGAACGATGTGGGAGAATCGAATTAGATTTGTTCCATCAATGTTCTGCAATCATGTATGTCTAGGTCATTTTCTCGTATTTTTCAGCAAACAAAAGCTACAGAATAAATATTCTTTATTACAGTAAACTATATGAGCTGTGTTCAACGTTTATTAAAACGCACAAGAGTCAACAAGAGTATCATCCTCCCTGAGAGAACAAGAACTGCAGAAAAATGTCTCAAGATGACTTTGAGGCAAAAAAAAAAATCAAGAAGATTCATACATTCATGGCTGTAGTATTGACTGTATTTTCACGACCATACGTTGCACCGTATTAAGATGAGCAGTGGCTGTTACGGGTGCTATTTCTGTATTGAACACATGCAAAATACCCATTGTAATATTGGACGCAGACATGGAAAAATGTACGCTCGCTTCAAAAAATACGGCACCATGCATGCACTGCCAGCATATGTGTTTAGCAAGGCAGCCGGAGCAAAACTTAGTTCGGTTGTACTTAATTGAAGTATTTGACAATGTGCTCACATTATTTTTTTGATCAACCCTCATCAACAAATCCGTCAAAGTCCTCATCTTCTGTATTCGAAATGAACATCTGGGCAAATTATCCATCCAACACACACGGTCCCATTGCATCATTGTCAGAGTCAATCACGTTGCTATGTGGCTCCTCAGAAATTATGCCGACTTTTGTGAAAGCTCAAACAACAGTACAAGCAGACATGTTAGCCATAACTCTCCCAGTCTTAGTAAAATTGTTTTTGCCATTGCTCTCACGCCGCTCGTAATTGACTTTGAACTCCCTGCACCATACATACCGATGTCCAGTGGTTGTCCAGTGGTTGAAGTTTCTTCATCAAGCTTCCCGGAATGATGGCAAGGTCAGAGTTTATTTGCTGCACTTGTTATTTCACAACAGCTCTGAGATGTCGCAGATCAAAAGGGACGGTGACACATGGAAAAAAAACATCATGTCTCTTTCCGTACACCTCACTCAGCCACTCTCTCATTTTCTCCTCAGCCATCTAACTCTTTTGATTGGCCTTAACAATGGTTCCAGAGGGAAAGTTTTCTTTTAGGCAGCATCTTGGCAGTTTCTCTCCATTAACACGGCAACTGATCACAACGGTAAAAGCCGACTTCACACGCACTGTTGTGCTTATTGCTACCGTGTTAGTCCCCTTATTCTCTGAAGTGTAGTTCACTGGGATGTCGAAAGTGAGTGGCACCTTGTACAGGTTGGTGATGTGATTGGGCTGGATGAATTTGTCAGCAATCCTTTTGTTGTATTTCAAGATGCAAAATATCCTTGTCCCTCATCACTTGCCGTTGCCCAAGCGGGTAAACTAGGTATGTAGGGGTTGGTTGAGAGAACAGTCGATTGTCTAAGCCAAGCGAGGCCGGAAAAGCGGCAGAATAAAGGATTCATATCTTGAAGAAAGCGTCTTTATTTAATGCAACGCAAAACATTACACTTTTTACTGCAGTCGGAGCGGAAGTTGCCCAGCTTTTCCTTGTAATCCGCCAGATGTTGCTGCGCCACGGTCGTCCTTGCCCGGATGGATAGATGGCGCCGTTTCATGAAACGAAATCCATGTATTAGTTGATCTTGAAATTTCTCGCTGCTACTTGATTCCCATAGTCTTCCAGGTAACTGATCGCTTGCAGTTTACACTGGGATTCGTAAGTGTGTCTCTTCGTCGGTGCCATTTTTGCCAAAAGAATCGGGCACGTAAATGGACCAGTTCTTGCCAAGCAAATGAATTTAACGCTTGTGTCGATGAGCATTCTTTGTTACAAACACTCTGAAGACCTCTGTTTTCTCCACCCTTTTGCTTGTAATAAAAGGTTTGCATAGAGGTAGGGGTTATTGATTGATCATCAATAGCTCTTGCTGTTGTTCATGAAAACATTCAATTAAAAATATAAGTGCACATGGATGGAATCCTGTACAAAAAACATTCAAAATATATGAGCGCCTGGATGGAATTCTGTGGAATGGTTTGCAACTGACAATGCTGCAGATGGCCTGCCGATATAATGTGCGGAGTAGCCGACAACGCAACAGAACTACCTTAGCAATGACAATGTAGGACACCAGTCCACTACGACGTGTGCTTTCAGTGCTAAAGGGAATACATGGGCCAAGTAGATAATTCCCATGCTGCGCAATTTACAGCACGGCACAGCATCAAATTTCAAACAGTAACGCTGGGCTAATAACATCAGGCTATAAAATTTACCATTCTTCCGATCTCGATGTGTCTCGTCTCCACTCCATGTCTTACCGTTTTGGCATGTATGGTGCAACATACATCTTGCCAACAACCTCCTCTTTTTTCAACTCTTCAAACACCCGTGTTTGTATTTTAATTACTGCAGTTTTTAAGGCCAGGGGAAACTGCCCCGATTGAAGAGAATTATTCACTGTGAGTGAATACGTGTGTTGCTGTGCAATCAAAATGTTTTGGAAAAATTGTTAAGTCAGCATATTACGGCAGCGGGTTGTGGATCGTAACTCGAAAACAATTCATTTCAAAGTTGTGTAGTTTAAAATGTTAAAATGTTCAAGATGAAGATGGAGAACAAGACGGCAAAAGTGACATTGTCAAAAAACAAAAATACCCGCAGAGGCAGCCAATTTACTTTTTGTCTTGACTGCAACATTTTATCTGTGACAGAGGCTGCAAAGTCCTTGCATGGTTTTTTTGTTGTTTTTTTTGACAGCAGTTCAGAAGGGACTGATGCTGTGGGGTTTGTCAATCACTCTAAAACAGTGTACAGTGCATTATTACTGTTTCTTTTGATAACCTCTAAGAAGAATGATTGTCTTGCATTTTTCAATTCCTGGTTGGAGATGTGAAGACTTAATATATGTCATAATGAAACTGCATTTTGGTTTGTCTAGCATTCTCCCTCTTTGAGCTTCAACCAGCGCAGCATTTCTCCATGTGACTTTTTCCTGACTGACAAAACTTTGGTCTCAATTGAGGCTAAGGAATCCATTCCAGTCAAATCTTCATAACAGGAGAAACATTTACGAGGTCATGAATAGAAGCTGAGTGCAGGCTTGATGATGCTGCAAAAGCATGAGTGTATAGTGCAGTGGTTCTTAACCTTCTTAGAGGTACCGAACCCAATCAGTTAATCTGCACATTCACCGAACACTTCATGAGTGAAAAATAAATTTATATATATATATACAGTCAAACCTCGGTTTTCGGACGTCTCGGTTCTCGTACAATTCGGTTTTCGAACTAAAATTTTGAGTTTTTTATGCCTCGGATGACGTACAAATTTCGGTTCTCGAACTAACTGAGCGCACTTGAATGCGTCACTTCACTCCTCTCGGCTTCGCTACCTCGTGTAGCAACGATACCTCGTGTAGCTTCGCGAGGTAGCGAAGCCGAGAGGAGGTAGCAAAGCCGAGAGGAGTGAAGTGACGCTCCCTCGTGTCGCGGCGCTCCCTTGTGTCTCGTCGCTTCACAGGAAGCGACCATTGTGAGCAGATGTTTTTGTATTGTTCAATTAAAAAAAGCAGACGTGTTTGGTGAGACGCTTCTGTTAGGACTAGTGAAATCCCCCTCTTTTCATAATGGTTTGCCCTGGCAGCACGGGGGGGGGGGGGCGGCATTTTTCAATGCAGCCGCACATAATGAACACTCTGGTGTCCGGTGTCTCATTATTATGCAATAATCGTACGGAAACAGCTTGTGAGCAGACGAGTTTGTATTGTTCGATTAGGATTTTTTTTTTTTAAAAGGCAGACGTGTTTGGTGAGAACTACGTTATATTGGACTGTTATTTTTGCATCGTGTATCAGCCCCTAATCATGGCACCAAAGAAAGCAAGTGGAAGTGGTGAACCTGGTGAAGAAAAGAGGAAAATAGTGTGCAAAACTATAGAATTTAAGAAAGATTTAATCGCAAAATATGAGTCAGGTGTGCGTGTGGCTGTGTTGGCGAAGGAGTTCGGGATGCCGAAATGCCCCGCCTACTGCCTGCTGACAGCTGGGAGAGGCGCATGCCCCACGACAGACAGAGAGAGAGAGATGTTCCTTCAATTTTTATGTTACTATGTTAATGTTAAAATTGGTCATCTCCCATTACATTTGTACAGTTTATGGTGTGAAATTCATTCATTCATTCATTCATTCATCTTCCGAACCGCTTCATCCTCACTAGGGTCGCGGGGGATGCTGGAGCCTATCCCAGCCATCTTTGGGCAGTAGGCGGGGGACACCCCGAATCGGTTGCCAGCCAATCGCAGGGCACACAGAGACAAACAACCATGCACGCACACACTCACACCTAGGGACAATTTTGAGTGTTCAATCAGCCTGCCATGCATGTTTTTGGAATGTGGGAGGAAACCGGCGCACCCGGAAAAAACCCACGCAGGCCCGGGGAGAACATGCAAACTCCTGGAATCGAACCCGGTACCTCTGCACTGTGAAGTCAACGTGCTAACCACTGGCCGCCCTGGTGTGAAATTGTAAAAAAATAAAGTGGTTTAAAAAAGTTCTTTTCTTGACTTGGAACGGATTAAAACATTTTACATTCATTTCAATGGGAAACATGGTTTCGGTTTCCGAACAGTCTTCTGGAACGGATTAAGTACGAAAACCGAGGTTTGACTGTATATTTCAAATTCAAGATATAAGAAAACATTTATTAAAAATAGAAAAAAGTAAATAACATTTCAAGACATAAGTATACTTTTTTTTTTTTTTAAATTGTACAACATACTTTCACATGCTGACTACTGAGCAAACTAAATTTCCCGCAGCACTGATTGGACAAGCAATGTAATGTGATCATCTGCAGCCAGTGATGGCCAAGCGGGCGTGTCATAATTTATTGACATGTTCACTCGGGTGTGTCTTACTCTCCATGGCAGAGGCTCCATTGAACCCCTGAGACCGATTCACCGAACCCCTACGGTTCGATCGAACCTAAGTTAAGAACCACTGGAATAGTGTGAGTGAACAGGTGCCTTCATCAATATAACGCTTTCTGATTTCCTCTGCTCCACTTTTGTTCAAATTAGCATGGGTGTTTTTCAAAAAATAAAACTATAACGATCAGATATTGCACTCAGTCACCACAACATCCAGAATTTTAAAACCTGTGGAGCTAATTTGAGCCAATATGTGACCCTTGTTTTGCATTAAATCTGTCATATATTGACATATCCCCAAAATTGTACAGGTGGTTTAAGAACTATTAAGCATTTCCATCTTTAAAATTGTCGACATGATGGTTAAAATCAGCCATTCAAACAACATATTTAAATGCACACAAAAGACAATAACTTTGACTCAGAGGCCTGTAAATGATTACACATGTTGCTTGATGGGAAAATTTGGACTGAAGAGCAACTTTTCAAAATATGGTAGTCAAACTTCCCATAGGATATTTTCTTGCATTGGAGGTTGTTACTGAAAAACTCCTTTGTTATGAAACTGAGGTTTGGAATGGTGGACTTGACAAGAACTGCCGTGCTGTTATTTGATCTGATCGGAACAACTCTGGAAAACCTCCTTCGTCGTTTACCTACATAATGTCAATTGACACACACGTTGGGCCCAGGCTTTTTCTTGTGAAAGTCAGGAGTATTTGCCTTGAAACCCAAATTCAGCGCACATCAGATATCAGAACTGAAAATATTTTTTACTGCAGTTTTGATGTTAACTCTGTCACTTACTTTCTTGTTTAAGTCCCCATTTCGACGCTATCCTTGAATTTATCTTGACTGATGCTTGGTTTCAATCATTTAATCTACAGTAATTATTTTGGCTGATTTTACTATGAGTTTTGCAATGTCTTAATACTGTATATTGTTTCTCTTTCTGTCATGCTTTTAATGTTTTATGCATTTTGAGTTGTCTTCTACATAAAATGTGCTATATAAATAAACTTGCCATTCCTTAAGTAAAGGTACTGTGTCCCTGAAATAACCTCTTAACCCATACTACTGTATAATGTATTCTGTATCTTCAGGCGTTCAAAGAGATGTTGTATGCGGCTCAGGACCAGGCCCCATCCATTGAAGGTATTTTCTTTCTCACTCTCGCACTGTCACTCACACATATGCAGGACAATACTTTTTTTTTTTGGTGCCAGTAATTATAATGTGCAGGCTTTATAGGTTATTTTGACTAAATTTAAGTGTATGGGACATACGTTTTACACATTTTTAATGTTTTTAATTTAATTTGATTTTAATTTAATTTTACAGTTTACCGCCAGCGAGTCCCAGGGACTCGCTGATCAGAAAAGTATGAGTCCCATTATGGAGTTAGAGAGTCCCAAATTTCGAATTCTGAAATGGTCTAATTATTCAATTGCATATGATAATAACACAACCACCAACATATACATACAATTATAAACAAATGCTGCAAAATTCAGTAGCAGGCCTGAGGATTTCGGAAATTCACGTTAACCGTTTTTCGGTTCCGTTGGATTACCCAATCGGAAACCACGGTAACTAATTTTGGGTTCCGTAAACGTTCATCATGGGAACCCATCCATCCATCCATTTTCCGAACCGCTTGATCCTCACTAGGGTCGCGGGGGGTGCTGGAGCCTATCCCAGCTGTCTTCGGGCAGTAGGCGGGGGACACCCTGAATCAGTTGCCAGCCAATCGCAGGGCACACAGAGACGAACAACCATCCACGCCCACACTCACACCTAGGGACAATTTAGAGCATCCAATCAGCCTGCCATGCATGTTTTTGGAATGCGGGAGGAAACCGGAGCTCATGGGAACCTATTTTTCTATTTTGACTGATATCCATAATCAAGAATTTTTAAACTCCAAAGTATAATGTTTCAAGGGTAAATGTTTGAAAACTATGCATTCACAATGAACATTACATCAGCAGCTGTGTACTCCAGGTTTATTCAACAGAATAAATGGATGAAAATATGTTGTGCTCATCTGGCATCATGAATACAGCATACCACAAAGTCAGAGCATTTTATCCAATCTCACACTGCAAAGATTAATTTGCTGGTAATCCTTAATACAGGTAAGTATTGATGTGACTTAACATCCTCTTCCCAAGACGATACATGTGTAATCTACAATCAATTTGACGAAAGAATCTAGCACACGTCATCATTAGTTCTACCAACAGTTAACATTAGCATACTACACCTTGTGATGAATGTTTTATTCATGAAGTTACCATGCTACAACCAGTAAATTATAGAATAACCAATACTGTTTTCATCATATTTTTCATAGCGATTAGCCTATAGACCTAATGACCAATTTGCCTCGTAATCGTGCCTTGTGTCGTATCTCGCACTCGTGTTCTGTGCATGCATCACAGGTGAGTTTAGTGATACGCCCTTTGGACGGGTCATCCGAAAAATCAGACTGGCATTTCCAGTTCTTAAATGTCATAATTAGTAGACCTTGGTGAGTTTTTTTTCGCCGCCATCTCAAACTTTCATCCGCGCGATTTCTCAGTTTGTGGACGAAAATAGCAAAACAAAACAAAAGTAAATTAGAAGAAACACACACACACACCACACCACAAACACACATACAGGCACAGTGAAATCGCGTTGATCACACAGGAGAGATTCGATCGCGTACAGTCAACTCGTGTGCGGTGACTTTTATGGTTAAACGATTTTTCGGTACCGTCAAAATGACGCCACGGAAACGACACGCTACGGGTAACGACAGTTACCGTGAAATCCTCAGGCATGCCGTAGGTTTTTTTTTGTTTGTTTTGTTTTGACTGAGAAATTTCCTTGCGTCCCAAAAACGCACATTATTTGGAAATGTGCGTCCCGTGGGAAAATTATGCGTCTAGGACGCGGGACGCAGAGGTAACAAGATGGCTGGTTGTGTAAAACACTGTAATAGCCATGTCGCAATGAATGGTTCCTCATTGATAGAGCATTTAATGGATTTTGAATTACGCTCCGAAAATTTTCCCCGCGGTCATGCTCCACTGGCAAATCAGCAGGGCTGGCCGCAAAAAGAATTCATAAAGTGCATTCGGTTTGGAACATTGCACAAGTCAAGAAGCTAACTTGGAACAGGTGGCTGCCATGATTGGGTATAAAAGAAGCTTCCCTGAATTGCCGTTCAGGAATACATTTTAAGAATCTCAGCATCTACGATCCATAATATTATGAAAAGGTTCAGGGAATCTGGAGGAATCATTGCATGTAAGCGGCAAGGGCAAAAAGCAACATTGAATGCCCGTGACCTTCAATCTCTCAGGCGGAACTGCATCAAAAATTAACATCAATGAGGAAAGGTAATCACCACATGGGCTCAGGAACACCTCAGAAAACCATCCATCCATCCATCTTCTACCGCTTATCCGAGGTCGGGTCGCGGGGGCAGCAGCTTTAGCAGGGAAGCCCAGACTTCCCTCTCCCCAGCCACTTCTTCCAGCTCTTCCCGGGGATCCCGAGGCGTTCCCAGGCCAGCTGGGTGACAGTCTCTCCAGCGTGTCCTGGGTCGTCCTCGGGGTCTCCTCCCAGTGGGACATGCCCGGAACACCTCACCAGGGAGGCGTTCAGGAGGCATCCTAATCAGATGCCCGAGCCACCTCATCTGGCTCCTCTCGATGTGGAGGAGAAGCGGCTCGACTCTGAGCCCCTCCCGGATGACCGAGCTTCTCACCTTATCTCTAAGGGAGAGACCGGACACCCTGCGGAGAAAACTCATTTCGGCCGCTTGTATCCGGGATCTCGTTCTTTCGGTCACGACCCACAGCTCGTGACCATAGATGAGGGTTGGAACGTAGATCGACCGGTAAATTGAGAGCTTCGCCCTTTGGCTCAGCTCCTTCTTTACCACGACGGACCGATACAACGTCCGCATTACAGCAGACGCTGCACCGATCCGCCTGTCGATCTCTCGCTCCCTCCTGCCCTCATTCGTGAACAAGACCCCAAGATACTTAAACTCCTCCACTTGGGGCAAGATCCCCTCCCCGACCCGGAGTGGGCACTCCACCCTTTTCCGACTGAGGACCATGGTTTCAGATTTGGAGGTGCTGATTTTCATCCCAACCGCTTCACACTCGGCTGCGAAACGCTCCAGTGAGAGTTGGAGAGCCCTGCTTGAAGGAGCCAACAGTACCACATCATCTGCAAAAAGATGCAATACTGAGGCTACCAAAAAGGACTCCCTCAACGCTTCGGCTGCGCCTAGAAATTCTGTCCATAAAGGTGATGAACAGAATCGGTGACAAAGGGCAGCCTTGGCGGAGTCCGACCCTCACTGGGAACGAATCCGACTTATTAACCTAACCCCCCCACAGAACCCCCCGAGGGACACGGTCAAACGACTTCTCCAAGTCCACAAAACACATGTGGACCGGTTGGGCGAATTCCCACATACCCTCGAGGACCCTGCTAAGGGTGTAGAGCTGGTCCACTGTTCCACGGCCGGGACGAAAACCACACTGCTCCTCCTCAATCTGAGGCTCGACTTCCTGACGGACCCTCCTCTCCAACACCCCTGAATAGACTTTACCAGGGAGGCTGAGGAGTGTGATCCCTCTGTAGTTGGAACACACCCTCCGGTCCCCCTTTTTAAACAGAGGGACCACCACCCCGGTCTGCCAATCCAGAGGCACTCTCCCCGATGACCACGCGATGTTGCAGAGGCGTGTCAACCAGGACAGCCCTACAACATCCAGAGCCTTGAGGAACTCCGGGCGGATCTCATCCACCCCTGAGGCCTTGCCACCGAGGAGCTTTTTAACCACATCGGTGACTTCGACCACAGAGATTGGAGAGCCCACCTCAGAGTCCCCAGACTCTGCTTCCTCCAAGGAAGGCGTGCTGGTGGAGTTGAGGAGGTCTTCGAAGTATTCCGCCCACCGGCTCACAACGTCCCAAGTCGAGGTCAACAGCGCCCCATCCCCACTGTACACAGTGTTAGTGGTGCACTGTTTCACCCTCCTGAGACGCCGGATGGTGGACCAGAATTTCCTCGAAGCCGTCCGGAAGTCGGCTTCCATGGCCTCACCGAACTCTTCCCATGCCCGAGTTTTTGCTTCGACGACCACCGAAGCTGCATTCCGCTTGGCCAGTCGATACCTGTCAGCTGCCTCTGGTGTCCCACAGGCCATGAAGGCCCGATAGGACTCCTTCTTCAGATTTAACTGCATTTCATTGTTCATACATACCTGAGGTGGTCTTATCGACAATGGTTCAAACTGAAAATGTACTTTTGGACTGGAAAAAACGTTTATTAATGTCGGATGTGCCTTTGTCCTATCTTGAGTGTTGACAAATGTTTCATATATCTTCATGTAGTGACAGATGAGGACACCGTTAAAAGGTATTATGCGAAGTTTGAAGAGAAGTTCTTCCAGACATGTGAAAAAGAGCTGGCCAAGATTAACACATTTTATTCAGGTAATATAATTATGTATACATTGACATAAATTGTGCCTAATACTGGTCTGACAAGTTTTCCACATAACTGTTCCACAGGACATTTCATTCTATAAACATTTATCCCTCTGTTTTATTTTCCTCATTTCCAGAAAAGCTGGCTGAGGCCCAGCGGAGATTTGCAACTCTACAAAATGAATTGCAGTCATCATTGGATGCCCAGAGGGAGATTGTAACGAATGGGCGGGGTCTGCGAAGGAGGAAAACAGTCTTTACCCTATCACAGCAAGAGAGATGCAAACACAGGAATATAAAAGACCTTCAGCTGGCCTTCTCAGAGTTCTACCTCAGTCTGATCCTGTTGCAGAACTACCAGGTGTTGAAACACAAACGACACACGAAAATGTTTTGTTTCAGACTGGGTCTTCTTTATTATGGTGTTCAGTGACACCATCATAAAATGTCAATATTTATTTTATGTTTGAGCAAGGATAATAACGAATTGTTTCCAAATGTATGGGAAGAAATACTTTTGAGTGGAACTCTTGAAGTTGAGCAGCGTCTTCTCTGTGATGCTTGTCAACTTACTCATCACATTCTTGCTTACCCTGAGTTTTGTTCCAGTGAAATAATCATAAAGGCAGCACAGGTAAGGTTTTAAGTGAAATTTTTACTTCATTAACTGCCATAAGGGCATCAGTGGAAGTTAACCAAATTCATAATACAGGGTGGGCCCAAAGTTTCCATACCTATGGTTTTTAACACTTTATTATGTTTTAAAATGCCCTAACTCAATTACCAGTTTTTTTATGCCATCTACGTATACACAGTGTATAAGTACAAACATAGTAAAACACTTTCCAAGTGCTCATGTGGAAAATTGTGAGAGTGAGACGGGTAGTGTTTGTATTTTGCGATTTGTCCGCTGCATGTGCTACGTGCTACACCTGTTAGCACACTAAGTGGCAAAGTGTGATTTGTGGGGGCTTAACACCACTCGAGTTCTGATCGGGGAGGCGAGAACTTGTTTATTCCTTTAGGTTTCTTCCTTCAGTCTCCTCTTCAATGCAGCTCAGTTTAGTTAAGATCCGAGGATTGACTTGGTCAGTCATAAGACCGTCCACTTTTTCCCCAGATGAAGACATTTTTTGTGTTGGCACTGTGTTTTGGGTCATTGTCTTGTATGATGAAGCTTCTCCTGATTAATTTGGATGCGCTTTTCTGTACATTGATTGACAAAATGATTTTGTTGATTTCACAATTCATTCTGCTGCGTCCATCATGAGTTACATCATCAATAAAGACTCGTAAGCCCGTTCCAGAAAAAAAAACATGCAAGCCCAAACTATTTCATTCCCTCTACCATTGCTTCACAGATGAGGTTGTTTGTTTTGGATCAAAATCAGATCTCTTCTTTCTCCATACTTTGGTCTTTCCATCACTTTAGTAGATGTTGCTCTTGGGTTCATTAGTTCATAAAAGATTTTGCCAAATCCAATCTGGCTTTTCAATTGTTTTTACTAATGAGTGATTTGCATTTAGTGGTATGGCCTGTATATTTCTTGAACCATATTTTTTTAAACAGTGGATTGTGTTAACTTCACCCCTGCCCTGTGGGGTTGTCAGTGATGTCACTGAGTGTTGTCTTTGAGTATTCACAAATGTTTCTGTCATCAACTACTGTTGATTTCATTGACCGACCTGTTCGATGCAGTTTCATTTGTTTTCACGCCATCAAAATTAGCATCAATTTCCTTGGCAAATAGTGCTTTACTTGACTCCGCAGCAGTTCCATAATACACTCATAAATATGTATTAGCAATAGTAATATGGGCTGCTTTCTTCACATGGGTACTGCTAGCTCTGGAGCAAACCATATAGCCAAGAAGAACCTCCAAAGAAATGCATGGTAATTATGGGACCAAGAATTTTCGGCCCTATAATAGGAAAAAATACCTTATTTCTATCGGTCCGATGATATGGACCGATAAAATTTTATTAATATCAGGCGGTATTTAAGCCAATATTGAAAGTCACATCGGCACCGCAGAACCTCATTGAGCTGAGGGCTGCCCTACAAAAAGAGTGGGATGCCATGCTTCAGAAGACAATAAGTCGACTTATGAAGAACATGAGACGCTGTTGTCAAGCTGTAATTGATGCTCAAGGGCACATGACGAGCTACTGAGATGTTGACATTTTTTGTTGTGGTGTACCCAACGTTGTTGTTAACTCCTTCTACTTAAATTTCCTACTTCAATGATGTGATATCACTGAAGCTTGAAGTTTTTACATTTTTTGGAAATGGGAATATTTACTTAGCAAATCAATTTATGATCCATATGCGCCCCAAGATTTTTACTTGCACCCCGAACATTTCAAGTTTAGGGCCGCTGTGCTCCAAGTGAAAAAGTTAAGCTGGAGCTTATGTTATGTCGTGTCATGTCAGTTTAGTGCAATTTTTGTCGAAATTTGTGTTACTGCTAAAAAGCTGAAGCATGTTTCAATTGCTGCGGAAATGTTGTTCTAATGTGGAATACGAAATTTGAAATGGTTTGGATCAGTCGAGAAATGTGTAAGGGCTAGGATTTCAAAGTCATCAAAAGTAGTAAATGTTTGAACGCCATAATTGCTGTGCGGACTTGCCTATGTGGCAGCGGACACATCTGCAAGCACTAATATACTCCATCCCCTCTGCATATACAACTGCACCAAGGAATCAATTCGTTGCCACTTATCAGAGACTTGCTGCTATTAGTTAATTCTAATCAATGTATGCAACAAAACTTGGTGTAGCTTTGCTTACCTTTCAGCTTTGATGTATTAGTTCTCTCCTCCATGGTCAGACTGCTAATGAATGCCCCTTGAGTGAAGCCAACACTGGATAATATCACCATAATCCCTACTTAATTGTGGTCGTCGTGCAGAAAGGCCTACTCACGTTTGTAGAAAGAGAAACATCAAAAGTTGGCTAATTTCACAATTGATGGATGGGCAGGAATTGTGGAGATCTATTTGTACACAAACAATACAAAGTCATTTTTCCATATGTCCATTTTAAATGTTTTTGTGCTTACATGACAAGTCCATTAACCAATATTTCTCCCTCTCTGTGCATGTTTGCAGAACCTGAATTTCACAGGCTTCAGAAAGATCTTGAAGAAGCATGACAAGATTTTGGATACATCACGGGGTGCTTATTGGAGAGTTGCCCACGTTGAAGTCGCTCCATTCTACACTTGCAAGAAAATCACACAGCTTATATCTGAAACTGAGGTAAGCAGACTTCATATTTCACGACTGTAAAGAAATTGTTTGCAAGGATTTTTCAGCCACAATGAAATAATTGCATGTATACAGTCGTGATGAAAACATTTGAAAATGTCCTCAAACATTAAAATCCGTATAATTTTATTATCATGCATTGGGAACAGTGCACATTAAAATCAAAGTCAATGATTCTCAACCATTGGACTGCTTTGTTGGTACATACATGAGATTCCAGATGTGCTCAATTTGTATTCAGTTCTGGGGAATAGGTGAGCCAATCAATGGCATGCTTTCATCATCCCATCACTGCTGACACAGTCCAGCCACATGAAGCTGGACACTGGAAGAATCCAGGGTCCACTGCAACACCTTCGCTTCTGGCAATGGGTTTGAGGAGCTCATCCCTAAAAATGTCTTAAAATAGCTTGAGAAATGGTGACAATCTAAGACAACCAGAACAGTCCAATTGCAATCAATTCATTGCCTTAAGAATAAAATGACTTTGATGAATCAGAATATTCACAGGCATGTTAAAGGAGTTGGTTCCTGTAGAAAACAGTAATCAAAATACATTTGGTGCAAATGTGGTCATGCTGGAGAAATTCCAGGAAAAACACCAATCTGATGACCCATTACGTCAGCTCAGTGAAAACCTGCTTGAATTTCTGCAGCAAAGAGCACCAGTAGTGAATCAGACCGCATGGTTTGGTCTGTGAACACAGGCCCAACTTGTGAATTTCAGACTCTCATGGAGAAACATGCACTCGAGTGGCTTGTTGGATGACAATTTGTTTCTGGCATTGCTCTCCTTGTTCCTTGGAGCAAGTAACTGTCCTATTGCTGGGTTGTTGTGGCCTCTACAGCCCAATGTAGAGGTGAAGGGCTCTGTGGGTCTACTGGTTTGTCTCTTAGTCTCGGTATGTTCTCCGTTTGAGCAGTCTACATGATTTTCAGTGAAAGGAGAGCTGGCATTTTGAGGGAGAGTGAGAATCTGATGAAACTTGCTGCTGTCTTTCAGGCATTGGTCACAACAGAGTTGGAAGGTGGTGACAGGCAGAAGGCCATGAAGAGACTGAGGGTACCTCCCTTAGGAGCTGCACAGGTGAGACACGCGCACGGATAATATGCTTCATAGTCTGGGTAAGGCTGCACAGCCCCGAAAAAGTACATTTTGACATTAAAAAAAAAATTGTGGTCAAAGGTTGCAATGTGACTTACTAAGCATTTCCTCCCTTGTGATGAAAGAAGTATTAAACACAAATTTTGATGCCCAGCCCTTGTCAAATAATATTTCAAAACCTTTTCTTTTCCTTTTCATGTTGTTGTCCCAGGTCTTAAGATGGTATAGGCAAAGTCAATCAGATCAATCCTGTAGGTCAAGGGTGCAAAATTATGACTCGTGTAGAAGTGCAAAAAGGAGCCACAATTGGGGTTGAGTACGTGTAACTGTGATCATGTTTGACGTTCAACACTGGGGTGGGACACTTTTAGTTATTGTGTGTGTGTGTGCGTGTGTGTGTGTGTGTGTAATGTGAGAATATGTATACTGTACAGTGATCCCTCACTTATCGTGGTTAATGGGGACCCTGCCCCGACAAGTGAAAAACCGTGAAGGAGAGTTTGCTTCCCACCCAAGAATTTTTGTGTAAATGTATGTGGGTAGCAGCATGTTTAAAATATGTATACAGTAGTGCTGTCAAACGATTAAAAAATTTAATGGTGATTAAAAACCCAAATGTAATAATTAACTCATAATTAATCGTGATTACTCACACATTTTTTATCGTTTCTGAATTTCCGTTTATATTTTTTTGTCCTATTTTTTCCCGTCTTAATGCTCTCATCAACATGGAATCATGGATCCGTTTTCTATGTGCAAAATGCAAATATTTACTGAAACAACAATTTTGATTTTCAATTTTACATGAACATTTTTCACTTGGAGCAATTATTCACACAATCTCTCACACAATACGTATTACTGTACATCAACAACAGTGAAAAATATTTTATCACACAACAGCTCCTTTAACAGTTCTTTTTAGGGAATCAAAACAGAGCAATATAAAATTATAAAGTGCACATCTAAGGTAAACTAGTATTCGGCCTATAGTGGATTTAAGCCATGATTGCATACGTCGTTTTTCTCAAGTTTGCTTTGAACACAGCAGTCAGGCTATGTTGATTCTGTTGGTCCTTCTTGCGCGGAGGTCTCTCTTTGGTTTTGTGTCGACATCATTTCGGATGACTACACTTGGTTTGAGGCACAAAACTGGAGACAGTTTATTTTCAGTGTGGTCGCTACGACTGCACCGCTGAACTCTCGACGTGCCTCAGCTCACTGTCAGACGACCATAGAGAAGCTCCACCCCATTTATTTATATGTACACGGAACACGGTAACCTTCCACACAAAATAGTTCCAAACAAGTAACAATCGTGTCAGTGGCATACATAGTACTCAACAGGCTACCTGCTCTTTATTCACCAGAGGCTCATCAACCTAATCTCTTATTTCTCTCCCAAAACAGTGTCTTCTCCCACTTGGTGTACCTTAGCCTTCTCCGCTACGTACAATTTCTGTACATAGCTTGTAATGGAGGCTCTCGCTGGCAATTCGTAGTGGAGTCGTTGGATGCAATGCGAATGATTTCAGGTTGAGTCTAGCTGTGGACAATGTTGACAGGCGTGCATGCAGTAGCCATACATTTAGCTATGGCTTCAGCAAATTTGTTCTTCGTCGTGTGATCCATTTTCTTTGCTTTGAAATTATCCATAGCTGTCTGTCTTAGACGAGGGGGTGGAGTACTCACATCAGCTGTGTGCTTGGCCATTAAGTGGTATTTCAGACTCGACGTGCTATGATGATAGCTCAGTTTACGACTGCAAAACATATAGGTTTTGTTCTTGTCAGTGTAAGTAAACTTTCCATTCATGAACTCTAAGTATGCGTTTTTGGTGTCTCGCGCTGCCATGGCTGGCAAAACAAAACAGACATGTGCAGACCTGTGCAGCGTGCTTGTTTTGTTTCCGGTTTATTTATAGAGCAACGTAACATCCGCTGTGACGTGTGGCCGCATTAATCTCATGATAAAAAATTAAATCACGTTAAAACTGATTTAAATTAATGACGATAATAACGCTCTAAACTGACAGCACTAGTAAACAGTAATTATTCTTTACATACTTGAGACAAAGACTACAGCAGTACATAAATTTACTTCAATCTTTAATTATAAAACCTTATACAGTATACAGCTGTTCGGTCCCTATACTGCCGAGGTCAGAGTTTGGTTCGCATTGCCGGCAATAAGTCGGAATCGTTTCCAGTGAGGGTTGGACTCTGCCAAGGCTGCCCTTTGTCGCCGATTCTGTTCATTACCTTTATGGACAGAATTTCTAGGCGCAGCCGAAGCGTTGAGGGGGTCTGTTTTGGTAGCCTCAGTATTGCATCTCTGCTTTTTGCAGATGATGTGGTACTGTTGGCTCCTTCAAACAGGGCTCTCCAACTCTCACTGGAGCGTTTCGCAGCCGAGTGTGAAGCGGTTGGGATGAAAATTAGCACCTCCAAATCTGAAACCATGGTCCTCAGTCGGAAAAGGGTGGAGTGCCCACTCCGGGTCGGGGAGGAGATCTTGCCCCAAGTGGAGGAGTTTAAGTATCTTGGGGTCTTGTTCACGAATGAGGGCAGGAGGGAGCGAGAGATCGACAGGCGGATCGGTGCAGCGTCTGCTGTGATGCGGACGTTGCATCGGTCTGTCGTGGTAAAGAAGGAGCTGAGCCAAAGGGCGAAGCTCTCAATTTACCGGTCGATCTACGTCCCAACCCTCATCTATGGTCACGAGCTATGGGTCGTGACCGAAAGAACGAGATCCCGGATACAAGCGGCCGAAATGAGTTTTCTCCGCAGGGTGTCCGGGCTCTCCCTTAGAGATAAGGTGAGAAGCTCGGTCATCCGGGAGGGGCTCAGAGTCGACCCGCTTCTCCTCCACATCGAGAGGAGCCAGATGAGGTGGCTTGGGCATCTGATTCGGATGCCTCCTGAACGCCTCCCTGGTAAGGTGTTCCGGGCATGTCCCACCGGGAGGAGACCCCGAGGACGACCCAGGACACGCTGGAGAGACTATGTCACCCAGCTGGCCTGGGAACGCCTCGGGATCCCCCGGGGAGAGCTGGAAGAAGTAGCTAGGGAGAGGGAAGTCTGGGCTTCCCTGCTAAAGCTGCTGCCCCCGCGACCCGGCCCCGGATAAGCGGTAGAAGATGGATGGATGGATGGATGGATATACAGTAATTAACATTCATCAGCATTGCCTTCTGAGAGAGACAAAGAGACTTGTGTTAGTGGCGCTCTGACGGTGTAGCCGCGGTTAGCCTCCAGCTAGCTCCTGGCCAGCTAACCCAGCACAGCCGATGTGTTTATGATAAGACAATTAACCGGTATTGATAAGGAGGAGGCAAAGAGACACATGCTGCTTTTTTGGACTAAAATTCCATGGTACTTTCTATGGTCCAAATCCATCCAAGTACTAACTTTATCATGTATGTCCATAATTCCTTCCTCTTTTTGTGTTTTTATGTTTTTTGTGTTCTTCATACTCTTTCTTTCTTCTTACAGCCAGCTCCTGCTTGGACCACCTTTAGAGTTGGCCTTTACTGTGGAGTTTTCCTCGTCTTACTGGTCACTGTCATCATTACAGGTATGCCACACACACACTATTATATTTGTTGCATTGCAGTGTCTAAAGAGGGTTTGAGCATACAATCCTTGACTTGTTTTACACTCTTTTGGTTTTTGATCAGTAATAAAGCATACTGAATTCTGGCTATGCACAGGCTGACCAATGAAAAAGCTAACATCAATTCAGCGCAGGGACCGCCCACAAGACCGAAGTTGAATCTTAACCACAAGTCAGGAGTTGCAAGCTAAACTTCAAAACTTGCACCCAAAATTTCAGAACTTGGAACCAAAGTTTAAAAAAAAAAAAAAAGTTGTATAGTTTTATGACGATACAATTATTTAAGTTTTGAAAATATTGGTCTTTTTTGCAACTTTTTTTTAAAATTAGAAATCCATTATTTTTGTTTTCAAAGTATTTTTTTTTTTCCAGGTCAATTTTTTTGTTTGATTGCAAAGATACACATTTTTTTTCTCCATTTGAACCCATCACCTGATCTTCAAAATTGTTTGTACTTTTACTGTAATTGATGTGTTACACATTAATGTGACCATTTCAATGAGCATTTCGACAAACATTTTTTTTTACTTAAGATTTAGAAATCGTATGACTCGAAAGAAATAGATTTTGTTGTTTTCTTTTTTTTTTTGTGTATACTTTTAAATCCATACCCCTTTTTTCAGGAGCTGTCATGTTTCCCATCGCTGACGTTTGGCCAATGATCAGAATCTACAGAGGAGGCTTCCTGTTAATAGAATTCCTCTTCCTCTTAGGTAATCACAACTGCACGCACGCACACAC
This sequence comes from Hippocampus abdominalis, assembly GCA_018466805.1. Lineage (NCBI taxonomy): Eukaryota > Metazoa > Chordata > Actinopteri > Syngnathiformes > Syngnathidae > Hippocampus > Hippocampus abdominalis. The sequence continues at coordinate 634,368 of CM031708.1, forward strand.
ATATACACACATACACACACACACACACACACACACACACACTGTCTTGCTGTTTCTCAACAACCTGTATAGTACAGGTTGTTGAGAAACCTTAACTAGAACATAGTTAAAACACTGATATAGTTTTGGTGGGATTTAATTTAATATAATTTCATTATGTGTACAGGTAAAGGTTGGGACAAAAAGTGGACCAAGTCGACCACAGAAAATGGTTGACGGAAAATTTTTGCCATCCTTGCAGTCATTTCCAGGCCACAGTCAATTAGTACCTTCTTTTGGTGGAAAGTTGACACCATAACCAGTGAGATTTTCCATTAGGAGTTAGGAGTTAGAACACATTTCCTCAGGTGTTGCCACAGATTATGTTTCCATCACAGTGAACGAGCATGATAGTAGTGACTGGATTTTTTTAATTGTACAGCAAACCTCGGTTTTCGAACGTCTCTGTTCTCGACCAAATCGGTTTTCGACCAAAAATTTCGAGTTTTGTTATGCCTCGGATTTCGACAGAAAATTGGTCCTCGACCAAACTAAGCAAACCTGAATAAGTCACTCTACTCCCCTCGGCTTCCGGTTCTCGACCAAACTGAGCGTACTTGAATGCGCCACTCGACTCCTCTGGACTTCCTTACACGAGGAAGTGACGCTTCCTCGGGTAGACGAAGAAGTGACGCCTCCATTGTGAGCAGACGTGTTCAATAAAGATAAAAAAAAAAACAGACGTGTTTGTTAAGATCTACGCAAATTGGACTGTTATGTCTGCATGGCACCAAAGAAAGCAAGTGGAAGTAGTCAAGCTGATTAAAAAAAGAGGAAAATAGTACGCAAAACTATTGAATTTAAGAAAGATTTGATATGAATCATGAAATATGAATCAGGTGTGCATGTATCTGTGTTGGCGAGGGAGTTCGGCATACCGAAATCAGCAGCATCCTAAAAAAGAAAGACCGTCTTTAAAGTCAGTGATGTGGCTAAAGGGTCTTGTGTGTTTAGCAAACGAAGGCCACAAATATTAGAGAAAGTGGAGAAACTTGCTTGTTTTCATAAATGACAAACAACTAGCAGGCAGTCTTAGCCAAGATACGATTTGTGACAATTGTATGGAGATTTAATAAAAAATGATCCTAGCATTGCTCCTGAAGAGTTTTGATTTTAGTTTAAAGTAAAAGATAGTTTAAAAAATGCTTTTAAAATAAAAGTTGTTTTCTAGACTTGGAACGGATTACATTTTTTTAACATTGATTATAATGGGAAACACGGTTTCGGTTTTTGAACAGCCTTCTGGAACGGATTATGGTCGAAAACTGAGGTTTGTCTGTAATTGATTTTGGCTGTTTTTATTTGATTTTTTTTAATAACCACTGCGGGTCATCGGAGCAGCCTGATCAAAGAGAGAGCGGGCGCGCAATGGCTTGTCCAAAAATGAATTCATTATACATTAACCTTGGCAAACTTAAGAGTTATATGTTGATGCATGCCTGAAGGAAAAAATAGTCAAATGGGCAAATTCTTTGTGTTTGCGTGTGTGTGCACGTGTGTGTGTGTTGTGGAGGTAAACTGAACAGTTTCAAGTTGGAATGGTTTTAATCAATCAAAAAGATGAAGAAATTACAGGTGGGAGAAAAAAACCTAACAAAAAAATCTAACATGTGACTTTTATAATAAACAAAAATTGTGGTTGCGATAACAGCTTATCATTGGAACAGTTTTGAACAATCAAAATATGAGAAAGAAGACAGAAAAATAACTAAATGTGACATATGTAGTTTATATTGAAATAAAAAAAGGAAATAAATGGTAATGAGCTGAATAGTTTAAAGCTGGAACTAATAGAATTGGTAAGAAAAACAAATCAACTGTGAAAGTTAAAAGTAAAAACGCCTAAACATTAGAGTTTTGAATTGTCCGTGTGCAATCTTGCCATCCCAAGTAAAAACCTCTAGCGCCACCCCTGAAGGCAGCTGGGATTCAGTGCACCTGCATCTTACTATGGTTTCATACTAAAAACCTTGGGAGAGCGTACACCTTAAATACTGATGCCACCTAAGGATTTAAAATACTGGTTCCATAAAGGGCTCGTTAGAAAGGCAAAGGTGTGGGGAACGCAAACTTGTTCTCTTTTTTTAAATTGTATAGAAAAATTACAGAATTAGGGCAGGTTAAAAATAGGCCAACTTTAAAAAAATTCTCTTTTAACTGGGAAGGCAGCAAAATTAGTATTGTGGTCAATGGAAGCTTTGTGATACTTCTCCTCGCTTCAAGTAGAATTGAAAGTACAAATTCATGTTTTAGCAACACAAATGTGTGTTTTTTCTTGCTTGTGCTTCGAAATGTTCGAATATGCGATTTGAGATAATATTGTGACCACAGTGAAAGTTAGATATTTCACGACAGTTTTTTGTCGGCTTTCACTCGGACTTCACGAGCTACACTTTCGCCAATGCAATACATGCCCATGTGTAAAATTTTAAATATTAAATTGTACAAAAACTGTAAATACCTGTAATGAGGAAAAATAATGGCCTGCGTCGAGTGAATTTTTGGACTGTTGAAATTGGAATGGTGCAAATTGGATGTACTATTATTATGTGGGAGTAAATGCACGTCAAAAAGTTAGGAGGAAAATATTAATCAAGAATCACAATAACATTAACACAATAAAATTTAAGTTTGAAAATGTAGAATAACATTTATAAACACACTGTTAATTATGAAGTACTGATTGTAAATGTTGTCAAGAACAAATCTGGGAAAATGTCACATACTGAGACAACTTATCCAATTTCTGTATATTTGCAAATGTTTTTACATATCACATCAATCTGTGTCTAAAACGAGTCACTCTTTATATGCATTGAATGGAGAATGTGTGGGCGTTAGACGGAGACTGATTTTACGGAGACAGAACGGCGAGCCTTATAGGCATATTGCTAGTAAGGTACATCAGTGGGTATCCTTGAGTCTTCTCACGTGCATTTCCTTGTTTCTTAATTATGTTCTAGGTATTAACACCTATGGCTGGAGGCAAGCAGGAGTCAACCATGTGCTTATATTTGAACTCAATCCCAGAAATAACCTCTCCCATCAACATCTGTTTGAGGTTTGAACAAGCACACGTGTATGATAAATGTCTCAATAACCTTGAGTATAAGTGAAATGCAGAATATTGATTGATTGTATTGAAAACATAGTACCGATTGTTTCACAGCGGATGATGCGCTATGGTATGGCACGTCAAGTAAAGAGAATGAACCGATGCTGTGATGAAATATAACTTCACAGTTTTATTTTAGCATGCATGTCGGGAGGGGTGGTGCTGAATGTATCTTCTTGTCAAGTCAAATTTATTTACATACAGTAGCCTTTAATGAAAAAAAGAGTCATTTGACAAATATTAACCACACCCCCTTCTGTAGTGTGAAATAAGTAATAAGAAACAATGGGAAGGGGCCACAAAATTGGGGGGGAATTATCCCCCTTCCAGGATTACGTCATTGCCCAGTGGGCAGCAATTTACACATAATGTGATACTATTAAATGTTAACCGCAATATAGCATGAGTGTCCACTGAATAAGATGAAGCGCTGCAGGAAGATGCCTTCAGAGATGTGGATCCTCATCAGAACCCAGCCCGGTTGGTTGATGCAGAAATCTGCCCACCTCAGAACATGTCCCAGTTGGTCGGAGGAAAATGTGTACAGCAATACCCAATTGGGTCATTGTCTCCTAGCCCCTTACTACTTACTTTAAGGTCTGCAATTGCTTTGCTTGCATGCGCAAGTTGAGTAGAAATCCAAGTACAGTCAAACCTCGGTTTTCGGACGTCTCGGTTCTCGTACAATTCGGTTTTCGAACTAAAATTTCGAGTTTTTTATGCCTCGGATGACGAACTAATTTCGGTTCTCGAACTAACTGAGCGCACTTGAATGCGTCACTTCACTCCTCTCGGCTTCGCAAGCTCGTGTAGCAACGCTACCTCGCGAAGCTACACGAGGTAGCCGAGAGGAGGTAGCAAAGCCGAGAGGAGTGAAGTGACGCTCCCTCCTGTCGCCGCGCTCCCTCGTGTTGCGTCGCTACACAGGAAGCGACCATTGTGAGCAGATGTTTTTGTATTGTTCAATTAAAAAAAGCAGACGTGTTTGGTGAGACGCTTCTGTTAAGGCTAGTGAAATCCCCCTCTTTTCATAATGGTTTGCCCTGGCAGCACGGGGGGGGGGGGCGTGCGTTTGTTAAACGGCCGGCATTTTTCAATGCAGCGGCACATAATGAACACTGGTGTCCGGTGTCACATTATTATGCAATAATCGTACAGAGACAGCTTGTGAGCAGACGTGTTTGTATTGTTCGATTAGGATTTTTTTTTTTAAAAAGCAGACGTGTTTGGTGAGAACTACGTAATATTGGACTGTTATTTTTGCATCGTGTATCAGCCCCTAATCATGGCACCAAAGAAAGCAAGTGGAAGTGGTGAACCTGGTGAAGAAAAGAGGAAAATAGGGCGCAAAACTATAGAATTTAAGAAAGATTTAATCGCAAAATATGAGTCAGGTGTGCGTGTGTCTGTGTTGGCGAAGGAGTTCGGGATGCCGAAATGCCCCGCCTACTGCCTGCTGACAGCTGGGAGAGGCGCACGCCCCAGACAGATAGAGAGAGAGATGTGCCTTCAATTTTTATGTTACTATGTTAATGTTACAATTGGTAATCTCCCATTACATTTGTACAGTTTATGGTGTGAAATTGTAAAAATAAGTGGTTTAAAAAAGTTATTTTCTTGACTTGGAACGGATTAAAACATTGATTTCAATGGGAAAAATGGTTTCGGTTTCCGAACAATTCGGTTTCCGAACAGTCTTCTGGAACGGATTAAGTACGAAAACCGAGGTTTGACTGTATCTCACTTGTACGAAATGCTAAATTTACCCAAACCCAACCTGGGTGACCACTGGATAAGTCATCTTCAGGCGTCATTGGAAATCATTCTCTTTAGAACAGGGGTGCCCAAACTTTTTGGACCTTAGATCTACTTTTCGATCAACCAATCTCCCGGGATCGCCCCTTACCGCACGAGCGCGCACGCACACACGCATTAAGGGTGCAGCGTACATTAACACAAAAAATATATTACTAACATGTACAATGTTACAATTGATGTTACAATAGATACAATGTTTTGGTTGTTTTTTTTTTTCTCCTCTACACTCCTTGGATCTGCTTGGGACCTGTCTTAGATCTACTGGTCGATCAGGATCGACGTAATGGGCACCCCTGCTTTACCAGAACACAGAATTCAAACCCGCATGCACATCGTCACTGAATGGGAAACGATCCCATTCTGCCCACACACATGTGAGGCGAGTGTACCACTACACCAGAGGTCGGCAACTTGCGGTTCCAGAGCCGCCCTAGTGGCTCCCTGGAGCTTTTTCAAAAATGTTTGGAAATGGAAAAAGATGGAGAGGGAAATGTATTTTAATATGGTTTCTGTAGGAGGACAAACATGACACAAACATTCTTAACGGTTTCGAATGCTGTAAAATGTGTAGAATAAATATTAAATTTCAACATTTCTGTCAACGAAGATTTGCGTCACAGGCTGCGACACACGTTTCTATTAGCAGGGTGGGGTACCAGACAGGTGGCTGTTATTTGTAGCCAACTTAGTCATTTTGATTTTGGGCTAATATGGCTAATATTATATTAGCTATATTAGCTATATAATTATATAGCTACATACAGCATGTGTTTCCTTCATTATAATTTTTGGCGGCTCCAGACATATTAGTTTTTTGTTTTTTTGGTCCAATATGGCTCTTTCAACATTTTCGGTTGCCGACCTCTGCATTACACCATCAGCGACTACCATCTAAAAACATACAAAATATAAAGTAAAAGCTTTTTATTTTGACCAACATTGTTGCCGAGGCAACACCCTGTTTGCTAAGAAAAATGACACTGATTTTGATGGTCTTAACATTCATGATGACGGAGGAAACTTGGCATACACCATCATGCTTGGCAAAATAATCCCTACTTTATTGGTTTATTGTGCTGTTTAATAAGCAAACCAATTTGAAATGTGGACTTGTTAGACCACAAGACACTTTTCCACTTTGCATCAGTCCATCCGAGATGAGCTTGGGCCCAAAGAAAATGGCGCTGTTTCTGATTATTGTTGATAAATGTTTTTGTTTTGCAAAGTAGTTTTTAGTTACACTTACGGATGTTGCGTGGAACTGTACTCATTGACTTTAGTTTCCTAAGTGTAGGAACACTTAGGAATGGGATGTCCGAAACGTGGACAGCTCATTCACTAAATGTTTTTTTTTTTTTCAAATAACAAAAATGGACATACGTGTATTTCACTGGCCAGCAGCAATATGTATTATGTATGTATGTTTGTGCATACATGCGTGTGTGTAACTATAACTGTGACACTAGTTTCTTTGGCTGATTTAGTCTTTTTGTCCTCAGATTGCAGGCCTTTTGGGGGTGTTGTGGTGTGTCAGCCTGCTGTCATGTCTGTTTAGTGACAGCATTCCAGTACCGATGCAGGCCAATCCTTTGGCTCTTTATGGCTTCTTCATTGTATTTCTTATCAACCCATTCAAGACCTGTTACTACAAGTCACGCTTCTGGCTTCTCAAACTTCTGGTAACGTCACTCATATTTACAGTCTGCAAATGTTGAATGTAAAGGAATACGAAACAAAAATGAAAGTTAGATTTGTGTAATTTGGATTTTGCTATGCTCATTGGTTTGAAATAATTAACAAGAATATGTAATGAAAAAAAATCCATATTTTCTTCCACAGTTTCGGGTAATGACTGCACCATTCCATCGTGTTGGCTTTGCTGACTTCTGGTTGGCTGACCAGTTGAACTCTTTGGGAGTTGTTTTGTTAGATATAGAGTATATGATCTGTTTTTACAGTTTTGAACTTGACTGGAGAAAACACGATGGACTCATCAACAGTGAAGGTGGGACCGCTCTTTCAGTTGCAATAAAATAATGAAATTGTATTGCAATCAAATATCTGTAAGCAATCAAATCTTATTGTAACAGGATTCAAATGTCATCCTGCTCAGGTAACGATGTGTGTAATACCTACTCCTATGGCATCCGTGCAGTGGTTCACTGTCTTCCTGCTTGGTTCAGATTCATCCAGTGTCTTCGTCGTTACCGGGACACGAAAAGGGCCTTCCCTCACCTGGTTAATGCTGGGAAATACTCCACTTCCTTCTTTGTTGTAACCTTTGCTGCCCTTTACAGCACACATAAAGGTATACTTAGTAGACAGTTTCACACAGATTGATGTGGACAGTAAGCAGTAGGAGACCAACCACTGCTTACACATGAGTACTGTTTCATCAGCCTTCTGTATACTTTTTTGACTTGGTTTTTGTTGCAACCTTAAAAGAAATCCAGATTGTTCAAGGGCTGGGCCTGCACAATATATATTAAAAAAAATGTCAGCATCACGACAATGGGACAGGAAATATGTATATCGTAGACGCACGATAAATTAGTACAGTGGTACCTCTACTTACGAAATGAATGTGTTCTGGTCTGTAAGAAAATTCTTGACTAGAAATTTTGTATGTAGAGGACGCGCTTTCCATGTAAATGCCCTAATCCGTTCCAAGTCCCCTAAAATTCAGACAGGAATGTTTTATAAAGCATAAAAATGCATCCAACTATGTAACAAATACATGTTACAATTACATTATTGCACAATAAATAAGAGATGTGCACAATGTAAAAAACAAAGAATAGAGTAAAGAATAAAAATGATGGTCAATTAACTGCCTCCTCATTGTTTTTTTGTATAGAAATGATTCAAGGACGTTTGCTTTTGTCGGCTTTTAACAATCCTTCAAAAATGTCCGAGGCAAATATCAGCATAGTGAGCGATCGCCCGACTGGTGAACACTTTTTCTAGATGATTCACATTTACGTAAAACCAGCGGAACACCTCATGGCCTGAGGGGCAAATGACGAGGATGCTGCATAGACACATATCTATCTATCTACACGCAGACACATTCGGTAGAGATCCTTCTTAGCCAATGAGATTCCAGAATGATGGTCGGTAATAGCCAATGGTAGAGCAGTTATAGGGTATGTTGCTCCCAGGAAACTCTGAGCTGCGAGTGGCAGCCCGTACTGTATTTCTACCTTTCGTATCTTGAAATTTATTTGGTAACAAGAGGCAGTATTTTCCTGTTGAGGTGTTTCGTAACCTGAAAATTTTGCATGAAGAGACACTCGTAAGTAGAGGTACCACTGTAATTATGGAATTCTATGCTTTTCGGTCACTTTGATCAATCAGATGCAACCTTCAGCAACAAACCACTGAAAATTAATTGTCCTTCATTCAATTAGGCAGTTTGTATTTTAATATTAATAGTGCAAATATCAATGGCATCTCAGTCACTGGAAAAAATGTTAAGTCTATAATAATGATATACAGTACCTTGACCAGTTTTGAGCAGTTGAGGTAATCACTGACGTAACATGGCACTGTTCATTTGTTACTTGTTTCTTGGTCTATATTGCTATAAAATGCTGTTTGGTGTCTTTAAGTATTGTCATAATTCAACTTAACTGTATTCATAGAGCACTTTAAAACAACCACCGCTGTATCTAAAAAGCTGTACGTGAAGCAATAATAATTCATACAGCAGCAAATACAACAATAAATTAACGGATAACTTGGAGGCTGGCTGCATTATTCGCAAGCTACTGCTGCTATAAATGTTTTTCTTTATTTTCTTAAATGAAGAACATGAAACATGACAGGAGTGCTATCTAAATTATGGCAATACTTGACAACGCCGCAATGCATTTCCATAGCAAAATAGGCCAGGAAACAAGTCAAAAATTATCAGTCCTATGTTACAACATGCATTACGTCGCAGCTGTGAAGACCAGAAAGCAATGACTGAGCACTAAATGTTTTATCATCCAAGTGTTTACTCTTTAATAATGACTTCATGAATGGAAAGTTGGTGGAAAACTATTCGGGTTTTATTTTAGAGGGAATTGGATATACATTCACCAAATTCATCAAATAGCTTCTCACATAATTCTGCCCGGATAATGGACTACTCTTCATGGTAGAAATGAATTGAATTGAATACAACTTTATTGTCAAATGTGCTGTACGTATGTGTAACATACAGCACAGATGAAATTTCTTCCCCCTCAACATAAAACAAGAGGTATGGTAGAGTTAAATCAAATTAGTTTCGTTAGATTAGTTTCCTGGCACTGACTTTTCGTGAGGTCCACATATCCAATCGAATTGAAGTCAGGGCTCTGTAATTGATATTTTTGAAAGTGTTTTGTCTGAGCTAGTTTTGATGTGTTTGTGATCCTTGTCTTGGCTGATTAGCAGTTGATTTGAGGTGAACTTGAGGAAATATGAGGCAGTCCTCCTCCTCCTTATTATTCTGTTCACTTGGAGTGCAGTGCGCCACTACCACTGGCAGCTAAACAGCCCCAGACTATGATGTTGCCACCAACACGATAGCCATGTCCAATAATTCAATCCTGTGTCTCCTCCGACCGTTAGACATTTGTCCAGGAGTCATTAGGCTTTTTCATGTAAGCAGCTGCAAATGATAGTCGAGCTTGAAGGTTCTTAGTTTTGAAGCAGGGGCTTCTTTAAGATTGGGCTTATAAATGCAAGGTTATCTGTTGGCTCAGAACGATAAACCAGTAATCATAATTTTCGTTTAATTATGACGATGTATATTATAATTTGATTTTTAGCTGAAGTGATACATTGAGTATTTTGTAAAGCTAAAAAGAAGTCACTGAACTGGATGATTTATTTGTTTCCTTAAATGAATTAATATAAAAAGAGAGAGATTCTATGCCACGATCTAACCTTGCTTACTGAATCTTGGTCTTCAAATAACAAAAATATGCATGTGTGCTTTCTGACAATCTGACAGACTACTTTTGTTTGTCCTGCTTCCTCAGCTCAATCATATGATGATGCCAAGATCTTCTTATACTTGTATGTCACATGTTTGGTGGTCAGCTCATTTTACACACTAGTCTGGGATCTGAAGATGGACTGGGGCCTTTTTGACCGGAATGCTGGAGAAAATACCTTTTTGAGGGAGGAGATAGTCTACCCACACAAGGTATATTCACAACTATAACTCCTTCTGTCTTTGGACATTGAGCACCTTACTTCAGTTTGTTGATGCAACAACTTTTCCTGTGTTCATGTTTTCATGGTCTGTGTGTTTCTGTAGGCTTATTACTACAGTGCCATTGTGGAGGATGTACTATTAAGATTTTCATGGATTTTAACCATCTCCCTCAGCACAATCACCAGTTTTCATGGCATCTCTGACATACTGGCAACTGCACTGGCCCCGATGGAGGTCTTTAGGTATGTTTCTATGCGTCCATGTTGTGATATGTTAATGGAACTATTCTTCGTGTGCCTTCAAACCTGTAGTTTGCTTTTTCTCATGCCAATCAGTTGATGGTTTTGGGAAACTTGTGTGCGTGTGTGTATATATATATATATATATATATATATATATATATATATATAAATATATATATACACACACGCACACAAGTTTCGGTTTTCGACCAAAAATTTCGAGTTTTTTATGCCTCGGATGACGACCAAATTTCTTGTTCTCGGACAAACTGAGCGAACTTGAATGCACCATTTGACTCCTCTCGCCTTCCTTACACGAGGAAGTGACGCTTCCTCGGGTAGACGAGGAAGTGACGCTTCCTCGTGTTGCTTTCCATTGTGAGCAGACGTGTTCAGTAAACATTTTTATTTTAAAAAGAGCATGGTTTCGGTTTTCGAACAATTTCGGTTTTCGAACAACCTTCTGGAACGGATTATGGACGAAAACCGAGGTTTGACTGTGTGTCTGTGTGTGTATATATATATATATATATATATACACACACCGAGGTTTATATATATATGTGTACACACACACACACACACACAGCGGCTGGGTAGCTCAGTTGGTAAGGCACCGGTTTGGGAGACGGGGGTTCGAATCCCGCTTGGGGCAAAAATGAGCACATAACACCATCCAGTGTGGGTCCTTGGGCAAGACCCTTCACGCTAATGCCTACCTCATACAATGATGAGAGACAATAAAACAAATGACATGCCGGCTCATACGTCGCCCGGCCAAACAAGGTCTGCGTCAGGTGCTGGGGAACCAGAGCACCTTGATGAAAGAAAAAAAATGGGCTACTGGAACAAAGCGGAGATGGGCGAGATGCAATAACATGGCTCTCTTGGAATGCTACTACTCAAGCAACCCTAGTTAGAGGGGTTACATGCAGAGAATGTGGGCTAAATGGTTACTTCGAAATCCACAGTCACAGTTGACCACGAAACAACTAGTAACTCAGTGTTCCAACATCCACAAACGGCAATTGCTGTCACAACTTGAGATGCATGGTGGAGGGCCCCGGGCTGCCAGATCAGAGGAGGAGGTTATAACAGAGATTGGGAGGCAAGCCCCAATGAAGGCAGATGATGAGATTGGGAGACCAGCCCCAATGAATGAAATGCTGAGCGAGGCAGCAACTGACTTGAACGCTAAGATCATGGCGAGAATGAAAGCTGGGCAACGAAGAAACCGATTACAACGGTTATGTGAAGTACCACCTGAAAGTCTCATGGAAAGTGTGAATGCAACACTGAGGGTGATCCCTACCGGAACGATCACGGAAACCAATGAGCTGATATACCTTTCAGCATCAGTGATCCTAGAGATGCTTGGCTATAAGAGCAACCATGGGAGCCATGAGATACGTTACCCACCAAAGGCTAAGATCAAGGCGGCTCGGAAAGATGTGAGTCAATTGAGTCAAGATGTGAGTCAGACGGTGGCCCAGAGAGGTGTGATGAAAAGGCCGATACCCAAGCGGTCCATACAGATGACCATACCTGAAGCACTCGAAACTGCCAAACAAAGGCTCCAAGCCTTGTCCAGTCGTCTAAAGCGGTACACGAAAGAGAATGAGGCCAGACAAATAAACAGGCTGTTCGCAACACAACCTGCTCAGTGGCAGGGTCCTAACAGCAGAGCTGACCCACCAAGACTGGAAACTGAAAGGTACTGCAAAGGCATATGGGAGAAGGAGGTTGCACATAACAGTGCACAATGGCTGGTGACCCTGAGAGAGGAGCACAACAACCTCCCTGAACAGAACCCAGTTATCATAACAGTGGCAAACATACAGGAAAGAGTCTCAGATATGAAAAACTGGACAGCACCAGGCCCGGACATGGTCCACACCTTCTGGCTAAAGAAACTCACTCCATGAGCGCCTAGCAGCACAAATGAACAAGTTGCTGAGGGATGGGACTCACCCAGGATGGCTAACCGAAGGGCGAACGATCCTGATCATGAAGGATCCCTCAAAGGGTGCAGTCCCATCCAACTATCGGCCAATAACCTGTCTCTCCACAACATTGCGGCTAAGATAAGTGGACACATGGATCAATACATGAGCGAAGCACAGAAGGGCATTGGTAGAGATACCAGAGGAGCCAAACATCAGCTCCTGGTTGACAGAACAGTCGCACAAGACTGCAGGTCCCGACATACCAACCTTTGCACAGCCTGGATTGATTACAAGAAAGCCTATGACTCAAAGCCACATACATGGATCACTGAATGCTTGGAGTTGTATAAGGTAAACAGGATCCTAAGAGCCTTCGTAGCAAACTCGATGAGGATGTGGAAAACCACACTTGAAGCCAATGGCAAGCCACTTATCAAATGTGGCATATACAAAGGTGATGCACTCTCCCCACTGCTGTTCTGCATAGGACTGAACCCCCTAAGCCAAGTAATCGCCAAGACAGGCGATGGATACCGCCTCAGAAATGGAGCTACGATCAGTCACCTCCTCTACATGGATGACATAAAGCTGTATGCTAAGAGCGAAATGGACATAGACTCCCTGATCCACACAACCAGGATCTACAGCAGTGACATCGGGATGTCATTCAGGCTTGAGAAATGTAGTCGGATGGTGACTAAGAGAGGCAAGGTAGTCCGCACTGAAGGGGTCTCACTCCCTGAAGGAACAATAGCAGACATTGAGGACAGCTACAAGTACCTCGGTATACCACAAGCCAATGGCAACCTCGAACTGGCAACAAGAAAAGCATTGTTTTGAATCTGATTATTGATATTATTTGTGCTCACATAAAATAACACGAGGTTACATTCAATTGTCACGTTGGCTGTAGTGCATCCCCAGTATAAGTTCATGTATGTAGCTATAGGGTGCAATGGCAGCTCTTCTGATGCTGGAATCTTCAAAGACAGTGTGATCTTCACAGAAGAAGGAAGAGGGAGCAGCAGCAATACCTCCTGGCGGTAGTCATCCAGTCCCCTACTTCTTAGGGAGGGAGGAAGTTTTTATGAACCTCATCTTAGAATTTTTCAGTAACCCTGTGACTTTAATATCTGAAAAAACAAACATATAAGCAATGAAATATACTGTATATTAATACTACTTTCCAATGTATTGCTATGTCTATGTATTAAAATCACCATACCACAAGAGTACAAATATTCAGTAGTTTGCAACCTTTTTTGGTAGGGACATGTTCGACGATGAGTACCCCCTCCCTCATACTTGCTGATTGTTCTCCAAAAGTAGAACATGATTAATTAATGAACTGAAACTTATGTTGTTTAATTTTCTTAATTTGGACTTGTAATTAATAAGATTTGTCTTCTTTTTTATGCAAATTTAAAGAAAACTAAATATGCTGTCCTAATATAGATATATATTTCAAAGGGAGGGACTGGCAACCGAAAACGCTTGATTCTCTCTGAGGTTCCACCTTCAGTAGCATTTGGTCTGCTGACCTGAGGCATTGGGCAGGTACCTAGAGGAGGATGAACTCAAAGAGGTTAGGTGGGGTGAGGCGTTTAAAAATTTCAACACAGAGTAATTTTTAGATGAACTCTAAAAATGTACAGGGAGCCTGTGAAGAGACAAAGTTATGTGCTCTCTGCTACAAGCTCCAGTTAAGGGGCAAACAGGAGTATTTTGGACCAATTAGAGACGTTTGAGGAAGTACTGGCTGTCTGCAAAATAAAATGCGCGCACGCACACACACACACACTCCATCCATCCGTCCATTTCCGATCCGCTTTATCCTCACAAGGGGTGCTGGAACCTATCCCAGCGGTCTTTGGGCAGTAGGCGGGGGACACCCTGAACCAGTTGCCAGCCAATCGCAGGGCACACAGAGACGAACAACCATCCGCGCTCACACTCACACTCACACTCACACCTTGGGACAATTTAGAGTGTTTGATCAGCCTGCCATGCATGTTTTTGGAATGTGGGAGGAAACCGGAGTACTCAGAGAAAACCCACGCGGGCCTGGGGACAATATGCAATCAAAGGGCAATCAAAGGGCTTCACATGCCCACAGTTGACAATATTGATGACATCCCCTGATCTTACTTCCTACGAAGGAAAAACTGAAAATCTCAGGGGGAAAATGGGAAACCTTGCACAGTGGCACCATTAATGTAAATGTTATATTTATGTATAATGTCACAAGTGGAAGCATGTAGACCAGGGGTGTCTTCAAGGGCCGCTACCCTGCCTGTTTTCCAGCTCTCCCTGGAGCAAGACAACTGATTCAAATAATCAGGACCGTTGTAATGCTGCTTCAGAGCTGGCTGATAAGCTGATCATCTGAATCAGGTATGTTGCAGTCAGGAAAGCTGGAAAACAGGCAGGACAATAGGGGTGTTCACACGGCACACATTTGCTCCGGTGCTGCACCGATGTATTTTGTTGCGATATACTATACACCGGAGCAAATTTTGTGGAGCGTTCACGCGTTCAAAGGCGCTGACCGTGTTAACCCTGGCGTAGCACCGGTGCAGCCCCACTTGCGTTCACACGGCAGTTTCTGCAGTGGTGCAAAACGATAGAAAACAAAGAGCTGTTGCGTTGGTTCTTTTTAAAACAGACACAACTCATGCAAGTGCTGTACAGGCACGTCCTCCTTCTCGGTCTCCGTGCCTTCTGCTCGAGAGGCGTTCAATGACCGTCCCCGAAAACGTAAATCAACGATGACTTCAGTGACACTCAGAAAAGCAAACATATAATGCGCCAAACAGAAAATCAAGAGAGGAAATCACAAAATAAATTATATGGGGGTGAACACTCGACAAAGGAACAAACTACACAAACAACTCAGAGACAGTCCAGTCTCCTACAAAAGGAAAGTTGATGTTTGGGGACTATCTCCCTCCCCGACCCCCACCCCCCGTTCTAGTTGAGATGGTATAACCAAGGGGTCGGCAACACAAAATGTTGAAAGAGCCATATAGGACAAAAGAAAACAAAAAACAAATATGTCTGGAGCCGCAAAAAAATAAAAGCCTTCTATAAACCTTACAATGAAGGAAACACATGTAGGAGACTGGACTGTCTCAGAATTATGGTATTCATGCCTTTGTTGTATTCATGCCTCTGTTGTACTTCCGTCATCTGTTTGTCTAATAACGACACAAGACATGATGGCTGGCAATAACAGTAGCAAGCGGCACCTTGCCTCTTGGGTTATAGCGGGGGTCGGCAACACGCGCGTCGTTCACAAACGCGCGTGTTGAAGTAGAATTTATTTTGTCATTTCCTCACTTGATTTTTTGTTTTGGTGCATTATTTTCGCTTTTCTAAGTGATCATTAATTTCCGTTTTTCTGAGGCTGTCTCTCGAGTTGAACGAGAAGAGAGAAGGCACGGAGTCGCACGCAGACGTGTCTGTGTTGATCGAGACTGTTAAAAGTATAAATAAAGTGTACGTTTTAAAAAAACAACACCACAGCTCTCCTTTTTCGGAGCTGCAACATGTATCTATATCTATTTGAGCTATATTAACCTCCTATCAAAATATTTTTCCATTTTCAAATGGAGCTTTTTTTAAAGCTCCAGGGAGCCACTAGTTGTCGCTAAAGAGCCGCATGCGGCTCTGGAGCCGCGTGTTGCCGACCCCCGCTATAACCCAAGAGGCAAGGTGCTGCTTGCTACTGTTATTGCCAGCCATCATGTCTTGTGTCGTTATTAGACAAACAGATGACGGAAGTACAACAGAGCACGAAAGCAACGCATTCTCGCCGTATGTAATCAACTCTTCTCATGCGTAGCGAGGCTACTCATTTGCTCCGGAGCAAATTTTTAACCCTCTAGTGTTCACACGTACCATTTTACATCGGTGCTGCCCCGCAAACGAGCATTTGCGCCGAAGCATTTTAAACCACCTGCCTGAGGTGGGCTAAATTTGCTCCGGAGTAAGCTGTTTTAAGGGGGTACACCGGTGTAACTTTGCACGTGTGAACGCTCTACTGGGGTAGCCCCGGCGCAAATGTTGCCGTGTGAACACCCCTAATAACCCTCCAGGCCTGGAGCTGGACATGCCTGATGTATATGCTAAACAATAGCGGACCAAGTACTGATCTCGGCGGGACTTGAGATGTAAACTTACAAAACTCCGAAGTAGTATTGCCATGCATTCCATGGTGAGTTGCAAGGCAAGAACTAAACCAAAAAAGTGTTGAGCCTGAAACTAAATAATATTTAGTTATAACAGTATGTTACTATCAACTGTGTCAAAACCGACGCTAAGATTGAATAATACAAACCCAATTACAATGAAGTTGGGATGTTGTGTGAAATGTAAATTAAAAACAGAATACAATGATTTGCAAATAATGTTCAATATACTGTATATTTAATAGAATACATTACAAAGACAAGATATTTAATGTTCAAATTGATGAATCTTGTTCTTTTTAGAAGTTCTGTTCAAAAACGTGCTTTTTTTTTTCAACCTCATTGTTTTTTTCCATCCATCCATTTTCTGAACCACTTTATCCTCACAAGGGTCGGCATGCTCGGGCCTATCCCAGCTGTCTTTGGGCACTAGGCGGGGTACAACCTGAACCGGTTGCCAGCCAATCGCAGGGCACAGAGACGAACAACCATCTGGGCTCACGCCTAGGGACAATTTAGATTGTTCCATTCACCTGCCAAGCATGTTTTTGGGAATGTGGGAGGAAGCCTGAGTAGCCTGAGAAAACCCACGCAGTGGAGAACTTGTAAACTCCACACAGGAAGGTCGGAGCCGGAATCTAACCCTGCACCTCTGAAGGTTTTGTTTTTTTTAAATTGACAGTGAGTTTTTATTCAGCAATGGGAGCTTTTTTTTTTTTTAATTATGCTGCCACCTTCCCCACAATATTGTGATAATTAACATACTCTGAGGTTCATATCGTGATATTGTATGTGACATTTAGATACTGTTAGATCCGTATTAGGGGGCGGCAACCCAAAATGTTGAAAGAGCCATATAGGACAAAAAAAACAAAAAACAAATATGTCTGGAGCCGCAAAAAAATAAAAGCCTTCTATAAAACTTAAAATGAAGGAAACACATGCTGTATGTATGTAGGAGACTGGACTGTCTCATAATTGTTTATGTTATTCATTCCTTTGTTGTGTGTTCACAAACGACCCCATAGAATTTCTTTTGTGATTTCCTCGCTTGACTTTTTGCTTTGGTGCATTATTTTCACTTTTCTTAGTGTCATGTAAAGTCATCATGAATTTCCGGTTTTTGAAGGCTGTCTTTGAATGCCTCTCGATTTGAACGAGAAGAGAGAAGGCACGGAGTCGGACGCAGACGTGTCTGTGTTTGTCGAGACTGTTAAAAGCGTAAATAAAATGTACGTTTTGAAAAAACCAACACCACAGCTCTTCTTTTTTCAGAGCTGCAACATGTATCTATATCTATTTGAGCTATATTAGCCTACTATCAAAATCTTTTTCCTTTTTCAAACATTTATAATGCTCCAGGGAGCCACTAGATGTCGCTAAAGAGCCGCATGCGGCTCTGGAGCCGCGTGTTGCTGACCCCCGGTATAAGTAAATGTGGATACTGTGTGGTGTCTGCTGCTCCCCTCAAGCTTTAACTTGAGATAGCAATTGTGCATTAGCCCAGGATCCCCAAATTGACATCATGGAATACTGTAACATTCAGAATTTTTCTATTCCAGGCGGTTTGTGTGGAACTTCTTCAGACTGGAGAATGAACATCTGAATAACTGTGGTGAGTTCAGAGCTGTCAGAGACATTAGCGTGGCTCCACTAAATGCTGATGACCAGACTCTGCTGGAGCAGATGATGGATCAAGAGGATGGAGTCAGGAACCGACAAGGCAAAAAGAGCTGGAAACGGAGCTATAGCATGAGTCTACGTAGGCCGAGACTTGCATCACAGTAAGTTTTCCAACACCAACAGTACAGTTGCTGAAATACATTATCAACATGCCAAATTGTAGTGAGGCTTGTAGCATAGTTAATCACATTCACCATCCATCCATCGTCTACCGCTTGTCCGTGTCGGGTCGCGGGGGCACCAGCTTTAGCAGGGAAGTCCAGACTTCCCTCTCCCCAGCCACTTCTTCCAGCTCTTCCCGGGGGATCCCGAGGCGTTCCCAGGCCAGCTGGGGGACATCGTCACTCCAGCGTGTCCTGGGTCCTCCTCGGGGTCTCCTCCCGGTGGGACATGCCCGGAACACCTCACCAGGGAGGCGTTCAAGAGGACCCTAATCAGATGTCCGAGCCACCTCATCTGGCTCCTCTCTATGTGGAGGAGAAGCGGCTCGACTCTGAGCCCCTCCCGGATGACCGAGCTTCTCACCCTATCTCTAAGGGAGAGCCCGGACACCCTGCGGAGAAAACTCATTTCGGCCGCTTTTATCCGGGATCTCGTTCTTTCGGTCACAACCCATTGCTCGCGACCATAAATGGGGGTTGGAACGTAGATCGACCGGTAAATTGAGAGCTTCGCCCTTTGGCTCAGCTCCTTCTTTACCACAACAGACCGATACAAAATCCGCATCACAGCCGACGCTGCACCGATCCGCCTGTTGATCTCTCGCTCCCTCCTACCCTCACTCGTGAACAAGACCCCAAGATATTTAATCTCCTCCACTTGGGGCAAGATCTCCTCACCGACCCGGAGGGGGCACTCCACCCTTTTCCGACTGAGGACCATTGTTTCAGATTTGGAGGTGTTGATTTTCATCCCAACCGCTTCACATTCGGCTGCGAAATGCTCCAGCGAGAGTTGGAGAGCCCTGCTTGAAGGAGCCAACACTGAGGCCACCAAAATGGACACCCTCAATGCCTTGGCTGCGCCTAGAAATTCTGTCCATAAAGGTTATGAACAGAATCTGTGACAAAAGGCAGCCTTGGCGGAGTCCTACCCTAACTGGAAACGATTCCGACTTACTTACAATGCGAACCAAACTCTGACATCGTGGTATAGGCACCGAACACAGGGGGTTCGTTACCCCATACCCACATTCCCATACCCATACCCAATCACATTCACTTTGGGCCATATTCTGCTGTTTGCACTATTTTCTTTTTGCATAAGTACTTTATTTTTATTAATGGTTGAGCGGTGACCACTGCAAAGTTTCAATAGTTTTTTGTTGTTGTTTTTTTTTACAAATTAATAATAATTTTTATTATTATTATTATTATGGCCCAAGCAGTGACCGCTGCAAAGTCCGTGTTGTTTCTTTTAGATTACTATTCATCACAATTTTGAGGACCTAAGAATGCACAAAAAACACACCAAAGTTTGCACAGTTATCGTGCCTGGTGAAAATGTTAATATTTTCAAGTTTGGAAAACTAAAAATGTCAGTATTTTACATTTTAATGCTTTGAATGAATCCGGTTGAAAAATTTGTCAGAAAATTCTTAAGTCATTGGTCATGCTCTTTGCCAAATATTGTGATTTTTGGCAAACGGGGTGCGCAGTTTGAGGGTCTAAATGGACACAAAAACTTAAAACTTCGCATACACACCACACCTGGCAAAATCGTCATTGTTTTATTAGTTTATTGTGGAATTTTAATAAAATTGCTCACTAGCACCCTGTAGAGTTTTTTTAACGAACCAGCCGTGGTTGTATGTTTCACTTGGCTCTATGATAATTTGGTGGTACATCTAACAATCCAAGACTTACAAAAAGGTCTCTTGAAGCATGTGCAAAATTCCGCCATTTTGAATTTACTTTCAAAGTGGGTGTCGCCTTGACTACAGCAGCTGCTCTAACTTGACCCACTTTTTTATCATTATCTTCTCAAGATTTCTCCAATTTGATGGAAGTCCACATATGAAGAAACCTACGAACTTGTTTTTCATCATAGTGGTAGCGCCACCTACTGGCTAAACGCAACATGTTTTATTCTTCAATGTTTTTCCCAGCGGATTAACAAGATGTTCCCCATACATGCTGGGAATTATTTTTAGGCCTTTATCATGATGCAACACGAAGTTTGTGAATTTTCCCAAATTTTCCTGTTGCCATGGAAATGCACAATTCACCAATAAAACAATGCTGATTTTGAGTGTGTAAACATGCATAAAAACTTTTGTAACTTAACACTCACATCAGGTCTGGCAAAATTGTCAATGTTTTCTTAGGGGTTTTTTTTATTCTAAATGGCTCCCAAGCACCCCCTAGAAATTTTGTAAAAACTAACTCCGGGTATGTTTGATTTGGATCTATGAAAATTTGGTGGTGCATATAAATTTGGAGCCATATGCTAAACCTAACAGAAAGTCTGCCATTTGGACAATTTGGCGTCTCGTTGACTACAAAGCTTGAGGAGTCTGTGACTTATATGTGCAATTTATAGCCTTACTATTTGTTTTCCCCCCCTCCAGATCCAAGACGCGTGACACCAAAGTTTTGATCGATGATACAGATGATGACTCCTGACATCAGGCCACGCCCCTTGCCTGGGTCCATAATTTATTCAGAGGAAATGCTTCCTCCTAACCAAGGATCTACCCAGCAAGTTGGGCGTTGAACTCACCTGAGTTTTCAGACTCTCATGCCTATGGATGAACCTCAATGAATGAGCCTCTGCACAGGTTCAGAACTATTTCAAAAGAGAGTGAGCAGAATTGAGAGTGCAAGCAAAACTGTCACTGAATACTTTTACCTATCATTTACCTTCACCTTCAATATTCTTACCTCATCCGACAAAAGAGTGGAACTACTACACTTGTAATCACCAAAACCCCAGATGTCTTAAACTACACCCACTCCTCAACATTCCTCTCCTCCAACCCTCCA
The DNA here is from genome assembly GCA_018466805.1 of Hippocampus abdominalis. Classification (NCBI taxonomy): domain Eukaryota; kingdom Metazoa; phylum Chordata; class Actinopteri; order Syngnathiformes; family Syngnathidae; genus Hippocampus; species Hippocampus abdominalis. Next base: position 655,579 of record CM031708.1, read on the forward strand.
GTTTGGGATCGACAATCCAGGTTTTTGGAACCTAAGCAGACTAACATGCGCTGTCTGTGGCCCACGTGGATACACTGCAAAAGTAGATTGAGGTGGATACATTTGTTTAGGAAATGTTCATTCCAGTTCCAGGAACACCATCTTCCCAGCTTTCTAAACACCCGGTGAAGTGTGAAATATTTACATAGTTATTTGTAAGTGTATTAGTCAAATGTCTGTTACATGTTGATTCTGTGACTGTAGGCAAATTTATTTCGAGATGCGTACTCTGAATTCAAACATTTTCCACCACAATTCTTTAGCTTAACAAATGAAAATGTGTCACTTTTGTGGTAGTTCTTAACTATTATTATTTTTATAGCGCCTCTCAAGGGATCCAAGAACGGCAACTATATGTAACAATCTGTTCATGTTTTTATCATTATCTGCAGCACAATGCAAGGCCAAATGTGGTGATGTTGGGCTCGACATTCACGCTCATCCCAAGTCTGACATTTTCTAACTGTGCGCATGGGCGGGCTAAACTTGGTTTTGGTATTTTTGCAGACGCATGCAGTTAGAAATGGGTGGTTTTCGCCATTGTGGGTGTGAACACAGCCAAATTGCTTTGCAGCCAGTGGAAGCGGCTCCTCTCATTCCCTTTAAAATATGTGTGCGAGTGGTGTATATTCTTTGGCATGACAGAAGCACAATCTGATTTCCTGAAGTCCATGCAGGAGGTCAAAGTGTGCAAAGTACATCAGTGAGGAACTGCAAGCAGACGTCTATGGACGGATGATGTAAAGATGGCCAAGGCGGTAACTCGTGTTGGGCATCAATAACCGTGAATCGAGTAGAAACGGGACAATCATTGCAGTCCTCTCGGAATCGTTCCAATTTTAAAATGTTAGTTTGAAGTTTCGATTCTGAGTTCCCTGCGTGGGAAAGGCACGAACAAAGAGGACCTAAGGAAAATGTGTTTATGCGTACAGTGTGCAACCCCTCCCGCTGCCAAAGTGCACGGCAGCTCATCCCTGCTGGCCGGTCCTCTTGGTCAGCCCTACCGTCCGCTCACCACTAGGTGCCGAGGTCATGCGTGCCACAGTGGCGACTCTGGACCCGCGGCATGCATTTTCTGCAGGCAGCATGACAGAACTATACGGATCACAATAATCGGCTACGTGCATCTAATGCTATCATTCGGCCAACAAGTTCAACTGGAACTAAAATAGTGAGTAACAAACATGCAGCTAATATTTAACTTATAGCATCCACAGCTAGAGCATAATAATAAAAACAAAAAAGCAGATTTGTATAGCGCTTCTCTGAACACTCAGATGCTTCAAATGCACTTCGTGTTTGTCAAATACAGTCATACCTCGGTTTTCGACCATAATCTGTTCCAGAAGGCTGTTCAAAAAGCGATTTGTTGGAAATCTGAAACGATTTTATTAGCCCATGATTAGGGGCGAATACACAATGCAGAAATAACAAAAAATCGTTTGCGTAAATCACAACAAACACGTCTGCTCACAATGAACGTTAACACGATGAAGCGCCACTTCCTCGTGTAAGGAAGCCGAGAGGAGTCGAGTGGCGTATTTGGGTTTGCTCAGTTTGGTCGAAAGCCGGTTTTTGGTCTTAATCCAAGATGTAAAAATCTTGAATTTTCTGGTCGAAATCCGATTTGGTCGATAAGAGACGTTCGAAAACCGAGGTTTGATTGTTTTTTTTTCTTTTTAAATCAACACTCGGTTAGCCCAGTGGGTTTCATTAATATACCTCATGGTCGGCGATATGGAGAAATCTGTCACAGTAAAGGCCATTTGCACAAATCTAGATATCAATCTAAATAAGAGATAAAAAATAATGTTTCAGAAAAAAATTGCGCAAAAAACTAAAATGAACACGAGCGCTACCGTAATGTAATTTTGAAATTCATTGTGCAGATCTCAGAGGTGAAAATCAAAACATCTACATTTATATCCATACATTTTTTGAATGTTCCAGCTGATGTACGGGACCATCACAGTAATTTCCTGTTAAACAGTGTGTTTTGCATTATTTTGTTTTAATTTCACTCCAGCCCCTAAAATATTTGCTGTTCAAAGTTGGATACGCGCCGCTTTATCTCTGTTCCAACCAAGTTACCCAAGTACAGTATTTCATTTCGGTGTTTCACAATAACATTAGGTTAGCTAAGCAGTTAGCATGGCTTCTTTATCTTACCTACGTTAATTATACTCCTCATAGTCCTTTTGTGTGACTGATACTTGGAAGAAGTGTAGCTTATTCGCTACCATGGAGTCTGGGATTACTGACAGAGGCGCAACATCGCAGCATGTTTATGAGCAGTAGTGGCCGACCGAAGCTCATTGCTAGTTAGCTAGCTGCTGTGTCGAAGTAGCACCGATCTTGCCTTTGACCTGCACACCACCCGTAGGCCATCTCAGCCGTTCTACTATCGGAATAACTTTTAAAAATCTGTGCTTTTTGATCTTGCTATTCTTTGTGTTTAATGAGGCACAAAATGTAAATTTAGACTCGAAAACCACTGTAGGAAACAGCTTTTTTTTCACCCCTCGGACCTAGCCATTCATATCTAGTTTTTATTTTTGACACCCTCTATGAGCCATAACAGCAATAGTATGCCAATAGCAAAAGTCACTATGCTTTTGAGGTGTGATAACTCAGTCATTTTCGAAGATTTTTTTGTCACTTTCTACCCCTCAAAATGTTCAGTGGCATCAGACCTACATATATAGTTTTGATTGCTTTGTTCTTCTGTATGAATAACAAAAGTAGTATTGACTCTATATTAGTAACTCTAACTCTATATATATCCAATATTGTGTATTGCGTATATATTTCAGTGTGGAAAATTGTTGTACATGGTAATTAGAACCTTGAAAAGGTCAAAAAGTCACAAAAACTATATAACAAACACAACCAGCAACTACTGTACAAACATTTAAAACAAGAACAAAGACCAAATCAACAACACTTTTTTTTTTCAATGATCAAAACAAATGGGCTTCATGTGTTTGTGGCAGATGGCTTTGCCACGTCTGGAACAGAAACTTGACGCTCTAAGCGCCTTTTTGCAATGGTCACATTGCTTGCACCTGGCAGATTGTCCTGTTTCCCTGCCACAGACTCCTCCTCTGTGCCCTCCTTGCCCTCCTTTCAAATTCAGACTCCGTGAGGAAGATTCTCCTTTTATTAAGTTTTTGTAGCGTTTCATTTGTGTATAGAATAAATGCATTGAAGCACGAAATATCAATCGTGGTAGAAGAGGCACATGGCCCATCTTTGGGTTCGTCAGCGGGTTGTGTAGGAGACGCATGGCTGCAAAACAAAACAAAAAACCATCAGATGACAAGACCGCTTTATTGAACACTTTGATAAAGAAAAAACTTGTGCTTGCATGTTTTCGGTGAAAGCAAATATACTTGAACTGACCTTCCTGTCGGTCAGTCAGCTTATTCTTCCAAATGGCTCTGCAAGAGTCTTTTTTTTTTTTTAATCAACTCCAAAGTCAGCAGGATCGAACAAAAAGAAAATTGTCCATTGTTACAGTGTGACCCTCTAAAGAGTCACAAAGTCTTAAAACAGTTTATTGTAACAACAAAAAGTCAATAATTTCACTCTCAACATTAAAGAATAAAAAAACCACAAGGCGGCTGAGAAGCACCAAATCTTTTGACATTACTTTCTTGCTAAACAATTACAGCATTTACTCAAATGGATACTAAAGAAAAGCCGCAATTCCTCCTGGGGAGAAAGTCTATGTAAAACAAATTTAGTAGCAGAGCTCCCATTTCGACCACAATCAATATAAAAACTTAACTATTGTAAATACTCAACAATTCACACAACTCTGACAGCCTGGTGGAAAACATACAAAATAACAAAATCATATCTAGTACCCGGGCAGCCCGGTAGATGACTGGTTCGCGCGTCGGGCTCACAGTGCAGAAGTGCAGGGTTCGATTTCGGTTCCAGCCTGCCTTGATGGAGTTTGCATGCTCTCCCAGTGCCTGCGCGGGTTTTCTCCGGGTACTCTGGTTTCCTCCCACATTCCAAAAACATGCGTGGCAGGCTAATGGAAGGCTCTAAATTGTCCTTAGGTGTGAGTGTGATCGTGAATGGCTGTTGGTCTGTGTGCCCTGCGATTGGCAGGAAACCAATTCAGGGTGTCCCCCACCTCCTGCCCGATGACAGCTTGGATAGGCCCCGCGACCCTTGTAAGGATAAGCGGCTCGGAAAATGGCTGGCAACGCGGTTTACTTTCAAAATTGGCAACAAATGGAATCACCCATCTCCATCAATATTTTTTCTATGACTACTAACACAAACCTACATGTAATACACGATAAAACTATTAACAGGATAAAATGTTACAATGCAAAATATGTTTTTTTAAGAATCCAAGCACTCATTCCCAGGTACCGTACATCTTAAAGTATTTATTTATTTGCTGTATTTTTTTCACGTGGAAGGGAAATAAAGGGTCTGAAAGTGGCTGGCACTGAATGAGTTCAAATCAGATTAGTAGATGCAAACTTTTGTTCACAATGTGCACAAGGACAGATCAACAACTACACGCATGCCACATGGGCCTGGCACCCAGTCTCTGAAAATCTTTCTGAATGTTTGGACCTCAGCATTCCACTTTCCACTGGTCTCTATCGCAAAGAAAATCTTTTACTCTCATATACAGGTCCTTCTCAAAGCAATTTGCATATTGTGATAAAGTTCATTATTTTCTGTAATGTACTGATAAACATTATTAGACTTTCATATATTTTAGATTCATTACACACAACTGAAGCAGTTCAAGCCTTTTATTGTTTTGATATTGATGATTTTGGCAAAAAATATCTTAAAAGAAATTGCATATCATGAAAAGGTACTCTAAAGGAGCTATTAACCTAATCAACTGAATCAACGAGTTAACTCTAAACACCCGCAAGTGATTCCTGAGGCTTTTAAAACCCAGCCTGGTTCATGACTCAAAACCGCAATCATGCAGGGTTCCCACGGGTCCTTAAAGTTCATAAAAATCCATAAAAAATAAGTTGTAAATTTATGTTCTTAATTGTCCTTAATTTTCAGGGAAAGCTTCTAAAATCAATAAAAATCCTTAAAAATTAACCTGTGGTGTTCATTTCATTTGTTTACGTCATTTTCCCCACCCTTCCAAGTAATAGTTTTGTCAGAAAATGCGCCTGGCGCCCTTCCCCTCAAACCCCGCTGTCGGGCTACATGCCTTCCTGGTTGCCGCTCTGCTTTTCCCGCCGTCTCCGATCAGTTCCGATGATGATCATGTGATCACTTTGGGTCATTTCGGGCCAATTTGACATAAAGTATGTCAAATAAAGGGTTAGCTGATTGCCCTGCTGAATGGAGAAAAAGTCCTTAAAAAAATTGCTAAATTAGCCTTCTAAAAGGTCCATAAATAAAAATGAAGTGGAAGAGTAGGAACCCTGTCATGGCTAAGACTGTTGGCCTGACTGCTGTGAAGAAGGCCACCATTGACACCCTCAAACAAGAGGCTAAGACACAGAAAGAAATCTCTGAGCTAATAGGCTGTTCCCAGAGTGCTGTACCAAGTCACCTGTGTGGGAAGGAAAAAGTGTGGCAGAAAACACTGCACAACCAGAACAGGTTATTGGACCCTGAGGAAGATTGTAGAGAAGGGCCTATTCCAGACCTTGGGGAAACCTGTGGAAGCAGTGGACTGAGTCTGGAGTAGAAGCATCCAGAACTACTGTGCACAGGCATGTGCAGGAAATGGGTCAAGCCACTTTTGAACCAGAAAGAGCGGCAGAAGCGGCTGACCTGGGCTACAGAGAAGCGGCACTGGATTGTTGCTCAGTGGTCCAAAGTACTTTTTTCAGATGAAAGCAAATCATTCGGAAATCAAGGTGCCATAGTCTGGAGGAAGAGCGGGGAGAAGGAAATGCCTGAAGTCTAGTGTCAAGTACCCACAGTCAGTGATGGTCTGGGGTGCAATGTCAGCTCGTGGTGTTGGTCTACTGTGTTTTATCAAGGGGAGGGTCAATGCAGTAGTTAGCTATCGGGAGATTTTGGAGCACTTAATGCTTCCATCTGCTGAAAAGCTTTATGGAGATGAATATTTCATTTTTCAGCACGACCTGGCACCTGCTCACAGTGCCAAAACCACTGGTAAATGGTTTAGTGACAATGGTATTAACAGTGCTCAATTGGCCTGCCAATTCTCCTAACCTGAAACCCAAATAGAATCTGTGGGACATTGTGAAGAGGAAGTTGAGAGACACCAGACCCAACACTGTGGATGATCTTAAGGCCACTATCGACTCATCCTGGCTGATTGCCTCCATGCCACACCGCATTGAAGCAGTAATTGCTGCAAAAGGATTCCTGACCAAGTATTGAGTGGATAACTGAATATAATTATTTGACAGTTAACTTTTTTGATAGGGATTTTTAGTTTTACTTTTATTTTTTTGCCAAAATCATCAATATCAAAACAATAAAAGGCTTGAACTGCTTCAGTTGTGTGTCATGAATATAAAACATATGAAAGTCTAATGTTTATCAGTACATTCCAGAAAAAAATGAACTTTATCACAATAAGCTAATTTTTTGAGAAGGACCTGTATATCCTTAGTATTCCTCATAACATTGTTATGTAAATTTTCCCTTATCTTCCTAATTATTATTATCATCGTCATATTGTCATCATCATCACTAAAGAGTGATATACAGATACAATTTTTTTACATGTATATGTTATACTGTGTTTTCTCTGTCAGGTTATATGGTTAGTTATTAATATTGTAATTCTTTTTTTGTACTGTCTTTTTATTGTCATGTATACATAACATGTTTATTTTGGGGATATTTTCGTTGGTCATATAAATCAGAATTACTTACTTTGCTTTTGATTTTTTTTTTTAATAAATGGTTAAAAAAAATCAACTGTGAACATAATTTTAAATAAAAACGGATCTGCTAAAAAAAAAAAAAAGTACTGAAATGTCTGTTTCATAATTAAAAAGAATATTACTGCTGATAGTTGTGCCACACCCAGTGGGTGATTTTAAAAATATAAGAAAGATGTGAACAATAATTCAATTTATTGATTTGTACAACGTTTCAGAGGGTTCACTGCATGCTTTTGTCATATTTCCATTTTCTACCGCTAATCTGGGGTCATGTCATGGGGGCAACAACTGAAGCAGGGAAACCCAGAGTTACCTCTCCACGACTACTTGTTCCAGCTCTTTCCGCGGTTAGATGCCCAAGCCACCTCAACTGGCTCACCTGGAGGATAAGCGGCTCGACTCGGAGCCCCTCCCGGATGACCAAGCTTCTCACCTTATATCTAAGGGAGAGCCCGGCCACCCTCCGGAGAAACTGTTTTCAGCCGCTTGGGATTGGGATCTCGTTCTTTTGGTCACAACCCATAGCTCGTGACCATAGGTGAGGGCTGGTGAGATCTCATCCCTAAACCGGAGAGGGCACCTCCACCCTTTTCAATCTGAGGATGAGTGTTTCAGATTTGACATTTCTGGTTTCATCCCAATCGCTTCACACTCAGCTGCGAACTGCTCCAGTAAGCGTTGGAGATCCGTACTTGAAGAAACCAACAGCAACATATCATCTGCAAAGAGTCAAGATGCAATACTGAGGCCACGAAACCGGTCCCCCTCAACGCCAAATTCTGTCCATAAAGGTTCTGAACAGAATCTGTGACAAAGGGCAACCTCGGACTCTGGTCCAACCCTCACTTGAAACGATTCCGACTTACTGCCGGCAATACGAACCAAACTCTAACATTAGTGTTATAGGGACCGAACAGCCCGTATCAGGGGGTTCGATACTCCACATTCCCGAAGCACCCCCCACAGAACTCCTTGAGGGACACAGTGGAACACCTTCTCCAAGTCCACAAAACACATGTAGACTGGTTGGACGAACTCCCATGTACCCCCGAGGACCTTGCTCAGGGTGTAGAGCTGGTCCACTGTCCCGCGGCCATGACGAAAACCACACTGCTCCTCCTGAATCTGAGACGTCGACTTCCCAACGGACCCTACTCTCCAGCACTCCTGAACAGACCTTCTCAGGAAGGCTGGGGAATGTGATCCGGTCCCCGTTTTTAAAAAGAGGGGACCGGAGAATTCTTTAACCACATTTGTGACTTCAACTTCAGAGATCGAAGAGCCCACCTCAGAGTCCTCAGACTTCCTCTTATGAAGACGTGTTGGTGGAGTTGAGGAGGTCTTTGAAATTTTCTGCCCATCGACTTATAACGTCCCGAGTCGAGGTCAGCAGCGCCCAATCCCCACTGTACACAGTGTTAATGGTGCACTGCTTCCCCCTCCTGAGACGTCGGATGGTAGAGCAGAAATTGCTCAAAGCCGTCCCGAAGTCAGCTTTTATGGCCTCACCGAACTCTTCCCACAGTTTTTGCATCGGCAACCATTGAAGCTGCGTGCCGCTTAGCTAGTCAATACCCATCAGCTGGCTCTGGAGTCCCACAGGCCATAAAGGCCCGATAGGACTCTTTCTTCAGCTTGATGGCATCCCTTACTGCACCAGCGAGTACGGGGGTTGCCGCCACGACAGGCACCAACCACCTTACGGCCACAACTCAGATTGGCCGCCCCAACAATAGAGGCACGGAACATGGTCCACTCTGACTCAATGTCCCCCGCCTCATGGACATGGGAAAAGCTCTGTCGGAGGTGGGAGTTGAAACTCCTGACAGGGGATTCCGCCAGACGCTCCCAACAAACCCTTACAATACGTTTGGGTCTGCCAGGTCTGACCGGCATCTTCCCCCACCATCGGAGCCTACTTACCACCAGGTGGTGATCAGTTGACAGCTCAGCTCCTCTCTTCACCCGAGTGTCCAAAACATGTGGCCGCAAATCCGATGATACAACCACAAAGTCAATCATCGAACTGCGGCCAAGGGTGTCCTGGTGCCAAGTGCACATATGGACACCCTTATGTTTGAACAAGGTGTTCGTTATGGACAATCCGTGACGAGCACAGAAGTCCAGTAACAAAACGCCACTCGAGATCTCATCGGGGGGGCCGTTCCTCCCAATCAAGCCCTTCCAGGTCTTACTGTCATTGCCCACGTGAGCATTGAAGTCCCCCAGCAGAACAAGGGAGTCCCCAGCAGGAGTACTCTCCAGCACACCTTCCAAGGACTCCAAATAGGGTGGGTACGCTGAACTGCTGTTCGGTGCATATGCACAAACAACAGTCAGGACCCGTCCCCCCACCCGAAGGCGGAGGGAGGCAACCCTCTCGTCTACCGGTGTAAACCCCAATGTACAGTCACTGAGCCGGGGGGCAATGAGTATGCCCAGACCAGCTCTGCGCCTCTCACCGTGGGCAACTCCAGAGTGGAAGAGAGTCCAACCCCTCTCGAGAGAACTGGTATCAGAACACAGGCTGTGTGTGGAGGTAAGTCCGACTATATCCAGACGGAACTTTTCTACCTCGCACACCAGCTCGGGCTCCTTCCCTGCAAGAGAGGTGACATTCCATGTACCTAGAGCTAGCTTCTGTAGCCGAGGATCGGACCGCCAGGGCCCCCCCTTTGGCCCCTCCCATGGGAGAAGCTCACAATTATCAAACTATATTCTTAACTTTTCCAGGGTTGGGTCGTGGGGGCAGTAGCTTAAGCAGTAAAGCCTAGACTTCCCTCTCTGCAGCCACTTCGTTCAGCGCTTCCAGTGGAATCCCGAGTATCCCAGGCCAACCTGAAGACATGGTTCTCCAGCATGTACTTGGTCATCTCCGAGACCTCCTCCCAGTCGAATGTCTGACCATTATGCCACGCAATGCACTCTAGGAGTCGAGTGGCAAGATCATCTGACACACCTGTGCAGTGTTGGTCTGTTCGCTTTCTCTGCATGTTAAAAAACAAAACAATACAAAAAAAGACAACTCAAGGATGTATGCTCTGTTTTGATAGCACAAGTTTTGGCATCGACAAAAAAAAATCAGCCTCATGAAAATGGTTTGAGAATTGAACAAGTTATGGTTTAATTTCAATGCACATGCCTTCTATGGGAACAAACTTCGCTCTCCATGTGGGTACCAGATGTGATCGGCCTGTACAATTGGATTGTGGTCCTTCGGTGGCCTGTGCACCTTCTGTTGGTGTCCCACTCTGTCACATATTTCTGTCATAAATTGAATTGCTTCTATGTTACTCCCTGACAGTTGTATTTGTATACAGTCAAACCTCGGTTTTCGAACATCTCGGTTCTCGTACAATTCGGTTTTCGAACTAAAATTTCGAGTTTTTTATGCCTCGGATGACGAACAAATTTCGGTTCTCGAACTGACTGAGCGCACTCGTAGCTGAGTGTGAAGCGATTGGGATGAAACCAGAAATTTCAAATCTGAAACACTCATCCTCAGATGGAAAAGGGTGGAGGTGCCCTCTCCGGTTTAGGGATGAGATCTCACCAGCCCTCACCTATGGTCACGAGCTATGGGTTGTGTAGCGTCGCTACACGAGGAAGCGAAGCCGAGAGGAGTGAAGTGACGCTACCTCGTAAGCGAAGCCGTGAGGAATGAAGTGACGCTACCTCGTGTAGCGACGCTACCTCGTGTAGCGACGCTTCCTCGTGTAGCGACGCTCCCTCGTGTAGGGACGCTCCCTCGTGTAGCAACGCTACACAGGAAGCGTCCATTGTGAGCAGACGTTTTTGTATTGTTCAATAGATTTTTTTTAAAAAGCAGACGTGTTTGGTGAAACGCTTCCTCGTGTAGCGTCCATTGTGAGCAGACAAGTTTGTATTGTTCAATAAAAAAAAAGCAGACGTGTTTGGTGAGACTGTTAGGGGGATTTCCCCCTCTTTTCAGAATGGTTTGCCCCAGCAGCACGGTGGAAGTGCGTGCGTTTGTTTCCGGCCGGCAGTTTTCAATACAGCGGCACATAATGAACACTCTGGTGTCTCATTATTATGCAATAATCATACAGAAACAGCTTCCTCGTGTAGCGTCCATTGTGAGCAGACGAGTTTGTATTGTTCAATGAAGATTTTTTTTTTTTTTAAAGCAGACGTGTTTGGTGAGAACTACGTAATATCGGACTGTTATTTTTGCATTGTGTATCAGACCCTAACCATGGCACCAAAGAAAGCAAGTGGAAATGGTAAACCTGGTGAAGAAAAGATGAAAATAGTGCGCAATACTAAGATTTGATCGCGAAATATGAGTCAGGTGTGCGTGTGTCTATGTTGGCGAAGGAGTTCGGGATGCCGAAATGCCCCGCCTACTGCCTGATGACAGCTGGGATAGGCGCACGCCCCACGACAGATAGAGAGAGATGTTCCTTCAATTTTTATGTTAATGTTAAAATTGGTGAAAATAAAACATATTACAGTTTGTTTGTACAGTATTTTACATATTACCTGCTCTCCTATGACGTGTACAGTTTATGGTGTGAAATTGTAAAAAAAAAAAGTGGTTTAAAAAAGTTGTTTTCTGGACTTGGAACGGATTAACATTTTTTACATTGAATCCAATGGGAAACGTGGTTTCGGTTTTCGAACAATTCGGTTTTCGAACAGTCTTCTGGAACGGATTAAGTACGAAAACCGAGGTTTGACTGTATTCTGAGTTAAAGCGCATTACTGCCACATTGCCCAGGCTGCTTTACATCAGTTGCTCTTGCTCTTATACCCGAGAAGCCGATGAGAGTCCAGTGAAACAACAGAACTTTTGGATTTCTCCTGCCGAATTGGAAACAATGTCGTGGTTGACTCGGGCTGCCAGGTGTTATGTATGTAATATATGTATTTGTGAAATGTTTCTTAATAAAATGTGCCCATATTTTCCCTCCGAATAAACATGAACCACAATCCGATCCCCACAAAACATTGATGTCTTCAGTAGGCACACAGACCACAGAAAGGACAATTCTCGCAGCAGTAATGTATTTTATTTATGTATTTATTTATTTATTAGTCATTCAGAATATACAAACAGCTGGGGGGTGGCAAACGTAGAAGCAAAGAAATATGTCACAGAAATATATAAAGGGCTCGGCTTTAAACTTCGATGGCCGCAAAGCATGATCAATCTTTGCGCAAACTCATAGAAGCCACTTTAGTTTTGTCCTCTAAATTTGAGGCATTAGGGTTTCAAGTACAGCAGATGTGAACCCAGGAAATTGTCACGAGTGAAACATCCATCCCGGCATCATTTTCCAATGACGCGCCATCGTCTCGGGTGGTTGGTTTCTCAGGGGACCACGTGAACCAAACATTCCACTCCAACACATTCACCTACGCCCATAATTGGTCCAAGATCGCGGGGCGACATGGCTCCGTTGTGGAGTGGCTATTTTCCAACCCAGAGGTTGGTGGTTCAATCAATTGCAACCATATCGAAGTGTCCTACCCCAGTTGCCCGTGATGCTGTGTCGTCAGAAGGTGAATGAGGTAATCGTGTGAAGCGCTTTGAGTACTCGAGGTAGAAAAGCGCTATACAAGTGACAGCCCATTTACCATCATGACTTTACTTACTGACAAGGTGGCTGCATGGGTGATGGCTGTGAGCAATGTCTATACGGTGATATGTGTACATCACTTCAATATTTCTTCACTAAAATCAGAACGTTTTGTTCATCCGCTGAAAGGTAAATGCCGCTTCCTAGACTTGCAACAAGGCAAATTGTCTGTGGATATTCCATTACCTTTTGCATACCGGCAAGCTGAGAGTGGCTATGATGACTGCTCTGTGGAGAATTTTTCACCTGGGACTCAATCCCCAGTTAAGGATGAGCTAGCTGCCTGGGACGAGTCGATGAATTTGAAAAAATAGCCATTCGATTAGACAATCAGCTGCACGAATAGAAAAGGGTGCCACAGAGCCAAGTGACCTGCCACTCCTCCTAGATCCATTGGGAAAGACCGCTGGAGCCAAGGGAGACTCTTCCTCCGCTAGTGTTCTGTTGTTTGCTCGTCAGCAATCTGCAGTTACTGTGGAGCATATGCAGCTTGAGAGCGGGCGTATAACTTCAGCAAAAAGAGAGAGAAGAATGAGACTGTGTTTGTTCCTGTACTGTTTCTCGCCTGGTCACAAGTTCTTCGAGTGCCCCGGACATCCACTGCAGAAGGCAGGTGACTCTCCAACCTGCCTAGACAACCTCAAGGAAACAAGCATTCCTCGGCAGCCAGGGGGCCCTCCCAGCAACACCAGTCTGGACTGTGAGTACAAGCCTGTTGCAGATGCGATTTGTGAGACTTCAAATATACTGGCCATAAAGAGACTGCAGTTATAGGAGTAATTTCTTGTTGTGGGCACAGTGAAAACTCATTGCTGTCACTGATTCTGGGTTTGATGATAACTTTGAGGACTATTTGATTGTAAAAACTCTAAATCGACCATTATTCCAGCTCGAGAGTCCGAAGGTTTCTGACCTTGATGTGCGCCCTCTAGAGACGGTAACTGTTAGAATAGAAAATACAATGTTGTCATGTTTTAAAGTTTCATCTTGTTACATGCTTCATTGTGTTCAGAACATTTGGCACACATTAGAGGCACAGAGAATCAGGGGTCAATTCGAGGCCAAGGGACCCGAGCGCATGGTACCAGACCATGCGCTCCTTATCTCAGAAAGGAAGATTTAACCCTGGACGGAAGGGGGTGTTTGTGCGCTCCATCACGAGAAAGGGTCACGAGCCAGGTTACCACATATCAATTCAGAGGGACGCCAATCGTTAAAATGTCGACGTGTCTGTTAGTTTATGGACGCTGGTGCTGAATCCATGGGAATGCTTTGTCTTTGGGGCGGCCCAATTTGGACCGCCCAGGGGTGCGACATGTTAATGAAGATGGGAGTGTTTTTCTGATATATTCCTTGTCATTTGCATATACAGTCAATAAAAAGGCCGGCAGAGGTTGCAGAGGTCAGGTGACAGTGGGGAGCGCACACTGAGTGGCTTCAAAGAGATCTGCACCTCCTGCCGGCAGAGAAAGTCGATCTGTTCCTGCGTCGAGTCTTTAACAGTCCGAGTGAAAATCTCTGACAGTAACCCACCATACAGGTACGCTATCGCTTCAACTCTCAGGTAACCACAGTGAAGCCATACACGTATTAATTATGCCGACACATTGCTCTCTAATAGACTTTCATGGTTCAGACTCTATATTCCTACTATTAATTGGGAAGAAACTGACAATGAAAGTTGGGAGTGTCTTTTTTTTTTTTTGTCATGCCAATTGTCTTAAGTCTCCCAACTCTCCTGATCCATCACTGCCAAACGAAACTAAAGAGGATATTAACCTGGCTAATGTTCCTGCTTAGTAACATGATTTCCGAATGGTTTTTAGTAAGGATAAGGCTCAGTCACAATCACTACACCGATGATTACGCTATCAATTTTCTTCCCGGTTCCCCCTCTGGCCAATGCTAAATTATACCGAGTGTTTCCCAATTCTTCATGTCTTGTTTCAGGTCTCATTTCGCTATTGGCCTCCGCAGTAGGTGCAGGATTGTTTTTTACTGATAAGAAGGAAAAGACACTGTGCCCATCTTTCAACTGACGGGAACTAAAAGGGTAAAAATAAATACTTCCACTTATGGATTCAGCATTTTCCCTCATCAAATTTTTACTAAACCTGACCTCCGCAACGTGTACCACGTGGTGAGAATTAAAGGAGATGAGTAGAAAACTGCTTTTAACCACCCTTGGGGTCATTTGAATTACAGTCAAACCTCGGTTTTCGTACTTAATCCGTTCCAGAAGACTGTTCGGAAACCGAATTGTTTGGAAACCGAAACCATGTTTCCCATTGGAATCAATGTAAAATGTTTTAATCCGTTCCAAGTCAAGAAAACAACTTTTTTTAAACCACTTTTTTTTAATACAATTTCACACCATAAACTGTACAAATGTAATAGGAGAGCAGGTAATATGTAAAATACTGTACAAACAAACTGTAATATACTTTATTTTCACCAATTTTAACATTAACATAGTAACATAAAAATTGAAGACACAACATAGACACACGCACACCTGACTCATACGTCGCGATCAAATCTTAGTTTTGCGCACTATTTTCCTCTTTTCTTCACCAGGTTTACTTCCACTTGCTTTCTTTGGTGCCATGATTAGGGGCTGATACACGATGCAAAAATAACAGTCCAATATCACGTACTTCTCACCAAACACGTCTGCTTTTTAAAAAAAAAAATCTAAATTGAACAATACAAACTCGTCTGCTCACAATAGACGCAACACAAGGAAGCTGTTTCTGTATGATTATTGCATAATAATGAGACACCGGACACCAGAGTGTTCCTTATGTGCCGCTGCACTGATGCAGCGGCAATGCAGGGGTAAACAAACGCACGCACTTCCGTGCTGCTAGGGCAAACCATTCTGAAAAGAGGGGGATTTCACTCCTCCTCAGAAGCGTCTCATCAAACACGTCTGCTTTTTTTAGTGAACAATACAAACTCGTCTGCTCACAATCGACGCTACACTAGGAAGCGTTTCACCAAACACGTCTGCTTTTTTAAAAAACATCTATTGAATAATACAAAAACGTCTAATGGTCGCTTCCGGAGGGAGCGCCGCTACACGAGGTGGCGAAGCCGAGAGGAGTGAAGTGACGCATTCAAGTGCGCTCAGTTAGTTCGAGAACCGAAATTTGTTCGTCATCCGAGGCATAAAAAAACTCGAAATCTTTGTTTGAAAACCGAACTGTACGAGAACCGAGACGTTCGAAAACCGAGGTTTGACTGTATCTTGTTATGCCTTTTGGGCTGACCAATGCCCCTGTCCAAGACATGAAACAGGTTTTGTTTCCTTTACCTCGATGACATTTTGTTTTTTTTTCCAGAAACCGTCAGTAACATACCCAACATGTCTGCCTGGAAGTGTAACTTCCATTACTCCTCAATTCAGTTTCTGGGGTTTATTGTAGAGAAGGGCCAGCTTCGAGCTGATTCTGCCAAGTTACAGGCTCTGGTCAATTGGCAGACTCCTACATCAAGGAAGCATTTGCACAGGTTCCTGGGTTATGCCAATTTATACAGCCAGTTCATCCATTACTACCGTAGTCATGCAGAACTGCTAACAAATTGTATATCTGCAAAAGTGCCGTTTGTCTGGAACCCTGAAACTGAATCTGCCTTTATTAACCTGAAACAATTGTTTTCCAGTTCACCTGTTCTCGTTCACCGTAATCATGATTTGCAATTTGTCGAGTTGGATGCTTTCGGATACAAGAATAGGAGCAGTTTTCTTCCAGCGCTCTTCGGTCAACCAGAGGATGCACTCCTGTGATTTCTTCTCGCATTGCCTTAGTCAACCTGAGGGCAATTACAATGTCGGTAGTGGAGTTGCTGTCATGTTCATGGTCTGCTTTTACTTTTTGGTTCTCCAGTTACCGGTCATGAGCCGGTGGGTGTAGCCTCCTGCTTCACACCTGCTACCCGTTGATTCGCAGGATATGTAAACACTGCTCCAACTGAGGGATGACGTCGGATTATCCGGTTTGCATTGCACATTTTCCACAGGCAGTGGTTTTTCTCCGTTGCTGTGGGAACAGGTAAATGCCCCACTCAAAAGCTAGTCCTTCGACGAATAAGATGGCGAGAAGAAAAAAAGATGACGAGTATGGTACACTTCAGGACGAATGGACCGAAGGATTCGGATTTGTGGAAAGAACAGGTTGTACGGTGTGTCTAATTTGCAATGACAAAATACCATCGATGAAACGGTCGAATGTCGATGACACATGCCATGCTACGTTCGCATCAAAACACCCTGCGAGAGACAGCAGAAAGGAAGTATTGAAGCTAGTGAGCAGGGTGCAAGCTAGCCAGCAGCAATTCCGCGTATGGACCCGGCAAATTTACTATAATTCCGCTCGTTTTGCTGGATTTTTAGCAATCGTGAGGAACGGAAAACCAGTCACATTAATGGTGAGTATTATCATGAAATTATTTAAAAGAATACATTCAGAGGCTTATCATGCTGACATTATGTTGAATTCACTTTTAAAATACAGATATACATACAGTCAAACCTTGGTTTTCATCCATAATCCGTTCCAGAAGGCTGTTCGAAAACCGAAATTGTTCGAAAACCGAAACCACACTCTTTTTAAAATAAAAATGTTTACGGAACACGTCTGCTCACAATGGAAAGCAACACGAGGAAGCGTCACTTCCTCGTGTAAGGAAGGCGAGAGGAGTCAAATGGTGCATTCAAGTGGGCTCAGTTTGTTCGAGAACCAAAATGTGTTCGTCATCTGAGGCATAAAAAAATCGAAATTTTTGGTCGAAAACCGAATTGGTCGAGAACCGAGACGTTCAAAAATCGAGGTTTGACTGTATATACTGTATATGGCTCTCCCTGAAATACATTTCCAAATATTTTGCTTTCATGGCTCTCTTAGTCAAAAAGGTTCCCGACCCCTGGTCTAATGCCTTGTCGTTATATTTGGTCATTTTTGTTCGTGATAGTTTTGAGTTGACCTTCGGTCTCCACCTATTTTAGTTTATACTTTCTAACTTGTCCTTTTTATGCCAACTTTTTCTCCTGTGTTACGTCATCCTTTCTACTTTTTACTCTATTTTGGAGCCACTTTTTGTTAATCCCAGTGCTTTCAATTGCGTTCTGTATTCTGGGGTCCTCAGCTCAATTTTTTTTTGACACCATGTGACAGATGCATACCCTTTCTGGTTATATTGAAGGAAGGTCATCAACATATTGCTGATGAGCTAAACATGTTTTTCTGTCGATTTGAAAAGGACACCGCCATTTCGCACATACACCAACCTCTACCAGAAACTACTCTATCTCGATCCACGAACAGGACGTGAGACGGCTCTTCAAGCAGCAGAAGATCAAGAAAGCTGCGGGGCCCGACAAAGTGTCCCCCTCCTGCCTGAAAGTCTGCGCTGACCAGCTGGCTCCGGCCTTCACACAAGTCTTCAACAGAACCCTGGAGCTGTGTGAGGTCCCATCCTGCTTCAAACAGTCTACCATCATCCCAGTTCCCAAGAAATCGGCAACATCGGAACTGAACGACTATAGCCCTGTCGCTCTGACGTCTGTGGTCATGAAGTCCTTTGAACGCCTTGTGCTGAACCACCTAAAGAACGTCACCGGACCCCTGCTGTACCCTCTTCAGTTTGCCTCCCAGGCAAACAGGTCTGTGGAGGACGCAGTCAACATAGGTCTGCACTACATCCTCGAGCACCTCGACAGCACAGGGACCTACGCAAGGATCCTGTTTGTGGACTTCAGCTCTGCGTTCAACACCATCATCCCGAACTCCTCACCCCCAAACTTCTCCAGCTCGGTGTGTCCGCTACGATCTGCCAGTGGATCCTCAGCTTCCTGACGGGACGGACACAACAGGTGAGACTGGGAAGAACAACATCATCAACCCGCACCAGTAGCACTGGAGCCCCACAGCTATACGTCCTCTATCCACTGCTCTTCTCCCTCGACACAAACGATTGCACCTCAACAAGCCCGGCTGTCAAACTCATAAAGTTCGCAGACGACACCACAGTCATCGGTCTCATCAAAGACGGCGACGAGTCTGCGTACCGACAACAAGTGGAGCAGCTGGAGCTCTGGTGCAACCGACACAACCTAGGGCTGAACACGCTCAAGACTGTAGAGATGATCGTGGACTTCAGGAAACATCCTTCACCACAGCTGCCCCTCACACTATCCAACTGCCCTGTGTCAACCGTCGAGACCTTCAAGTTCCTGGGAATCACAGTCTCCCAGGACATGAAGTGGGAGGTCAACATCAACACCATCCTGAAAAGGGCCCAGCAGAGGATGTACTTCCTGAGGCTGCTGAGGAAGCATGGCCTGCCACAGGACGTGCTACGTCAGTTCTCTTGGTTTGGGGCTGCCACAAAAAAGGACAAAATCCGACTTCAACGGACAGTTAGGGCGGCGGAAAAAATCATTGGCACCGCCCTACCCACACTTGAGGACTTGCACACTTCAAGAATAAAAACAAGGACACGGAGAATCCTACTGGATCCACCACACCCTGCCCACCACCTTTTCCAGCTACTCCCCTCAGGCAGGCGCTACCGATCCATGCGCACCAAATCCAGCAGACACTTACACAGCTTCTTCCCTCTAGCCATTAACTCCCTAAACAGTCACTGACTTATACTCCACCGCACCAGACACTTTAAAGCGCTCAAGGACATCTGCATAATTGCACACTTCTTGTAAACAAATACTGCTACTGGTCACTTTAAAATGGTTCAATGATTTTCTGCACCAACTGTTATAGTATTGTATTCTACCACTGAACATTTTAGCTCTGCTTAATACTTTGCACTTTGTCTCACAGTTGTCACTGGGTGGTACTACCGCAATACGGTTCACTACATTACGAAATGTCCTTTCATACTTCTTTGTCATGTCCTTGTTTATGATGATACTAATGCAGCGTGTTATACCGGAGTCAAATTCCTTGTGTGTTCTACATACTTGGCCAATAAAGATGATTCTGATTCTGATATTCCAAATTATCACACTTGAACCTGTTGAGAATAAATAAAGATAAGAATTGAGTTGGCCTTTGCGTGCTTCAACAATTGATCACACAGATTTTCAAGTTTGGGCAGAGTTGTGGTCAAGAAAAAAATACCCACAACATATACCATATCATCTCAAACATGTTTATTGATGTCTGTGTATTCATTATGCATGTGTTAATGTGTGTGTACCGTATGTATTACAGAAATCATATTTTTAATTGTGTCAGCATTAAGAATTGGTGTGGAGATACATAGATAGTGGAATTAGCCGCAAAGAAGGCATGGCAAGGCATCAAAAGGGAGGAAACCCAGATGTGCTAATGTCCATTGATTCCGGAGTTGTGCATTTTTCTCAAGAATCCTTCAAAAGTGGGAACCAGGAAATTGTGTCTAAGTGTAAGTTTCAGGACCTTACACTTGTAATGCAACCACTCTTCCACCTGAACAATGCATTGTTCACACTTACATTGTTTTGAAAACCTCATTAGTCCAGCTCTGGTTGGCTTCTTAAATCAACTGTAAAGAGAAAAAAAAATGAAACAAATTTAAACTACATAGTGATAACGCATACCCCCACCTGTAAGACAGTCAAGTTGTATTTGTGTAGCCACAGACATACAAAAAAGACCAGCTTTGATTCAAATGTCTTCATACCCATTATTTTTCAATCACATGCTTGAAGTTGTTGTTTATTGTTTTTATCAGGCTACAGAAGGAATGGCTATGGATAAGATTTTATTGATAATACTACTCTAAACGATGATGCTTATCTTATGCCTTAACAGTATTCTTAGCTTTTTTGGGTGAATTTTTCCAAGTTGCCTGCCAGCCCTGCGATTGGCTGGCAACCAGTTCATGGTTTCCAGCCACCTACTGCCCCAAGACGGCTGGAATAGGCTCCAGCACCCCCCGCGACCCTTGTGAGGATAAGCGAATTGCAAAAATCCATCCATCCATCCCTTTTCTAAGTTAAAATGAAGATCTACCAAACTTAAAACAGAAAAGTTAGAGTTGAAGATGAATTATGGTTATTAAATAAAATGAGAACCTCGGGCCACAAATTTATTTCGCTTGTGACCAACAACTTCAGCTCTGAGCTAATTGAATTTGCAAAGTCGGTCTTGTCAGAGCTTCTTCCACACAACACGCGCTGGATAACGTACAGGAGGCAAAAGGACATTAACAATGTTAGATTGCGCCTGCAAGAGCTCAATAAGTGTGCGGAAGATGTATCAAGATCTGTTTCGTATTTCCTGGATGACTTGACTCCGAATATTCGCATTAGAGGTAGTGGGCAGGTTACAAAAATTGCCTGGCGTGATTGTTGGTAATCTCAGAGCCGAGCTGGTGGACGCAGGATTGGGAGGCACACAGCCCTAAGCATGGAAGCATGGTGGTGAAGGAACGACACAGAAGGAAGCAAATCTATGAGAGCGCTGCCCAAGGTCACCCTACATCGTGCATACTTTAAACTCCAGCAAGAGAAGGGAGGAAGAAGTCCGAAATAACTGGGACGGGGACTGGAAGCAGTCTACTGGCTGCCAAAACAAAGATGGGGAGTGTATTTGCAACAGAGTTTGATCTCACTGTGGATGCCAACACTCTTTGTCATTAAATGAAAAGCTGAGTCGGAAGGTGAAATGCAACACAGTCGAGATATTACAGAAAAGATGTGTGAAGTGGTGGAAATGTGCGAAACGCAGTCATGGATGCACTGCGTGCTGAGTATTATTAGAAATGATTTAATTTTAAATGCCACTTCTTTCCGTGTAACTTCATCTGCCATAGTCCTCATTGTTCCAGTTTCTGATTACTTCAGGATTTAGTCCCATTACACCTGTCATTGCACATGCAAATAATGAGCTTTTATGAGTTTCATATTTGATGAATTTGTATTAATACGCATTGCTCACAAGTGTGCGGCTGCCGCTTGGCCAAGTTGTTGATGCAACTTGGGATTGATGCAGGAATACTGATTTGATTAACAGGTTTTTTTTTTAAAGTAATTTTTCGCAGACAGAAGCTTGGGAACGATACAAGTTGTGTGTTTAAGGTGCGAGTGTGCGTTTGTTTGTCACCCTCCTTTTGCTTGTTCATGTCAATTTATAGTTTTGAGATTTTGATGTGATATACCGTATGATGTCAGGGGACATATGACAATAGAGAGCACAAAAAGCACATACTTACTGCAAAATAAACTGGTTGATAAACTCATTCTGCTCGGATTCCACTTTAGACAAGGCATCACATTCAATGCGATATCTGAAACAATGATATAGACCGTATTATACAAGGAACTTGTCTCTGGTAGTTTGAGCCACCCTGGTATTGCAGCATGGAGCAAATACAACAAAACGAACATTAAGGATATGTACATAGGCCTTTACAACCACTCAATCACTTTGTACTAACATGAGGTTTTAATTATCATTTACCTTTCAAGTTGCGTCTTCTTCTCTGCAATGAGCGCTTGAAGCTGCTGCTGCAGTGCTTCTCTTTGCTTTGCCACTAACTTCAGCAAGTTTCTTGCTCCAATTGCCTAAAATTAGAGAATCCATGATAGGAACTTGAAGAGTTCATGTTGATTTACATCAAGGGGGGGGGGGGGACCAAACTTACCTTGAACTTTTCAGTCTCTGTCTCTTTTGCCAACTGATCTACAAGCTCAATTAGACTTCCAACTTTTTCCTGAAACTGTCCGATTTCTGTAAATGACACAGAATAACGATCATATGTGTTCTCAGTAGATGAGATAAACAAATCAACCGTGATGCGTAAAGAATAAGAGACGGAGGGGTCTTACTGTCTGCAAATTCTTTGCACTCTTCCTTGAGTTCTGAAGTCTTCTGGCTCACATCTGGTTCTAGTGTTCGTAGTTTTTTGAATTCATCAAAAAAAATGCCTTCCTCTTCGAGTAAGTCTTGAGCCATAGCCAGAGGGCCTAACAAACAACATTGTAAGGTAAACTGAGGCCAAAGAAGCCTGTAAATCAAGTGGTGGTGCAAGTTGTTATGGTTTTAACAGTTAAGAATAATCATCCATCCATTAATGATCATGGCCATCCAGTCAGTTATCCCATATTTACTTTTAACATTACCGGTACTTTAGTTTAAAAAAAAAAAAAAGGTCATACTCGATATAAAATCTTGAGATCTTACATTTTTGGGGTGCTGGGATTTACTTGAGGGGTGCTTCAGCACCCACTAAAATGGGTTAGACCCGCTTATGCTGTGCGTGTCCCGGGCATTGCAAACATGGTTTTAATTTTTTTTAATATATAGTTTCGAGGCATGTATTTTTGTGTCAACAAATTTTTGTGGTTGACTTAATCGAGATGGCCGATTTTTCCTTCACAGTCTTAAATTGAGGACACAGACATTGGTCGAATAATTCATAGAGTATCTCAAAGTTGGCAACACGAGTTTCTGCTCTCCGCTTGCACTACCGACACGCGTGCACATAAAAAAGCAGCCGATACTTTACGTTTTATTTTGGCTTTATAAAGGTGTCGACGGGTTGGATGTACCCGCCGGCATGCTTTCCTCATAAGTGCTTTCAGTCTTTAGGTTGATCCATGACATCGATCTGTCCGGTTGAAAATGGATATCTTCTAAAACGCTTTATGTCTCTTTATGTCAGAACACCGCGATGAATCGTCACCAAAATTCACATGCACATCTCTACATATGCCCACTTAAACCTCTGATAATATCATAACAATCGCCACAGTATTTTGGATTGTATGGGTATTAAGCTTTTTCCTCCCCCACAAACGTTCAATCCAGTATAGATAAAAAAATAATAATAATAATATAAAAGTGGTTTAAGGTTAGCAAACTACAACCAATCATCACCAAAATTCACGTACACATCTATGCTCACATCCATGTCTGAAAATATCAAAACACTCCCCCTAAAATTTGGTTAAATAATGACAGCGTTAGCTAAACTCGATACCAAATTAAACCTTAAAACATTTACGTACTGGGCTTAGCGTGTGAAAGGGAAATACGAGTTATTTCTCATGCCTACCTTTTACGATATAGTGAGGGGTTTAACGGTAGCAAAAGGGTCCAATAACTTCTCCGTTTAAACACGTATTTCCCGTTGCAGAGGGTTGTTAGGTGAGGGAAAAGTCCCGGAAATCTCTAGCGACTGCCAAATATATTAACACAACGCACACACACGAAGCAGCCGGGTCCACTGTGCCTACGTGGCGGCCATGTTGACAGGGTCGACTTTGCCCTCTAAGGCAATGCACGGACATTGAAAACAAGTCTTGGTTTGCTAATTTCTTAAAATTCTTAACAGATTTTCGTGAGTTTTACTTTGTAGTTAACACTCTCTCTCTCTCTCTCTCTCTCTCTCACACGCACACGCACAATGATGACGTAATTGCCCCTCCTAGCCTAGCATCACCGTAGGCAAATGGTTGAACAGCTTTGGTGACAGCAAAAAATATATATAATCTGCTGTTGCTTCTTATTATCCTCCTCTTCAGTTTAGACGCCTCTTTTTCTTACTGCCATCCACGGGTTTACATTTTTTACATCATTCACGGAACTTTTTTAAACTGAGTGCTTGGGTACTGATTCATACCTCAGGCTACTTGTTTGATACACACTATTGAAATAACAAAGTTGCTGAAAAATACACTGAATATGGTTAATTATGTTATTAATATCTATCCAACTATTTACTTCCATTGATGAGAGGTCATATTGCAGGGGCAGCAGCTATAGCGGAGAAGACCAGACTTCCCTTTCCAGGAACCACATTCATGACCCCTGATTTAAAGAGAGATCACATTTTCCAGAACTTTATTATAGGGGGGAGCGGAGTAAGATGCCCCACTAAAAATGATTGAAATATTATAAAATATTAAAATCTATGTTCTTTGAAAACATAAATAGATTTAACATCAACACAATACGTGCACAAGAAGTATGCTCAAATAAACAGGAGGGTAATTAAATCACCCAAGACTACAGCTTTGTTTTTATCAAACAAAATGTAAAATCATGTTTAAAGAGAATCTTAAACTATAGCCTAGGAAAGCAAACGGAAAGAAAAATAACATTGGCTACACTCAAAATTCTGAATCATGGGGGCATCTTACTCCATATGGATGGCGGGCATCTTCCCCACAGTAAATATTCAGGGAAAACATTTATTCAGCATTTTTTGTTCAAACTAATTGATCACCCTCCACAAGACTCCCATGTTAATATTTAAAACAAGTTTGTTCATTCATATTCTTTGAGAGAGAAAAAATCGGAGGATTGTTTTTGTTTCAAAATGGTCAAATCCCTCACCAGTTCTTCAAACTCCCACCAACCAGTAAAAGTTATTTCAATGCTAAACAAAGTTGAACGAGGCTGTGAGGGCCCAAATTAACTGCTGAGATTAAATTGTCTCCCTTCAGTGGTCAGGAAGAGAATTATGGGTGGGGTGCATTTCACCAAAAGAGCTGTTTCTACGCCAGGGGTGTCCAAACTTTTTGCCAAGGGGGCCAGATTTTATGTGGTAAAATGTCGGGGGGCCGACCTTGGCTGACATTCTTTACATTGAACAACAATATTGTTAAAAAATTTTAGTAAGCCAGTCTGTGTTTCACATTTCCATTTTTATTTTTATTTCAACAATCTTAAGCATTTCTTTTGGTTCATTTGAAACAGGTATATCACATGCAACTGAATATTGACTTGACTTTTTCTTTCTTAAACAGAAGTCTCCTGAGTGGAAATTGCATTTGAAACATAAAACTTATCACCATGACTTTTCAATACTCACAAAACCTTTGACTCGAACAGGGAAATGAACAAGCCATACACATATCCACAACTGCAGGGATCATTTGATATATGACATATCAGTCAATATAAATGTTGATTGAACTTTTAAAAGTTTAATCTGGAATGAAATTTATGACTGATGTAGATCTTAACAAAAACTTATTCAGAGACTTATTGGCAGCTGACAAATGATAGGGCATATTTTCTTCACCATCGTCATCATGCAGTCTTTGATAAATTCACCTTCGTTGAAAGGTTTGGAACGCTTTGCGATCAGCGTTGCTACCGCGTAACTCGCCGCTGTGGCGTTCTCGTTTGACTCTCGGGCTCTTGCGAAATACTGCTGCCGTGAGATTAAACGAGCTTCAAACTGCTTCAATTTCTGAGTGCGTTCCTTCCCTGTAATCATGTCGTACGTGTCAGCGTGTCTTGTTTGATAATGTCGCTTGACATTATACTCTTTAAAAACAGCCACTGTCTCTTGGGAAATGAGGCAGACACAGTTGTTGCGTATTTCAGTGAAGAAATAGTCAAATTTCCATCCATCCTTGAATCGTCGTCGCTGGCAGTCAACTTTCCTTTTTCTGTTGATTGTCGCCATTTTAGAAAACTGGGAGGTCAATATGTGCACGGAGTGATGTCTCGTAGAGTGCTACTGTCCTCTAGTGGCTAAATGAGTAATAGCATTTAAATGCTATTACTCATTTAGCGAATGCTCATTTACTCATTACTCATTTAGACACTAGAGCAGGGGTGGGCAATCCCAGTCCTGGAGGGCCGTTCTCCTGCATATTTTCCAAATCTCCCTGTTGCTACACACCTGATTTGAATGATCATATTATCAGTAAACTCTGACGAGGCCTGATATTGAACCTGTTCATTGGAATCAGGTGTGTGGTAACAGGGAGAGTTGGAAAATATGCAGGAGAGCGGCCCTCCAGGACTGGGATTGCCCACCCCTGCACTAGAGGGAAGCAGCACTCTATGAGACATCACTCACCAGTCTACGAGACCTCACTCCGTGCGACACGTGTCCCATTGCGCACAACCTGCGGGCCAGACGGCACTGATTTTATGACAGAGGGCCGAGGGCCGGATAAAATTCGACCGCGGGCCGGATTTGGACATGCCTGTTCTACGCCAATATACCCTACGGAGTTCCTAAAATATGGAAAGAAAGAAAAAAAACACCAAGGTGCACAAGAGGCGAGGACGGTTGCTGGGCTTGCACCACTGGAACAGGATCGGAGGGCCGCTGCAAGGCTTGCGCCACCGGAGCAGGATCGGAGGGCAGTCGCAGAACTTGCGCTGCCTGAACAGGACCGGAGGGCAACTGCAGGGCTTGTGCCGCCTGAGCAGGTTCGGAGGACGATTGCAGGACAAGCGCTGCCATAACAGGTTCGGAAGGGGGCCGCAGGACTTGTGCCACCAGAACAGGTTTAAAGGAGGGCTGCGGGATGTGTGCCACTGGTGCACAATTGGGGCTTCATGCTGCTGATGAGCTAGGATGGAGGCCTGCTTTTGCCGAGCGGCCGGTACGGGTGCCTAGTGCTGTTGAGGTTGCTATTTATTGTTTTATTTGTTTATATTTATATATTTATGTCTTTATGTATTTTTATGCAGTTCAGTTTGCTGCCCTTATTTTTAGCTGTGTTTCAATGCTCCTGAGTAGCCGCGACATAAGAATGCCGGTGACGCAGCTGCCGAGATGACGGGGAACTTGCCTCATCAGCCGGCTGCCATGGGGCTTGGGGAACACGAAGGGCCAGGAGAACAATGCTGTGGAAGGTGAACTAGTAGAAACATGATGAATGGTGCAGAAGTGAACAAGCTGATGAAAAAGGCGGGTAGTAAAGTGGCTTGGGGTTATCCATCCATCCATTTTCCGAACCGCTTTATCCTCACTAGGGTCGCGGGGGGTGCCGGAGCCTATCCCAGCTGTCTTCGGGCAGTAGGCGGGGGACACCCTGAATTGGTTGCCAGCCAATCGCAGGGCACACAGAGACGAACAACCATCCACGCTCACACTCATACCTAGGGACAATTTAGAGTGCACAATCAGCCTGCCATGCATGTTTTTGGAACGTGGGAGGAAACCGGAGCACCCGGAGAAAACCCACGCAGGCCCGGGGAGAACATGCAAACTCCACACAGGGAGGCCGGAGCTGGATTTGAACCCGGTACCTCAGCACTGTGAAGCCGACGTGCTAACCACTGGACTACCGGGCCGCCGGCTTGGGGTTAGTTTCGGAAATACGTGATTTGTAAAAGGTGGGATTGCGGATCCAACCAGAACCTTAACCTGGGTTCCGAAGGATAAATGGCCAATTGGGTGCCCAAGTAAGCGTCTGATGGGAAGGGTTCTGGGGTGGACACTGAGTGATCACCAACAGAAAAATGTGACAAAAATGAACAAGTGCTTGAGTAGTGACTGGGGAAGTAACCAGGAAAACCAAAATCTGGATTGGAATCAGAAAGGAGGTTAACCAAATCGGGGCTATCTTCACAATCAGAAAAAATTCTGAGTCGAAAAATGAAACACGGGGCGGTACAAGAGAAGGGGAGTGTGAAAAACAAGGACAAGTAAAGGTGAGAGAGATGCGTAGGAAAAGAGGGTTAGGAGCAGGTGGTGACATCTGTGGCTCGATGGATTGTGCGTGAGTCTGATGGGTCCATGACTGGTCAGTACGTACTGTCACATGAGGAGCGGAATTTGGACCCAGAAGCAGACATGACACGGAAGTTGGAAAAGTAAAAGTCTTTATCTTCGAAAATACAAAATAACTCCAGAGAGCAGGGCTGGATACACAAGACACAGAAGTGACACTCTGCTTGGGAGAAAGCTCAGCGTAGCGTACTGACAGCTAGGTCACTGGTAATCCAAGTTTATATACTGGAAGAATTTAGACCTATATGACATAATAAAGGTAACATAATAAAGGCATAATAATAATAATGAAGGCACACATCAACTGCCTAGTAATCGCCTAGTAATCGAACACGATTATAATTTACACATGACCTTGTTCTTCTATATTGAGAAAGAGAGTCAAATCAGGGATCTAACAGTGGAGAGGAGAGGTGTATGTGAAAGACCGTGTCAAGTTTGAAGAGTCGGCACGTGAAGTCTAGGCCGGGTTGTAATTGAGGCAAATTTAGGTAAGAAAGAGGAAAGAGGATTTTTTTGGAATGTCTAATTTTGAACCATTTTTCGCACAATTACAGGGGTCATACTTTTGCACCCTTTGGCTGGACCATCTTAATATCTGGGACAATGACTAGCACAAATTTGTTGAGTTTTCAAATTACAATATGACGGCGGTGGGGCATAAAATTTTGAGTTTAATATTTCTTTCGCCACAAAGGAGGAATTGCATGTTGATTGACACTGGGCCTGTGTGAGAACGGCTACACGTCTGTTTGCTTTGTATTTTTGCTTGTACTTGTTACTATTCCATAATGCTTGTACACGGGAGATAAGTTAATGTTCATGAAAGACAATTTTAGGACTGGTTTTCGCCATCAGATTCCCACCGTAGCTCGGGCGGATGTACCAGGGATGCCAAAGCCTGTCGTAAACACAAAGCTAGGACAAAGGCCAAGACCTATGAAAATGTGGTGATATATGTACCAGCCTAAGAGCTACAAAAAAGTCTCTGCGCCATATTTTAGACCTCACATGAAATTTGCCATTTTTAGGCCTTTTGCAGAGGTGACATCTATAAAGAACTCCTCCTAGAGATTTTTTTCTGATTGTCTTGAAACTGTTGGTGTTTCATCAAAAGATGTTTGAGGTGAAAAGTAAAACCAAAGCTTTTTATTTTGTAGATGATGCCTTTGCGTGCCAAGATAATGACGCTGATTTTGATGGTCTTATCCTCTGTGAAAACATGAAAATTTGCACCCACTTACCAATATTTTTTTGTACTATTTTAGTGGGGGTTTTTTCAATTATCTTTAGCGCCCCCATTGAATGTTTTAACAAAGCAGCCCTAGTTGTATATTTCACTAGATCTATGAAAGATTGGAGACATGTGTAAGAGCCAAAGACTTACACAATATCGTGGCGATATATTTTAAAACTAACATGAAGTTGACCATTTTTACTTTTAAAAACTCCCATTTTTTGCCTATTACAATCTTAAAGAACTCCTGGAGGGTTTTTTCCAATTGTCTTGAAACTGTATGTGTTTCATCGAAAGATGTTCAAGATGAAACGTAGAAGCAAAGCTTTTTATTTCGTTGAAGAAAAAAAAAAACGATTTTAGAGGCTCATAACCACATCTGAAAAAAATGTACAGAAGGACCCCCATTTGTGTTTCACTGAGGTTTATGTTCCATTAAAAAAAAAAAAATTCGAATCACAATTACGCCGACGTGCCAGAAACCCAACCTGCCACAAAGTGGCCCGGGCTGCATCTTAGCTGCATGTGAACATATTAATCAACGAGAACACGCTCAGAGAGAAGCTGAGAGAAATGCCACCATGAGAATGAAAAAATAAAATACATTAAAACAAAACATCACAAGATGCTGTCTCCCCGAGCAGTCAGCATTTGGCAGGGACCTGCTATAAGCATATTTAATTGAAAATTAGGGCAGACTTCTACATTTAATATTTAGACCGTTTTTACAGTAGATGGCAAATCCACCTGGTCTGGACAGTATATGTGCACATGTGAACAAGAACTGAGCAAATATCAAATATCTACTAGCAGGATGAATCAGGCCTTTGCTGGATATTTGAAACAATATTGCACAATCATGACATGATTACATATGGTATCAAAGTGATAACCGGCTCTCCAAGGGCAATCAGCATTCAATGCGGCCCATAATCAAAACGTGTTTGCCTCATGGTATCAGTCATTGATTCAACAAAAAAAAAAAATACTATTTGAAACAGATGTGATGCAAACAAATGTAGCAACCAGGCATTTAAAATTGCACTGAAACATGAAGTTACAGTTGCTGCCTTCAGGGGGCGCTAGTATTAATTTTCTCCAGGCAAATGTTCCAGAAGTTCAGCAGTCTGTTGTCTTTATTGGCACAGAAGTCTGTAAAGTCTTTCAGCAGGCGGTCAGCCATTCTCTCGTCACCCAGAGCACCGGTCCTCCAGGCTTTTGTCAACATGGTGTTGTAGGACCAATAGAAGCCAATCCGATCTTCACCACTGATCGACCCCTGGTTGGTGGATGTAGTGGAGTTCCTGCGTCGACGCTGTTGCCCACTGGTATACTTTCTTTTGGAGTATGGCAG
This sequence comes from Hippocampus abdominalis, assembly GCA_018466805.1. Lineage (NCBI taxonomy): Eukaryota > Metazoa > Chordata > Actinopteri > Syngnathiformes > Syngnathidae > Hippocampus > Hippocampus abdominalis. The sequence goes on from CM031708.1 coordinate 686,182, forward strand.
TTGTAACAGAACGGTGCCTGAGAGGAAGGGGGCAGAATGTGGCTTTGCCTTTACAGAAAAGAAATCCATTTTTAAATGTGTAAGCGGTGGGACCAACCTGTTACGTGGATATACTGGGGTCTGTTCTCCGATGGGAAATTAAAAGCTGAAGCAGAAAACTTGTCGAGTACAAACCCAAATCTGTAAAATATTTATGGTGTAATGTTAGATGGACAACGGAAAAGAGGATGACGTGCTGCGTTTGCAAAAACCAATATGATGACTGGCGGCCCGGGAGTCGGGTGGTTAGCACGTTGACTTCAGAGTGCAGAGATGCCTGGTTCAACTCCAGCTCCGGCCTTCCTGTGTGGAGTTTGCATGTTCTCCCCGTGCTTGTGGGGGTTTTCTCCGTGTCCCCCGGTTTTCTCCCACATTCCAAAAACATGCATGGTAGGCTGACTGAACACTCTAAACTGTCCCTTGGTGTGAGTGCGGATGGTTGTTTGTTTCTGTGTGCCCCTGCCAGGGAGACACCCTGAACCGGTTGCCGGTTCAGGGTGTCTCCCGCCTACTGCCCGAAGACTGCTGGGAAAGGCTCCAGCACCCCCTAGTGAGGATAAGGTGGTTCGGAAAATGAATGAATGAATATGGTGACTTGTCAAGTTGTTTAGAAACCAAGTCCCAAGTCAGTCAGGTTGTTCCCAAGTCTTGGGCAAACAAGTCTTAAAAAAAGCAAGTCAAGTGTCTCTCGAGTCAAGTCACACGATTGAGCCCTCCATTTCTGAGAAATTGCATTGTATGCAACCATATGGACAACTATTCTAAATCTAGTTCAGTGCTTTCTTTGTGCAGATTGCTATCTTGCTATATGTTAGCATATTAATTGTTGCCATGATAACAGCTGAGCCATTCGCTTTCAAAAACGTACCTGGCCATGGGGTACAATTCTTGCTATTGTTATAGGTTAGCATTATAAATTTTAACAGGTTAGCTTTGTATCAATACTCATTAGAAATAGTATTTACCAATAGGGGAAAAAAGTAAAATCCTTATCGATGTGCCTTAGCGCTTTTCCCAATCAGGTTGCGATCTTGCCAGATGTTAGCTTAGCTGCTGTTATAGCATGTTAAGTACTCAATCCCCTTGCCCAATATCACCTGACCAAATGTAAGCGTTTTAGTTGTCGCTGGAAATTGATGGTATGACTGTCCATTTTGTTGGGACCAAAGTTTCAAATAGTTCTAAAAGTCAAGCCAACTTGCAATAACTGGTTCACTTATGCAGGCTTCAGACTAGGAACAGGTTGCAGGCCAGTTATTTAATTTTTGTGGGAATTTTTCTTGTTATTTTTGTTTGAGTACGACATGGACAACATCTGCAAGCATAGTATAGCTCAGCCATTAAAAATAAAATTAAACCTGTACAATATGGCCTCTTGAAAGCGTTGCATCCTGTCCCAGTAAGTCTCTGGTTCAAAACCTGTTTGATGAACACAAATTGATAAATGTAGAAAATTACATGAAGAAGATAAAACTCTCATATTTGCATTGGATTGCTCATCTTGGGATTGTGAACAGTACCTTCAAACAGGTTTTCGCTACCATTCTTCATCAGACAATGAATATTGAGACTTATGAAGAGTTGAGCTCTCAGGGGATCTCCATACAGGTGTGACGTCTGTGCGAACGGACCTTCCAACACAGGAACCAATAAGAAACCACAGGATGCCGCTTTCCTGTGCCAACCTTGAACCTAATAAAAGATCGAAACAGACTTTGAAGGGGACTTTAGGTTTCAGTTTTTTTCCCCCCCAGACAATGTTTTTTTGTTTGTTTGAAGAGAAAAAACTCTAACCTAGCTAACAGTTTCAGCTGTCACTTCAGCCTTCATTGGAGCAGCTTGGGTAGAGTTTTTCCTCTTCACCCAAACAAAAAGATCACTGTCTGAAAAAAAGAAGCCTTAAACCCAGTTTAACCAAGAAGTAGACAAGATGAACGCACTATTTTAATATTGTCTTGATGGATCAATGGATGGGTGGATGGATATACAGACAGACAGATCGTTGAAAGACAGATACAGTCGCAAGCTTGCTAGCTAGCCGGTGTTGGAGGGTGGGGCGTGATTCTTCTGTCGTCCTCCGCATGTTCGTTTGAATTCGGGCTGAGTTAATGTATAAAATCAGAGGCTGGAAATGGAGAAGTTGTTTCTTGAAGATTTTATCATCAGAACGTTACGGGCACAAATGTGATACAGACAATGACTGTGATCAGAGCACAAATGCGCAAATACAATGTCTCAAGACAAGTCCTATATATTTTAAGCAGGGCGTAGTCTTCAACTGATGCTTCACTTTCATTTTAGGAATAACTATTGCAGCACTTTCGTTTACGAACAACTGTTGCAGGATTTTCGTTTACGAACAACCACTACACCTAGGAACAATTTGGAGTGTTCAATCAGCCTGCCATGCATGTTTTTGGAATGTGGGAGGAAACCGGAGCACCCGGAGAAAACCCAGGCAGTCCCGGGGAGAACATGCAAACTCCATACAGGGAGGCCGGAGCTGGGTGCAATGTGAGGTCGACGCGCTAACCCCTGGACCACCAGTCAAACTATGTCTGTTCAAAATATGTTGTCAAGCTGATAATGCACACACAAGCTAACTAATGGCTTCGCTGGCTAGATCGATACAATAGCTAGCTGGCTAGCTAGATAGACAGAGTTGGCATCCATAGGCCAAGCCAGGTTCTGAATTCATAATCATAAAGGCTCCAATAATGCAAAGAGATCCACTGGTTAAAGGACACTTTGATTCTCCCCTCTTTCATCTATAACTGCTTCAAACAACAAAGTGTATGCAGAAAAAGTGGTTAAGATTGCATGACTGTCTAAGGCAGGGGTGGGCAATCCCACTCCTGGAGGGCCGCTGTCCTGCATGTTTTCCAAGTCTCCCTGTTGCAACACACCTGATTCCAATGAACAGGTTCAATATCAGGCCTCGTCAGAGTTTACTGATAATCTGATCATTCAAATCAGGTGTGTAGCAACAGGGAGACTTGGAAAACATGCAGGACAGCGGCCCACCAGGACTGGGATTGCCCACCCCTGGTCTAAGGTGTTGTGTTGTACAGTATTATTTTGTTATTTTATGTTATCTGTTCTGTTGATGGCGGCGCAGGTACCCGCAGCGGCTCCTCTTTCTGTCCTGTGGTTGCACTGTGGTTGAGAGGAAAGAAATGTCATCTGTGCTGTATGTTGCACATAGAGCATATTCGACAATAAAGTTGACTTGATTTGAAAAGAGTGGCTCTATGTTGCTCTCAAATCTATAAGCCAGTGGTCGGGAACCTATGGCTCGCGAACAAGATATGGCTCTTTTGATGATTGCATCTGGCTCGCAGATAAAAGAAAGTATTGTTGCTTGTTTAATCCATCCATCGACTTTTCACTGCTTGTGTCCTGTTCAGGGCTGCAGTTTGCTGCAAGGGCAATTTTAATTAATTAGATGATTCTGGCCTACGTCGGCCATTGCTGTGGAAGCAGGTAAATGCCCCCTTTTGAATCAGCCCACTCAGTCATTAGCCCAAAGCTAATCCTTCGCCGAATAAGGTGGCGAAAAGAAAAAAAAGATGACGTTTATGGTACACTTCAGGACAAATAGACCGAAGTCGCCTTTGTGGAGGGAAAAGGTTCTGCGGTGCGTCTAATTTGCAATGACAAAATACCATCAATGAAACGGTCGAAATGCAGCGGCACTTTGACACATGCCATGCTATGTTTGCATCAAAATACCCTGCCGCAACTCATGCGTATGAACCCGGCAAACTGACTATAATTCCACTGGCTTTGCTAGCAATCGTGAGGAAAACCATTCACAATAATGGTGAGTATTACTACTAATTTAAAAGAATACATTCAGAGGCTTATTATACTACATTTGATTGAATTCACTTTTAAAATACAGTTTACATATATATATATATATATATATATATATATATATATATATATATTAGAGCAGTGTTTTTCAACCCCGGCCCGGTAGTCCAGTGGTTAGCACGTCGGCTTCACAGTGCAGAGGTACCGGGTTCGATCCCAGCTCCGGCCTCCCTGTGTGGAGTTTGCATGTTCTCCCCGGGCTTGCGTGGGTTTTCTCCGGGTGCTCCGGTTTCCTCCCACATTCCAAAAACATGCATGGCAGGCTGATTGGGCACTCTAAATTGTCCCTAGGTATGAGTGTGAGCGTGGATGGTTGTTCGTCTCTGTGTGCCCTGCGATTGGCTGGCAACCAATTCAGGGTGTCCCCCGCCTACTGCCCGAAGACTGCTGGGATAGGCTCCAGCACCCCCCGCGACCCTAGTGAGGATGAAGCGGTTCGGAAAATGGATGGATGGATGGATGTTTTTCAACCCCTGTGCCGCGGCACACTGGTGTTCCGCGAGACATTATCAGGTGTGCCGCAGGAAAATATCCAATTTGTATGCCTGTGCGGTCTATCGCTCAAAAAGTAATCATGTAGTACCCTCCCATACCGCTAGGGGGACGCAACAGCTCGCCAATTGCCTTGTGTTTCGACTAGAGACAAGCGAATTTGTGCCGCATGAATGCAGGACGACAGTGAAACAATAAATATGAAAGATTATAAAATACTTTTTTCTTTGTGTTCATTTGATTCCAATTCAAGCTGTTATAACGTCATTCTTCAATGTTAAAAACGGTTATATAACACGTTATGTTAAAATAAGCGGGGTTTTTTCACATTTTCAGCTAGTGGTGTGCCGCGAGATTTTTTCAATGAAATAAGTGTGCCTTGGCTCAAAAAAGTTTGAAAAACATTGTATTAGAGCTGTCAAACGATTAAAATATTTAATCGCGATTAAAAATGCAACTGTCATAATTAACTCATAATAACTCAATCGTGAAAACTGACACATTTTTTGATCGTTTCTAAATTTCCTTTGATATTTTTCTGTCCTATTTTTTCCCGTTTTAATGATCTCATCAACATGGAATCCTCCATTAGTTTTCTATGTGCAAAATGCAAATATTTACTGAAACAACAATTTTTCATTCAATTTTACATGGACATTTTGCACTTGGAGCAGTTATTCACATAATCTCTCACACAATATTACTGCCCATCAACAACAGTGAAAAATATTTTGTCACACAACAGCTCATTTAAGGGAATCAAAACAGAGCAATATAAAATTATAAAGTGCACATCTAGTACTCAGCCTATCGTGGATTTAAGCCATGGTTGCATACTTCGTTTTTCTCAAGTTTGCTTTGAACACAGCAGTCAGGCTAAGTTGATTCTGTTGGTCCTTCTTGCGTGAAAGTCTCTCTATGGTTTTGTGTAGACATCATTTCGGATGACTACACTTGGTTCCAGGCACAACACTGGAGACATTTTATTTTCAGTGTGGTCGCTACCACTGCACGCTGAACTCTCGACGTGCCTCAGCCCACCGTCACTATCAGACAAACACAGAGAAGCTCCACCCCCTTTATTTATATGGAGACGGAACACGGTGACCTTCCACACAAAATAGTTCCAAACAAGTAAAACAATCATGTCAGTGGCATACATCGTACTCAACAGGCTACCTGCTCTTTATTCACCAGAGGCTCATCAACCAAGTCTCTTTCTTCTCTCCCGAAACAGTGTCTTCTCCCCCCTGGTGTACCGTAGCCTTCTCTGCTACGTACAATTTCTGTACATAGCTTGTAATGGAGGCTCTCGCTGGCAATTCGTAGTGGAGTCGTTAGATGCAATGCAAATGATTTCAGCTTGAGTCTAGCTGTGGACAATGTTTACAGGCTTGCATGCAGGAGCCATACATTTAGCTATGGCTTCAGCAAATTTGTTCTTCGTCATGTGATCCATTTTCTTTGCTTTGAAATTATCCATAGCTGTCTGTCTTAGACGAGGGGGCGGAGTCATCACATCAGCTGTGTGCTTGGCCATTAAGTGGTATTTCAGACTGGACGTGCTATGATGATAGCTCAGTTTACAACTGCAAAATACACAGGTAACTTTGGTCTTGTCAGTGGAACCATCTGGCAACTTTTTAAAAGTAAACTTCCTATTCATTAACTCTTAAAGTATCCGTTCCCGGTGTCTCGTGCTGCCGTGGCTGGCAAAACAGACATGGATGTGGACCTGTGCAGCGCGCTTGTTGTTTTGTTTCCGGTTTATTAATAGAGCAACTTAACATCCGCTGTGACGTGTGGCCACATTAATCTCGTGATAAAAAAATGTATCACATTAAAATTGATTTAAATTAATGCAAATAACGCGCTAAACTGACAGCTCTTATTTTATATATATATATATATATATATATATAGTGATATATATATAGTGATAATTTTACAGTTTACCCCCAATGAGTCTCAGGGATTCGCTGATCAGAAAAGTACTCATACCATGATGCATTTAGAGTCCCAAATTTCGAATTCTGAAATGGTGTACTTATTCAATTGCATATGATAATAACACAACAACATATACATACAATTATAAACAAATGCTGCAAAAATTTAAATAATTCAGTAGCAGGCCTGAGGATTTCGGAAATTCACAGGAACCGTTTTTCGGTTCCGTGGGATTACCCAATGGGAAACCACGATGGGAAATCACGGTAACTAATTTTGGGTTCCGTAAACGTTCATCATGGGAACCCATTTTTCTATGTTGACTGATATTCGTAATCAAGAATTCTGATACTCAAAAGTATAATCTTTCAAGGGTAAATATACATTAACAATGAACATTACATCAGCAGCTGTGTACTCCAGGTTTATCACAAAAAAATAAATGGATGAAAATATGGTGTACTCAAATGGCATCATGAATACAGCATACCACAAAAGAGTTTTTTTTTCAATCTCACACTGCAAAGATTAATTTACTGGTAACCGTGCGTTTGTTTACGGCCGGCACTTTTCAATGCAGCCGCACATAATGAACACTCTGGTGTTCGGTGTCTCATTATTATGCAATAATCGTACAGAAACAGCTTGTGAGCAGACGAGTTTGTATTGTTCGATTAAGATTTATTTTTTTTTAAAAGCAGACGTGTTTGGTGAGAACTACGTTATATTGGACTGTTATTTTTGCATCGTGTATCAGCCCCTAATCATGGCACCAAAGAAAGCAAGTGGAAGTGGTGAACCTGGTGAAGAAAAGAGGAAAATAGGGCGCAAAACTATAGAATTTAAGAAAGATTTAATCGCAAAATATGAGTCAGGTGTGCGTGTGGCTGTGTTGGCGAAGGAGTTCGGGATGCCGAAATGCCCCGCCTACTGCCTGCTGACAGCTGGGAGAGGCGCAAGCCCCACGACAGATAGAGAGAGAGATGTTCCTTCAATTTTTATGTTACTATGTTAATGTTAAAATTGGTCATCTCCCATTACATTTGTACAGTTTATGGTGTGAAATTGTAAAAAAAAACACCGTTGTTTGGAACGGATTAAAACATTTTACATTGATTTCAATGGGAAAAATGGTTTCGGTTTCCGAACAGTCTTCTGGAACGGATTAAGTACGAAAACCGAGGTTTGACTGTCTATAAAAAAAAAGCCCCACGTGGGCCTTTGCGCTTGAGCAGAGCGCACTAACACACACACACACACACACACACACACACACACACACACACACGCACACAAACAGACCAGCGATCCGCAGCAGACGTGTTTTTGATTAGTCAATTAAGGTTGTTTAGACAATTAGGATGGAAGAGACCTGCTTTTGTTCTTATAAGTCTGCCCCCCCCACACACACACACTAGCAGCATCGTAAACAACACTTAGACACTGATTCAAGATCAAAGAGTAACCCACGTGCTAAGACAGAAAGAAGATGCACAGCCAATCAACATGGCTTTACATCTTCTCAGCCCCGACCTCACCAAACATGTACTGTATATGTTGCTCTATGTGACTCACTGTTGTTTTGCTGACTCGCGGACCGTTTGCGGACTTTTTGCGGACTTTTTTAATGTTTGAAAAGGCCGAGGCCGTGATAAACGAACCGCGAAATAGCGAGGGATCACTGTACTACACCTTGCAACGAATGTTTTATTCCTAAAGTTACCATGCTACAACCAGTAAATTATAGAATAACCGATACTGTTTCATAATATTTTTCATAGCGATTAGCCTATAGATCTAATGACCAACATGCCTCGTAATCGTGCCTCCCATCGTATCTCGCTCTCGTGTTCTGTGCATACATCCCAGGTGAGTTTAGTGATACGCCCTTCGGACGATTCATACGAAAAATCAGACTGGCATTCCCATTTCTTAAATATTGTAATTAGTAGACCTTTGTGAGTTTTTTTCGCCGCCATCTCAAACTTTCATCTGCGCGATTCCTCAGTTTGCGGACTAAAATAGCAACGCGCATGCGCACATCACGTTATCTGTTCCGCCCCCCGACACTGAAAACAAAAGGAAACAAAAGTATATTAGAAGAAACACACTCACACACCACACCACAAACACACACATACAGGCACAGTGAAATAGTGTTGATCACACAGGAGAGATTTGATCGCATACAGTCAACTCATGTGCGGTGACTTTTATGGTTAAACGATTTTTCGGGACCGTCAAAATGACGCCACGGACACGACACGCTATCGGTAGCGATCGTTACCGTGAAATCACGGCATTTCAGGCCTGCCGTAGTTTTGTTGTTGTTGTTTTGACTGAGAAATTTCCTTGCTTCCCAAAAACGCACATTATTTGGAACTGGGCGTCCCGTGGGAAAATTATGCGTCTAGGACGCGGGACGCAGAGGTAACGAGATGGCTGTATATTTGGCTCTCACTGAACTACAGTTCCAAATATTTTGCTTTCATGGCGCTCTTCGTCAAAAAGTTTCCCGCCCCCTGCTAGAAGCCATACCCACATACCCAAGATTTTTAGGGGATAAGGCTACAAAATTAAGTGTAGTGGTAGACCATAGATTTTTGGGATTCAATTTCCACTCCACTGCGGTATCTGCTTTCACCTCAATAAAATGTGACACTTTTCATCGGCCTGATGATATATTTACATTATAGACCCGAGTTATAAATGCTCTAAAATATCTATTGGCATTTGCCACAATTAAACAGTCCCTGCCACCAAAATAGACATGCAACTAATCAGTGTCATTTAAATCATCAGTGTCAGTTAAGTACACAATTAGAAGACTGGTAACTACATTCAGGCAAAAATTGTGAGTTGCTTGTAAAGAAATTAAAAAATAAATCAATAAATAAATATGCCTTGCTGTTCCAATGTTGCTTTTGGAGGGGAGTGTGGCCATCCTACTCTCGTTCGCTTGATATGCTGACTGTTTGTTTACTCCTCAACCTCCTTTAGAGATCATGGTACTTCTGACAACTGTTTATTTGCTGTGAGCAAGTATGAGTGAGTATTAGCTGTCGCAGAGGAAGCTATCTTAGAATTTGGTATTTCCTGGACCGATCCCAAACAGCCACAAAACCAGATAGGCGGTGTCATTGTTCAGGAGAGGTGTAGCTCATAGTCCACCATTCAAGTCTTTTTGTTCATTATGCAATCTAAAAGACTGGTCAAATAAATATTGGTCAGAGTTTCCGTGGAAAGTCTTTTGAGGAGAGTTAGCATCCGGCCCATGTTAAACAGGTGCTGCTCTCCTCTCCAGAATTATGGCGGAGCGTGTCAGTGGACTCTAATAATTGACACTTAAATTTGGGGGCACTGAGGCAAAACTTGCAACAACAAATTTATGGTAATTATAAAACCCAATTGAAACAATCACACCCACCTTAAACTCCAAAGAGACTTGCACCCGAAAATCCACTTATTTCCCAACCTGCACGTTAATTGGCTGGCAACCGGTTCAGGTTGTACCCCGCCTACTGCCCAAGTCAGCTGGGATAGGCACCAGCACGCCCGCAACCCTCGTGAGGATAAAGCGATTTCAGATATCCGATGGATGGAGGAAGTGCCAACAACGCAAATGAATGCGATAATTTCAAGAAATAGTAATAAAGGTCCGATTCTTGGGGGGAAAAATCCCCCAAAACATTGGCGAGCAATCACATAGAAATCTAGAAATGATAGAGAACATTAAAAAAACAACAACATAAAAAGAGTCTCACCATCTCAAAGAGGACTGCTGCAGTGACAGCCATCCAATGAAGTTTGATCTCAAAGGCAGAATTCAGGGAGAAGCTGCCGTGGTAATAACAGGTGCACCATTCAGTTCGACCCCGGCGATTATTAGCATCCACATCCAGAGTGACTGTCTTCTGCTCTGGAACTGTGGCAGCTGGGGCACAGACAGATACCGTAGAATAAGAGACAAACGACAGAACTGACAGGAGAGAAAATGACCATGGACAAAGATGAAAACACAGCAAACTTTTAACGTTCATCAGGCCGGGTGAAAAAACGTTTGATATTTTAAAGTCGTCATGCACAATTACAAAAACATGGCTCTGTAGCGCCACCTACAGTGGGAAAAAAAATCAAATCCTGGTACGTTTGACCTAGGGCGGGGGTCGGCAACACGCGGCTCCAGAGCCACATGCGGCTCTTTAGCGACATCTAGAGGCTCCCTGCAGCTTTATAAAAAATGTTTGAAAATGGAAAAAGATTTTGATAGTAGGCTAATATAGCTCAAATAGATATAGATACATGTTGCAGCTCCGAAAAAAGGAGAGCTCTGGTGTTGTTTTTTTAAAACGTACACTTTATTTATTCTTTTAACAGTCTCGACAAAGACAGACATGTCTGCTTCCGACTCCGTGCCTTCTCTCTTCTCGTTCACTCGAGAGGCGTTCAAAGACAGCCTCAGAAAAATGGAAATTAATGATCACTTCACTGACACTAAGAAAAATCAAGCAAGGAAATTACAAAATAAATTCTATGGGGGCGTTTGTGAACACACAACAAAGGAATGAATAACAAACAATTCCGCGACAGTCCAGTCTCCTACATACATACAGCATGTGTTTCCTTCATTGTAAGTTTTATAGAAAGCTTTTATTTTTTTACCGCTCCAGACATAATTGTTTTTTGGGTTTTTTTTGTCCTATATGGCTCTTTCAACATTTTGGGTTGCTGACCCCTGACCTAGGGCTCCAAAAATTGGTAGGCATATGCAGCACTCCGAGAAATACTGAAAAAGTCCATTGCTGTCATCTGCTAAGAAAAGTGAGCTATGATTTTTTTCCATATCCAATTTTGGCCCATTTTTCCACATTTACAGGGGTCATACGTTTGCACCCTTATCCAAGAGGTATCATTTGATTAAATTCTAACTTGGTCTTTACCATATCAACACCTGGGAAAAATAATGAAGTTTTTTAGAAATATGACTTGAGTGGGGCATCGAATTTTGTGTTCCATAATTTCCTTTGCCACAAAAGAGGAAATGCTCAATAACTCCCCTGCACTACAAAAAAATTCGAAAGTTAACATGTATATAACGTATAAGTTGAATATTTGTCAGAAAAACCTCACCGACAGAGAGTCCAGGCTTGAAGACACCCACAAACATATTTCATTTAAGTTGAAAGATAATTCATAATGGCAGACTTCGTGTTCGGTTTAGCATATGACTCCAAGAGACTTTTTTGCAGGTCTTAGGCTGTTAGATATGCCTCCAACTTCTTGTCGATCTTGTTGAAATGTCCAACCAGGGTTGGTTTGTAGAACATTTATAGGGGGCGCTAATGTGACAATTAACGAAAATCTCTAACAATTAAAGAAAATAAACTAATAAAGTACTGATTACTTTGCCAGGCCTGACGTTTGTGCATGTTTAGACCCTAATAATTAATGTTGTATCTTGACACACAGTTTGCAGGTATATGTAACAGCCCAAGCCCTTCAAAAAAGTCTTGTAACTTGACACAGACAACACATCAACATTTAACAAATTTATGAATGAGAGTCCAGGCCTGGAGACATCTATAAACTTATGTTTCATCGTAGTAGCTAAAGAAATATAATTTTGAATCTTTGGTGTCTTTCTCCTAGGAGACATTTGCTCTGAAGTGTGTAAGACAGGGCAGGATGTTGCCCATAGGCGGTTTTACAGGGTGGCAAATGCCACCCTCACCAAATGCCTTAATCAACAGTTGCCACCCTTTGCTGTTGGCAATGAATCTATCAATACTATACTCAAAATTTTATTTTAACCTTTGTATTTTTACCACCGAAGACTGAATATTAAGGTTTGGCATCATCTTCGAATGAGTGTGAATTTGTGAACATTTAATGGACTTGGTAAGTCCTCAAAAGACTTCTTGAGGATTATTATCGAACAAATAAAGCATCTCAGCACATTTACTGTTATTAGCGATAACATGATTCGACATTTAATATAGCTTCCCTTTTCAACCAATTTTGTTCCCATGTTGGTGGAAAGTGTTACTCATGTCATATATTCCCTTCATAAATTTATAAAATAGCAAATACTGATTATTCAAAAGAAGTATGATTCTTACAAAATTCCCATTCATTTACGCTGATTTCTGGACAATTTGGGCCAATTTATAATATTTATAAAGCATACAAGAAAATGGCATGTAATGCTTAACCAATTCTTATTGCCTGGCTCATTTTATTTGTTGTACGAATCTCTATCAAATGATATGCTCTATTTTGGTATGTAGGTGGTTTAATTTTTTTTGTAAAATACCTACATCATGTAACTTATGTTATGTTGCATATGCTTACAATTTTTCATAGATCTTGGTGAAATAATGAACAATTGGGGCCGCTTTGGTAAAAAGTTGTAGGAGAGCTACAGACACAAAAAACAAAAATGCACAAAATTGCACAAAAAAAAAGGTATTTTGCGAGATCTGATGTGTGCGTAATCATGTTTTAGAGTTTAGACGATCAAAATCAAAGTATTTTTCCTCGGCAAATAGTCCGCTTCTATGCAAACAGTGTTTGATAAAATAAAGTTTTGCTCAACATTTCATCTCAAATACCTGGAAAATTAAACACCCAATGTTTTAAGATGAGCTGAATTATAATTTTTTTGTTTGTTTGTTAATGTATAAAGGCCAAAAATGGAAATGAATATAAATAAAATCATGGCAGACTTCCTCTTAGCGTTAGGGTATGGAACCTCGGGCCTGGTTAGATGTTAGTTGCTGTTACATATGCCTCCAAATTTTCATAGACTAGTATGCAAAGTACAACCGGGCCTGCTTGTTAAATACAGTACTTGTAGGGGATGCTACTCAGATATTTTTAAAAGAGCACATTAACCGTCTACAAGTTAATATTTTCTGGTGTCTTTGGAATAAAAGAGCTGGCGCGATAAAGACTCGGTACAGTACTTTCTATCATCTCGTCAGCATACCGAGTCTGTATCGCTTCAGCGCAATATCTCTGGTGGCTAACACGGACTTCCAATTCATCCCTGTTATCCACCAAATATCTTGTGTTGGCCTTGTGCTCGCTGAACTGCAACGTGGGCTCAATTGGCTGGATGTACCTAGCAGTGCAGCTGACTGGCTGCGTCCGCCAAAGCTGCGACTGAAAGAGCTGTGCCTGCTTGCATAAGAGGCTGGTCGGCTAGGCAGCCAGGGCAGAAGGAATGCCGGGAGGTCAGATGGTTGTTGCTCCTCAAACACAAAGGCCACTTCAAACCATTTTCTCTGAAACAGTGCAAAGTCTTCCAAGCCCGCGGTGGACCAGCCGCAAGTCACTGTTGGGGGGAGCTGTGAGGCCTGGCCTGCTGAATGAGAAAGGGATTGGTGTCACCTATGTAATTGTCAAAATTGTGCACGCTTTCGAAAGTGATTTTAACCCATTCACCATCTTTCTCTGCCACAATCCTATAGATGTAGAAGCCATAAACAAAGGTCCGCATAGCATCTCCAGATGCATGGGCCACCAAACCCTCCTCAAGCATTTTCTAAGAAGACAAAACAAACAAAATATACAGGGTGTTCCAAAAGTCTTGGGCACATTTGAAGTCCCCATATTTCCTTAACTATGAATGGTAGTTATTATGACCCAAAAACAATTTGTTAACAAAAAATGTTTGACAGCTAAGTAAAAAAACCCCCAAAGCAAAAAGGTAATTCAGTCACTATTGTATTCTTTTAACAAGCTGCAACTTCATGTGTGTTGTCATAAGCAAATTAAAATAAAACCTTTCAAAAATTATATATTAAGATTATGGTACATTATTTTTGTTTGATTTCACAAAAGATTCACAAAAGACATGTCCATGTTCCATATTTTATGCTTTATAAGTGTGATGGCAATGTGGGCACAAACTACAACTAGCCATTCTTAGAACTACCAAATTATTAGCAGGGAAAAATCCCCTCTTCCTTGCACTGCGTCGGAAAATAAGTTTGTGACAATGAGCACCAAATTTGTACAAACTCTATGGAAGACACTGATCATTTTAGCTACTGTACCATCAGGGCTAACTATTGTTCAAGCCCAATGCACCCTACATATTTAACATTACGATAGTGCAACCATTTAATTACTTTACTTTGAAATGCAATTGCATAAACACACTGTCTACAACTCGGTGACGTGATTATACCACATGGAACAAAGAAGAAAGGAGAAATATTAGTACTCGCAGAAGTGATATTGACACAGGCAACATCTAAAAATTATTTGCGTCGCATACAGACTTTTACCTGCATAACATCAACAGCCATGCTCTGTGTGGTTACACCCTCAACATTGGTGACTAACCAGTGGATGACCTCAGCGCTTATGAAGCAGTTGAATGGCAGGCCTCTCTGTTCTGGGAGCAGGAGGACACCTGTCCTGTGTTATTAGACATCACATAAACAAAAATCATATTGCCATATACACAATTCCATACAAATGTATATATTCACACACGCACACACACACACACACACACACACACACACACACACACACACACACGGTTAATATATTCGGTCGCAATTCCCAGTGTATGTAGCGCCACTGACCATTTTCATATGAAGACATTAAGAAGAACATTGAGTGATGTTACAGGAATTTTGTGCTCGTCACAGATTGTCCATAGAGAATACCTTGTTTGAGCATAAGGGTGTCCATCAACGTTCCCTCTAAATTTCCTTGTGTCTGAGCATTCACACAAACTCCCTGATCATTCCTTGGAGAACGGTGAACATCAAGCAGGCACAAAGCAGCCAAACTAGTATCACAACTGTCCCCCAACCTCTTTACCCGCAGCCATATCGGATGTCATCCTTCAATTTAAGAAGATCGGTGTGCATATTCCCACGTCAACAGTTTACCATAATCACACTTACGTGGGATTTTTAATGGCCTCTAGGATTTCCAGGAGTGTTGACGAAGAGGACAGAGAAAAGTCCTCCAGTGCAAACGACCCATTGTTTCCCGTTAATCTGTCAAAAATAGAGATATTGTGACATGCTGAATGGTCACAGAGTAATGACCACAGAAAAAAGTAATCATTCAACCTTGTGTTTATGTAGCATGACTATTTGCTCTAAGATAATTTTGTTAATAAAAAATAAATAAATAAAAAACCCAAAAAACCCTACCTCTAATGTACACACACTCATCATGAGTGACCATGCAGCAATATCACGACGGCTCACAAATGGTCACGTCGTGAGTTGGATCGCGGGTCTACCGCAGAGTACTGTTTTTATGATACTATAATTTTGACTTTGATACTATACCTGCACGAAATAATTTGAGACCTGTACAGACATAATACCACTGCAAAATCTTAAAAACATCAGTGAAAAGAGGTGAAATAATAACTGACAGCTAAACAACTTCAAATTGATTTTCACTTCATATCTTCACTGCAGATTTTGAAAAAGTAACAGGATGTCTTTTTTTCAACTTGGGGCCACCTCCAAATTACATTTTGGTGAACGCTCTCATGAGCCTCAGCTACAATACGACATCGCAAAATAAGGCGTGGGTTGCACCAACATTAAATTTGGATGTCAAATAGGGGGCCCCAGGCCGCAAGGTTGAGACCACTGCTTTAGAACAATTAAACAAAACCTTTAACATATTTTACACTCTCCAGGTAGTTTTATTTAACTGCAATATTGTACAGGGTCAGCCAAAATGATGTGACACGGTTGTAGGTTAAATAAAAGGCAAATAAAGTACAGGGGAAAAAAGTGTCTTTATTTTTGAAAAGTGGGCGGCCTGGTAGTCCAGTGGTTAGCACGTTGGCTTCACAGTGCAGAGATACCGGGTTCGATTTCAGCTCCGGCCTCCCTGTGTGGAGTTTGCATGTTCTCCCCGGGCCTGCGTGGGTTTTCTCCGGGTGCTCCGGTTTCCTCCCACATTCCAAAAACATGCATGGCAGGCTGATTGAACACTCTAAATTGTCCCTAGGTGTGAGTGTGGGCGTGGATGGTTGTTTGTCTCTGTGTGCCCTGCGATTGGCTGGCGACTGATTCAGGGTGTCCCCCGCCTACTGCCGGAAGACAGCTGGGTTAGGCTCCAGCAACCCCCGCGACCCTAGTGAGGATCAAGCGGTTCGGAAAATGGATGGATGGATGGATTTTTGAAAAGTACATATAATGCCATTTTTTTTCATATAATGCCATTTTGATTTGTTTCTTTATAATGACATTGTTTTTCATTTCTATTTCAGTTGCTGCCATGAATTGGACTGGTGAGCATCACGCTTTCATTGTGGAAACATTTATCAAAGCAAACAAACATGTAACTGCAACACAACAGGGGTTCTGTTTGCACTTCAATCTTGGTAGACATGATCCCGCACTGGCTCGAAACACGATCTTGTTATGGGTTACCAACTTCAGAGCTACTGGATCTGCATTGATTCGAAAATCAACCGGCCGACCTCTCACCGCCAGAACTCCACTTAATCTTTAAAACATAATGAAACGGAATGGCACTATATGTACTTTTCGAAAATAAAACACTTGTTTGTTTCTTTACTTTATTTGCCTTTTATTTAACCTACAAATGTGCCAGATCATTTTGCCTGACCCTGTATAAAAGTATGACAACAAAAGATGAATTGTGTTTTACAACAGTATGCAACAGTATTTATAATTGTACATGTAATTGAAGATGAAAACGCACCGCCAAATGCACCGAGCAAGTACATACTGTATAGCACAGGTTTCAAACTCAAGGCCCGCGGGCCAGATCTGGCTTGCTCCATCATTTTAGGTGGGCACGAAAGCATATCAAACATGTCATTTTCCATGATGATTGCTTAAATCTGTCCCAGCATTTCAAATTGCTATATAATCAATAACATTTAGATACTGCAACTATTGTCTTGTTGTCAAACCCCTCATTACAGTCATGTAAAAAATAGTTGAAGACATTATTCTTGATTTCTAATTATCCATCAAATTGTTGTGCACAGTATTTGTAATAATACAATAGGATGAGGTAATCAAACATTCATATGGTTTCACAGCCATAACGGCACCTCCTGGGGAGCTGTAACTACGATGTGGCCTGTGGCAAAAAATGAGCTTGAAACACCTAATGTTCAGGATGCATGCGCCATTAAATCGACAAAGCAAATAGCGATACTTTAGTCAGATGGCCGTCTTACACATCCGGACTCTGATATTTCTTTCTTTATGTACAGACGAAGTATTTAACTTGACGCGCGTAACAAAGGGGCCTTTGGAGTGACTGTGGACCAGCTTTGAACCGGCCGCATCTGACAGAGAGTTGGAGCACCTTTGCTGATTTATTATTCCCCACCCCCCCAAAATATTGGGAATTGTGGTATTGTCATTTTTGTTGGCTAAAATTCATGGTACGATACTGGTTCCGCTACGGGTACTTGGTGCAACATTACTGCAGACAATTTAAATTGGAAGTTCAGAAGATTTTAAATGTGCATTCATAAAATAACTTAAGGTGGAAATTATTTCAAACTATCTCTTGAAGCAAACAAAAAAAAAATACTAACAGAAAATCCACCTATGGACCAGATAATGAAGTTACAGCTGTCACGATCATCACATCGAATTGAGGTTTACCTTGGGTCAACACTAACGCCAGTTGCAGTTTCACCTGCAGACTGTACTGATGTTCCAGCTGTCAGTCCTACTTGGAATCCCTTGTCCATGCCTTCAATGTATTCAGCAGTGAACTATATGAATAAAAACATGAGCAATATCGTCAGCATGGTATTTTCTCCCAGTGTTGTGCGTTGTTAGATGCGGACCAACAAAATACAATTATTACTTTTGGGTTACGCAGGACAAAAAGTTCGAGATGAGGGACCAGACAATGCAAAGATCAAAGAACCCCGATGAAGGTCAGCACTTTTGGAGAGTGTGTTCTGTCACCTGGACACCCTCCTCTCGAGCCATCTCAACTTTATGGAAAGTGCCTGTGTCACGTATGCCAGGTGGTGGTGGACCCCAAAAAGCAGGCACGAGAGAAGAGCAGTAGTGATGTGCCCAACTGTGCCGAGGCGCCGATGCGTGTGCCGAGTAAACCGGAAAAAAAATCTGCGAAGCGCGCCTTGAGGCATGTGTCGATTACGCATGTGGCCACGCCCGAAGCCTCGGAACGCTGGTTGCAACGTCCGAGGCCTCGGGAGACGGGATTCCTACGTCACCACCAACAAATAGTTTCGCGGGTGATTCCAAATAAAACGGCGCACCGGGACGACAATGACGGACGGCAGCCATCTCGTTACCTCTGTTCCAAATAATGTGCGTTTTTGGGACACAAGGAAAATTCACAGTCAAAAAAACAAAACAAAAAAAACCTAAGGCAGGCCTGAGGATTTCACGGTTACGATCGTTACCGGTAGCGTGTCGTTTCCGTGGCGTCATTTTGACGGCACCGAAAAATCGTTTCCCTTAAAAGTCACCGCACACGAGATGACTGTAGGCGATCGAATCTCTCCTGTGTGATCAACGCGATTTTACTGTGCTTGTATGTGTGTTTGTGGTGTGTCGTGTGAGTGTGTTTCTTCTAATTTACTTTCGTTTTGTTTTGTTTTCAGTGTGTGTGTGTGTGTGTCTCTTAAAAAAATCCGCCAATGATAGGGAATTGTCGGTTAATGTAACCTCTTCAGAAAGAGAAATATAAGAGATGTAAATATTTATACAGTCTTGTTTAACTTAGATTTCGTTACAAAAGACAGGCTTTGTTATCAGAAATCACCCCTCCTCCTCCCGAGTCCTCACAAATAAAATATGAAATCTCGGGTTTGCTTCGGGCTCGGGCCTGCATATC
This sequence comes from Hippocampus abdominalis, assembly GCA_018466805.1. Classification (NCBI taxonomy): domain Eukaryota; kingdom Metazoa; phylum Chordata; class Actinopteri; order Syngnathiformes; family Syngnathidae; genus Hippocampus; species Hippocampus abdominalis. The sequence continues at coordinate 705,400 of CM031708.1, forward strand.
AAGTTAAGTGATCGGGCTCGGGCCGGGTGGGGCTTAAATACCAGCGGGCCCGGTCGGGGCTGGATTTTTTTGGCCCGATCTTACCTCTACATCAAATCCATTGTATCGTTTTAATCACTGTTTGTCATGACATTTATTTTCCACAAGATGGCGCAATAGTACAAATAAAGCCTCATGATGCCTCGGCCCAGGAACGAACCATTTGGATGGAAAGCCTCATTGCTTCATGAGGCTTCATTTTCCCATCACTAGTCATCCAACAACGTTCATGGCGGAGTACGCCAACTGTCTGACGTTTTCTTCGCATTCAAACACGTCAAAGCAATCCGATTGTTTGACATACTCATTCGATGCGCCCCGCTACGTGCTCGTCCATCCACGTTAGCTTAAAGGCTAAACGGAAGTACAGCGCGGCCAAATGACACTCCGGCTTCGTTTAAACACCACACTAGTGATGTGCCCAACTGTGCCGAGGCTCCGATGCGTGTGCCGAGTAAACCGGAATAAAAATCTGCGAAGCATGTGTCGATTATGCATGTGGCCACGCCCGAAGCCTCGGAACGCGCGTTGCTACGTCCGAAGCCTTGAGAGACGGGATTCCTACGTCACCGCCAACAAATAGTTTCGCGGGTGATTCGAAATAAAACGGCGCACCGGATCGACAATGAGCTGACAGGTGACACTGACTAGAGGTAAGATCGGGCCGCCCGAGCCCGACCCGACTTCGGGATTCTCTCTCGCTGACTTTTGTTTTTGTTCGTTACGAGGCCGTGAATAGTTTTGGCCACGAGAGACCGTGGTTCGCAAAAAAAACAGAAGTGGCCTCATCACAACACGTACTGTACTAAACTCGCGCAATGACATTTCAAAGAACTCCTTCATGTCTCTCAGATCCAGCCGTCATTGTTCGTCTTTGTCTCTCTGCTTCTCTCTGTTAAAGTGCCGTGCTAGATTCTTAAGGACGTACTGCTGTTGGGGTTTACGGCCCTATTTTCAACACGTCAAAATGACGGACGGCCTTAAATTTTTCCTACAACTCTTAAAAAAAATCCGTCAATGATGGAAAATTGTCGGTGAATGTACCCTCAGCAGAAACAGACAGAAATACATGTTTAAAAGATGTCAATAATTATACAGACTTGTTTAACTTAGATTTCGTGACAAAAGACAGGCTTTAATTTGTGATCACAAATCACCCCTCTTCCTCCCGAGTCATCACCAAAAAATAGGAAATGCCGGGTTTGCTTCGGGCTCGGGCCTGCAAATCAAGTTAATTGGTCGGGCTTAAATACCAGCGGGATGGGTCGGGCTGGATTTTTTTGGCCCGATTTTACCTCTACATCAAATCCATGGTATCATTTTAATCACTGTCTGTCAAAACACATGACTGAAGATAAAACATGACAATGGCCAAAACCTGACTGAAACAAACATGACAGTAGCATACGAACAGCCACAACCAATGACCAGACCATGAGTAGTCGGCCGGGAGTCCTTTTATAGCCACTAATTACCTAACGACCAACAGGTGTGCAGTTGCAGGGAAAAGCCCCATAGTGCCACCTGTTGGTCACAAACCGAAACATGACAGTACCCCTCCCTCAAGGGACGGATCCCAGACGTCCCAAAGTTGTCCAAAGGCTTGCCTCGCCGGGGGAACGGGAACTAAAAAGCGACGGCAACCCTTGCCTCGCCGGAGAACAGGAACATGAAGCGACGGCGACCTTCCCCTCGCCGGAGAACAGGAACATGAAGCGACGGCAACCCTTTGGCTGGGCTTGGCCTGACGTGGATGGAGCTCGACGTAGGGGGAGACATGGGACAGCCGGACGTGAACAGGGACTCGGCCTGACGTGGGCGTGGACGTGGCACAGCTCGTCGTCGACGTGAATGTGACTCAGCTCAAACAGACACGTGACAAGCCTCGGCTCAACGTGGACGCGGACGGGGCTCGGCCCACCGTAGACGCGGCTTGACGAAACAAAAACATGGGACAGCCGCATCACCCGCGCTGCCTGAAGGGGGAACATGGGACAGCCGCATTACCCGCGCTGCCTGAAGGGGAAAAAGGGTGTCAGCCGCAGACGTGCTCCGCCAGGCACATGGTGGAAAAGGGACCAGTCCTTTGTACCTGCGGGGTCCAGGTGGTGCAGGGAGGAGCAGGGTGGATTGACCAAAATGTATTTAACAAAAATACACACAGGTGTACAATGGAAAAAGCACCAAGTCGAAGTACTCAAAAAATGCCTGGAAGTCACGAGTAGTGATGTGCCCAACTGTGCCTAGGCTCCGATGCGTGTGCCGGGTAAACCGGAAAAAAAATCTGCGAGGCGTGCTTCGAGGCATGTGTCGATTACGAATGTGGCCACGCCCGAAGCCTCGGAACGCACGTTGCTACGTCCAATGCCTCGGGAGACGGGATTCCTACGTCACCGCCAACAAATAGTTTCACGGGTGATTCGAAATAAAACGGCGCACTGGGACGACAACGAGCTGACAGGTGACACTGACTAGAAGTAAGATCACAAATCACCCCTCTTCCTCTCGAGTCATCACAAAAAAATAGGAAATGTCGGGTTTGCTTCGGGCTCGGGCTTACAAGTCAAGTTAACTGGTCGGGCTCGGGCCAGGTCGGGCTTAAATACCAGCAGGCCGGGTCGGGCTGGATTTTTTTGGCCCGGTTTTACCTCTACATCAAATCCATGGTATAATTTTAATCACTGTCTGTCATGTCATTTATTTTCCACATGATGGCGCATTAGTACAAATAAAGCCTCATGATGCATTGGCCCAGGAACGAACCAGTTGGATGGAAAGCCTCATTGCTTCGTGAGGCTTCGTTTTCCCATCACTAGTCACGAGGAAGCAAAGTATCACACCAAACGATAACAGTAAACAATACATGACAGGAGCAAACGTGTACTCACATACTGACACTCACAACTCACAATGACCCAACCATGAGTAGTCGGCCGGGAGTCCTTTTATAGCTACTAATTACCTAACGACCAACATGTGTGCAGCTGCAGGGAAAAGCCCCACAGTGCCACCTGTTGGTCACAAACCAAAACATGACAGCCTGATGGATGGGTCTTCACCCAAGAGGCCCGGCCCAGCCTACAAGCCCACCCACCCCACACATACACATTTAAACAAATACGACCCGACATTCTGCACTATCCATCTCAGGGGATTCACTAATGAGTGAAAATGACATCACGGTTGCTCAGGGCTTAGATCACAGCTCAGCTTGAGAACATCATATGACCAAAACTCAGAAAAATAAATTATATATCCACATATACATTAGAACAGCTGACCACTCAAACAACTTCTGTGCTGAATGTTGGGTATAAGAAGAGAAGGTGCACAAGCACAAACAACAGTTTGTGCAAGTCCCCCCACATAAGGAGTATGCGCACACCTGCTCATCACCTCTCTCCATGGCCAACTCCAGATTGGAAGAGAGTCCAACCTCTCTCAAGAGGACGGGTACCAGAGTGCAAGCTACTCTATGTATCAAGTAGGGCCCCACTATGTGTAGTCTGAACTTCTCAACCTCACACACCAGCTTGGGCTCTTTCCTTTTCCTCTTCCACATCCTAAGAGCCAGATTCTGTAGCTGGTGATCAAACCGCCAAGATTCCTGTCTTTGGCCGTCCAGCTCACATTGTACCTGACCCCCATGACTCCTTTCACAGCAGGTGAGCCTATGAGAACGAGGACCCACGTTGTCCTTTCCGGCTGAGCCGGGCCAGGCCCTTATAGGCGCGGGCCTGGCCACCAGCTGCTCGCCATCGAGTAACACCTCCAGGCCTGGCTTCAGATAGGGGCGCTGGTGACCCTCGTCCGGACAAGAGAGGTCTTTTAAGCCGTTTTTTGTCTGGTTCCTCACCTGGGACTTATTTGCAGGAATGAGAATGGCTAGTGATGAAAGAAGCGGAAGGGGGCGTGGACGGGACGGGGCCACTTACAAAAGTGGCACTAAACATGGTAAGGATTTACACACTATTTGAAACTTAAACAGAAAAAAATCCCAAGATTGTTCACTATTCTTTCAAGTGAAAATTTGTGCAATTTTGCTTATGCATTCCTGGTGAGCAACAAAATGTAACTTCAAATTTGCTGCTCAAAATCAAAACTAAAAAAGGAAACACATTCCCTGCTATATTTAAGATTTGTTCATTACTTGTATTCATAAAGTGTTGTGTAAATGTGATAAAAAGCTGTTGATTCTTACCTCATACAGTGATAGTGAAGTCCCACACTGTTTACTATATTTGGGTTATGAATGTATTTTATTATATAAAGTGGATGTCTATTTACAGTGTATAACACATTATACAGTTTCATGAGGTAGAATACTTTATTTTCTCTTCATTTTAAGCTTTTTAGCAAGAGCTAAAAGCTTATTGGTCCTCTCCATCTTTTTCACTCTCTTTTTAGCCAACTCCTCTTGTTTTTACACATGCTCCAGACTGTCGAAAAGCGCTTGAGATCTAGTAATTACTTTTCAGTACAAATGTCTGTTTTCTGTGTTTCACCGAGGTTGCGAGACTCTGTAAAGCATTTCACCCTCTCGATCCGTATAGAATGACATCATCACACACTGTACACAGAGCTTTACCGGCAACATTGAGCTTTTTCACGAAATCCGACACAAGCACAGACAATGGTTCCTCTTTACTGGTTCCTACTGGGGACACCGTCAGCTTTCTATCCAACCAGTCCCATCAAAACGTGTTTTTCAGATTCCGCATCTATGTGACGCACTTTCGCTTCGTCACGAGTCTCGATAACATTGGGCATTCGCGAGAATGGGGTTTAGGAAGGCGAACATGGATTGGTTATGATTCTGCATTTGCCGATATAGCGACCAATCACAACAAGTAAGACATTGGTTTTAGCCCACATATGAAGTAACGACAAACTAACGCTTCGCGATAAAAAACGGGATTCAAAATGGATGCTTGCAAACGTTACTTGTAAACATTACGAGCCCCAAATCTGCCGAAGTCCGGATCCTCCACCCCCAAGAATTTTTTTACGGATTTGGAACAAAATAAAATACAGTCAAACCTCGGTTTTCGAACGTCTCGGTTCTCGACCAATTCAGTTTTCGACCAAAAATTTTGAGGTTTTTATGCCTCGGATGATGAACAAATTTCGGTTCTCGAACAGACTGAGCACACTTGAACGCACCATTTGACTCATCTCGCCTTGTGAGCAGACGTGTTCAGTAAACATTTTTATTTTAAAAATGTTTCAGTTTTCGAACAGCCTTCTGGAATGGATTATAGTCCAAAACCGAGGTTTGACTGTAAGTCCATTTTGACTGGAAAAAAAGCGGAAAAATATCATCCCTGTATTTGCCATGGGTGAGCCAACAAGGGGCATAAAGCCTCAGAAAAATGTTTACCTTGCGTGGACTTTCTGCACTTGGGAGTTCAGAAACAGGTGTTATGGGCTTGGGCTTCTGCTGTTGCTCCTCCAATGTCCTTAGAGGAGAAAACAAAATAAAAATAAAAAGAGAAAACTCATCAAGACAAAAATTCCTGGCTATAGTGTTGACAACCTCGGTTTTCGAACGTCTCTGTTCTCGACCAAATCGGTTTTCGACCAGAAAATGTTAGATTTTTACGCCTCGGATTACGACCGAAAAACGGTTTTCAACCAAACTGTGCAAACCCGAATATGCCACTTGACTCCTCTCGGCTTCCTTACACGAGGAAGTGACGTTTCCTCGTGTAGTGTTCATTGTGAGCAGACATGTTTGTTGTGATTTACGCAAATCTGACTGTTTTTGTTATTTCTGCATTGTGTATTAAGCCCTAATCATGGGCTAATAAAATAATTTCGGATTTCGAACAAATTGCTTTTCAAACAGAACTTCTGGAACGGATTATGGTCGTAAACCGAGGTATGACTGTAATTGGTTACATTTCCACTACGATTAGTTGATATGGTTGCACCTTTTTCTACCATCACAATGGATTTTTATGACTACAATAACACCTCTATCAACTACTTTTCCAAAAAGTCAAGTCAAGTCAAGTACAACTTTATTGTCAAGTGCGCTGTATGTGCTACATACAGCACAGTTGAAATTTCTTCCCTCTCAACCAGACAACAAGAGGAGCCGCTGCGGGTGCCCGCGCCGCCATCAAAAGAACAGTTAACATAAATGACAAAATAATACAACACAAGGAGCCTTAGAATAAAATTACCACAGTAACAAAATTCTAATTTCTGGCACAATGGAGGGAAGAAGTCCTGAACAGAAATGTCTAATATGACTGGACAGTGATTTTAAATTGGACAGGCAAATTGGTGCTGTTGATGAATCCAGCTTCTTTCATCTTTGGCAAAAGTAAAGTAAAACCTCTCCTTTCTCATTACTGGTTCCTACTGGGGACACCGTCAGCTTTCTATCCAACCAGTCCCATCAAAACGTGTTTTTCAGATTCCGCATCTATGTGACGCACTTTCGCTTCGTCACGAGTCTCGATAACATTCGGCATTCGCGAGAATGGGGTTTAGGAAGGCGAACATGGATTGGTTATGATTCTGCATTTGCCGATATAGCGACCAATCACAACAAGTAAGACATTGGTTTTAGCCCACATATGAAGTAACGACAAACTAACGCTTCGCGATAAAAAACGGGATTCAAAATGGATGCTTGCAAACGTTACTTGTAAACATTACGAGCCCCAAATCTGCCGAAGTCCGGATCCTCCACCCCCAAGAATTTTTTTCATCAAAAGAACAGTTGACATAAATGACAAAATAATACAACACAAGGAGCCTTAGAATAAAATTACCACAGTAACAAAATTGTAATTTCTGGCACAATGGAGGGAAGAAGTCCTGAACAGAAATGTCTAATATGACTGGACAGTGATTTTAAATTGGACAGGCAAATTGGTGCTGTTGATGAATCCAGCTTCTTTCATCTTTGGCAAAAGTAAAGTAAAACCTCTCCTTTCTCATTAGCACTTTCAAACAGTAATGCATGCCTTCATCGCATCCTGGCTGGATTACTGTAATGCAAAATCAGCCAATCCTCCATTAAGTGTCTCCAGTTGGTCCAGAATGCTGCTGCTCAACTCTTGACTGGTACTCGTAAGAGGGAGCACATCACTCATTCGCTGGCATCCCTTCATGGGGCACATGGCATTTCGTTTTCAAGCTATGCTCATGCACATAAAATATTTCTGCACATGAGCAGCTGGGGTTCTGTAAATAAGCAGCCAAGAAACTATAACACCATGCTTTTCCGATTATAAACTGCTACTTTGAACGCTGTGGCTTTTAATGTGATATGATTGATTGGTGGGTTTTCCCGACGAACTATCAATAGATATACCCATTCTTGTCACTGACAAATGAAATTACAGATCATGTCACAGTGGACCAATGAAAGTGTCCTAGTGCATCCTGTTTGCGGTGGCAACCACAGAGACATAGATACACTGAGAGAGAGTGATAGATAAAGAGAGAGAGAGAGCGAAAGAGAGAGAGAGAGAGAGAGAGAGAGAGAGAGAGAGACAGAGAGAGATGGAGAGAGAGACTAGCGTAACAACTAAAGTCTGGAAAAGGTTTGTTGTTTCTGATTCTCTTGGTGTCTTGTTGTCTGAGAGGGAAGAAATTTCATCTGTGCTGTATGTTGCACATACTGCACATTTGACAATAAAGTTGTACTTGGCTTGACTTGACTTGGCTTGACTGTCTACCTACAGATGCATTCGGCATTGTTCGGGAGAAAAAAAACGGGCTACTGGTGTTTGTAATAAAGATAACACCTAATTTTATAACGTGGAGACCCACAGCTATTAATCCAAAGCAGCTAATGTATGTACAAATGAGTTTGTATGGCTAAATTTAGCTGTTGCGGCTTTTAATCAGTTGTGTTTTTTATCCTGGAAATTACGGTACCCTTTTAAAAGGGGTATTTTATTTTCAGTGACCCCTTGAAATTATACCATTAGATGAGCATGAACCTCTGGTTGAAAACAGTTTGAGTTTGTGAAAAAAAGTTATACTGTATAGGATTGCATGCCTGCTCTTATTTAAAGTAAAAAATGTAATCATTTCATGATCATCATATCAAATATGTTGCGCTTTAGTGTATGAGAGCTAAATATTTTTTTTTCAAACTGCCGTTGTCCAAACGCTTCTGCACCAAAATGTAATTTTGACCAACATACAGGGCGCACTTACCTATGGTTCTGATCCATTTCCAGTAAAGCAGATAAAGCTGATGTTCCTTTTTTGCCTTGCAGGGGCACCATTGGTTCAGAAGGGTATGAAAGGAGAGAATTTAAGGCCTTCATGGGAGTGCCTTTCTGCAGTGTAAAAATATGAATAAAGACACCAATGTCAAATTTAGCTGAGCTGTAGGTACCATTCTCAAAAGGTGGTAATTTTTAAGCTAAATATTTGCAAATTTTGTGTATGTCCATAGAGCAAGGATGGAAGGGTGGCCAACCTGCGGCTTGCGAGCCGCAAGCGGCCATTTGGTTGGTTCAATGCGGTTCCCGGGTTTTCACATGACAAGTGTAGAAAATGCCTCGGCGGTGGTGCTGCCATTCAAACAACGGCACTAAGTACAGCAGAACTTACGATGTCAGCCGATCATCAATCCTGTTACTTGATTGACATACAGGGCAACCAGTCAGATGACAACTGAAAAAAATATGGCAGCGGGACCAAAACTGAATTTCTTTAATGCCTCTTTCCTATTGATGGGTGCAAGTGAGTCAAAGTCTGGATATAAATCCAATTGGGATGCTATGGTGTGACCTTAAACGCTGAGTTATGAGTTGGTGTTGTCAAAGTGTATAATCTGCATTGGCATTTTGACACCAAACCCAGAGCTGACCGAGTATGACAAAATACGGTAGGCAAGCTATGCTAAATAAAGCACCGAAACAGATCTACACCTTAAGCTAGAGTCTGTGTTTAATAATTCCACAGCCAGCCTCAATTTAATAATATGAATTGATAGCAGTGAATCAGTTAAGACAACAGACTCCATAAGGTAACCATTTTTTTTTTTCGCTTACAGATACTCACTCTGATTATCCTGTCGGAACGGTGACGTCGGCGAATGCGGTTGACTCCCTCAAGGAAGCGAATGAAACCATCCAGCAGGACCCAGTCACCACTACCACCCATTCCAGTATTTGAGCCATCGCCATAAACATCCCAGTGCCCATCTCCATCAGCTACACGCCGAGCTCCTCCAGCTGGAAGCAAGAGGAACCTTGTCCTCCAGAACTTGAGTGAGTCGATCAAACTGGCATAGGCAAAGGAAAGTTCATACTCAGGTTAAGATCATGTTGACATCCACAGTCCGAGTTTCTATGAATATAATCAAATTAATAAGTAATTCCCCCAAATGTGTACACTTTTAAATGATCCCCTCCAGTGTCTGTCACAAGCTGTTTCATTTTAACATTTCAAGGACTGTCCACCATAAATTCAGTTTTTTGGATGGATGAAAATGTAACAAGGGCAATTCTACATTGTTATGTTACAACCAGAAACATGAATGTATATTTAATTGGGATTTCATGTGATAGACCAAGATAACATAATTGTCTAATGAAAAGGAAATGTATTTCATGGTCATACAAATGAAAAAATGTCAATTGCAACATGCTTAAGTATACAAGCCACGAACCAAATGTATAAATATGTACAGTACGCATGCATAGGACGTTATGAGACGACATATTGAGATGCAATACTGAGGCCACCAAACCGGACCCCCTCAACGCCTCGACGAAATTCTGTCCATAAATGTTATGAACAGAATCGGTGACAAAGGGCAGCCTTGGCAGAGTCCAACCCTCATTGGGAACGATTCTGACTGACAATGCGAACCAGACTCTGACATTGGTGGAATGGGGACCAGCCCGTATCGTTCGGTACCCCATACTCCCGAAGCACCCCCCACAGAACTCCCGAGGGACACGGTCAAACGCCTCCTCCAAGTCCACAAAGCACATGTAGACTGGTTGGGCGAACTCCCATGCACACTTGAGGACCCTGCCAAGGGTGTAAAGCTGGTCCACTGTTCCGTGGCCGGGACAAAAACCACACTACTCCTCCTGAATCTGAGAGTCGCCATTCCGATGGACCCTCCTCTCCAGCACTCCTGAATAGACCTTACCAGGGAGTCTGAGGGGTGAGATCTAGTGACCGTCAATTTATTTTTAAAATAACCCCAACTACGGGTGGAACAAGTTAGTGTTCAGTGATTTCCCTAACAAAATACGGACAGTCCGTCACAGTTTGCAGTTCTGCAATACATTTTCAATGCATTTTCTGAACCACTTTACCTCACCGAAATTATCCAGAAAATGTTTTTATTTAATTTTGTTTTTCATTCTTATATTTATATATTATATCACAATATTATAATGCTTAAAATAATCAATAAAAATATTAAAATATACACTTTGCAGTGACATTCTGACAATGCACATTATACACATATACAGACTGAGCCATTTTTTTCCTCTAAATCAAAGCATTTTCATGTGAAGACATACCTTCAATACCACAATAAAATAAATATGTCACACACCAACATCTATGTATCACTGAGCCGTGGCCGTGAGGCGTATTCCAACAAGTATTATGACACTGACAGAATAACAACAGTGTCGTGTGATGGTGTTTGTTATTGTAGATGGTTAAAGTTTTCATCAGCACAGAATTCTTGGGTCATCTGGCAAGGAACGGTGGGCGTTGTGGGACCTGCGCTTTCTGCAACATCCACCCTTTGCCTCCGGCATCAGATCAGAAGAAGAAACTAACAAGGTTAATTGATTATTTTATTGATTGTTATTTGGCTTTTTTGTGCCTTTGTTGCCTTTATTTAGAGTGTTCCTGTGTTTTTCTGACGAGTATCACATTTCGAATGCTGACTAATACTGTCAACTTAGTGAACAAAGCATGTTCCATGAAACTTTCTTGCAACACAATGATGCTTATTGCAATAAGGTGAGCTTTGACCCGATATTGTAACAAATATTCAGTGATAAATACCATGATAAAACCAAAACAGTGAACTTTGGATAGCGTGACAGCAGGTTTGCATGATGAAAACAGAATGTTTGGCCTGTGATAGAAGGTTTGCTGACCCCTGGTCTTTTATGAGAAATCAAAATAAAATAATTTTGGGTTGTAACATAAAAAAAAGGGGGGGGGGGGGCGCAGGGGATATGAACACTGCAAGCCACTGTATATTTATGATGCATTGATTAAATATACCTGAAGTCCTCAGAGCCTGCAGAGCAAATATACTGGTCCAAGTAGTTCCATTTATATTCCTCTGGTCTTTCATGGCCAAACTCAACCCAACAGGAGACAAACTGAGCATCGACATGTGGAGGGCAAAGGCTGTAGTTGTACTGGATATGACGTGACTCGTATGGGTATCTAAAACACAGTCATTGTGCCATTTTTTGTCATATATAAGTTGATTGTGTGATATACGGTACAATATTTGCCAGTGAACTCACTTTGGTAAGTATCGAGTAACGGTGAGTATCTTGTCTTTGAGGCAAACTTTATGGAAGGTCCTACCCATACTGAGCCAATAAACCGTCTCTTCTTCCTCTCCTCGACGCATTGATATCAAACCTGATACAAAAAAAAAGCACAGGAAAAATAAAACTTGTAAAATATGAGGAGGCAAATCAACACTCAAGTCAACAATCTATAACTCCTCAGTCTCGACTTCACTCCGGGTTAAGAGTTTGTTTGTCATCCTCAACAGTTGTCTTTTGTTCCACGCTCAGATAAAAAAATTCACCCAGTCATCATAATTTCACCTTTGCAACATCAATCAGCTGCGTCCCTCCTTCATCTCCCCACACTGCCGGTATTAGTGGCCGCGGTCTCATACCTTACCGCATTGACTTTTGTAGCTATCTTCCGTTTGGTCTTCAAGGTCAAGTCAACTTTATCGTCAAATGTGCTACATAAGCAACATACAGCACAGATGAAATTTCTTTCCTCAGGAGAGAGAGGAGCCGCTGTAGGTGCCCGCGCCGCCATCAAAAGAACAGTCTTGCAAAAAAAGTCATTCTGTACACTCGAGTTGAAAAACAAAAACTAAAAACTCGACAGTTAGCCAAAGTATCTCAGTACTCCCATCTCACAGCAATTTAGTTGGCCCCCAATTTCAGATTTCAGAATTTAATTCAAAATTCTTGTACACATATTCAGAGCAATGAAAACGCAGTTTCAGTGCAACGACAATTTAGACCGGCTCGGAGAGCCTTATTTTGAATGTTTCCTGAACAGTCAGCTGTTTTTTATACACGTCACAAGGAAACAGTGACAGCTCAGACGATGGCTGAAGTGACAGTCGAAATTGTCAGCTCTGTAAGTTTTTTTTTCATCACTTAAAAAAGACAATTGTCTGACAAAAAAAGAAAACTTAAACTTATTTCAAAAAATAAAAAAACAAGATGAACGTCATAGTGCAATCCATAACAATGTTTCTAAATGTAAAAATTTGAGCTACACCGTCAGAGCGCTTCCAACAGAAGAGTCTCCGAGTGAACGTAAAGCCTGTACAAGTCAAGTGAGAACTGCCTTCTATGCCACCAACGCAAGCCTCTTCGTCTCTTTCAGAAGGCAATGTTGATGAATGTTTATTACTGTATAAGTTTTAATCATTAAAGATTTAATTAAATACGTGTACCCTTTATTTTACTCGTCATAAGGGATCTTTTGAGCCATGCTTTGTCTGGTCCCTCACCTAGGACCTGTTTGCCATGGGTGACCCTGCCAGGGGCATAAAGCCCCAGACAACTTAGCTCCTAGGATCATTGGGGCACGCAAACCCCTCCACCTTCAAGTGGGGGGACGGGTCCTGACTGTTGTTTGTGCGTACGCACCCAACAGCAGCTCAGCGTACCCACCCTTTTTGGAGTCCTTGGAGGGTGTGCTGGAGAGTACTCCAGCTGGGGACTCCCTTGTTCTGCTGGGGGACTTCAATGCTCACGTGGGCAATGACAGTGAGACCTGGAAGGGCGTGATTGGGAGGAACGGCCCCCCCGATCAGAACTCGAGTGGTGTTTTGTTACTGGACTTCTGTGCTCGTCACGGATTGTCCATAACGAACACCTTGTTCAAACATAAGGGTGTCCATATGTGCACTTGGCACCAGGACACCCTTGGCCGCAGTTCGATGATTGACTTTGTGGTTGTATCATCGGATTTGCGGCCACATGTTTTGGACACTCGGGTGAAGTGAGGGGCGGGGCTGTCAACTGATCCCCACCTGGTGGTGAGTAGGCTTCGATGGTGGGGGAAGATGCCGGTCCGACCTGGCAGACCCAAACGTATTGTGAGGGTTTGTTGGGAGCGTCTGGTGGAATCCCCTGTCAGAAGGAGTTTCAACTCCCACCTCCGACAGAGCTTTTCCCATGTGCCGGGGGAGGCGGGGGACATTGAGTCCGAGTGGATCATGTTCCATTCTATTGTTGAGGCGGCCAATCAAAGAGAGGAGAATTTATGAACTCAAAGACTGAACCATGGGATGAAATAAGAACCTATTTCTCAGCAAATCTTGTATGCCTGAATTATTAACATTTTTGCAGCATTTGTTCATAAGAAATAAACCTATTATCAATGTATATTGTTCTTGTTTGTGTTATTATCATATGCAATTGAATAAGTAGACCATTTCAGAATTCGAAATTTTCGCAAATTTCGAATTCTGAAATGCATAATGGGACTCATACTTTTCTGATTAGCGAGTCCCTGGGATTCGCAGGGCTCAAACTGTAAAATTATCACCGCGCAGCGATGTGAAAGACTCATCACCAATTATCGCAAACACTTGATTTCAAGTGCCAAGAGTGGCACAACCCATTACTAGCCTTTGGGGGCAATTACTTTTTCACATTGGGACAGGTAAGTTTAGATTTTTTTTTTTGTCTAAATAAATTAAATTGGCATTTAGAAACTGCCTTTTTTATTTCCTTGGGTACTCTGGAGAAAGTTAAAATTGGTTTGATAAAGTTAATTTTTTGCGTGTGATAAACATGCAAAAAACACAAAAATCAGGAAGAGGGCAGACACTTTTTCACGGCAATATATGAAATGTCTTACCTCTGGTGTATAAAGGACTGCTGCCAAGGGGTGTAGCCACAGAAGGTTGTCGTCTCCTCTTGTTTGATTGGACAATGATCTGGTAGCCCTGCATCAACCTCTGACAGATAAATTCTTCAAACACTTGAGTAGCAGTCATCCCTGGCGATTCATCTTCTCGCCTAGATAGAATTAAGATAACAGTCACATAAGATATTCAAACATAAACTTGATTCACAGTACAAGTGCATGCCCATTTTTAAAAAGATGATTACATATCGGGCTGGACAAATATGGAAACGTCATCACAATTTTGATTGAGAGTGAAATTACGATGGAGGGGTAGGGGGAGATTGATTTCCAAACTTAATTTTGAAATCAATCCAACGTATTATTATTACTACTACTACTATTTTCATTCCATGTCATGTGGAAATATGTGGTGGTGTGACAAAAAGAAAAGTCCTAGAATCTTTGTATCCTTGAATTTCAAGAAATGTAGACTAAGTATTGAAGGAAAAAAAAATTGAATCCATGAAAACTCAACTTTAAGTGTAACTTGAAAGGACAAAGAGAAAATAATAAGAGTAAAATAACAATATGTTAAAATAATACAGTTGGAAAAAAACAAATAAAAACAAATACAGGTTGTTCCTGTGCGTTGGCCTCATAAGTGCAGAGTCGTGCCGCACATTACTATTATACAAAGTGTGTAATTTTTTTTTGGTGCAAGTTTAGTTTGATAGTAAACTCCAACTGGTGTGTCATTATCTAGCTTTAAGCATGCTCAGGGACGGAAGAATCACATACGGTACACCTTTGCCCCAAAAGCAACATGATGCATTTAGTTTACTTTCACAAATGATGGAACTTTTAAGCGCACCACGATCTCCTGCACATTAATAGTTTTTCTTCAGTTATAATGTTTTAAAGATCGAGAACAAAATGAACTTTCAATTAATTGTCCTCCCCGTAATTTGTACACCGTATATAAAATGGATATATTTTACGTCATTCATTAACATTTTGTTCATTACCCTTAAGTGTTATTTGGTATGATTGGGTCAAAGTAAAAGTACAAACACCTCTCCAGATCACTGTGTGGCAGTAAGTCATAGCATCCTTCAGTGTAGTCACTTTGTAGCATTTGCCGATCAGGGAAGTAGTCAGTGGTGAGTGGCAAGCAGGCCGGTGTGGTCAGAGATTTCCAGTCAACTCCCACTGCACAGCAGAAGCTGGGAACTGTCAGACATAAAGAAGGTACCAATTTCATTTTATGTCAGTATTTCTCTCTCTCTCTCTCTCTCTCTCTCTCTCTCTCTCTCTCTCTCTCTCAATAAATCGAATACCAGTGTTAACCACAGGATGGTAGACATCGCTCACCAGATATTAGAATTTTTCTACATCAAGGCTCTCTCCATTAACCACAACAGACTGTTTATTGCCCTCCACTGCCCTTACGAGAGAAGGACATACTCAAAGTTCTTCTTCAATGTTTGTCAGAATTTGTGAGTTTCCTTGTTCGCCTGCCTCTTGAGGATTGATCACAAATTCTCAAGGGTTCAGCTTAAGGTCTGTGGAGTTTCCTGGACTTGGACTCATAATGTCAATGTTTGTACCCTGAGCCTCAAAATGATCACTTTTGCCTTGTGGAAAGGTGCTCCATCATGTTGGAAAAGGTTTTGTTTGTCATCAAATGGGTCTTGGATGGTTAGGAGACGTTGCTCATGGCTGTGTTTTTAGGCAAAATTTGAGTGAATGTCATGATTCGGTTTGAGACAAACAGGTGGCACTGTAGGGCTCTCCCTACAGCTGCACACCTGTTGGTCATTGTGTAATTAGTGCCACTTTAAAAGGACTCCCAGCCCGAGCACTCATTGTCGGGTCATTGTTGCCTTGTGCTACTGTCAGGTTTGTTTGTCATGTTTGTTCCGGTCTTGTTTCGTTTAGTGATAGTTTTTGCTTCAGTCATGGTTTTGTTTGCTACTTTGGATTGTTTTTGTTTTTGTGACTTTGTTTGTTCTGGATTTAGTTTCTGTATTTAAATACAATTCGTCAAGTTCACCCTGCTCCTCCTTCCTGCCTGCTTTTTGGGGTCCACCACCACCGAATGACCCGACCACCTGGATCCCGCGGGTACAAAGGACTTTTCCCTATTCCACCATGTGCCTGGCGGACCACGTCTGCGGCCGACACCCTTTTCCCCTTCAGGCAGCGCTGGTGATGCAGCTGTCCTGTTTTCGTCTCGTCAAGCCGCGTCTACGGTGGGCCGAGCCCCGTCCGCGTCCACGTTGAGCCGAGGCTCGTCACATGTCTGTTCGAGCTGAGTCACATTCACGTCGACGACGAGCTATGCCACGTCCACGCCCACGTCAGGCCGAGCCCCTGTTCACGTCCGGCTGTCCCATGCCCCCCGCTACGTCGAGCTCCGTCCACGTCAGGCCAAGCCCAGCCAAAGGGTTGCCGTCGCTTCTGGTTCCTGTTCTCTGGCGAGGCGAAGATCACCGTCGCTTTTGTTCCTGTTCCCTGGCGAGGCGAAGGTCGCCGTCGCTTTTGTTCCTGTTCTCCGGCGAGGCGAAGGTCGCCGTCGCTTTTAGTCCCCGTTCCCCGGCGAGGCAAGCCTTTTGGACAACTTAGGGACATCTGGGATCTGTCCCTTGAGGGAGGGGTACTGTCATGGATCTGTTTGTGACCAACAGGTGGCACTGTGGGGCTCTGCCTGCAGCTGCACACCTGTTGGTCATTGTGTAATTAGTGCCACTTTAAAAGACTTGATGCCCAAACACTCAGTGTCGGGTCATTGTTGCCTTGAGCAGCTGTCAGGTTTGTTTGTCATGTTTGTTCCGGTCATGTTTCGTTAGTGATAGTTTTTGCTTCAGTCATGGTTTTGTTTAATACTTTGGATTTGTTTTGGTTGTTAGCACTTTGTCTGTTTAGGATTCAGTTTTCTCTGTTTTATTAAATACAATTCGTCAAGTTCACCCTGCTCCTGCCTACGTTTTGGGGTCCACCACCACCTCGCCACATGACAGTGAACCCGGTACCTGGGCTGAGATGTAACCCCCCACATGAATGGTCTCAAGGTGCTTTACTGGTGGCATGATACAGGACTGATGCTCGTGCTCACCTTTTCTTCTCCCAACAAGCGTTTTTTTGTTTGTTTGTTTTTTTTTGCCACAAACAATCGCAAAGGGGATTGATCAGACAAAATGACATAACCGCAGTCCAATCCTCGTACCTGTTTCAGATTATCAGTCTATCCCTAATGTTGTTACTGCAGACAAGTGGCTTCTTTGTTGTCCTTCTTTACACCAGGCCGTCCTCCAAAAGTCTTTGCCTCACTGAGTGTGTAGGTACACTCATACCTGCCTGCTGCCATTTCTGGCTAAATTCTGCACTGGTGGTGCTCCAATCCTACAGCTGAATCACCTTTGGGAGACAGTCCTGTTTTCTGGACGTTCTTAGGTCTCCTGAAATTTTCTTCACAGCAACTGAACCTCTCTCCTTGAAGTTCAATTAAGTACACTTTCATGACTCTGACAGCTCAAACTTTTCTTTGGAAATGTTATAAATCGGTCCTTCGGTGAGTATGTTTCAAACACTGAAGACTGGTCACCATGCCCTTGTTTCCTCTGCCTTGTGGAATACATGACATAGCAGTTCCATTACGGCCCCTGGTTGAAGATTTGCTCTTAGCAATGCTGTGCTAAGTGACTGGAGTCACGGGGGCCCATTGAGCTACATGACAATTCTGACAATTTATCCACTTGTTGCGCTGAGGGCTCAATTAAAAAGCAGCTTCTCTGTCCATATGGAAAATGTAACCCTGCGAAAGAATCCTCATTTTCAAATAATGTACAGTGGTACCTCTACTTCTGAAATTAATTGGTTCTGGAGGAAATTTCTTAACTAGAGTACTTAAGTGCCTTAAGTAGAGATGCATTTTCCATGTAAATGCCCTAATCCGTTCCATGCGCCCCCACCCTAATTTCCGACATAAATGTTTTCAAAAGCATAAAAATGTATCAAAATTTGTAACAAATACATGTTACAATTAGATTATTGCACAATAAACGAGAGTTGTGCATAATGTAAAAAAAAAGCAAAGAATAGATAGAAAATAAAAATCATGGTTATTTCACTATTAACTGCGTCCTCATTGTTTTTTGCCCTCTTGAGTTCATGTTCTCTTTCAGAAGTGGTTTTTGCCTGGCGTTTTGTAAAGAACTCACCAAAGGACAAATGCTTTTGTCGGCTTTTAACATTCTAGGCAAACATCAGCATAGTGAGCGATTGCCTGACCGGTGAACACTTTTTTTGGGTGATTCACATTTACGTTAAACTATCGGAATGCCTCATGGCCCGAAGGGCGAATGATTAGGACGCTGCAAAGACACACACCTATCTACTTATCTAGCTACACACAGACAGATACGGTAGAGGTCCCTCTTAGCCAATGGGATGCCAGGATGATGCTCAGTAGTAGCCAATGGCAGTGCAGCTATAAGTATGTTGTGTTCAGGAAACTCGGAGCTGCGAGTAGCTGCCCATACTGTATTTTTACCTTTTGGTAGATTGAAATTTCTTTCGTAACAAGAGGCAATTTTTCCCTATTGAGGCGTTTCGTAACTTAAAAATTTCTTATGAAGAGACGTTCGTTACTAGAGGTACCACTGTACGTGTAACATGTGTCGGTGTTTTTTTTTTCTTTGGTAATGGAATACACTTTTTTGTACTCTTGAATACTTAACGCCGTTATATGTTAGACTCGCCAAGCATGTTTTCCCATTTTTTTTGCATAACAGCTCAAGCTCAGTAAAGACTGATGAGAGCGTTTGTGAACAGCAGGTCTTTTTTCAGGTCATTCGACAGATTCTGAATTGGATTTAAGTCTGGACTTGGCCATTTGGAATTCATCTGACCACAGCACCTTCTGGTGTGTCTTATGGCAAACGTCAAATGGGCCTTTTGATCGATTTTTTTGAAGAAATGTCTTTTCTCTTGCCACTATTCAAAAGGCGGTAAGCGTTACTTTTTTGTTTGACGTATTCATTCGTCAGAAGCAGTGAAGGAGATGTGTGACTTGCCATACTGTATAGCATGCTGTGCGTTGTCTGTGTGATTGTGTTCTGGTGAACGGCGAAGGAATTGTGCCTTTTCGGATCAATAAAGTGACTGAACCTGGATCTGCAAAGCGTAAAAACAAAATGTAATTTCTGCTATCACTGCTCGCTAAGAAACACCACACTTTTCACTCTTTTCTGCAAACGAAACATATTTTGAATTTCATGTGCTTTTGTGCATTTTTAGGCCTTCAAAAACAACTTTGTTTTCTTGGCACACGGTGTGTTGCAATGATCTTTAGGTGACACACCCAAAATTTATAGTACATCAGATTAAATCTCAGAGAATGTTGATCAAATATGGCCACTGTACAAAATGAAAACATTTGAAAAAAGTAAAAATGGTGGACTCTTTGTTGGGTTTAGGGCATGGCTCTTTTTGGTAGGTCATGGGCTGTTACTGAAGATATGCCTACCGATTTCTGTCGACCTAGGTAAACGCTAGAGCTGAATCTTGAATTTATCACTAGTTTCATCAGTTGCTATCAGTGGCGGGCCGTGCATTTCAACCTTAGGCCTTCAGTGACGTCACATACATTAACACAATATAGGCTCGTCAAGCAGCACTTAATTTCAGGAGCATTTAAAACCATCAAGTATGCATTCACAATTAAGAGCAGGAAACTAAATTCACTGATATTGTCAAAAATAAAAAGATGATTGAAAAATACTAAATAAAATTACGCTGTGTGATCTTAAACAAGTCTGTCCAATAAATTGAGCAATGTCGCAGTTTCATATAAGACACCAACCAAACAATAACAAAACAAACTATTCTTTGAAAATAAAGTTAACAGATCATTTGCATTTTGAGAATAGGCTATACAACAGCAAATAACTGAAAATGTTGGGCAGCTGAGATTGAACGAACTTTAATGCACGAAGGTGACTACAATGCGCCATTATAAATTGCAGGTGAGCAGATTTATTTGATATATCTTTGTCATTTTATTTCGTTACCATTAATTTATCCATCCATTTTCTACCGCTTATCCGAGGTCGGGTCGCGGCGGCAGCAGCTTTAGCAGGGAAGCCCAGACTTCCCTCTCACCAGCCACTTCTTCTAGCTCTTCCGGGGGATCCCGAGGCGTTCCCAGGCCAGCTGGGTGACATAGTCTCTCCAGCGTGTCCTGGGTCGTCCTCGGGGTCTCCTCCCGGTGGGACATGCCCGGAACACCTCACCAGGGAGGCGTTCAGGAGGCATCCTAATCAGATGCCCGAGCCACCTCATCTGGCTCCTCTCGATGTGGAGGAGAAGCGGCTCTACTCTGAGCCCCTCCCGGATGACTGAGCTTCTCACCTTATCTCTAAGGGAGAAAACTCATTTCGGCCGCTTGTATCCGGGATCTCGTTCTTTCGGTCACGACCCATAGCTCGTGACCATAGATGAGGGTTGGAACGTAGATCGACCGGTAAATTGAGAGCTTCGCCTTTTGGCTCAGCTCCTTCTTTACCACGACAGACCGATACAACATCTGCATCACAGCGGACGCTGCACCGATCCGCCTGTCGATCTCTCGCTCCCTCCTTCACTCACTCGTGAACAAGACCCCAAGATACTTAAACTCCTCCACTTGGGGCAAGATCTCCTCCCCGACCCGGAGAGGGCACTCCACCCTTTTCCGACTGAGGACCATGGTTTCAGATTTGGAGGTGCTGATTTTCATCCCAACCGCTTCACACTTGGCTGCGAAACGCTCCAGCGAGAGTTGGAGAGCCCTGCTTGAAGGAGCCAACAGTACCACATCATCTGCAAAAAGCAGAAATGCAATACTGAGGCCACCAAAACGGACCCCCTCAACGCCTCGGCTGCGCCTAGAAATTCTGTCCATAAAGGTTATGAACAGAATCGGCGACAAAGGGCAGCCTTGGCGGAGTCCAACCCCCACTGGAAACGATTCCGACTTATTGCCGGCGATGCGAACCAAACTCTGAACAGCCCGTATCAGGGGGCTCGGTACCCCATACTCCCGAAGCACCCCCCACAGAACCCCCCGAGGGACACGGTCAAACGCCTTCTCCAAGTCCACAAAACACATGTAGACTGGTTGGGCGAGTTCCCACGTACCCTCGAGGACCCTGCTAAGGGGGTAGAGCTGGTCCACTGTTCCACGGCCGGGACGAAAACCACACTGCTCCTCCTCAATCTGAGACTCGACTTCCTGACGGACCCTCCTCTCCAGCACCCCTGAATAGACCTTACCAGGGAGGCTGAGGACCATTAATTTAATACTAACGAAATAAAACGACAAGAAGAAATGTCAAATGGAATTCATTTACTCACCAATGTAGTTCTCCACAGCGTCAACATCTACGAGAGTGTCCCCAAACGTTTTTAAACGCATCGTAGCTTGAAAGTGCTCTGATGTTTCCTTGCTGCCTTGGTAAAACAACTGAAATTGGTAAATCCAGTGTGGCTCCAAACACCAAATCGGTCAGTTGCACAATTTGCAGCGTTTCTCAGAGGCTGTGAACCACGGGTACCGTTCATAATTGCTTGTCTGAAAATGACGGACAAACCCTTTTCCTTGCTGGGACAGGCTAGCTAGCGCAGGAGTTGGGTGACCTCTTCGCACAATATCCAGCTTTTCGTGGAAGTTCCGTCATGGAAATTGTGTAGAAAGTAGTTCTGCAACCAGATAAACGTCTTCTCCTTCGGCCATTTTGGGTTAAAATTGCGTTAAAAAGTGATAGCTCTAGCAGGCGCTTATCCAATCACTGAACGCGCACGTCCAGTCTCGACATAAGGAGTTCTGGTACGCAGACTCGTGATCTGATTGGCTATTGCAACCTGACTGTGCCCGTTCACTTACAGCGCACAGGGGCCTGCTCTGTTTAATCTGAAGGCCCCGAGCAAGTTGAATTTACCTGGCAACACAAGCTCGCTGAAATATGATTGGTTAAAAACTACCATAATAAATAAGTTATTTATCGAGTGGCTTTCAATGTTATTGAAAGCCACTCGGTGAAACGGACAACCGGGAATGCTTCGATAAAAATTTGCCGCTTAAAAGGGCCGCTACTGAGCCATTGCCACTCAATAAATAAACAAATTAATCACACAATAACTCTCAACAATATATTTTTTTGCCAGGCCTGATAATGTGCGCGCAAAGGATTTATGTGTTTTCACGCACATTTAGACTGGGGCTCAATGACTTCAGCAAACAATTAATTTTGCCATTTTCCTGACAGAAAAATCTCGATTAAACCCCCTTCGCTCCAAATAAAGCTCAATCTCTGAACAGTAATGCTACATATCATAATATAAATGTACTTGTGAGAAATTATAATGCAAGCAAGATAAGAGGATTACTCTTCTCTCTTGCTTCGTTTCATGAAAATTTTACATCTTCATGTAAACATACATGATGTCAGTGTTTTTTTTGATGCAATGAAATAGGCTGAACAAATAAATCCCATGCTTACTGCAACAGCATTTGGCAAAAGCCAAATACGTTTGTGTTTTATTATGATCTAAGACTTAAAACTGTTCTGAGCAAATTTTAGGTTTTGTTGTTAAAGTTAACCAGCTTTGAGAAAAACATTAAAAAATAAAACATTTTCTTTTGCCACCAGATAGCAATACCGCTATGATAATAAATAAGGTCATGGATGTTTTCGGGCCTGAACGCTAATGCGATAGTTCAGCGAAGTCTTAATTTAGTTGAATAACTTACTTGGATTGGCCCCATTTCGAGGGAAGTCGTCAAATTCAGAAGCATTGATGGGCCCTGTACGGGTGTCACATTTTAGACAAGATGAGAGAGCAGCAGAGATGCACGTCATATAACTCAACTGTATTTACAGAGCAATTTAAAAAAACAACCGCTGTATACAAAGTATATGGAGCAAAAAGAATTCACAACAACAACAAACAATGAAATAATGAATGAAGAACAAAGACAATAGAAAGCGGGAATGAGGGGCTGGAAAAGGCTTGATCCACTGTGAGCCTCCGCTTAGTTCTCGGTACCTCTAATAGTGTCTGGTCCGCAGACCTGAGGCACTGGGCAGGTGTGTAGGGGCCCAGGTAAGGTGGGGTGAGGCCATTTAAAGATTCGAAAACAAATAATAGGATCTTAAAAAGAACTCTAAAATGTACTGTGAGCCAGTGAAGGGAAGCCAGAATTGGCATTATGTGCTCCCTCTTACGAGCTCCAGTTAGGAGGCGTTGCAGCAGCATTTTGGATCAACTGGAGATGCGTATTGGAGGATTGGCTGACTCCAAAGTAAAGCGCTAATTCAAGATCAGGTACATCTGATGATTAACTAATGCAAATTGTGGAATATTTCTAAAATATATATTTTTAAAGAAGTACTTTTTCTTTGATAACATGTTTTGGAGTATGCTTACCACCATTGTTGCCAGGACTTTGAGCATATTCTTCTGTCCCTCCACTACTGTAAACAACATTGTCATCTGCTTGTGGGTAGCTTGTTTGCCTGAAACAGAAGGGGTTTAGTGTTGTCATTGTCAGTTTTTTTCTCTACTCTCAAATCTCTCTCTCTGCTCCCTGTTTAGGAAAATAGTCATTGTCATTTGCAGTTTCCAAACTGCCTTACCATTGGCGGATTAAAGGAATAACAGAAGCCATTGTATACTTGCATGTTTCCCTTTACAAGAAAAGTTTGTTTGTTTTTTTACATACGGTAAATAAATAATTTTAAATAAAAGCCCCAAGACCATGTTACCATACCAAGGACATTGTAAACCTAAGTTGGGGAATAAAGTGCAATGTAAGTGAATTATGAGTGTCAGTAAGATTGGAACCCATAATATTGCAGTAAAATTTTTGCAAATGTGTCCAATTGTGGAGTTTTTGTTGTAACCTACCATTTATGCGTATTTGTGATTTTCTCTAATATGACAATACAAAAATTTGTATTTGAATTATTTTGCATACAATTTAAATGGTTGCGAAACAATTGCCCTCAGTAAGTTAAGTAGGTAGGTAGGTAAATAGGTGGGTAGGTACGTACCGTATTTTCCGCACTAAAAGGTGCACTGGATTATGAGGCGCACCTTTAATGAATGGCCTATTTTGTAATTTTTTTAAATATATCGGGCGCATAGGTTTATAATACACAATCTACAATGCATCCACGAGATGGAATTACGCTCCTTCCGTTCAACTCGAGAGGCGTTCATGACCGCCTCCCAAAAACGTAACTTAACAATTCCTTCAATGAAAGTACGAAAATTGAAAATGCAACAAAACAGAAAATCAAGCGAGGAAATCTGAAAATGAATTCTAAAGCCCCCCTACAGAATTTATTTTGCCATTTCCTTGAGCATAGCTCCAACAGAACAATCAGATGTCAGTAAAATATAGGAGACTGGACTGTCTCACAATTGTTTGTTATTTATTCCTTTGTTGTGTACAGTATTCTCAAACAAGGAAATCACAAAATTCTGTAGGGGAGCTATAGAATTTATTTTGTGATTTCCTTGCTTGATTTCTGTTTTGATGCATTATTTTCAATATTCGTAGTGTCATTGAAGGAATCATTAATTTATGTTTTTCGGAGTCGGTTATGAACACCTCTCGAGTCGAACGGAAGAAGAGAAGGCACGGAGATGGACAAAGATGTACCTGCATTTGTTGAGACTGTGAAAAGCATTAATAAAGCGTGTGTTTTAAAAAAAAAACACCACAGCACTCCTTTTTTCGGTGCTGCAACAAAAACCTATTTAATAAAGCAGCGACACAGTTCACTGAACCAACAGCAAGTTATAACATTGTAAGCATGTCTGCAGCAAGGAGCCATCTTGGGGTCAACATATTACCGTAATAACCATACACAAGGTGCACCGGATTTTAAGGCGCGCTGTGAGTTTTTAAGAAAATGGCTTTTCGGTGCGCCTTATATTGCGGAAAATACGGTGTTAAGTGCCCCCCTGACTGATTTTTTAAAATATTTTGCATGTTTGTCCTACTTAAATGTATCCCATCAAAAAAAAAATTGAAAAATTAGCAAAAAATAAGACAAGTTAAAAAAATGCAGCTTTTTAAATTATTACAAAGCTTTTTAAATTATTACAAAGGTAGAATAAATGGCCCATCCATCCATCCATCCATCTTCTACCGCTTATCCGAGGTCGGGTCGCAGGGGCAGCAGCTTTAGCAGGGAAGCCCAGACTTCCTTCTTCCAGCTCTTCCCGGGGGATCCCGAGGCGTTCCCAGGCCAGCTGGGTGACATAGTCTCTCCAGCGTGTCCTGGGTCGTCCTCGGGGTCTCCTCCCAGTGGGACATGCCCGGAACACCTCACCAGGGAGGCGTTCAGGAGGCATCCTAATCAGATGCCCGAGCCACCTCATCTGGCTCCTCTCGATGTGGAGGAGAAGCGGCTCGACTCTGAGCCCCTCCCGGATGACCGAGCTTCTCACCTTATCTCTAAGGGAGAGCCCGGATACCCTGCGGAGAAAACTCATTTCAGCCGCTTGTATCCGGGATCTCGTTCTTTCGGTCACGACCCACAGCTCGTGACCATAGATGAGGGTTGGAACGTAGATCGACCGGTAAATTGAGAGCTTCGCCCTTTGGCTCAGCTCCTTCTTTACCACGACGGACCGATACAACGTCCGCATTACAGCAGACGCTGCACCGATCCGCCTGTCGATCTCTCGCTACCTCCTGCCCTCATTCGTGAACAAGACCCCAAGATACTTAAACTCCTCCACTTGGGGCAAGATCCCCTCCCCGACCCGGAGTAGGCACTCCACCCTTTTCCGACTGAGGACCATGGTTTCAGATTTGGAGGTGCTGATTTTCATCCCAACCGCTTCACACTCGGCTGGGAAACGCTCCAGTGAGAGTTGGAGAGCCCTGCTTGAAGGAGCCAACAGTACCACATCATCTGCAAAAAGCAGAGATGCAATACTGAGGCTACCAAAAAGGACTCCCTCAACGCTTCGGCTGCGCCTAGAAATTCTGTCCATAAAGGTGATGAACAGAATCGTCAACAAAGGGCAGCCTTGGCGGAGTCCGACCCTCACTGGGAACGATTCCGACTTATTGCCGGCAATGCGAACCAAACTCTGACATCGGCAGTATAGGGACCGAACAGCCCGTATCAAGGGGCTCGGTACCCCATACTCCCGAAGCACCCCCCACAGAACCCCCCGAGGGACACGGTCAAACGCCTTCTCCAAGTCCACAAAACACATGTGGACCGGATGGGCGAATTCCCACATACCCTCGAGGACCCTGCTAAGGGTGTAGAGCTGGTCCACTGTTCCACGGCCGGGACGAAAACCACACTGCTCCTCCTCAATCTGAGGCTCGACTTCCTGACGGACCCTCCTCTCCAACACCCCTGAATAGACTTTACCAGGGAGGCTGAGGAGTGTGATCCCTCTGTAGTTGGAACACACCCTCCGGTCCCCCTTTTTAAACAGAGGGACCACCACCCCGGTCTGCCAATCCAGAGGCACTCTCCCCGATGACCACGCGATGTTGCAGAGGCGTGTCAACCAGGACAGCCCTACAACATCCAGAGCCTTGAGGAACTCCGGGCGGATCTCATCCACCCCTGGGGCCTTGCCACCGAGGAGCTTTTTAACCACATCGGTGACTTCGACCACAGAGATTGGAGAGCCCACCTCAGAGTCCCCAGACTCTGCTTCCTCCAAGGAAGGCGTGCTGGTGGAGTTGAGGAGGTCTTCGAAGTATTCCGCCCACCGGCTCACAACGTCCCAAGTCGAGGTCAACAGCGCCCCATCCCCACTGTACACAGTGTTAGTGGTGCACTGTTTCACCCTCCTGAGACGCCGGATGGTGGACCAGAATTTCCTCGAAGCCGTCCGGAAGTCGGCTTCCATGGCCTCACCGAACTCTTCCCTTACGGCCACAACTCAGATTGGCCGCCTCAACAATAGAGGCACGGAACATGGTCCACTCTGACTCAATGTCCCCCACCTCCCCCGAAACATGGGAAAAGCTCTGTCGGAGATGGGAGTTAAAGCTCCTTCTGACAGGGGATTCCGCAAGACGCTCCCAACAAACCCTCACAATACGTTTGGGTCTGCCAGGACGGACCGGCATCTTCCCCCACCATCGGAGCCTACTCACCACCAGGTGGTGATCAGTTGACAGCTCCGTCCCTCTCTTCACCCGAGTGTCCAAAACATGCGGCCGCAAATCCGATGATACAACCACAAAGTCAATCATCGAACTGCGGCCAAGGGTGTCCTGGTGCCAAGTGCACATATGGACACCCTTATGTTTGAGCAAGGCGTTTGTTATGGTCCAGTGTGGACAAAGTGCTTGCCCCCAGGAACAAATGTGAAAGAAAGTAAATGAGATCGATCAGTGTGGAAAAGGATAGAAAGCCATTTTTAAAGCTTGAACGAACCACAGTGAGAGCCCATCCATCAGTCCATTTTCTACCGCTTATCAAAGGTCGGGTCGCGGGAGCAAAAGCTTTAGGGAAGTCCAGAGTTCCCTTTCCTCACCCACTTCTTCTAGCTCTTCCCAGGGGATCCCAAAGCGTTCCCAGGCCAGCCGGGAGAGAGTCTCTTTACTGCGTCCTGGATTGTCCCGGGGGCCTCCTGCCAGTGGGACATGTCCCCCCCCCATTCTACAAACATCCATGGCAGACTAATGGAACACTCTAAATTGTCCCTTGGTGTGATTGTGTGCGCGAATGGTTATTTGTCTTTGTGTGCCCCGGAAACTAGTTCAGGGTGTACCCTGCTGACTGCCCAAAGACAGCTGGGATAGGCTCCAGCACGGCTGCGACCCTTTTAAGCATAAGTGGATTAGAATACGAAGCTGGATTGATATATCCGTGGGTCATTCAATAATAAAGGTGAATTTTTTGGTTTAAGGACTTCTAATAGAGGGGCGGCCCGGTAGTCCAGTGGTTAGCACGTCGGCTTCACAGTGCAGAGGTACCGGGTTCAATTCCAGCTCCGGCCTCCCTGTGTGGAGTTTGCATGTTCTCCCCGGGCCTGCGTGGGTTTTCTCCGGGTATTCCGGTTTCCTCCCACATTCCAAAAACATGCATGGCAGGCTGATTGGGCACTCCAAAATTGTCCCTAGGTATGACTGTGAGCGTGGATGGTTGTTCGTGTCTGTGTGCCCTGCGATTGGCTGGCAACCAATCCAGGGTGTCCCCCGCCTACTGCCCGAAGACGGCTGGGATAGGCTCCGGCACCCCCCGCGACCCTAGTGAGGATAAAGCGGTTCGGAAAATGGATGGATGGATGGACTTCTAATAGAAGCTTACTTTTTTTCCAACAGTCTCCCAGCACTGTCACACAGTTTTCCTATCTGTGCACAAGCTTCCATATTCCCTCAGCGTAAAAATCTTTGAACTGATGTCTCAGTCAGTCGCTCCCGACACTTTTGACTTTATCCTCACTTTCAAACTTCCACCTGACCACCTGGGAAGCCTGAGCTTTACACAGTCTATATGTGAAAAGTGACCATGAAACATTCTGAATTAATTTGTCTTTTAAAGAAGTGATTCTTTGTATTACAGTGAAACTCCTCTACAACGAAACCTACATGGGCGAAAATATCCCCTAGTGTGAAAAAATCTTCATGCATTAACACCATTCCCACTTTCCTGCCTCCCATACAACAAAAAAACCCCTGTTGCGTTATACGAAATCTTTTTCTCTGCTCTTGCCTCGCGATGAGATTCACTACAGCGAAGTCTAATCCAACAGCGATTTCTCCTGCTTTGTTCGGAAACTGCAACAGCAGCCACCCCACTGGTTTACACATGCGCAGTAGGCCAGGAAATATTTGTTATTGTTAGTTTCAGACGCAGCAAGAACGTTGCATTGCTCAAATGGCTAAAAAACGGACCTTTGGATGTCAAGCAGCTAAAACAAGAAGAGCTCTGACGCTGGAAGAGAGGGTAAAGGTGATCAAAATGAAAGACTGATTAAGCAAAATAAAAGTCATTATCCAAGAAATTGATGTAAGTGAAAGTGAATGCAGGTCGAAAATGTTGCAATTTCTTTCCCTTTTTTTCTTTCAAGAGTACACTTACGTTTGTGTGTGTGTGTGTGTGTGTGTGTTTACATCTGAGATCATATTTGCTACAGTGAAAAACCCCCTGTTGTGAAAAATGTCTTGCTGCAAACATGATTTTGTTGTAGAGGAGTTTCACTGTATAAAATTTTAATATACAGTCAAACCGGGGTTTTCGAACGTCTCGGTTCTCATCCAATTCGGTTTTCGACCAAAGATTTCCACTTTTTTATGCCTCGGATGACGAACAAATTTCGTTTCTCGAACAAACTGAGAGCACTTGAATGCACCATTTGACTCCTCTCGCCTTCTTTACACGAGGAAGTGATGCTTCCTCGTGCTGCTTTCCATTGGGAGCAGATGTGTTCAGTAAACATTTTTATTTTAATAAGAGCGTGGTTTCTGTTTTAGAACAATTTTGGTTTTCGAACAGCCTTCTGGAACGGATTATGGATGAAAACCGAGGTTTGACTGTATTACCTCAGCTGTGATTTCGTGTATGCTAAGTGTATCTAACCTTCCTGTGGACTCCTGATATGCAACTTCCAGCGGCTCAGATGAGGTGTGGGCATGATCTCTCTGATAACTGTCTTGCAATTCAGCAATGCTTTGCCTGGTCTGGTGATGGATTTGAATAGCTTCTCCAAGAGGATCTGAAGAACATAATTGGGTTTATTAGACATACAAAGGATACAAAAATCTGCACACCCTTGTCCAAATGATGTGTTTTGGTTTTTTTTAAGATAAAGAATTTCAAAGTGTTTTCAACCATTAATGTCATACCTATAACCTGAACAACTCAATTGAAAATTCTCAAATTCAGATTTTTGGCATCGGTATGGATAAGATAAACAGTTTAAATTGGTTAAAAATTTAGGAAATTAGAGAAGAAAAACAAACATGTGAATACTTTATTTTTTACGCATTTAATGGCACTCTCCTTAATTTGTAATGTGTAGGCAGGGATTAAATTTTGATTTTATATGCACATGTGTAAATGGTTTAAAAATTCATTTATAAATCTCATTTAATCTGAATGTGCATGACTATATTTTTCAATACCAATTACTTGTTAAATTGCACATCTGCCTAAGGAAACCTAAGGTGCTTCATGAAATGTTTTGTAAAAGATATGTTCATTAAATTTCAACATTTTCCTAATGTTCTTGTGCTTCTTTAGACCAAAACAAAGGAAAGATATATTATTTTGGTTATTTTAGCAAAGTAGGGTATAATTTCAATTGTCCGGCCCACTTGACGTCTTGTGAGGCTTTATGTGGCCCACAATGTGAAATGAGATTGACACCCCTGGAATAAACGGTCCGGACAACCTGGTCCCACCCATTTTTAATATGCTTTTATTTATATTTATTTTTCTACTTTTTGTCTTCTACTTTCTACCTTTCATAATTTTGCTGCTGTAAATTGGGAATTTCTCTGCTGTGAGACAAATAAAGGTTTTCTAATCTTAATTCCTGTGTATCAAATAGGCCTAATCGAACATGCATTTTATTTGTCTGTTCTTATACGTTTACATTGTTTTCTTTTATTAATATTGTACGTGTCGTAGTTATGAATCATTGTAAATATTGGTCATTAAAGTAACTAATTAATATTCAACTTTTAACTTATTTTTCAATTACATTGGTGAATATTATCAAGTACTGTGGCACTATGAGATGATATTGTAGCTGGTTGACTGATTGTAAGAAACAAAACTTTGAGTTCAAGTCTACAGTAGCTTTTTGGATTGTTCGGGTCAATATCTCAATACTGAAATTTGTTTTTTACCAAAAGTAGAAAAAACACGCATTGCATCTATTCCCAAAAGTGATCAATATTTGAACCTGGCACCTTTATAACGCTGGTGTCGGGGGCAATCCAAAATCATCACTTTTCAGGAAACCCTAAAAATGGTCCCACTTGATTTATCAAATACTGCCTTCATTTCAAGATTGTACCTCTGGAAAAATGTCCAATTTTATGACCATAGGAGCTTCTTTGCATTGTGTTGAAAGTACAGTGATCTCTCGCTACTTCGCGGTTCACTTATCATGGTTTCAGTGCATTGCGGATCTTTCAATATATACATACATATTACCGTATTGGCCCGAAAAGAAGACGGCCCTCATTATAAGACGACCCCCTCTTTTTCAAGAGTCAAGTTTGAAAAAAAGACTTTTTGAACACCAAATTAACTTTTATACAGAAAATAATTACAGTACATCTGAAACAAATGATTCTGACATTTTATTTGAGAGAAAAAGCATGTTATTTTGCCTCATTCAAATGTTAATATCTGAACATTTAAATATGTAAACTAAAGTGCAATCACATGCGTAAATGAATGGCTTCTGGTTTTTGAAATGTAAATTACATCATAACTTCTTCTCAGCTGCCGGTTAACCTGGCCAATCTCCGACCCGACGGTTGCCCCCGCAAGCGGATGGATGGATGAATGGAGATTGCAGTACAATGGTATGCATTTCTCATTTGATCCAGGTCTGTTTAATGTCACTTCAAAATAAAGTGAGTAAAGAGAAGCAGTCAGTGTGTTGTCAATTTTTTTTGTAGAAAAAATATAAAAAATATAGCATGCTAAATCGTTATTGTGACAAAAAAAAGGCCCATTCTAGTGATAGAAAATATTTTTTCCATATCGCGCAGACGAGAGAAGTTCGAAATTAATAATGGGCAGAGATATTTTTTTTAAAAATGAAAAAGAAGGGATAAAGAATTAAAAATGATATTAATAGTATACGAAAGAAAGTACAGCTCACCAAGAGGGAATGTGTGCATCCAGCGCCTGCGGTTCGATGTGAGCTTCATGGGCATTCTGGTTGGTGTGAAGGGGTTTATAAGGGCTCTCTGCGGTGTATAGCCTCCTGGCTGTATGTACAGGGTGGACTCAGCACTTCCCACTGTGAACCTAGCAGGAGCACTTGAGTCTCGTTGAGATTCCACCGTCTTCTCAGACAACTCTGAATAAAGAATCACAATGAATGAGAAGCAAAGTGTGGGTGGATTGTGGAGTTTCTATCATACGAAAAACTACCTTTGGCACATGTGTATCCTAGAGAGCTACTGACTTCATAAACCATAGAAGGCATCCGGGGTATCAGAAACATGTTAGCTACAGGGCCCAAACTATCATCAGATGCCAGGCTATGCTGTTCATCAGCACCAGCGAAACACAAAGGAGGAGATGCGCCCATGCCAGTTGAAACATCCGCAGACCCACAGCTTTTTTTTCCACTTCTCTCTTTACCCCGAACCATCCTGCGAAATGGAGTTTCAATATCTTTGGCAAACATGAATTCAAGTGTTCAGTCTGATTTGACAAACATTATTGAAGTGCAACAGATGTACAGACCTGGATGTGGGACTTCTCTGAATCAGGGAAGGACCAGGCAGTCTAAAAACCTGAGAGTCATATGCATCATAGTCCACCTGTATTGGCAGACCGTTCTCACACTCCTTTTGGATAGATAAAGCTATAGCAAGTTATTAAAAAGAGTTCTTGAGCACAGGAAAAGAAAAAAAAGCACATTGAAGCATTTGTACAACTTACTTTGTTCGGTGCCTTTTTTCAGTTTTTCATAATGACGCTAGAAGAAAAATATGGAGATATGATTTTGAGGGTTGTAATTAATATAAATGCAAATCTCGGAAGATCACTGTAAAAATAAATAATTTCACCTTGTGGCCTGCAAGTTTGATTCGGGGAATGAAGGTATTAAAAGAATTCTGACTTTTGGAGGTGTAGAAGCTAAAAAGGCACAAAACATAAAAGAGATGTTTATTATTTCAGTCTATTTTTAGAGTTTAAAAACAATTATTGAAATGATCAAAGTAAAGTCATGCCTGTGGTTGATCCAATGAGGCAGATTATAGTCATTCCCCACAGAAGAGTCAGGTGTCGATTTATTGTGCAACTATGAAGTAAACGAACTCATGAATAAATATACTTGATTTTATACAGCCTCAGTGATTTTGGGTTTTACCTTAAAGAGCGGTACTGCATGTAATGGCTGCTCTCCCATGCACACCAAGTCAACACCAATACCTACAATGATATATATATATATATTTTTTTTTTTTGTTGGATGAATTAAACATTTGTCTAAATGACATCACAAAATTAAAAGTAACGAGAACATCAAAGCAATGACACGAGACATGGTGAAAAAGACATCACAGATTTAAAAGAGAAAAATGTCTGAGAGCAGGGGTATGTGTTTGTGGAGGTGTATGGACTGAGGAATTCAATGTGGGACATCGCAGTGGTGCCAGGTGCCAGTAATTAAGTGTGAAGGAGACAAAGGTGAGGATGACCTCAGCCTCAGGACAGTTCTTCAGTTCTTGACTTAACTTTGGACTAATTGTGCTGCTTTTTTTTTTTTTTTGGTTTTGCATAGTTTGGGAAAGGGGGGAATAAATTCTAAGACTTGTTTTTATTAGATAGTTAATTACAAGTTAATTACTCGAGATCATTACTAAGAGAGGGCAGTCAGCTCGAGTGGATATAATCATATCACCAAGACAATGGAATTCAATGGAATTCGAATCAGTAGTCCGTTTCCCACCTAGCGTATTGTTTGGATGCAGCCAATTGATACATCCATTGCTAATACAGTGGTACCTCCACTTACGAACGTCTCTTCATACGAAATGTTCAAGTTACGAAACGCCTCAACAGGAAAATATTGCCTCTAGTTACGGAAGAAATTTCAAGATACGAAAGGTAAAACTACAGTACTGGCTGTTACTCGCACCTCCGAGTTTCCTGAACGCAACATACTTACAGCTGCTCTGCCAGTGGCTATGACCGAGCATTATCCTGGCATCCCATTGGCTAAGAGGGACTTCTACCGTATGTGTGTAGATAGACAGATCTGTGTCAATGCAGCGTCCTCGTCATTCGCCCCTTGGGCCATGAGGTGTTCCGATAGTTTTATGTAAATGTGAATCACCCAGAAAAAGTGTTGTACACAGGGATCCAATCAAATTGTATGATTACCGGTAATCACAACTTCCTTATTTCAGTCTTTCTTCTAACCCTGATCAACATGGAGAATACCAGACGAAAAGCATATGATGCAGCTTTTAAACTAAAAGCGATCACTCTGGTAGTTAAAGAAGGAAATCGAGCTGCTGCCCGTAATCTTGGCATAGACGAGTCGATGGTGTGGCGAAGGTGGAGGCTCCGGCAAGAAGAACTGGGCCAGTGTAAAAAGACAACCAAAGCTTTCAGAGGTAACCATAGCAGATGGCCTGATCTTAAAAACTTTCTGGAGGACTGGGTTAACACTGAAAGAGCAGGCGGCCGCGATGTTTCCACTGTACAAATCAGACTGAAGGCTAAAGCTATCTACCGAGATGAACATTGAAGGTTTTAAAGGTGGGCCGTCGTGGTGTTATAGATTCATGAAACGGAAAAGCCTGTCTATTAGGGCACGCACGACATTATGTCAGCAGCTCGCTCCCAATTACGAGGACAAACTTGCTTCGTTTGGCACATTCACACAAAGATAGCGGAGAATTCCATCAGCCCAGATGAAATGATAAATATGGACGAAGTCCCTCTGACATTTGATTTGCCTCTCACTCGGACTGTAAATAAAAAAGGTGACCACCTCCCCCCCGTCATACTGAAAACAAGCGGCCACGAGAGAACACATTTTACCTGTGTTTTGAGCTGCGCAGCATCGGGCCAAAAGCTGCCACCGATGATCATTTGTAAGCGGCTGACTATAGAAATGATTTCATATATCTTTTCCCATTTATATGACTTACATTATTCTATTTAAAGCCTAGTGGGCTGCAGTATTTCTCTTAATTACGCAAATGCGCAACAAGATCTCTCTTTGTCTGGCCTCTTATGTGTTTCAGCGTAATTTCGTTGTGCAAATGCATTTATCATGCTCATAAAAATATGGAGATTATTTTAACCTTAAGATATTTTGCATTTTTTTTCTGCGGGGGTTCAGCGGGGGGCCGCGGCCGCGGCCTCACCCGGAGTCGCTCCAGGCGGCAGGGACGCAGAAGCAAACCCCCGCCTACTCATTGGCCAGCAGTTTATAATGGTGTGGCGCATATAATTACAAAATTGATTTTTCTTCATAAATCTGAGCATGCGGCTCCTAATCGGGTGCGGGAGTCGAGTGACGTATTCAGGCTTGCTTAGTTTGGTCGAGAACCGATTTTCGGTCATAATCCGAGGCATAAAAAACTCAAAATATTTGGTCGGAAACCGATTTGGTCGAGAACAGAGACTTTCGAAAACTGAGGTTTGACTGTATTTGAATTATAAACAAGAGCGCAGTAACAGTGAAGAATATTAGAATTAAGGAAATGGAGTAGTACAATTTTCCATCATATCCCTGAAATCAGGGCCCGGTAGCCCAGTGGTTAGCGCATCGACCTCACAGTGCAGAAGTACCGGGTTCAATTCCAGCTCCGGCCTCCCTGTGTGGAGTTTGCATGTTCTCCCCGGGCCTGTGTGGGTTTTCTCCGGGTACTCCAGTTTACTCCCACGTTCAAGAAAAGATACATGGCAGATTAATGGAGCACTCTAAATTGTTCGTGAGTGTGAGCGCGAATGGTTGTTTGTCTCTGTGTGCCCTGCAATTGGCTGGCAACCGGTTTAGGGTGTCCCCCGCCTACTGCCCGAAGATGGCTGGGATAGGCTCCAGCACCCCCCGCAAGCCTTGTGAGGATAAGCGGATTGGAAAATAAATGGATGGATGGATGTCCCTGCAATCAGCAAAGTATTTTGATTTCATTTGTTATTAGCTGAATGTAGACATTGTAATTTGTTTCGGCACCTAACATCATAGCTGAAAAAGTGGCAGAATTGTTGTTTGTGTGTAGCATTGTGTTTGTTTGGACATTTGCACTTACCATTGTCAATCATTCGTTGCTTGGTCAGAATCATGAGCAGACGGTCAACTTCAAATACCCCCACACCTGGCGTGATGACCACTGACATCTGGCCAGTCCGGTCAAAGTTTCGATTGATATAATGCTTGTCAAACACTAAGAGAAAATGGGAGAGTATCAGCTTTGGTCGACGCCAAAACCTGCCAGAAAGATACTTCAATTGAACTGCCAAATCAAACAAGCCAGTCCGATACTTCCAACTTCTTCCAAAGTCAAGAGAATTTTTAATCAGCAAATACAATACGAAAAAAAAAAATCCCTTCAAGAATCAAACAACCACGAACATAGTCCCATATTATCTTAATTGTCACATTCCACATGTTAAGACATTGAAAATGTATTTAAACATCTTGGCTCACACACATCAAACATGCTAGCCATAAGTGCCACAGACCACTGTATCCTGGTTTTATTGTCAGCTATAATGAACTGACCAGGAGAAAGATGTGTGTAGCATTAGGAATTATTTAACTCTTTCCTAAAGTACAGTGTTAATTTCGACAATGTAAGACATATTGCTGGAAGGTTGTGGATAAACTGGTTCTGGCCCACCTACACCTCGGGTGAAACCTGCTTTGGACTCTCTGCAGTGTGCTACAAGGTTAATGTGAATGATTGTATAATCTGTCTGATGCATCGGTCTGACACACATCTGGATGGTAGCGAAGGAACAGTAGGAATCATGTTCTTGACGTCTCAGGTGTCTTCAATACCATCCACCTTTTCTGCTGAGTGAGAGACTTCTTCCGATAGGTGTCTCATCATCCAGCGCCTCGCAGATGACAGACTACTTCTTAGTATGCATGATGTATGCTTTGGGAGCACCCTGTCAAACATTGTAAGCAATGATGATGTAACACAACAAGGACTCTCATCTGCCTTTGTGTTCACCGCATACACTCCCAACTTGTAATAAAACTCTGGTTTATTCCACCTTTTCTGATGACTCTGCGGTGGTGGGGTGTATTAAAGATGGAAAATAGAAAAATTACTACCATGGGGGTTGATATTCATATGGTGCAGCAGTATTATTTGGACATACATGTGAACAACAGACTGTAATGGAATAAAACATGGATGCAATGCACAAGAAGTGAAAGATGAGATCTTCATGAGGAGGCTCAAATCATCCAATGTGTGCAGCAAGACGCTGAGGATACTTTGAGTCTGGGGATGAAATTGTTAACTACTCTAGCTCTTGTCTGCTAATGCAGCAGCAATAGTAACGGGAACTAAAAAGGATCAATAAACAACTTGTATTCAAATATCC
The DNA here is from genome assembly GCA_018466805.1 of Hippocampus abdominalis. Taxonomy (NCBI): domain Eukaryota; kingdom Metazoa; phylum Chordata; class Actinopteri; order Syngnathiformes; family Syngnathidae; genus Hippocampus; species Hippocampus abdominalis. The sequence goes on from CM031708.1 coordinate 742,845, forward strand.
ATCCGTTTTTTTTCTACCGCTTATCCGGGGTCGGGTCGCAGAGTAAGCAGCTTCAGCAGGTATGACCAGACTTCCCTCCCTTCTCACCCTATCTCTAAAAGAGAGCCCGGACACCCTGCGAAGGAAACTAATTTTGTCCGCTTGTATCCAGTATCTTGTTCTTTTAGTCATGAGCCACAGCTCGTGACCATAGGTGAGAGTAGGAACGAAGATCGAGAGCTTTGCCTTTCAGTTCAGTTCCTTCTTCACCATGACAGACCGATACAGAGTTCGCATCACAGCTGACTTTGCACCGATTGGAATGTCGATCTGATGCTCATCCCCTCACTCATGAAGAGGACCCCAATATACTTGAACCTTGAAGCAGGATCTCATCCCCAACCTGGAGAGGGCACTGCATTTTTTTCCACGGAGGAACATGGTCTCAGATTTGGAGGTGCTGATTTTCCTCCCAGCCACTTAACACTCCACTGCAAACGGCTCCAGTAAGAGTTGGAGATCACGGTTTGAAGAAGCCGTTAAGTACCACATTATCTTCAAAAAGCAGAAATGCAATACGGAGGCCACCAAATCAGGCCCCCTTTGCACCTAGAAATTCTGTCCATCAAGGTTATGGACAGAATCAGTGACAAAGGGCAGGCTTGGCGGAGTCCAACCCTCACTGAAAATGAATCCGACTTACTGGCAGCAAAACTCTGACATCGGCAGTACAGGGACTGAACAGACCGTGTTAGGGGGCTCCATACGCCATACTCCTGAAGCACCCCTCACAGAACTCCCGGAGGGACACAGTCAAACACCTTCTCCAAGTCCATAAACACATGTAGACAGCTTGTGTGAACTCCCATACACAGCCCCACAACATCGAGAGTTTTTCGGGCATAGGTGTCAAACTCCGGTCCTAGAGGGCGCCATCCTGCATGTTTTCCATCTCTCTCTGTTGGAACACACCTGATTGAAATAATCAGCTCATCAGCAAGCTCTTCAGAAGCCTAATATCGAGCCTGTTCATTTGACTCCCGGTGGATCTCATCCATCCCCGGGGCTTTGCCACCAAGGAGCTTTTTAACCACCTCTGTTACTTCAACCTCAGAGATTGGAGAGCCTACCTCAGTCTCCAGGCTCTGGTTCCTCAATGGAAGGCGTGTGAGTGGAATTGAGGAAGTCTTCGAAGTATTATCCCCACTAACTTATAATGTCCCGAGTTGAGGTCAGGAGCTCCCCATCTCTATTATTCACAGTGTTAATGGTGCATTGCTTCCCCTTCCTGAGATGTAGGATGGTGGACCAGAATTTCAAATCCATCCGGAAGTCATTTTCCATGGCAAACCTGTCCGGAAGTCATTTTCCATGGCGTCACTGAATTTCTCCCACCTGTACTCTCCGGTACCTGTCATCAGCTTCCGAAGTCTGATAGGTGACCCGTGTCCGGGAAAGGGAAACAAAGGTCCAAATTTCCTATTTGTGAGGGGTCTTTGAGACATGTATTGTCTGGTCCCTCAACTAGAACCGGTTTGCCATGGGCAACCCATCCAGAGCATTGACGCCCCATACTACTTATGATAGCTGATGAAATACCTTAATTCTTTGCAATTGTATGTTGAAGAACATTGTCCTTAACTTGTTCACAAAGAGGTGAACCTCGCCCAGGCTTTGGGAATGACTCAGTACGTAATTCAAGGAGCTACTTTTGTGCAGAGTCATGGCACCAACCCATTACTGGTTGACCTGTTCCAAACAGGTGTTTGATAAGCATTCCTCAACTTTCTCAGTCTTTTTTGCCATCTGTCCCAGTTTTTGTGGAACATATTGCGTCCATAAAATTCTAAGTTAATGATCATTTGCTAAAAACATTTATCAGTTAGAATATTAACTATCTTGTCTTTGTAGAGTATGAAAGGTTGTTGTTTTTCCTCATACTGTCTCGACAAAGCACATTTTAAATGATGCAGGTGGGTCTGGAACATATTCCCACTCTATAAACTGAGGGAAAATTAAGTTGTCTAATGTTTACAATTCGACAAGTGTTTTTTTTTTTTTGTACTCATTAATTAGGGTACGGGCGGACCGGTAGCCCAGTGGTTAGCACGTCGACTTCACAGTGCAGAGGTACCGGGTTCGATTCCAGCTCCGGCCTCCCTGTGAGGAGTTTGCATGTTCTCCCCGGGCCTGCGTGGGCTTTCTCCGGGTACTCCGGTTTCCTCCCACGTTCCAAAAACATGCATGGCAGGCTGATTGAACACACTAAATTGTCCCTAGGTGTGAGTGTGAGCGCGCATGGTTGTTCGTCTCTGTGTGCCCTGCGATTGGCTGGCAACCGGTTCAGGGTGTCCCCCGCCTACTGCCCGAAGACAGCTGGATAGGGTCCAGCACCCCCCGCGACCCTAGTGAGGATAAAGCGGTTCGGAAGATGAATGAATGAATAATTAGGGTACCAACCATTAAAAGAAAGGTTGAGGGCTTCCAAGTAGTTTCCCTGAGCAGAGGTTGAATTATATCCAGGGGGAAAGCCATCTACCAAGAGAAAAAAAAAAAGAGTTGGGTAACAATATTGAAAACAAAGTTCCGGCCAAAGTAATCCAAAAGTTGTACCTGCTTCTTTCAGGCGTACCAGAACAGGATACTGAATAAAGAGATTCTTGACAGTAACTAACAATGATGTCCACTCATCACGCCTCTCATTCTGAGCCACAACTCTAATCACAAACCAAAATAGACTCTTCATTCCAATTTAGCTGCCACCTCATTTAATTGAATTACATAAAATAAATAAATACCTATAAAAGTCCTCATAAAAATGACCTTCATGATCTTGTTGGATTGATGCTCTCAGATGCTCAGGAAATTCATCTGTAAAACATCATCACGCATGTTGCATTGCTGGAGTATTGATGAGCAAACATTTAGATGAGTGGCTCACCTTTTAATTTGGCACTGTAGAATGTACGTGAAAAGAGCACAACTGTCACTTCATGACTGCAGTTTTTATCCTATTTAAAAACAGCAATAAATTACAAATTACTTTCCATAATGTTATATCGAGCATGAAAAATGGCAAAAACAAACGATAACTCACAAACCTTCCACTTGCCAAAAAGGTCAGAAAGAAAACCATTCACAGCCTTTTCAAAGTATAAATCCCCTATAAATGAAATGTTGGGATGAGACAAAAAACAAAAACTATAAACATGTTAAGTGCATGGCGAAAACAAAACCAACCAACAAACCGTAAATGTCGAAGTCCCACATCTCGCAGCTCATTTGGATGAATATGTAAACCATCGCAGATGTGGATCTGAACACAACCTGTGTCACAAATTCACAATGGCAAAGATTGACTTTGTTGAATTATTCAGTCATTCATTCATCCTCTGAACTACTTATCCTCAGAAACGATCCGGACCTCACAGCAGTCCGTCATCAGGTCATAATAATAATAACTTCTACAAAATCATAAGGAACTCACAGCAATCACTCCTTGGGCCTAATAATAATGATTAATATTATTACTGTTATTATTATTATTATTATATAGAGTTTTTTATTTTTTTTTACAAAAACCAAAGGAGCAGTGGTGGCTGCTCAGGCCATAATAACAATATAAATAATAATAATAATAATAATTTCTACAAAAACAATATCAACTTCTTTCAACGACAGCCATCCCAAAAAAATTAAAAAAAGACCCTATTGAGTGCCAGTCAATTTAGAGCCAGACAATTTAGAGTATTCTGACTGATCTGACAAAGCTCACAGAATATTGTGTTTCATGTAAACACTGAAACTATCTAATGCAAGATAAGACTATCTTCTTTCATCACACAAAAAGTTTGATTCTACCTAATTTTGTTTTTGTAATCAGCAGTACAACAGGGGTTGGTTTCACCCAAATCACCTCTTTTGGACCCCCCACCCCAAAAAAAAATACATTGGCAGATAAACAAACTTTTGGGAAAAAGATTTATTTTATGCAAAACAATGTCTTCTATGCTTAATATGTTTTGATGCTTTGAATATATGAACAGTCCTTTTCTTCTATAACATAGAAAATGTGCAAATGCATTTACAACTAATCACCAGTGTAACAATTTTACAGAACCAATTCCAAAGAAGTTGGGACATTGTGTGAAACAGATAAAAGCACAATGCAATGATTTGGAAATCATGTTCAGCCTGTGTTTTATTGAATACACTACAAAGACAAGATATTGATTCTTCAAACTGATAAGCTTTATTGTTTTTATCAAATGATCCTTAAACCATTTAATCCCAAATTTTCCCCAGACATTTAAAAGTCAAAATCAGGTGTCTTTGGCAGCCCTTTTAAGTACCGTAATCAGTAATAAAATTTTTTAGAGCCGTGTAAATTAAATCATTGTTGTCCTTCACAAATGTGACCGGTGGGATTAAATGGGTTAAATTCGAATTTGGTGGCTGCATCAGAATTCCCCCAAAAAGTTGGGACCCTGCCATGTTTACCACTGTGTTAAGTCACCTTTTCTTTTAACAACATTCAATAAACGTTTGGGAACTGACACTCATTGTTTCAAGTTTTGTAGCTGGAATTATTTCCCATTGTTGCTTGAAGTACAGCTTCAGCTGTTTAACAGTGTGGGGTCCTATTTTGTGCTTCATAACGAGCTACACATTGTCAATAGGAGACACGTCTAGAGTCTAGACGTGTACTAGACTGGCCTTCCTGTGGTCTAGATTCTAGACCACAGGAAGGCCAGTCTAGTACCCACACTCTTTTACTACGAAGCCACACTGTTGTAGCAAGTGCAGGATGTGATTTGGCATCATCTTGGTGCAATGACCAGGGTCGTCCATGAAAAAAAGAAATGCGCTCAGAGGGTGACAGCAGCGGGCAATTGCGCACACAAGCAGGTTAAAGGGAACATTGGTTAGCATGCTGTCAACTTGCTGACATTCAAGAGGTTCTCTTTTTTGAAAACGGCTGGCATTGAAATAATCAGCGGATCTTTAGAAATTACAGAGGAATGGTGATCTGCCCTTTTACTGAGTTTCCACAATGTTGAGACCTAACTAGAGCCTCTGTCTTACCCTGGTGTCTTCACTGATGTATCCACAAGTCACTTTCTCTCCCTTCACCCACAGTTCACTTGCCTGGGATCTAATACACACACACACACACAAAAAGAAATAGTCAGTAAAATCATGTTGAAAAATAAACCTCTAAAGTGTTTTTTGTTTTTTTTTTTTTTGCCAGGCCTGATATGTATGCAAATGCAATGAGTTATTACACGTTGAGACCCTCATCTGTGGTCTCTTCTCATCTCAAGTTTTCTGTTTCACCCAAATGGGATTTTGAGTTTTTCCTTGCCCAGTTGAGAGTTTGATTCATGGGATGTAGTCAATCATCATCAATTGCGGGCCCGTGAAGCCCTTTGAAACTCATTTTTGAGTTAGGGCTATGAAATTAAAATAACTTCACTAAACTTTACTCCTGCATTCTATGCAGGTTTTAAAACTACTGTTCTGTTTTGGTTGGTAACAGACACAAACCAATGGGAAATATACTATAGACTAGTGGTGCCCAACCTTAGACCGAAGATCTTTGCAATCTACCAACTTCCCGCTATCAACCTGTTACCGCACACGCACGCAAATGCACGCAATAACACACACATGCCATGATGAGCAACAATCATAACGGCCCCTAAGATGAATGAAACTGAAAAATAAAGTAGACACAAGAGTTTGTGGGTTTGTGAAAAGGGAATCATTGCCTACCCTAACCCTAACCCTAAATTAAACTGCCTACAATCAGGCAAACTGAGGAAGCAATGCAGTTATTTATGCCAAAAGCACTGCGCCCAAACACAGCAGGCAATCGCTGTTTCCCTTGTGACACAGCCACCAACCAACTACAGGCTGGACACATTAAAAAGACAGGAGGTGACGGCTATTCACAAAGCAGCAGAAGAAAAGGAGAAGTACATTAAAGATGGTAGTACCTAAGCACAGCTAACCAATAAAGATACAAAACTAAAATAAAATAATTTAGATTTTCTATTTATTTATATTTACATACGCAGAACACTGCAGCATGCTATTGCAGCGCAAGTGGACATAGACCACAGAGAGCTTGAGGCTGCTTCAAAATAGTCAGTGTCTCTCTCAAACAAAAGTGGCCCAGGCACACAAGCTATGAGTCTATCATTCTGCTCTGCAAGTTTTAATAAACGAATGCTTTAACACATAGGTGTCAAACTCTGGCCCGCGGGCCAAAATTGGCCCGCGGTGTAATTATATTTGGCCCGCGAGGCAATACTAAATGACTATTAGAGCTGGCCCGCCGGTATTATGCAGCGCATGTAACGCTAATACTACAAATCCCAGAATGCTCAGCTGGTGTTTTGGCGCTTCCATCGGGACCAATTAACACTCTCTCCGTTGTTGACAGTATACCTCGCTACCTCACGTAACTACTGGCACAGCGCTACCTCTCCCAAAAATGGCGAAAAAAAAGGCAGGAAACAGGACCTTTCTGGACAGGTGGGAGACAGAATATCTGTTTATAAATCTAAAAGACAAACCTGTGTGTCTTGTATGTGGGGCCAACGTGGCTATAAACAAGGAGTACAATATACGACGACACTATGAAACAAAACACCACGACAAGTACAAGGACATGGACACGACTCAGAGGCGCCAGAAAGCGGAGGAGATGAAAAGACGTTTGGCGACACAACAGACTATGTTTAAAAAAGCCACATCGCAAAGTGAGGCTGCTGTAGCGGCTAGTTTTGTTGTGGCGGCAGAGATCGCAAAATCAGCACGGCCCTTCAATGAGGGAGAGTTCGTGAAAAAGTGCATGATGAGAGTTTGTGATCTCGTGTGCCCAGAGAAAAAGAAAGCAATTTCAAATGTGAGCCTGAGCAGGAACACAATCGCTGCTCGCACATGTGATCTTGCCACCAACCTATTTGAGCAGCTGATGGAGAAGGGAAAAGATTTTGTTGCATTCTCCCTTGCTGTGGACGAGAGCAGCGACACGTGTGATACTGCCCAGCTGTCAGTCTTCATCCGTGGAGTGGACTCAAATATGTGTGTTACGGAGGAACTTTTGGGATTAAAATCAATGCATGGCACCACCACAGGAAAGGACATATTTGAAGAGGTTTCCACCTGTGTCACTGAAATGAAGCTGCCTTGGGATAAACTTGTGGGACTAACGACAGACGGCGCGCCAGCAATGTGCGGTCAAAAGAGTGGACTGGTGGGCAGGGTTCGGGAGAGGATGCGGTTGGAGAACTGTGTAGGTGAGCTAACCGTTTACCACTGCATCATACATCAAGAATCACTGTGTGGCAAAGCCCTAAAGATGGAACATGTTATGACCTCAGTAACACAAGTAGTGAATTTTATAAGAGCAAAAGGTCTGAATCACCGCCAGTTCAAGTCTTTTCTGGAGGAATGTGGTTCGGAATACGAGGATGTGCCGTATCACACAGAAGTGAGATGGTTAAGCAGAGGGAAAGTAATGAACCGATGTTTTGAGCTGCGTGAGGAAATATGTCGGTTCCTGGACAGCAAAGGGAAAGACACTGCGGAGCTCCGTGAGCCAAAGTTTTTGTGTGAACTGGCCTTTCTGTGTGACATCTCAAACCATCTCGATGCGCTAAACCTGCAGCTTCAGGGGAGGGAACGTATCATCACAGACATGTACGCCGCAGTGAGGGCCTTTAAAACTAAACTGTTCTTGTGGGAGAATCAGATGCTCCAAGGAAACCTGGGCCATTTTCCCTGCTGCCAAACCATTTCAATGCACATCTCTACCGCCGTGTTTCCACGTGCCCAGTTTGCTGATAAACTCAGCGTACTCAGTGTTGAGTTTGCCCGGCGTTTTGCCGACTTTGATGTCCAGAAATGTAGGTTTGAACTGCTGAGCAATCCGTTTGCAGTTGCTGTGGAAAATGCACCAACCAACCTTCAAATGGAGCTGATTGAACTCCAGTGTAGTGACACACTGAAGTCAAAGTACGATGCTGTGGGTGCTGCACAGTTTCCACATTTCATCCCTGACACAATGCCTCAGCTACGCACCCAAGCTGCTAAGATGCTCTCCATGTTCGGCAGCACTTATCTATGTGAGCAACTATTCTCCTCGATGAAGATGATCAAAACAGCTCACAGAAGACGTCTGACTGATGAACACCTTTGCTCGATCCTAAGGATTTCCTCAGCTCAGAGCCTGACCCCAGACATCAATGAACTGGCATCCAAGAAGAGATGCCAGGTATCTGGCTTGAACACTTCAGAGTAGATCCATGTGTTTCAACCGGAGTAATAATTCATGTTTTCTTTGAGCACTTTCTTGCTTCTTCTCCAAGGCATGGGCTTGAATGGTTGCACTTTCATTGAAGGATATCATTGTTAGTTCATTTATTATTAGCCTGTGGAAAAAGGTTACTGTTGAAATTTAAATCAGAAGTCTGCAAATAAAAAGGCATACAATTTTCATTTCAATTTTATTTAAGAAATAAATGCCATTGATGTGTTTTTTTTTAAATTTGAAATTCGATTGTGCAGTATTAAGCTATATATTGTGAAGTATTCAACTTTGCTTGTTCCATATTCAGTGTTTAAGCAAAACGTGTTGTGTCCAAATGCACAGGTTCATTGTGATAGCCGAAGGAAAAATTTAAATAAATATCAATGTTGGCCCGCGAGTTTGTCCAAGTTTTAAATTTTGGCCCACTGTGTATTTGAGTTTGACACCCCTGCTTTAACATGATAATAGTCATATTCTTATTGGAACTTAAATTTTGAATTTGACTTTTATTTGGTCTTCCGTAGGAGAAACTTGTCTCAGAGGACAGGCCACAGGCCCTCTGTGCTGCTACATACATTGAGCAAAAACGTACACATACACTACTATGTTTCCTGTAAAAGAAAGTCAGTTGAATTTACAGAATACATGCACGTCATGACGCATGGTTAGGATGGTACCACCTCTGCCTCTATATGAGCCAGGAAAACACTGACTAGTTTACAAATAAAGTAGAGGTTAACGGATTTTAAAGCAACTCATGAAACATAGTATTAACATACCTGATTCCAGCATATTCCACTTTTTGTGACACATAGGCACAAGTCCTTACCTACAATATACAAAACAAAATGAACCAATGAACAAATACACATTAAATTCAGATGTATATTTTAGAAAAACCTACCAAATTCTTTTTTAGTCTCCACATGTCACCCCTCCCGATGTATTGGTCTTTAAACGTCACTTCCATCAGGTCCAGAGTGACGTCCTTTGAAGGAGAAAAATATGACAAAGTACTCATCTCTCATGAAGTTTATCATTTTTTCATATTTTACTCAGATGAAACTATTTATTGTTTTTTAACGTGATAGGTTGATACAAAGTGGCTTCTTTATGTGAAATGGGAAAATATTTCCTATTTTTCTTTACCAATTTGAAAAATAACCGTGCAAAAGTATTCATCCGTAGATGCTATAGCTAGATGGAAGGACAGACAGATGGACAGACAAGCGGACATACATACAGATACATTATTCAGCCCGTGAAAGAAAAAAATTGTGAAATGGAATGGTTCAGAACACAGGGTTCAGCAACAGAGGTCTGCGGACCACACACTATTAGAGGTACTGAGGACTGAGCAGAGGCTCAGAGGAGGAGATCGAGCCTTTTCCGTTGCTGGTCGCTCTCTTTGAAATTACCTTGTTGAATGTTCGGCAAGCCCCCCTCACTGCCCAGCTTGAAAACTCATCTCAAAAACTCATTTATATTCTTTGGCTTTCGACTCAGCATGAGACTTGATTTTTAGTTTGACTGTTTTTATGTTTTCTACTGTCTGTGTCATTAATTTATTGTTTTATTGTTGAATGAATTATTTTTTGCTCCATGTACAGCAGCCTTGTATACAGCAGTGGGTGTTTTAAAGTTCTCTATAAATACAGTTGAGTTGAGTCTGCTAGGAACCTCTATCAGAGTCTGCCTGTCAGGAGTTTCAACTCATATCTCCAGCAGAATCTTCGCCCAGATCCCGAAGGGATGGGGGGTACATTCAGGTGGACCATGCTCCACAGCTCCATTGTTTAGGCAAGCAACCGGAGGTGTGGCCATGAGGTGGTCAGAGCCGGTAGTGGCGTTAACCTCCGATTCTGCTGGTGGACACGCGTGGTGAGTGATAGCGCTAAGTTGAAGGAGGAGCCCTAATGGCCTTTTTAGCCTGTGGGACTAGGGAGACACGGAATAGGTGCCGGCTAGCCAAGTGGAACACAGCTCTGGTGGTCACAAAGGCAAAAACTCAGGCTTGGGAGGAGTTTGGTGAGGCTACAGAGTAAGACTTCCAGACTTCGAAGACTTAATTTCCACCATGTCTTCCCAAGAGGAAGCAGAGTCTGGGGGTCTCTTCGGCAAGCTCTCCTATGTCTGTGGTTGAAGTCACCACGGTGGTTAAAAGAAGTTTGGTGGTAGGGCCCAGCAGGTGGATGAGTGAGATCCACCTAGAGTTCCTAAAGGTTCTGTATTTGTGGATTCCATGATTGATTCAGATCTGCAACATTGTGAGGACATCAAGAATAGTTTCTTTGGATCAGCAGACCGTTGTGGTAGTCGCCCTTTTGAAGAAGGGGGGAACCGGGAGGTGTGTTCCAAATACACGCACATCACAGTCCATCATAAAGTGGAATCGCAGGCTCAGGAGGAGTACGGTTTTCATCTTGGCTGTAGAACAGTTGACCAACTCCATAACCTCAGCATGGTGCTCAAGGGTACAGAGGGTGCTCGTGGGTGCATGGGAGTCAGCCCAGCAAGTCTACATGTGCTTTGTGGACTTGGATTACAGTGTACCGGATGCCTTACTTCAGGGTGTGCGGTCCCTGTGCAATCAGTTTCAGTTGCTGAGTTTGGTGTGCGTTGCCAGGTGTAAGTCTGATTTGTTTCTACTGAGGCTTGGACTCTGCCAAGACTGCCCTTTTACACTGATTTTATTCATAGCTTTTATGGACAGAATTTCATGGTGCAGCCAAGGCATTGAGGGGTGTCCATTTTGGTGACATTTACATTTCTGCTTTTTTTCAGATGATGTGGCTAAGTTGGCTTGATCAAGATGCAATTTTTGAAGGAAATCAGTCAGAAAAGAGTGAAGTGCCCGCTACAGGTCTTGGATGAGATCCTCCCCCAAATGGAGGAGTTGAAGCACATTGGGGTCTTATGTACGAATGAGGGAAGAATGCAGCAGGAGATCGACAACCAGTTCTGCGCAGCGTCTATAGTAATGTGGACTCTGTATCAGTCTGGTGTGGTGAGGGGGGATCTGAGCAAAAAATCGCTGCTCTCAATTTACCAGTCAATCTACGTTCCTACCCTCACCTGTGGTCACGAGCTGTAAATCATGATTGAAAGAACTATAAACCGGATATAATTGGTCAAAATGAATATCCTCCAAGGCGTGCCTGGGCTGTCCCTAGGACGTTCCACCAGGAGGAGGCCTGACACGAGCCAGGACATGTTAGAGAAACTGTCTCATGGTTGGCTGTGGCAATGCCTCAGGACACACCTGGAAGAGCTGGGACCAAGTTGCATAAGCGAGGGAAGTCTGGGCTTCCCTATGAAACTTTGGCCACTTTGACCCGAGCGGAAGAAGAATTACTATCCATTATCAATGTTCTTCCTTATTTGGTTGTGGGGGCAACGGCTTAAGCAGGAAAGCCCAAACTTCCCTCTCCCCAACCACTTTGTAAATCTCATCTGGAGAGCTGAAGGCATTCCGAGGCCAGCCAAGAGACTGGACTATAGTCTTCACCCGATGGGATGAAGTATTAATATCGCAGCGCCCAACCAGTCCAATGCAGTCGACTGGCAGTCTATGGACTGGTCCCACGTCAACCGTGAAGGCTATAGAGTGTGAAATTTAAAAAAAACAAAAAATGTGTGTGTCTGCGTGCATGGCCTTTGATACAGCACTCACTGAGCCCCTAACAGATGGCTGAGCTTCTTACTCTGTTTTTAAGAGAGAATGGAGGAAACTGAAGTGGTAACTCGTTTAAAACTGCTTGTATCTGTAATCTTTTGGTCATGACCCACAATTTGATAACACCGGTGAAAGTAGGAACAAGTAAAAGACTGTATCCCTGCAGAGGGTGCACCAATCCACCTGACAGTCCTGTGTGTCATTGTCTCACCCGTGAACAAGACCCCAAACGGAACTCATAATATTGTGGCAGGAGATTACCTTCAACTTAAAAAGGGCACCCTTCTCGTTTTCAGGTGAAGACTATTTCTTCCAACTTGTGAGTTGCTAATTCATATCCCAAATGGTTCACTTGACTGTGAACCACTTCAACGAGAGTTTAAGATCACAGATTGATGAAGCTAACATAGCCACATCACTTTCCCACAATACACCGCGATGGAACAGGACTGCCTCTAAGCTGTCTAAGCCGTTTTCATTCGTCAAAATGCTTCTGAAGTATAAGGTCCACTTGGACCTAATCCATTGCTTCCCATGTAGCATGTCCAAACTTGTCAAGAGTGGGTCACACTTGCAGCTCAACTTAATGCATTGATGTAAATGGTTGTGAAGTGACAACATAGGGAAGTTCAAGGAGAATAAATGCAATGCAAATAAATGTTAAGTTCCAGCCCACCACGACAAAAAGAGACTGTGAACCAGTAACCCGTGATAGAATACAGTGTAATACTTTATAAAGCCATTGTAGACAGAGAAAAGTTAGCAAACCTTTGGGTCAACAATATTAACAACGACATCTTGGTATGCACGCAGTCTGAAGGCTTGTGCCACAGCCTGATCCACACTGATTGTCTCTAAGAAAGAATGGAGAAAGAGAGAATTCAATGAATTTGCAAGTTAAGATTTTGTTATATTGCTGTTGATGCAATAGGGTTCAGATACATGTACATATTCCTTGGTATCCTTCAGATGCTGCTTTTGTCTTTGTTTGTTTGTTGTTGTTTTTTTGCTCCGACCCCTCCGTGAGCTTTCACCTTACCGTAGTGGAGGGGTTTGTGTGTCCCAATGACGTGCTCTCCAACTCTCACTGGAGCGTTTTGCAGCCGAGTGTGAAGTGGTTGGGATGAAAATCAGCAACTCCAAATCTGAAACAATGGTCCTCAATCGGAAAAGGGTGGAGCGCCCTCTCTGGGTCGGGGAGGAGATCTTGCCCCAAGTGGAGGAGTTTAAGTATCTTGGGGTCTTGTTCACGAATGAGGGCAGGAGGGAGCGAGAGATCGACAGGCGGATCGGTGCAGCGTCTGCTGTGATGCGGACTTTGTATCGGTCTGTCGTGGTAAAGAAGGACCTGAGTCAAAGGGCGAAGCTCTCAATTTACCAGTCAATCTACATCCCAACCCTCATCTAAGGTCACGAGCTATGGGTCGTGACCGAAAGAACGAGATCCCGGATACAAGCGGCCGAAATGAGTTTTCTCCGCAGGGTGTCGGGGCTCTCCCTTAGAGATAAGGTGAGAAACTCGGTCATCCGGGAGGGGCTCAGAGTAGAGCCGCTTCTCCTCCACATCGAGAGGAGCCAGATGAGGTGGCTCGGGCATCTGATTAGGATGCCTCCTGGACGCCTCCCTGGTGAGGTGTTCCGGGCATGACCCAACGGCAGGAGGCCCCGAGGATGACCCAGGACACGCTGAGAGACTATGTTACCCAGCTGGCCTGGGAATGCCTCAGGATCCCCCGCAAAGAGAGAAGAAGTGGCTGGGGAGAGGGAAGTCCGGCCATCCCTGCACAAGCTGCTGACCCCGCGACCCAAGCCCAAATAATCGATAGAAAATGGATGGATGGATGGATGGTTGCACCTATTGTTTTTGTTTTTTATTTTTTGGGGGGGAAGTCCAATACAGTGATACCGCTACTTTCGAACGTCTCTTCATACGAAATTTTCAAGACAGGAAAATATTGCCTCTTCCTCGGATAGACATTTCGAGATACAAAAGGTAAAAATATGGTATGGGCTGCTACTCGCAGCTCCGAGTTTCCTGAACGCAACATACTTATAGGTGCTCTGCCATTGGCTATTACCTAGCATCTTCTTGGCATCCCGTTGGCAAAGAGGGACCTCTATGAATGTGTCTATTGGTGTAGATACATAAATAGATGGATATGTGTCTTTGCAGCATCCTCGTCATTCACCCCTTGGGCCATGAGGTGTTCCGATAGTTTTACGTACAGTAAATGTGAATCACCCAGAAAAAGTGTTCACCAGTCGGGCGATCGCTCACTCTGCTGATGTTTGCCTTGGGCATTTTCAAAGGATTGTTAAAAGCCGACAAAAGCAAACATCCTTGGATCAGTTCTTAACAAAACGCCAGGCAAAAACCACTTCTGAGAAAGAACATGAACTAAAGAGGGCAAAAAACGATGAGGCAGTTAAAAGTTAAATGACATTTTTAGGGCGTCCCGGTAGTCCAGTGGTTAGCACGTCGGCTTCACAGTGCTGAGGTACCGGGTTCAAATCCAGCTCCGGCCTCCCTGTGTGGAGTTTGCATGTTCTCCCGGGGCCTGCGTGGGTTTTCTCCGGGTACTCCGGTTTCCTCCCACATTCCAAAAACATGCATGGCAGGCTGATTGATCACTCTAAATTGTCCCTCGGTGTGAGTGTGAGCGTGGATGGTTGTTCGTCTCTGTGTGCCCTGCGATTGGCTGGCGACCAATTCAGGGTGTCCCCCGCCTACTGCCCGAAGACAGCTGGGATAGGCTCCAGCACCCCCCGCGACCCTAGTGAGGATAAAGCGGTTCGGAAAATGGATGGATGGATGGATGACATTTTTATTCTTTACTCTCTTCATTGTTTTTTTACATTCGGCACGATTCTTATTTATTGTGCAATAATCTAATTGTAACATGTATTTGCTACATATATGGATGCCTTTTTATGCTTGAGAAAACATTTATGTCTGAATTTGGGGGGTGGGGGGCTTGGAACGGATTAGGGTATTTACATGGAAAATGCGTCTCTACAAAATTTTCTCGTTAAGAAATTTCTTCCGGAATCAATTAATTTCGTAAGTAGAGGTACCACTGTAATTAGTTTGAAATTGTCTGAAATAAGTGGTTAACAGCCACAGGCCATCAAAATTTTCATCCATCCATCCATCCATCTTCTACCGCTTATCCGAGGTCGGGTCGCGGGGGCAGCAGCTTTAGCAGGGAAGCCCAGACTTCCCTCTCCCCAGCCACTTCTTCCAGCTCTTCCCGGGGGATCCCGAGGCGTTCCCAGGCCAGCTGGGTGACATAGTCTCTCCAGCGTGTCCTGGGTAGTCCTCGGGGTCTCCTCCCAGTGGGACATGCCCGGAACACCTCACCAGGGAGGCGTTCAGGAGGCATCCTAATCAGATGCCCGAGCCACCTCATCTGGCTCCTCTCGATGTGGAGGAGAAGCGGCTCGACTCTGAGCCCCTCCCGGATGACCGAGCTTCTCACCTTATCTCTAAGGGAGAGCCCGGACCCCAAGATACTTAAACTCCTCCACTAGGGGTAAGATCCCCTCCCCGACCCGGAGTGGGCACTCCACCCTTTTCCGACTGAGGACCATGGTTTCAGATTTGGAGGTGCTGATTTTCATCCCGGGCGGCCCGGTAGTCCAGTGGTTAGCACGTCGGCTTCACAGTGCAGAGGAACCGGGTTCGATCCCAGCTCCGGCCTCCCTGTGTGGAGTTTGCATGTTCTCCCCGGGCTTGCGTGGGTTTTCTCCGGGTGCTCCGGTTTCCTCCCACATTCCAAAAACATGCATGGCAGGCTCGTTGGGCACTCTAAATTGTCCCTAGGTATGAGTGTGAGCGTGGATGGTTGTTCGTCTCTGTGTGCCCTGCGATTGGCTGGCGACCAATTCAGGGTGTCCCCCGCCTACTGCCCGAAGACTGGTGGGATAGGCTCCAGCACCCCCCGCGACCCTAGTGAGGATGAAGCGGTTCGGAAAATGGATGGATGGATGGATTTTCATCCCAACCGCTTCACACTCGGCTGCGAAACGCTCCAGTGAGAGTTGGAGAGCATATGCACAAACAACAGTCAGGACCCGTCCCCCCACCCGAAGGCGGAGGGAGGCAACCCTCTCGTCTACCGGTGTGAACCCCAATGTACAGGCACTGAGCCGGGGGGCAAGGAGTATGCCCACACCTGCTCTGCGCCTCTCACCGTGGGCAACTCCAGAGTGGAAGAGAGTCCAACCCCTCTCGAGAGAACTGGTACCAGAACCCAGGCTGTGTGTGGAGGTAAGTCCGACTATATCCAGTCGGAACTAAATTTTCATTAATTTATTTAATAACAAAATCATGAAAAATGTAAGTTAACCCAAAATTGAAAATTGTCACTTCAAATCATACAGAAATACAGTCTTCAGACTTTAACCCCATCTAGCTGGTTTGGGAGAAATTGGACAAGAGAGTGAAAACAAAGCAAAGCAAACTAAAAATGTTACACGTTTATGGGAACTTTGCAAAATCTGCCTAAAATGGCTACTTTCATGAGTAAAGAGTTTACAGTACATTTTTGGTTAAACATTCCATGATTTCCGCAGTGACTTAAACGGTTTATTTGTTGAATGTTTTCATCTCAGAGTGCACAGCCAAAATTGGGATGTTGTTAAATAAAAATTGAATATAATGATTTGCCAATTGTGTACAACCTATATATACTGTAAGACACTACAAAGACAAGATATTTTAAGTTCAAACTGATCAACTTTATTGAATTTAGCAAATAATCATGAACTTTGAATTTTATGGCTGCAACACGTTCCAAAAAAGCATGCCCCTGTAACATGAATAAATATTTGGGAACAGAGGAGACTAATTGTTGAAGTTTTGTAGGTAGAATCCTTTCCCATTTTTGCTTGATGTACAGCCTCTGCTGTTCAACAGTCGGGGTCTCTGTTGTTCTATTTTACACTTCATAATGCGCCACACATTTTCATGGAAGACAGGTTTGGACAACAGGAAGGTCAGGATAGTACCCGCTCTCTTACTCCGAAGCCACACCGTCATAACACCTGTAGAATATGTGGAGTTTCTTGATGAAATAGACATTGCGTGTATGTATCTTTCAGCATTAATTGAGTCTTCTGAGATGTGCAAGTTATCCATGTCATTGGCACTGACACAGCCCCATACCATTATAGATGCTGGCTTTTGAACTTTGCGCCCATAAAAATCCAGATGGTTCGTTTCCTCTTTGGCCAGGAGGACACGGCGCCCACAATTTCCAAAATCAATTTGAAATGTGGACTCGTCAGACCACAGAACACTTTTCCACATTGCATCTCGCCCTCTCTGATGATCTTGGGCCCAAAGAGGTGATCCCCAGTGATGTTGATGAATGGCTTTTGCTAAGCATAGTAGTTTTAAGTTGTACAATGAGGCACATTGCCCTTAAGCTGTTGGACTATTTTCTCACAAATTTGTTGACAAAGAGGTTAACCTCGCCCCATTTTTGCAGTAAATGACTGAGCAATTAAGGGAAGCTCTTTTTATTTTATTCCCAATAATGGCAACCACCTGTTCCCAGTTATCCTGTTCATCTGTGGGATGTGCCAAACAGGTGTTTGATGAACATTCCTCAACTTCCCAGTCCTTTTTTGCCATTTGTTTCACGTGTCGCAGACATAAAATTCGAAGTTAATCATTATCTCCAAAAAACAATAAAGTTGATCAGTTTATACATTAAATAGTTGAAGATGATTTGCAAATTATTTTATTGAATTTTATTGTATTCTGTTTAAAACAATGTCCCAACTCCATTGGAATTGAGTTTGTACAATGAGACAATTCACTGCATGAGTTTCTATTTTAAATAGCTGGTGGGGAAAAAATTGGGCGTTCCAGACCTTTTGACCACACAAATATTTTTTTTCCTGCTCCACATGAATTACAGAAAAAGTTAAATGAGGTTGACATACCTTTTTGAAGGTCTTCTTTTAAGCTCTTCACTTGCAGCAAGAGGGGACTGTGTATTTTAAGCATCAGTTCATTAAAAAATGGTGGCAGCATAACAAATAAACACTCCCTAATCTACCTACGGTAACTTCCTTCTTTTGGTACACACTCACCTGAACTCATCAGTAGGATGTGCAATTTCAATTATGTCCCCAAGGCAGATTTGAGGGAAAACTTTAGGATTGACCACCACTTCATCATCTAAACAAAATAAACATTTGATTTCAAAACAATCCCAGAGGGAAAAATGTAATGTACATGATGTTTTGAATTTACCATTTCCACCAAAACCTCTCTTGTGCAGCACAAGCTTGTAAGATTTATTGCTCTTCATAATGTAACAGCTGATAAAAAAAAAACATCATCAGTTAATTAGTCATTTTAACACAATACATGTATGTATACAAACAAACACAGGTACAACCAGTGATTATGCTCTACCTATTACATACCCTTGAATGTTAGGCCTGAATATGTGCATACACCGGTTGAAGGTAAAAATGACATCCAAGATTAAAAATACCAATGGGTAGCGTTCACATTCTGATACAGAATGGACCAAATGCATGGCAGCGTGTTAAGCATTTCCTATGCAAATAGAAATATGGGAGTGTTTTCGAACCAGAGGTACGTGTACCCCTCGGGGCATGTAAACGCACATTCATACACATATTTTATACATACATACACATATTTTTTATGTGTATGTGTGTGTGTGTGTATAGATAGATAGATAGATAGATAGATAGATAGATAGATAGATAGATAGATAGATAGATAGATAGATAGATAGACATACACACACACACACACACACACACGTATACACACACATATAAGCATTTTCTTGCTATCAACCCCCTCATTACAGTAACTTAAAATAATAGTTGAATATAACATTATTTTTGACTTCACTATTTTCACAGTCATGACGGCTCTCCAAGGGGAACAGAAAATAGACTGTGATCGGGGTCAAAAATTAGTTTGCTCTAAAATAACGTATTTTTTGCGGCCAACTCAGATTAGCCAATTCCCTACAAGCCAACAGTTCCTCGCTGCATTTATTGACAATCAGAGCCGGTCACGGCCAAACAACCACTGCCTGTATAAAATGGTATTTTTTTTCATACATCTGTTTAGGAAGTGCATGGTCCTATGTGCCCTCCACTCCGTAACATTTATGATTTTAAAAAATCCTTCACCCCAAGCATATAAATTGCCCGTCCCTGGTATTTGTATGCAAAGGCATACAATAGCAAATGGCCATAGTAAATCCACGTGCACTGTACTTCCGAAACATTATTACTTTAACAACGTTGTTAAACACAAGATCCAGATCACTGGTAGTTGAGTCAGTGCAATGACGTTCCGCGTAATTTTCAAAGACGTGACTACGAGGAAAACGTGATTTTTCGATACCTTACCGGTTGTTACTCGTAATCGAAGTCCCACCCTGAGTCGTTTGTGACTCTTACATAAATTCGAAGAATAAAGTTGATTTCGTTTCTTTACCTTCTTTGTTTGTTTTCTTGCCGCTTCTTCTTCTTATGACAAGAAACGGTGATGGGCATTACCGTCGCCTACTGGTATGGAGTGTGAATCAGATTTGACCCTCTTGATTTTCCACTCTTTTTTTTTCAGCGTTAACCGCTGTCTCTGGAAGTATCCACGGTGTTGGAAATGTCGGACTAATACTAAATTGCTCTAACTCCAGGTCCTTTACGACTTCTCGCTTCCTTCTTCCAACAGGTTTTCAAAACGTTTTCCTTGTACATTAGTCCAATCATTACTTGACATTTGTTTCCTACAAATTTCTAATGGAACGTATGTCCCATTTCTCCATGTAATGATCCTTTGCGGAGTCGTTGTCCTCAATGTCGGATTTAGAACAACATGCGACTCTTTTAGAATCGTTTTTGCTGCTGGCCTATACACCACACATTCATCATGCATATTTGATCTAATTGTTCCACAATACATTTTAATGCCTCTCTATGTGCCCCACCCCTCCCAATTGCGGCCAAATATCTCCTATTCACTTTTTATTTATTATTTTTACATGTATCTACTATATACATTTATATATATTTATTTATACATGTACATTTATCTGTGGATTGGGAATTTCTCCATTGCAAGACTAATAAAGGTTTTCTTGTCTTTTCAGTACATTAAAATGTAAAAGAACACCATTGGTGTTGCCTTGAGATGGCACTATATGTATGACAAAACACTGCAGATGGATTACATTAGATATTCATTTAAGTTTGGTGAGCCAATAGAGGGGAGTTTCTTTTTTTTAAAGCTAAGGAAGATGAAACAGTCATATAATATGCCGAAACCTGTTATTATCCCAAGTCTTGAGATGGTGGGGACCATGTTTGAAGTGAATCGGATGAAACCGATATGTCACGGTCACACATGACCCCTGTAAATGTTAAAAAGAAAAAACGTTCAAAAATTGTACATACAAAAAATTGTTAACTCACTTCCGTAACCCTAGGTCAAACATATAGGGATAGGACTCTGTTAAATATCTGTAGACGGAGCAATATTTTTTGTAATCATGTATGACTGATCGGTGCCAATTGTATCTGCCCTGCCAAGTGGCATTCATTAAAAAAAAAAAAACAAACTGACAATTAGCTACAATATTAGAAGTATAAAGTGTCTTTATATTGCTATTGTCATGGATCTGTTTGTGACCAACAGGTGGCACTGTGGGGCTCTGCCTGCAGCTGCACACCTGTTGGTCGTTAGGCAATGAGGACTTTAAAAGGACTCCCAGCCCGAGCACTCATGGTCGGGTCATTGTTTGCTTGTTAGCAGCTGTCAGGTTTGTTTGTCATGTTTGTTTCGTTTAGTGATAGTTTTTGCTTCAGTCATGGTTTTGTTTGCTACTTTGGATTGTTTTTGTGACTTTGTTTGTTCTGGATTTAGTTTCTGTATTTCAATACAATTCGTCAAGTTCACCCTGCTCCTCTCTCCTGCCTGCTTTTTGGGGTCCACCGCCACCTCGCAACGTGACAGCTATGGTCTTGTCACTGCTTAAATTATTTGTTTTAATCATAAAAGCACACCATTTTTTTCTTTCCGTGAATACACTTTTGTTTGAGGACATTTGTTAACCCCACCAGAGATAGAACACATTACGATGCAACTGGTACTGGAATGTAAACCTGGTTCATCCATGACATGTAACATTCTTGAACCAAAGCATAAGGCAGCGCCCTTGGAATCTTTGGGTGACATCAGTCAGACACATTGATAATTTCCAATGAATAGGTCATCCTACTGCTTGGACCCTGTGCTTGATTTTATCCATGCTGTATTTACCATTCATGTTTTTGATCGACCTGACAAAATCTTGTCCAAAACGGTTGATTGATATATTTTCAGCAATGCTTCAATTATCACTTGAGCACTTTTGGAAAATTATCATAATCCTCGGTACGGTCAAAAGAATGCATTTTTGTGGAGCAAAAGCGTTTACATACCTGGCTGGGAGAATATGTTGTCTATTTTCTTTGAGAATAGGAATCAGTCTCAGCAGCTGTCCAGATGAGTCGGAGATTGGTGCTGGATTGGTAAAGAAAACACTTCCTTGATACTGCCTCTGTGGTTGAAGGATTTTACGGTACTGTGTACAGTACAGCTGATGTCAAAGTTACTGCAGTCTCTCAAAAAATGGCGCACAATACCAAAATATTTTATCTGTTCCACTTCTATGTTGTTGTTTTTTTTGTTTGCAACGGCCTTCACCCTGGGCGGGTTGAACCGGCTTCTTCCTTGGCACGCACGACATCCCTGATCATGGCGGCCCAAGCGCGGCGATCCTGTTCCAGGTCAACAGACAGCCTCAGCCAGTCCTGGTTCCACCGTCTCAGACCCACCACCTGGGGGCCGGAAAGGTACGCGAGGTCTTCTTTCATCGTGGTGGCCCAGGTCTTGACTTGTCCACCACATCGCTTGCGCCAGGCTGGCAGAGGAGTAGGAAGGAGAACATCCCTGATCAACTCGCCCTCTTGGTGGCATGCCGCATGCCTGAACCAACGGAGTCGGCGTTGCAGGAGAATCGCTGGTAAGGGATGAAGGTGCAGGCAGCGGCGAAGGTCAGCAGTAGGGACCCGGTCCGATCGGCGGCGGCGGAGGATACGGCAGAGGTAATTGTTGTCGAAGACTTCCATTTCCCACATCACTATCATCCAAAATATAGCCCAATTAGACCATAAAACAAGTCTAGTTCACAGCACGTCATATGTCACAGGTATTATGTAAAGCGGTCTAAAATATGACAGGGTACAGGATGGCATTATTTTGATACTTAATGGGTTGACACCTTTTTACAGGGAATCATTTGTACGTTTATTCTTTACACTATGATTAACCTGGAAAATAAATTCAGACCTTTCACAGTGAGGGAATCTGGGGAAATAATTTCCCTGAACACAGAAGATTAATTCACAGTTGTATCACAACGATGAATGGAAGTCTTTATTGCTACACAGCGCCATGCAGGTAAAGTGCAAGGAACTTGGTGAAAGTCTCAGGCTTGTATCCTGCAACACCAGCTGGTACCTAGAGAGAAATACAAAAATGTATATATAAATAGGCTGGATGATTATGGAGAAAATAATACTGATGATTATGTTGATTGAGATTGAAATCACGATTATTTAAATGATTATTCATTTACTTCAAAACTAAACCTGTCCAAACCATCATCAGAGCCTCATACCCATTCATCCCTGCACATTAAAGACATTAATTATTGAACAGTCTTATTATTTTTGTCAAATACAAAATGCCCTTGTATGTGAAATTACAAGCCTCTTCCATTTTCATTCTGCTACATCCACATCTTTGATGCCTTGCACCTTTGCACACGTTGAAGGATTGGGCTAACCTGGGATCTCATGCCATGTCATGGGGAAAGGTGAAGTGGGATACTGGCACATTGTAATTGGAATTTATTGAATGAAGCACATCAGATTATAACCTCGATAAAAGGACAAAAATGAGGCAACATTTTTTTGTTTTGAATAGGGCCCCAGGGACTTTTTGTTGGTCTTAGGCTGTTTTATGTGCCTACAACTTTTGGTACAACTTGTTGAAATGTTCAACAAATGAAACAAGCAGTTTCATTAAAATTTTGCAGAAGGCTCAACTAAGCCATTTTTCTTTTTAACTGCAACTTGAACTCATAAAATGGTGATTATTTGGCCTGGTGTGTGTGCCATGTTTCATTGTGTGCACAAATGGTAAGACCATCAGAATAGGCGTCATTGATCTTCTCAAACGACACGTCGCCATGGCAAAATAAAAAGCCTTGCTTTTCTTTGTTGCTCTGAACATCTTAGGATGAAACACTCAGTTTCAAGACAAAAATGTAACCCAGTCTGAGCCGATGTTTATCTTAAACTTCATAATCCCGACATTAACTGGGACAAACCTGAAAATGAGAATTGGAGGGTTTTTTTGGTCATTCTGAATAAATAATTATGTCTTTTAGTTTTATTTCATATTAATAATGATGACTTGATCATGCTTGCAATGAAGAATGCTTCGTGCGTTGTGCGACAGTTAAGGGACACTTGACTTGACTTGACTTTTTATTTGGTCTCCCATAGGAGAAACTTGTTTTGGAGGACAGGCCCCCCATGCGCGCGGGTCACCGGGGCCTCCCTCTGGAGGCGGGGCCCGTTGGCGAGCGCCTGGTGGCCGGGCCTATACCCATGGGGCCCGGCCGGGCTCAGCCCGAAGAGACAACGTGGGTCCCCCTTCTCATGGGCTCACCACCCATGGGAGGGGCCAAAGGGGTCGGGTGCAGTGCGAGCTGGACAGCAGCCAAAGGAGGGGACCCTGGCGGTCCGATCCTCGGCTACAGAAGCTAGCTCTAGGGACATGGAGTGTCACCTCTCTTGCAGGGAAGGAGCCCGAGCTGGTGTGCAAGGTGGAGAAGTTCCGACTGGATATAGTCGGACTTACCGCCACACACAGCCTGGGTTCTGGTACCAGTTCTCTCGAGAGGGGTTGGACTCTCTTCCACTCTGGAGTTGCCCACGGTGAGAGGCGCAGAGCAGGTGTGGGCATACTCATTGCCCCCCGGCTCAGTGCCTGTACATTGGGGTTCACACCGGTAGACGAGAGGGTTGCCTCCCTCCGCCTTAAAGTGGGGGGGGGGGACGGGTCCTGACTGTTGTTTGTGCGTACGCACCCAACAGCAGTTCAGCGTACCCACCCTTTTTGGAGTCCTTGGAGGGTGTGCTGGAGAGTACTCCTGCTGGGGACTCCCTTGTTCTGCTGGGGGACTTCAATGCTCACGTGGGCAATGACAGTGAGACCTGGAGGGGCGTGATTGGGAAGAACGGCCCCCCCGATCAGAACTCCAGTGGTGTTTTGTTATTGGACTTCTGTGCTCGTCACGGATTGTCCATAACAAACACCTTGTTCAAACATAAGGGTGTCCATATGTGCACTTGGCACCAGGACACCCTTGGCCGCAGTTCGATGATTGACTTTGTGGTTGTATCATCGGATTTGCGGCCGCATGTTTTGGACACTCTAGTGAAGAGAGGGGCGGAGCTGTCAACTGATCACCACCTGGTGGTGAGTAGGCTCCGATGGTGGGGGAAGATGCCGGTCCGTCCTGGCAGACCCAAACGTATTGTGAGGGTTTGTTGGGAGCGTCTAGCGCAGGGGTGGGCAATCCCAGTCCTGGAGGGCCGCTGTCCTGCATGTTTTCTAAGTCTCCCTGTTGCAACACACCTGATTCCAATGAACAGGTTCAATATCAGGCCTCGTCAGAGTTTACTGATAATCTGATCATTCAAATCAGGTGTGTAGCAACAGGGAGACTTGGAAAACATGCAGGACAGCGGCCCTCCAGGAGTGGGATTGCCCACCCCTGGTCTAGCGGCATCCCCTGTCAGAAGGAGCTTTAACTCCCATCTCCGACAGCGCTTTTCCCATGTTCCGGGGGAGGTGGGGGACATTGAGTCAGAGTGGACCATGTTCCGTGCCTCTATTGTTGAGGTGGCCAATCTGAGTTGTGGCCGTAAGGTGGTTGGTGCCTGTCGTGGCGGCAACCACCGTACTTGCTGGTGGACACCAGCAGTAAGGGATGCCGTCAAGCTGAAGAAGGAGTCCTATCGGGCCTTCATGGCCTGTGGGACACCAGAGGCAGCTGACAGGTATCGACTGGCCAAGCGGAATGCAGCTTCGGTGGTCGTCGAAGCAAAAACTCGGGCATGGGAAGAGTTCGGTGAGGCCATGGAAGCCGACTTCCGGACGGCTTCGAGGAAATTCTGGTCCACCATCCGGCGTCTCAGGAGGGTGAAACAGTGCACCACTAACACTGTGTACAGTGGGGATGGGGCTCTGTTTACCTCGACTTGGGACGTTGTGAGCCGGTGGGCGCAATACTTCGAAGACCTCCTCAACTCCACCAGCACGCCTTCCTTGGAGAAAGCAGAGTCTGGGGACTCTGAGGTGGGCTCTCCAATCTCTGTGGTCGAAGTCACCGATGTGGTTAAAAAGCTCCTCGGTGGCAAGGCCTCAGGGGTGGATGATATCCGCCCGGAGTTCCTCAAGGCTCTGGCTGTTGTAGGGCTGTCTTGGTTGACACGCCTCTGCAACATCGCGTGGTCATCGGGGAGAGTGTCTCTGGATTGGCAGACCGGGGTGGTGGTCCCTCTGTTTAAAAAGGGGGACCGGAGGGTGTGTTCCAACTACAGAGGGATCACACTCCTCAGCCTCCCTGGTAAAGTCTATTCAGGGGTGTTGGAGAGGAGGGTCCGTCAGGAAGTCGAGCCTCAGATTGAGGAGGAGCAGTGTGGTTTTCGTTCCGGCCGTGGAACAGTGGACCAACTCTACACCCTTAGCAGGGTCCTCGAGGGTATGTGGGAATTCGCCCAACCGGTCCACATGTGTTTTGTGGACTTGGAGAAGGCGTTTGACCGTGTCCCTCGGGGGGTTCTGTGAGGTGTGCTTCGGGAGTATGGGGTACCGAGCCCCTTGATACGGGCTGTTCGGTCCCTATACTGCCGATGTCAGAGTTTGGTTCGCATTGCCGGCAATAAGTCGGAATCGTTCCCAGTGAGGGTTGGACTCCGCCAAGGCTGCCCTTTGTCGCCGATTCTGTTCATCGCCTTTATGGACAGAATTTCTAGGCGCAGCCGAAGCGTTGAGGGAGTCCTTTTTGGTAGCCTCAGTATTGCATCTCTGCTTTTTGCAGATTATGTGGTACTGTTGGCTCCTTCAAGCAGGGCTCTCCAACTCTCACTGGAGCGTTTCGCAGCAGAGTGTGAAGCGGTTGGGATGAAAATCAGCACCTCCAAATCTGAAACCATGGTCCTCAGTCGGAAAAGGGTGGAGTGCCCACTCCGGGTCGGGGAGGGGATCTTGCCCCAAGTGGAGGAGTTTAAGTATCTTGGGGTCTTGTTCACGAATGAGGGCAGGAGGGAGCGAGAGATCGACAGGCGGACCGGTGCAGCGTCTGCTGTAATGCGGACGTTGTATCGGTCCGTCGTGGTAAAGAAGGAGCTGAGCCAAAGGGCGAAGCTCTCAATTTACCGGTCGATCTACGTTCCAACCCTCATCTATGGTCACGAGCTATGGGTCGTGACCGAAAGAACGAGATCCCGGATACAAGCGGCCGAAATGAGTTTTCTCCGCAGGGTGTCCGGGCTCTCCCTTCGAGATAAGGTGAGAAGCTCAGTCATCCGGGAGGGGCTCAGAGTAGAGCCGCTTCTCCTCCACATCGAGAGGAGCCAGATGAGGTGGCTCGGGCATCTGATTAGGATGCCTCCTGAACGCCTCCCTGGTGAGGTGTTCCGGGCATGTCCCACTGGGAGGAGACCCCGAGGACGACCCAGGACACGCTGGAGAGACTATGTCACCCAGCTGGCCTGGGAACGCCTCGGGATCCCCCAGAAAGAGCTGGAAGAAGTGGCTGGGGAGAGGGAAGTCTGGGCTTCCCTGCTAAAGCTGCTGCCCCCGCGACCTGACCTCGGATAAGCGGTAGAAGATGGATGGATGGATGGATGGAGGCGCCCCATGCCGCTACATACATTAAACAATACATACAGTATACCATACACAACAGACATTGGACAATAATACAGTACAGGACAATATAGACTCTACATACATTGGACAATATGTTACAGGCATCTGCACACCTCACACTGCCCTCATGTCCTCCTGCTTGACTGTCTGCTTTCCTCTAGCTGGTTGTTAATTAGTTTGATAGCCTGCGGTACGAATGAGTTTTTGTATCGGTTTAGTTTGCATCGGGGGGTCCTGTACCTCCTTCCTGAGTGCAGGAGCTCGAATTGTGAGTGCAGCACGTGAGAAGGATTGTCCAGAATGTTGTTGGCCTTTTGAATAACTGACTGCACATATATATCCTGGGGAGCAGGAGGCGGGGGCTGTCAGATTATCTTCCCAGCTGTTTTAACCAAGCTGGTTATCTGAGCTTTCGATTTTACAGTCAAGTTCCCAAACCAACTGGTTATATCAAAGCGCAGGACTGACTCAATAGTTGCTCGATAAAAGATAAACAGTATGCTTCTGCCGACTACAAATAATCTCAGACGTCGCAAGAAATGGAGGCGCTGATGGATCTTCGAACAGACACTTGATACATGTGTCTGCCAATCAAGCCTGCTATCCATGTAAATCCCCAAGTATTTGTATGAGGAGACCTGCCTGATGTTCGTGCCATTTATAGACATGGGGCTATGGTCTCCAATTGATTTATGGTCCAACACAATTTCTTCAGTTTTTTCCACATTTATGTTTAGGTGGTGTTCATTACACCAGTCAACAAATGTGTCAATCCCGTCACGGTGGCTACTAATGCCAGAGTCACTCATGAGCAGACTAAGGATGGCTGGATCGTCTGAAAATTTTACAACGTACTGATTTGGTTGGGAGCTGACAAAGTCGTTTGTAAACAGGGTGAACAGAAAAGGTGAGCTTACGCAACCCTGGGGGGCCCCCGTGCTGCTCATGACCTCATCTGACAAGACAGAGTTAAATTTCACACGCTGTGGTCTCTTGGATAAGAAGGAAAAGTACCACCTGATAAGAAATGGATTGACATTCAGCAAAACCAGTTTCTTTCACAGAATGTCCGGACGGATTGAGTTAAAGGCTGAGCTAAAGTCCACGAATAGCAATCTGGCATATGCCCCTCTGTTCTCAAGATGCCTCAAAAGAAGGTGCAGAATAGTAGACACGGCATCATTCGTACTACGGTTTTTAGTGTAGGCAAATTGATATTCATCCAGCGAAGCTTCCACCTCCTTGCGTAGTTTCTCGGCAATGATCTTCTCTAACCCTTTCATCACATTGGAGGTTAAGGCCACTGGTCTATAATCATTATCAACCTGGAGGCAGGGTTTTTTAGGAACCGGAATTATGATTGATTTCTTCCAGAGCCGCGGCACGTCTGTGTCTATGGACAGCTGGAAGAGAGGGTGCCAGGCTGGTGTTAGTTCCTCAGCAAAGGTTTTTAATAAATAAGCAGACATATTGTCTGGTCCAGTGGCTTTGTTTACTCGGACTGATCTGAAAACCTGAGTAACACTAGCTGAGTCAATTACCACCCTGTTATTAGGATCATGCTGCAGATTGCACAGCAATTCATTACACTCTTTTGAAGTGTCCACTTCAAAGCGCATATAGAAATCATTTAGCTCCCTTGCCCTCGCATTCTCATCAAGAGCTGACAGGGGCTTCTTCCTTGTGCCCATGTTTGTCATGGTGCGAATTGAGTCCCACAACCTCTTTGTGTTGGAATTAGACAGGGATTGCTCTGCCCGCTCTTTGTGCTTGGACCGTGCTGCTCTTAGTTGCCGGTTGAGATCCTTCTGGGCCAACTTTAGCCCAGCGTCGTCGCCAAGCCTATGGGCTCTTTTCTTCCTCCTTATACATTCAATAACTTCCTTCGTAATGTATGGCTTATTGTTTGCATATATTTTTACAGTTTTTTGAGGGATAATGTGCATGCAGAAGGAGACATAATCTGTTACGTATTACTTCAGCAGCCTCATTAACATGTGTGTCTTGGAAGAAGACACTCTAGTCTGTGCAGAGAAAGCTTCCCTTGAGCTCCTCTACTTTGTCGTTTGACCAGACATTCATCGTTTTGATTTCTGGCTTGCTAGACTTAAAAGCTGACTTGTAAATGGGAAGTAGGTGTATCGCTTTATGGTCTGAGTTTCCCAGGGGAGGCAGGGCTCTTGCAGTGTAGGCGTCTTTAATATTTCCATAACATTTATCCAGGATATTGTTATTTCTCGTGCCACATCGAACATACTGATGAAAGCCAGGCAGTGATTTATCCAGATTACAGTGATTTACGTCCCCGAGGATAAACATGGGGGCGTCAGGTTTGTCTTGTAAACGCTGGTGGATACAGTCTGTAATCTGTCTCGCACAACCACCTTTCTGAGAATGTGGTTGGAAAGAGATAAGGTAATAAGACAAAACAAGCGAACGTGGATGGAGCTGTCAACACCTCTGTAATGCCGAGAATGAAATCTGGATAACAGAGGGAAATGAGTGGAAGCTGGCTTTTTAAGACCCCTTTAAGACATTTTGTATATCTAGTTATGCCGTTTGGTCTCATGAATGCCCCTGCCATTTTTCAATTTCTTATTAACGATGTGCTTCGGGCCATGATAAACAAATTCTGTTTTGGTTACATTGACGATATTTCAATTTTTTTCCAGAGATCTCATTGAGCATGTCTGACATGTTCGCTTAGTCCAGCAATGACTGTTGCAGGACTGGTTTAATGTAAAAGCACAAAAATGCGAATTCCACTCCAGTTCTGTACAACTCCTGTGGTTCGTTGTGGAGAGAGGTCAGTTTAGAGCCAATCCAGCCAAGATCAAGGCTGTGGTCCAGTGGCTAACGCCAACAAGGAAGCAGTTGCAGAGATTTTGGGGTTTCGCCAACGTTTACAGGCAATTTATACGCAATTTCAGTTGTAAGGTAGAACCTGTGACAAGGCTTACATCAGCTGCAATTCCATTTTTATGGACCCCAGAAGCTGACGTTACGTTTATTTCTACCAAGCATATGTTGGCTAGCTCATCAGTATTGACAACCCCTAATCCTGACTATCACTTTGTCGTAGAGGTAGATGCATCAGATGCAGGAGTGGAGGGTGTCAGCGATGACCATTCGACCAGAGGCTGCATCCCAGCGCCGCCTTCTCACATCGCCTCAACCCATCTGAACATAGTTACGACACTGGTAATAGGGAACTGCTGGCCATTGTCTTCATTATAAAGGTTGAAAGATCAAGAGAAGCCAACATCGAAATCATGATTAAAATTTCGATTTTTTGCCCAGTGTGACTTTTTAACAATTTAAAATAAAGTAATACTGACCGTTATACCAACTTCGATTTGAAAATCGTTGGGGATGCCAAGGGATGACAACATTTTAGATATGCAAGTCTGACTCTTATTCTATTCCATGTTATTCTATTCGACATGCATTTAGTCTCGATTTATCGGCCCAGCAGTGACTTTTTACAGAAGTTGGTCCTACTTAGATTATCCATTTGTTGTGGGCACTAATAGTGCAAGCTTACTGCTTTTATTTTAAAGTTTGCATTTATTAGAGATCTTTTTGGGAATAATTTTACATATTTATCCAGAAATAGAAACCACAGCGGTGGAAGTGATTGGTGACAACAAGAATACATAAATTCACCACACGGCCCCATTACGCCTCAAACACCCAGCGTTTTAGCATTACCTCAGAGTTGGTTCTGAAACGTGTTTCCATTGTTAGTGCTCTGCCCCAAAAAAGACTCATGTAAAAGTGACCGCTCAAGGGCGCAAGCAAGGCCATTTTGGTGTGGAACCAGGGCATTAAACAGCCCGCCCCTAAAATTGCTTAAGAACAGCAACAACAAAGCCAAAAAATAGTTGACAGGTTCAGAAAGTACGCTATAACTCTTGATCCTGTTGTTTTTTGGACAAAAGAATAAGACAACTGGAACAATTTTAAATTGTGAAAACAATGCATCAAGTCGTCTTTCATTTAAAGTTAAGATAAGTGGTTACCTTCAATTGCTTCTTCTTGAAAAGTGGTCTGACTTTTGCAAAATCGTAGAGCTCAGCATCTACATCCATCCACACCTAAAACAAGTGAATTAAATAATACTTACAAAAATCCATCACAGTGCATGAATGAATTACAGTACATCGTATTATTCTTGGATATTGGTCTCTTTCATGCCAGAGCATATTGAAATTTCTGAAATCTAATTTCTTACTTTTCCATACTGTACTTGTGTAGGCACCCTGAAAGGGCTTTGTAACCTCTTCCAAGTTGATGTCCATCATTTATTTTGCTTTGTAATTCTTGAAATTCTTTTAAACATAACATGGCGTGGTGTGCTTCTTTTTTTTTAATCTTGTTATCTACTCCACTGACATATACTATTTAAGTGAGTGTAAGATTCATCAAATGTGGTGGTAATTAGACCTGGGTGTGGCCCGATATTGAAATGAAAACTAAGCAGACCACATTGTTTGTAAACTGATTGATATACAGTATACCTCTTAAAGTGATTTTAGTCTTTTGAAAATTCAAGGCTCTAAAACAGGGATCGGGAACCTATGGCTTGCGAGCCATATGTGGCTCTTTTGATGATTGCATTTGGCTAGCAAATAAAACAAAATATTCTCGCTTGTTTAATCCATCCATCGATTTTTACTGCTCATTTCCTGTTCAGGGCTACAGTTGGCTCCAGGAGCAATTTTGATTGGATAATACTGGCCTAAGTTGGCCGTTGCTGCGGAAACAGGTGAATGCCCCCTTTTGAATCAGCCTGCTCGGTCATTAGGTCAAAGCTAATTCTAAACGAATAAGATGGCGAAAAGAAAAAAACATGACGAGTATGGTAGACTTCAGCACGAATGGACCAAAGGATTCCCCTTTGTATATATTATACATATACATATATATATATATATATATATATATATATATATATATATATATATATATTTATCCAGCAAAGATCAAGGCTATTTATAATATGGCTTTCACTGAAATACATTTCCAAATATTTCGCTTTCAAGTCTCTCTTAGTCAAAAAGGTTCCCGACCCCTGGTCTAGTGCATCATTAGCCTTCATCGAAATACACAGAGTCAATAAATAACTACAAATCAGATTTAAAACCTGGTTTTTGATGCCATCATCTCCTCTCAGATCTGTGGTGTTGAGTTGGAAAACAATGAACTGGAAAAGTCTGCCGTTGGTCCCGACTGCCTGTATTGTGATTGGATGATCCAAGACACGCCAAGTCTTGGGCTTGATGTATGTATGCATGTATGAACAGATCCAGACAAGACAGAGAGGAAGAGGGGGAGAAAGAGAGGAAAATGCATTGAGTCAAATTCACAAAGATCCAACAAATATGTGGAGAATTATTTTGTTTGGAGGTTCATGATTTTGGTGAATGGGCTGTTGCTAAGGTAGCATATTTCTACCTCAGGTACTCAAAGCGCTTTACACTGTTCGCCTACGGATGACAGAGCATCAGGAGCAACTTGGTGGGTGGGTTGGGGGGATAGGGGGGGTTCAGTATCCTGCTCAAGGACACTTCAACATGGTAGCAATACTCTGGTATCGAACCACCAACCTCTGGTTTGGGAAACAGCTCTGATCGCAAGCTGCAATTGCAGACTGCTGATCGCTAAAAACTTCGGGTGATGCAGGTCACGGTCCACCGTAGGGTAAAGGTGACCTGTTTTTTTATTTTATTTTTTCAATACTTTTTGTGAAAGTGAGACTGATAGGATGCTAAGGGTGCGGTGTGCACTAAAATAAAAATATGTCTATTAATTAATACACACACAGACACACAAATGTTTTGGGTTGGTTATTTTTCCTTCTATACCCCTCACGATTGACAAGGGACCAGTCCGCGAGCTATCGCGATTGATGTATTGGGCACGCCAGATTTATGGAGTCCCGAAAAAAAACTATCGTGTGCACTTTTTTCGCATCAAACGATAAGTTGATCAAGTGACAGGCCTAGGTCAGCAATTTTGTCCAGGATATTGAAAGTGCGATGAAGCTCGGCAAGCCCGCTTTTGTTTACATTGCCTTCGCCACCTATAGCACGGGGCCAGACCTGACAACAATTCACGGAGGTCCCCGTGGTCACACGCCATCTCATCCGCGATGTTAAAAGTGCAGTGAAAAGTCGCTGGAACTCGTCAATTTGTACTGTAATCCGAATGTTGATTAAATCCACCGTTTATAATAAAGAGAAAAGTACAGTCAAAAAAGAAAAGGTCATCATTATTCTCTGGCGGCCGCAGAAGCAGGCAGCCCCCGATGCGGTCCCACGGCTGTAAGCCCGGGTGAGCACCACGAGAGCCTCAACTACTGCCCTCATTCTAGTGAATGGACCAAAATGTATTACCCCAAGTTGCAATATTTACAATAAATACCCACCCTATTTTCCGGATTATAAATCTCTTTTTTTTTCCTCAAAGTTTGGCCCGGGGTGCTATTTATCCTCTGGAGCGACTTATGTGTGAATTTATTAACACATTATTATATCATTTCACATTAAACTGCAAGAGGGCGTTCTAGGCCTGTGTTGATAATTCGACGATGACTCAGACGTAGAAGAGGAAGCGCCGCAATATCGGCCAAAATATTGGTCTTAATTTGCAGGATCAGATAATGCAGTTGATGTTATTTTTTCTCCATTATCAGTCCAATAATTATCGCGAATCCCTAGTGTGCATAATCAGGTCCAATCAGCGGGAAGACCGCTGAGCAAGTGTTTTAACACATACACAGTGCAGTTCTCTTTAAAAAAAAAACAAAAAAACATCCCAAATCATGTGTAAAAGGAGTTCAACATGAATAAAACGACACCTTTGTCCTCCATTACCCTTCCTCCAGAGTACGCACGCGCACACACACACACACACACTTACCCCATAAAGCATATGTGCGCGTGCCAGAGCATTTCCAAAAAGGAACATGATCATCTTGGCTCTGAACTGCTCTGGGGGAAGCTTGAAGCGAGTATCATCTCCTTCCAGGAAGTAAAGAGTGTGGGTATGAGGATAATAATGCTGTCCTCTGAAACCTGAATGAAAAACAATTTTTAAAAAAATGTCTCAACAATAAAAAGACACTAGAAATGTGGTTAATAATGTAGTGTGTAATAGTGTGATTTCCTTCAAATTGAATGTGAAGTAATACGTTTTTGATCCCGTCATAAATGTGAAGGTTTGCCCACAAAGATCTCAACAGTTATGTGACCTTAAACGGGCAGTTCATGCTCGAAAACCTTTCAATATGGTGGGGTTGAAAC
Source organism: Hippocampus abdominalis (assembly GCA_018466805.1). NCBI lineage: Eukaryota > Metazoa > Chordata > Actinopteri > Syngnathiformes > Syngnathidae > Hippocampus > Hippocampus abdominalis. Next base: position 777,185 of record CM031708.1, read on the forward strand.
AATTCTGTGAAGAATAGTGGGCCAAAATTCCTCCACGGTGATGTGAAAGACTCATCGCCAATTATCGCAAATGCTTGAGTTCAGTTATTGCTAAGGCTGGCACAAGCCAGTACTAGGTTCAGAGGGCAATGACTTTTTTACATAGGGACAGGTAAGTTTAGATATTTTTGTGTCTGAATAAATTGAATTGCCATAATAAAATTACTTTGATAAACTGAAATATTTGTGTTTGTGTGTGTGTGTGTGTGTGCGTGCGTGTGATCAATATGCAAAGAACAAAGAAATCAGAAAGGGGGCAACTACTTTTTCACTGCACTAGAGTGAGTGAAAAGCTGGGTCATCCATGAAGGACTCAGAGTACAGATACTGCTCCTCTGCATTGAGAGGAGTCGGATGAGGAGGCTTGGGTATCTGGTTTGCATGCCTCCTGGACAACTGTGCGGTGAAGTGTTTTGGGCATGTCACGATAGGAGGAGGCCATGAGAAAGATGGGATATGCTGGAAAGAATGTATCTTCAGATTGGGCGTGGGCGTGCCCCTGGAAAATCTGAAGGAAGTGGCTGAGAAGATGGAAATAAGGGAGGGTCTCTCTCCCCTCATGAACACGACCGTGTATACGCGAAAGAAAATAGATGGATAGATGAATGGATGGATGGAAATATAGATAGATTTTTTTTTTTAAACAGATATTACACCATTTGGCTTTTGCATTAAGTTTCAGGATAAACTTAAAAAGCAGTGCAGGTAAAAAAAAAAAAATCATTGAACTTAATTTAACTTCCGACAGCACATGCCTTTACTGTTAAATGTTTTAGTATTTTTGCACCACTGTTCTCTAACAAGGCAAAATTCACAACAAGCATTTCATTCTAAATCATTTCCAAGCATGTCTACTTTGATGCCTTTCAGTGACTCTTGCAGAGTCTCTGTAACTCTATAACAAATTGCTAATGAGAAACTCTTTGCTCAGGGGCCACTTGGTTCTGTGAACATCTCGTTTGAAGCCTCATAATGCAAGGATTCTGTTGATCAGTTGTTGGGTGTCATTTTGGTCTCATGATGTCAAAATGTGAACAGGATATTGAAAAGCACTGTTTACCATTCTGCCTTAGCCAGGAAATGTATCAGTCAATTGGTTGCTCAAACACTTAGTATATTAATCCTTGGTCGAGAGCAGCACATTGTACAAAACCTATGAACAAATTATGTGCACAAATAATGTATGCAAGTTATTCCCAAGACGCAAAAGACAGAGCCATTGCTCACCTGTACAGTTCACCTCCTCCTTGTACACATATACTTCCTGCAGGTCCACAGTAGGAGATACAGGATAAAATGTTTCAAGAGCATGATTTGCTGTGTCTGACACTTGCTCTTTCCCAAAAACCCTTGGTAGAGGATCCATGCTGTTAAATATGAAGCCATTCTGACCTCGAACCTGGAACAAGTTTTCGCCTGGTACACAAAAATAAAACCACATTTTCAGTGTTTTGTCCTAAGCTGTTTAATATATCTAAGTCACCATTTGAAACAAAAATATGAAAAACTATTTTCATATAATAGACTATATATTTTTGGGGTATATTTATGTATAATAAACATGCACCATAATTTCTTAGATGACAAAACACACCTGATTAAAATTCCCAAAAGCTAAATTTAGCCATAACAATGGTCTCCAAGGGATATTTGCAAAGAGAGAGGTCACACAGATGGATTTTTAAAAACTTAAGCCGGTTGACGCTTTTTTCCCTTAACATTGCTGTACGCAGCTAGTTCCACAGTACAGTACAGTTCCCTGATACTTTCTCAATCTCTCTTGAAACAGAAGGCATTTGGTAATCATTTCAATAGTATACCTCTTTTCCATGTAGCTGCCAATGAGTATTTCTCAGTAAACATTCTCCTTCCAATTAATGGGTGGCTGGACTGAAGTGTGGCACAAAGATGGAGCAGGTTGAAGAGGAGTGTCTTGCTAAGAAAATAAATATAAAATCCACATGTTCAGAGAATTTAAAGTGAAGTTATGACATTTATTGATATTAGTATGAGACTCGAGGCAACCCAACCACGTTCTTCTCCCAAGTCAGAGTCAAAGTCATTTGTTCTTGAGTATCTGCCGATACTGGGTCTTTATCCAATACTTCGGCAATGCATTATGACGAAAATTAAGAGTGCATATGAATTGTCTTTTTTTTGGGGGGGGTTGTTTGTTTTCCGAATAAAAGTATCCAAACATAATTTGACATGACTTTTGATAGGGCTGAAGTCAGAAGTGCTTCAAATTAGGTAAACAAATAAAATATTTTATTCTTGACTTTCAAAACGGGCAGCCCGGTTATCCAGTGGTTAGCGCGTCGACCTCATAGTGCAGAGGTCGTGGGTTCGATCCCAGCCCCGGCCTTCAAAATACCTGTATTTTGGTGGTCGCCCCTCAGTTGTGTTCCAGAAGCGGGCATGTTTGATGGCGTTCAAAACACGGTTTTCCTGATCTGGTATTTGATTGGCAGGACTCTTTGCCAGTGATAGAAGCAGAGGTGGGAAACCAGTGACTGCCGTGCTTTTGGTTAACCAAAGGGCCTGTCGAACACCTGTAAAAAGATTACATGTTATTCAGTGGTGTAGTGGGGATTTTTTAAGTGGGTGTACGCGATTCGGGGATGTTCTGTATGTACATATAGAACATCCCATCATAGGCTACAACACCAGTTGAACTAACGTTAAATTTAATGTTTTACTACTCCAAAATAATCACAGGCCAACGTTATTAAGCATAACTCGCATTAGAACAATGATCAACAAACATTTCAATAACCCGCAGACAGTGCAAGGCTAAAACCGAAATAAAAATTGAATGTGGCGTCGGGAGAAGTGGGTGGACGGCGTACCCCCGCGTACCACGCCCACTACACCCCTGATGTTATTTCTCTGTCCACTTTTACAAAAACAGATTTGGACACGAATTTGTACTAAAAGTTCTCGCGCGATTCACGGCAGAATAACCACTACGTTAAATCACTCTTGGAAATCGACAAGCAGGGTCACCCTTTGGGTTGTTGTTATTTAGACTCTGCTCCCATATACAAAAATTGTGAAAAATGATGCTCATGTTAGAAAATGCTTTATGATACCTTCCAGTGCGTTGGTCCTTTGGTTAAAGACATAACACGGTTTCTCTTGCGACAATGGCATCTCATGACTTAGAGGGGATCTGAAATACTGTGGATCCTTATAGTCCCTTTTCCACTGTGGGAAAACAGGTTTAGACAGCCCTGGGACATAGTGTATCCTTTCTCCATAAGTGACCATTTCTAGTCCTGGGATGTGAAGTTTTTCTTTGGGCTCACTTACACTCCTAGCCTTCCTCGCAGAAATTTGGCTGCGACAGAAATGTCGGACCTGTAATCGGTTTATCTCTCCATATGCGGGGATCCATTCTCTGTAGTATAACGATTTGAAGACCCGCAAAGCAGTTTCCGGAAACATTGATATTCCTCGTTGGTGGCGGGATACACGGCGAGGACGAAGGTACTTGCTAAAGCACAACCCTAACATTTCCAGCACAATGTGGGGCGCGCATGCGCAGACGTTTGTGGTTGTCTTCGTCGTCCTCAACTTCTTCTTCGTTAGTTGTCCTCTATTTCTTCTTCTTCTTCTTCTTCTTCTTCTTCTTCTTCTTCTTCTTCTTCTTCTTCTTCTTCTTCTTCTTCTTCTTCTTCTTCTTCTTCGTCTTCTTCTATTTAGGAGTGCCTTTCACAACACTCAAGGAAACTTTACAATCAAGAACAAAAACAATAAAACCAAAGATAAAATTATAAATTAAAGAAAAGACTAATTTAAAATGAATATGTGGTTTTGAATAAGTGGGTTTTGAGATGGGATTTGAATGTGGGAAGAGAATCAATATTACGGATGTTGGGTGGAAGTGAGTTCCAGAGTTTGGGGGCAGAGTGGCTGAAAGCTCTGCAGCCCATTGTACTGAGACTGGCAGAGGGTACACAGAGGTGGAGGGAGGATGAGGACCTGAGGGAACGAGAGGGAACGGAAATTTGAAGAGATAAGACAGATGGGGGGGGGGGGGGGGGGGTTTATGGATGGCTTTAAAAGTAAAGACAAGCATTTTGAAGTTGATTCTAAGTTTGACAGGGAGCCAGTGGAACTGTCGGAGGATGGGATGATGTGATGAAAGGAGGGGGTTCTCGTGATCATCCGAGCTGAATAATTCTGAACCAGTTGAAGTTTATGGAGGAATTTGTGATGGACACCAAAAAGAAGTGAATTGCAATAGTCAATTCGGGAGGCTTATTGATATTACAGTATTACGAGTTTTCTCATTCACAAAGAGATTGCTGCATACGTAAAACGTGGCAATCCTTACGCCTTTGTTTGTTCACAACGTGTGTCCTTTTAAAGAAAGATCTGTCCCTAACAATTGGTTAAACTTCACCTGAGTTTTTTTAATAATTAGATAAAAGTTCACTGTACATCACATCTCATTTTTTCATTTTGTGGCCAATTAAAAAAACTTACACTTTATACTCATTCATTCATTCATTCATCTTCCGAACCGCTTCATCCTCACTAGGGTCGCGGGGGGTGCTGGAGCCTATCCCAGCTGTCTTCGGGCAGTAGGCGGGGGACACCCCGAATCGGTTGCCAGCCAATTGCAGGGCACACAGAGACAAACAACCATGCACGCTCACACTCACACCTAGGGACAATTTAGAGTGGTCAATCAGCCTGCCATGCATGTTTTTGGAATGTGGGAGGAAACCGGAGTACCCGGAGAAAACCCACGCAAGCCCGGGGAGAACATGCAAACTCCACACAGGGAGGCCGGAGCTGGAATTGAACCCGGTACCTCTGCACTGTGAAACCGACGTGCTAACCACTGGACTACCGGGCCGCCCTACACTTTATACTGTTTTTAATAATTGCATTGTTTTATGTCTTGAATTTGTAAAACATCATATTTATATTTTTCACTGAAAGGGTTCGGTGAATGTGCATATGAACTGGTTGGGTTTGGTACCTCCACTGAGGTAAAGAACCCCTGCCCTAGATCAAATGCACCAGGGCTATTAAACCTTTTTTCTACTTATGTATGAAAAATTTAAAATATAACAATTTTTGCCAAACCCAACATGTGTGCAAAGTTTGGTGACGTTTGATTCATGTTTATTTCCTCACAAATGTGAATCTTTGACTAGAAACTACAGCTGCGAGCAGCTATGAAGGGCATCCGCAACACGACCAATTTTTGGAAAATGAAGTACATCGGATTGAAAGCTATTTTGATCAAATATTATCACTACAAAAGACCAAAAATGAGGCAAAAATTTGGAGTAAAATTATAAATGTCTAACTTCGTTTTAAGTTTAGAGTAGGTGTCCTGAGACTTTTTGTCGGTTTTGGGCTCTTACATGTGCCTCCACGTTTTGGTAGATCTTGGTGAAGTGTTCAGGCTGTTTTGTTAAAAAAAAAATCAGAATCAGAATCAGAATCATCTTTATTGGCCAAGTATGTAGAACACACAACGAATTTGACTCCGGTATAACACGCTGCATTAGTATCATCATAAACAAGGACATGACAAATAGTATGAAAGGACATTTCGTAATGTTGTGAACCGTAGTGCGGTAGTACCACCCAGTGACAACTGTGAGACAAAGTGCAAAGTATTAAGCAGAGCTAAAATGATCAGTGGTAGAATACAATACTATAAGTTGGTGCAGAAAATCATTGAATCATTTTAAAGTGACCAGTAGCAGTATTTGTTTACAAGAAGTGTGCAATTATGCAGATGTCCTTGAGCGCTTTAAAGTGTCTGGTGCGGTGGAGTATAAATCAGTGACTGTTTAGGGAGTGAATGGCTAGAGGGAAGAAGCTGTGTAAGTGTCTACTGGATTTGGTGCGCATGGATCGGAAGCGCCTGCCTGAGGGGAGTAGCTGGAAAAGGTGGTGGACAGGGTGCGGTGGATCCAGTAGGATTTTCAGTGCCCTTGTTTTGATTCTTGCAGTGTGCAAGTCCTCAAGTGTGGCTAGGGCGGTGCCAATGATTTTTTCCGCCGCCCTAACTGTCCGTTGAAGTCGGATTTTGTCCATTTTTGTGGCGGCCCCAAACCAAACCGTGATAGAAGAACACAGGATTGATTCGATGACTGCCGTGTAGAACTGACGTAGCACGTCCTGTGGCAGGCCATGCTTCCTCAGCAGCCTCAGGAAGTACATCCTCTGCTGGGCCCTTTTCAGGATGGAGTTGATGTTGACCTCCCACTTCATGTCCTGGGAGACTGTGATTCCCAGGAACTTGAAGGTCTCGACGGTTGACACAGGGCAGTTGGATAGTGTGAGGGGCAGCTGTGGTGAAGGATGTTTCCTGAAGTCCACGATCATCTCTCCAGTCTTGAGCGTGTTCAGCCCTAGGTTGTGTCGGTTGCACCAGAGCTCCACTTGTTGTCGGTACGCAGACTCGTCGCCGTCTTTGATGAGACCGATGACCGTGGTGTCGTCTGCGAACTTTATGAGTTTGACAGCCGGGCTTGTTGAGGTGCAATCGTTTGTGTAGAGGGAGAAGAGCAGTGGAGAGAGGACGCATCCCTGTGGGGCTCCAGTGCTAGTGGTGCGGGTTGACGATGTTGTTCCTCCCAGTCTCACCTGTTGTGTCCGTCCCGTCAGGAAGCTGAGGATCCACTGGCAGATCGTAGGGGACACACCGAGCTGGAGAAGTTTGGGGGTGAGGAGTTCCGGGATGATGGTGTTGAACGCAGAGCTGAAGTCCACAAACAGGATCCTTGTGTAGGTCCCTGTGCTGTCGAGGTGCTCGAGGATGTAGTGCAGACCTATGTTGACTGCGTCCTCCACAGACCTGTTTGCCCGGTAGGCAAACTGAAGAGGGTCCCACAGGGGTCCGGTGACGTTCTTTAGGTGGTTCAGCACAAGGCGTTCAAAGGACTTCATGACCACAGACGTCAGAGCGACAGGCCTATAGTCGTTCAGTTCCGATGTTGCCGATTTCTTGGGAACTGGGATGATGGTAGACTGTTTGAAGCAGGATGGGACCTCACACAGCTCCAGGGATCTGTTGAAGATTTGTGTGAAGACCGGAGCCAGCTGGTCAGCGCAGACTTTCAGGCAGGAGGGGGACACTTTGTCGGGCCCCGCAGCTTTCTTGATCTTCTGCTGCTTGAAGAGCCGTCTCACGTCCTGTTCGTGGATCTGTAGGGGAGAGAATGAGGGTGGGGGGGTAGATAGAGTAATTTCTGGCAGAGGTGGGTGTATGTGCGAAATGGCAGTGTCCTTTTCAAATCGGCAGAAAAACATGTTAAGCTCATCAGCAAGACCCTTATCGTTCACTGTTTGGGGGGATAGCATTCTATAGTTTGTGATTGCTTTCAGGCCATTCCACACAGATGCAGAGTCGTTAGCAGAGAACTGGTTTTTCAGCCTCTCTGCATAGCTTCTCTTAGCGATGTTAATTTCCTTTGTCAATTGGTTTCGGGCGTGTTTGTACAGTGCCCGATCTCCACTTCTAAATGCGGCCTCTTTCTCTTTCCTGAGTTGCCTGAGTTTAGGATTGAACCATGGCTTGTTATTGCTGAAGGAGCGGAAGGACTTCGTTGGTACACACATGTCCTCACAGAAACTAATGTATGATGTTACAGTGTCTGTGTATTCATCCAGTGTGCCCGTTGAAGTTTCAAAGACGCCCCAATCAGTGCAGTCTAAGCGTTCTTGTAGAGCTAGCTTTGCTTCTTCTGTCCATTTTTTCACAGTCTTAACAACCGTCCATCCATCCATCCATCTTCTACCGCTTATCCGGGGCCGGGTCGCGGGGGCAGCAGCTTTAGCAGGGAAGCCCAGACTTCCCTCTCCCTAGCTACTTCTTCCAGCTCTCCCCGGGGGATACCGAGGCGTTCCCAGGCCAGCTGGGTGACATAGTCTCTCCAGCGTGTCCTGGGTCGTCCTCGGGGTCTCCTCCCGGTGGGACATGCCCGGAACACCTCACCAGGGAGGCGTTTAGGAGGCATCCGAATCAGATGCCCAAGCCACCTCATCTGGCTCCTCTCGATGTGGAGGAGAAGCGGGTCGACTCTGAGCCCCTCCCGGATGACCGAGCTTCTCACCTTATCTCTAAGGGAGAGCCCGGACACCCTGCGGAGAAAACTCATTTCGGCCGCTTGTATCCGGGATCTCGTTCTTTCGGTCACGACCCATAGCTCGTGACCATAGATGAGGGTTGGAACGTAGATCGACCGGTAAATTGAGAGCTTCGCCCTTTGGCTCAGCTCCTTCTTTACCACGACAGACCGATGCAACGTCCGCATCACAGCAGACGCTGCACCGATCCGCCTGTCGATCTCTCGCTCCCTCCTGCCCTCATTCGTGAACAAGACCCCAAGATACTTAAACTCCTCCACTTGGGGCAAGATCTCCTCCCCGACCCGGAGTGGGCACTCCACCCTTTTCCGACTGAGGACCATGGTTTCAGATTTGGAGGTGCTAATTTTCATCCCAACCGCTTCACACTCGGCTGCGAAACGCTCCAGTGAGAGTTGGAGAGCCCCGTTTGAAGGAGCCAACAGTACCACATCATCTGCGAAAAGCAGAGATGCAATACTGAGGCTACCAAAACAGACCCCCTCAACGCTTCGGCTGCGCCTAGAAATTCTGTCCATAAAGGTAATGAACAGAATCGGCGACAAAGGGCAGCCTTGGCGGAGTCCAACCCTCACTGGAAACGATTCCGACTTATTGCCGGCAATGCGAACCAAACTCTGACCTCGGCAGTATAGGGACCGAACAGCCCGTATCAATGGGCTCGGTACCCCATACTCCCGAAGCACCCCCCACAGAACTCCCCGAGGGACACGGTCAAACGCCTTCTCCAAGTCCACAAAACACATGTAGACCGGTTGGGCGAATTCCCACATACCCTCGAGGACCCTGCTAAGGGTGTAGAGCTGGTCCACTGTTCCACGGCCGGGACGAAAACCACACTGCTCCTCCTCAATCTGAGGCTCGACTTCCCGACGGACCCTCCTCTCCAGCACCCCTGAATAGACCTTACCAGGGAGGCTGAGGAGTGTGATTCCTCTGTAGTTGGAACACACCCTCCGGTCCCCCTTTTTAAAAAGAGGGACCACCACCCCGGTCTGCCAATCCAGAGGCACTCTCCCCGCTGACCACGCGATGTTGCAGAGGCGTGTCAACCAGGACAGCCCCACAACATCCAGAGCCCTGAGGAACTCCGGGCGGATCTCATCCACCCCTGGGGCCTTGCCACCGAGGAGCTGTCTTAACAACCGGTTTAACACATTTGAGTTTCTGTCTGTATGTAGGTATTAAGTGTATTAAATTGTGGTCAGAAAGACCCAATGCTGTGCCACCTGTTGGTCATAAACAGAAACATGACACACAAGGCATTTTGCTTTTTTCACAGCAAAGCGATTCTACAGTATCAGAGAGCAAAAGAGACAGGAACAGGGTGAGGTTTTATAAGTGCGAGAAAGGTCAACTCTACATAGTCAGATCTTGACCAAATGTCTCTTCTGTGATGATTGGGCCATGGGCCGAACAAGTCTAAATGTTGTTGAATATGTGCCTCCCTTTAGGATGTGTCCATTGTGGAATTGGATGAAAAATGTGAAAGCCTTCAAAAGAAAATTGTGTCTCTTCGCCCTGGCCACTGTGGTCGTCGTCTTTGTCTTCTGGTCGAGCAGGATGGGAATCACAGTGTTCACGGGGCTTCCCACCATGTGCCCTGGGCAGCCGAGCGAGGAAACCATCACCCGTCTACATGGCACCAAGCACCTACTGGTGTCAGCCTACGCGGACCGTAGGGTGTCCGGCAAGGACATACGCATTATTGGCATCTTCAATAGGTACTCGGCGCAGAAGCTGCATTGCGTCTTCTGCTGCCAGGGATCCATGGATCAGAGCCCAGCGACAGTTCTGCCGCATTCCGACAACTTTGGCTACCCTTATGTCACTACCGATGTCCTGTGTCAGACACCGGCTGGATGTAAAGGGTCTCATGTGGCCCTCGTGCCATCCCGACTGCGTGCCACCACAGAAAACCTAGTGTGGCTGCCTGTAAGGAACCTGAAGGAGGCAGAACAGGAAGAGGCAAAGCTGCCATTCAACTTCACAGTGTGCATTTCAGTCCTGTTTGGAAACCTCAACAATGTCCTCCAGGCAGCGCAGACCCTGGAGATGTACAGGTCAGCATTTTTCACTTGGAGTTTTTGGGGCCTTGGCGATTATGGTTCCCTCCATAATGATATGAGAGCATTTAATTCAATTACAACAGGATGTGATTAACTAAAGGACAATGAATGACAATTACGATGCAGTTCACTCCATTATGATACAATAAGTTGCACTGCACTGTAATGCAGGTTACTGAAATTATGATGATTCAATACAACTATGATAGAATAAAAAAACTGATCTGATAAAATTACACTCAAATTTTTGGAATCTTTTTTAAATCTTTTTGAAGCTTTTAGCCATGTAAAAATGCAAATTCATCACCAAAAACACCAAGTGGTGTTTTCCTCCATCCACCTATCTTTGAGCATTCCTGCTCATTCTCCCTCTCTAAGCAACAGCTCTGCCATTCCAAGAAAACGACAGGGTCCTGACTTTTCTACATCACAAAAAGAGGAGCCACCTCCATGCCTGCAGACCAAACACAGGCCCACTTTGTCAGAATAGCCACCAGGGAAGCACTTTCATTTTTGCATGGGAGTTGGGGAGAAGTGGCTCCTTTCACACGCTGGGGCCCTTTAATTTGAATGAGACCGCCTGTGTGGAGTGTCGCCAATTCCCTGGCACAGCAATTGTGGCTCCCACCTTGGGGATGGCCACTTTGAGCAGCCGCCGACAGGCTTCGGATGCCGCAGAGTGCAGATAACGAGGAGGGGCGGCCAAATGAATGACAGTGAGCTCAGTGTGCGTGTTTGTTTGAGTCTAATGGAAAAGCGGCACAAGTCTGCCTAGTGATAACAACTGTTCATTACGACTACAATTGGCTGTGACTCAGCTAGGTTCCGCTCCACAATGACACACAAGAGCGCAAATGCACAATTTTAACCGTGCAAAGGCTAGCAAAATACCAAAACAAAACAAACTCCATCCATGTGTACGGTTAGACTGCGCTTTGCGTTAGACTTTCTTTGGCTTCAACTCAGTACAACGTCCTCAAATTCTTGGTCTCGACTTGGTCAAGACCATTCAATCTTGGGGTCGACTTTGACAGCGTCACTTAAGTCTTGATCAGACTGTCGCACCTGTATAACCAGAGCCACCTACTCCCGCAGGTTGCTTGGCGTGAACAAGGTGGTGATCTACAACATCAGTAGTGGCCCGGAGCTTGACCGCCTATTACATAGCTACAGCCAGGAAGGCTTCCTGGAGATTGTGCCTTGGCCAATAAACTGGCATCTGACACTCTCTCGTAACTGGCGCTTCTCCGAGGGCGGCGGTGACCTGCACTATTTTGGTCAGCTGACCACACTGAATGAGTGCATCTACAGGTCCATGCATCAGTCACGCTACGTTCTGCTCAATGACTTGGATCAGATCATCATGCCGTACCAACACGATGACCTGCCGTCACTGATGAGTGATCTCCAACGACAGCATCCGGACATACAGCCTTTTGTATCCTCGCTTCAGGTTGGCATTGATGTTCATGTACGAACTCATGCTTGATCTTGTGCATCCTCCAGACCAGCGAGTTCCGCATTGAAAGCCATATATTTCTGAAGACGCACGTGGAGCCCAGCGGCAAGTTCCAACAACCTCAGTGGAAAGGCGTGCCAGGGTTGAATATCCTGCAACACATCTACCGAGAGGAGCCAGACTATTCTATTTCTCACCCATACAAGATGATCGTTCGGTCAAGGTACACCACATTTAAGTCAGGGTTGTAATAGTTGGGGAATATTCATTAGAATTGATTTCATTTCATGTTGGTTGTGAAGTTTTAATTACCGGTAGTTCTTAAAATTTTATGTTATTTTTATTTATTTATTTTCTTGAAAATGCATCATTTTAGTTTAGTTTTTATTAGGTTTAGCTTTTTAAAAATGTGGATTTCTTGTGTGCGCGATGTTACGGTAAATATTGTGTCGTTAAAAACTAAAAAAGAATATTTAAAAAATGTAGGTATTGTATGACGGTACACAATCACAAATACATAAGAGCAGTTTATAGTAATGATGTATCACCACTCTAATGTCTTAAATGCAGGAAAGATAAGATGGTCTCGCTTCTCCATACCTGTTGAGAAGTATTTCACACATGACACTACAAGCCACTTGGATTTATCCGAGTCAAAATCAAATTTTGTGTTTGTGTGTGTGTGTGTGAGTGTGTGTGTTTGTGTGTGTAAAAAATCTTTCTCTCTCTCTCTCTCTCTCTCTCTCTCTCACACACACACACACACACACACACATTATGGATCTCAAATGCTTGATTACTGTCAAACTTAGCTTAGAGCAGACATTTTCCATGCTGTGATCATGATGTCTCTGATCTACTAGTGATCAGAGGTGTTCATAGGTTAATAGTTATGGTTGTATTACTGTTTTGTGTAAAGCGCTTTGTTTCACCCGCAGCTGTTGTGAAAGAGCAAAAGAGAATAACAACGTATTCTGTTCATAAAACAATTTGAAATCTGGACTTGTCTGACCAGAGAACACTTTTCCACTTTGCATCAGTCGATCTGAGATGAGCTTGGGCCCAGCGTTCCTGGGTGTTAAATGTGACAAATGGCTTTTGTTTTGTATAGTTCAGTTTTAGGTTGCACTTAGGGATTTACTGACATTGGTTTTCTTAAATGTTCCTGAGCACATGTGTTGATATCCTTGACACATTGATTTGGTTTTTGATGCAGTGCCACATGAGGGATCCAAGGTCACGGGCATTCAGTGGAGGTTTTTGGCGTTGCCCCTGAGATGCAGTCATTTCTCCAAATTATCTGAACCTTGTGATGATATTATGAACCGTAGATGATGAAATTCCTGAGTTACTTGCAACTTTACGCAAAGTAACATTGTACTTAAACTGTCAACTAATTTCTCACTCAGTTGTTCACAAAGAGGTGAAACTCGCCCCATCTTTCCTTATAAATAATTGAGCAATTCTGGCAAACTCCTTTTATCCCCAATCATGGCACCCACCTGTTCCCAGTTAGCCTGTTCACTTGTGGGATGTTTCAAATACAGTCAAACATCAGTTTTTGAACGTCTCAGTTCTCGTCCAATTCGGTTTTCGACCAAAAATTTCGAGTTTTTTATGCCTCGAATGACGAACAAATTTCGGTTCTCGAACAAACTGAGCGCACTTGAATGCACCATTTGACTCCTCTCGCCTTTTTTACATGAGGCAGTGACTCTTCCTCGGGTAGACGAAGAAGTGACGCTTCCTCGTGTTGCTTTCCATTGTGAGCAGATGTGTTCAGTAAACATTTTTATTTTAAAAAGAGCGTGGTTTCGGTTTTCGAACAATTTCGGTTTTCGAACAGCCTTCTGGAACGGATTATGGAGGAAAAGCGAGGTTTGACTGTAGGTGTTTAATGAGCATTCCTCACCATTCTCTGTCATTTTAGCCACCTGTCCTAGCTTTTTTGTAACATGTTGCAGCCAGAAAATTTGAAGCTAATGATTTAAAAAAACAAACAAACAAACAAACCCGAAAAACAAAACTCAAAACATAACAAAATAAAACAATTCTTACATTAGTGAAACTTGGCACACCACCTCATGGCATGATCATTGTTTGTGTACAGCAGATGCTCATGAATCTCTGGATAATATAGATCTACAGTACAGTATATTATGTGATGGCCATCACTGATCATATCCCATTACTGGCTGTTAATGATAATGATGCTCATAATGAGAGGCTGGATTGGACAAATTTGTCTGCGGAAGATTTACCCTATATCAGAGGTGCCCATTACGTTGATCGCGATCGACCGGTAGCTCGTGGACTGGTCCCAAATCGATCGCGAGGGGTGTAGAGGAGCAAAAAACCCAAACATTTGTATGTCTCTGTGCATGTTAGTAATATATTTTTTCTGTTAATGCACACTGCACCCTAATCGTCCTATCAGTCTCATTTTCACAAAAAGTATTTAAAAAATAAAATAAAATATAGCAGGTCATCTTTAACCTACGGTGGCCCGTGACCTGCATCACCGGAAGTTGTTAGCGCTCAGTAGTCTGCAATTGTAGATTGTGATCAGAACTGTTGCACAATATATTTTATCGTTATCATAGTATTCTCATTCAGAGTTTGTTTCATGTACAATTCACAGAGGGCACTGGCAAAGAATGGCAATCTGGAGGGCTGAGAGAAGCTTTTTAAAACGGTACGCATGAGCTATGATAGTTAAAAGGCTGCGAAAGTGCGTCGCATGCCTCCGCACCCGGCTGTTGCTCTTCATGGCATGTGTGTGTATGTGCGTGCGTGTGCGCGGTAACGGGTCGATCGCCGGAGGTTGGTTGATCGAAAAGTAGATCTTAGGTCAAAAAAGTTTGGGCACCCCTGCATAGATATTTTACTGAAAATGACGAACCTGTTAAATAATGTTGAGCTGCCTCTGGATGCTTTGACATGCTTTTAAATGTCCATCCATCCATTTTCCGAACCGCTTTATCCTCACAAGGGTCGCGGGGGGTGCTGGAGCCTATCCCAGCTGTCTTCGGGCAGTAGGCGGGGGACACCCTGAATTGGTTGCCAGCCAATCGCAGGGCACACAGAGACGAACAACCATCCACGCTCACACTCATACCTAGGGACAATTTAGAGTGCACAATCAGCCTGCCATGCATGTTTTTGGAACGTGGGAGGAAACCGGAGCACCCGGAGAAAACCCACGCAGGCCCGGGGAGAACATGCAAACTCCACACAGGGAGGCCGGAGCTGGATTTGAACCCAGTACCTCAGCACTGTGAAGCCGTCGTGCTAACCACTGGACTACCGGGCCGCCTGCTTTTAAATGTGAACTGTGAAAATCCAAATAATGGTGTTGTGTGACAATAATAGCGCTTCTAGTAAGCCCTTATGTAAACATAACAATAAAGTTCATAACATCAAGCCTGGATGGAATGACATTGTAGCTGAACAACGTTCTGCAGCTACACTAGAAAAGCTTTTTAAACTGTGGTCACTTCTTTCTTCTCTGCCAAACAACATAGATGAACTTCTTCTCACACGGACCAACAAAACCTTTGCACGTTCTGCCGCGCTCTGCTTCACCGAAACCTGGCTCAGTGACCGCCTGTCATGGTTCTGTTTGTGACCAACAGATGGCACTGTAGGGCTCCACCTGCAGCTGCACACCTTTTGGTCATTGTGTCATCAGTTGTCTGTTTTAAAAGAACTCCCAGCACGACCATTGGTTGTGGCACGGGCCATTGTTTGTTTCTGTCATGTTTCTGTTGCTGTTAGTTTTTTGTTTTTTTTGGCTTCAGCCATGGTTTTTGTTTGCTACTTTGGATTATTTTTGTTTTCAGGACTTTGTTTGTTTTGGATTTAGTTTTCTCTGTGTTTTGTTAATACAGTTTGTCTAGTTCACCCTGTTCCTTCCTCCTGCCTGCTTATTTGGAGTCCTCCTCCACCACATTCTTGACACTGCACCTTCCGCCTCCTCTGAGCCGATCGCGACATGGAGCTATCAGGGAAATCGAAAAGCGATGGAATATCTTTTTATATCAACAAAGAATGGTGAACTAATCCATCCATCCATCCATCCATTTTCCGAACCGCTTCATCCTCACTAGGGTCGCGGGGGGTGCTGGAGCCTATCCCAGCAGTCTTCGGGCAGTAGGCGGGGGACACCCTGAATTGGTTGCCAACCAATCGCAGGGCACACAGAGACGAACAATCATCCACGCTCACACTCACACCTAGGGACAATTTAGAGTGCCCAACGAGCCTGCCATGCATGTTTTTGGAATGTGGGAGGAAACCGGAGCACCCGGAGAAAACCCACGCAAGCCCGGGGAGAACATGCAAACTCCACACAGGGAGGCCGGAGCTGGGATCGAACCCGGTACCTCTGCACTGTGAAGCCGACGTGCTAACCACTGGACTACCGGGCCGCCCTAGAATGGTGAACTAATGTCACAAAACTCAACACACACTGCAGCCCGGACTTGGAGTCGCTGTTTCTAAACTGTAAGCCATTCTACTCACCACTTGAGTTCTCCTCCTTCATCTTGCGGGTGTATACATCCCACTGCAAGCTAACGCAAACACAGCACTACAAACGCTGGCTGTACAAGTAAACAAACTGAGCTAAAGCATCAGTCACCCTTTTCATTTTGGGTGATTTTAATAGAAATCCTCACTTCCAAGCTTCTCCAGCTCAGCCGGTGGATCCTCAGCTTCCTGACGCAAAAGACACAACAGGTGAGGCTTGGAAGGACAACATCAACTCGCACCATCAGCATCTGGGCACCCCCAAGGATGCGTCTTCTTCTGCATTGCTTTTCTCCCTCTACGCGAACGACTGCACCTCATAAACTCATAAAGTTCGCTGAAGACACCACAGTCAATGGCCTCATTGAAGACTGCGTACTAACAAGAAGTGGAGCAGCTGGCACTCTGGTGCAGCTGACAAAACCTGGAGCTGAACATGTTCAAGACTGTAGAGATGAGTGAGCCCTTCAGGAAACATCCTTCACCACAGCTGCCCCTCACACAATCCCAACTGGCCTGTGTCAACCGTCGAGACATTCAAGTTCCTGGGAGTCACAGTCTCCCAGGAGATGAAGTTGCAGGCAACATTAACTTAATCCTGAAAATGACCCAGGAGAGGATGTACATCCTGAAGCTCTTAAGGAAGCACGGCCTGCCCCAGGAGCTGCTGAGACAATTCTAGACAGCAGTCATCAAATCAGTCCTATGTTCCTCTCTCACAGTCTAGTTTGGGGTCGCTGCAAAAAAGGACAAAAAATTACTGCAACGGACAGTAAGCACTGCGGGAAAAAAATCATTGGTACGGCCCGACCCACTCTCGAGGGCTTGCACACCGCTAGAACCAAGACAAGGGCATGGAAAAACATTTCCAGCTACGCCCTTCATTTTAATTTGAAGCATCAGGTAAACACAAGTCGAAGAGAAAAGTCTCCAGATTGACTGTGAGAGCAGTGCAAAACAAAATATCTTGGCAGGATTTCTTTCTGCAGGGATACGTGACTGTACAGGAACTGTGCAATTGCAAAACAGTGCGGTACTGCTGTATTGAGTAGACAGTCATGGGCGTCTCATTCTATCTGTACAGAGAATCATCATGCACAAGTGAAAGGCTCTTTGTTCAAAAACAGGTGGCCACAATGAACAATAAAACTTTTATGCTGATGCTTTCTTCATAATTATTTTCCAGAATAGCAGCAAACTGAACTGCTTCAAGTGCAGCAACAATGCCCCAAAACCCGAAGCAATCCATTCGAGTGACAATTCTTTGTGCCTTTGCCAGGTTGGTGGAGCAGACGTCGGTGCATGAAGTGCTGAAGAAATCCGGGAAACGCTACAAAGTCCCACCGGAGGTGTGCCGGATCATTCATGTCCGCACTCCTCAGCGCCCCTCCTTGAAGCTGGAGCAGCTGCACGTGGATGTGAGACTGTGGAACTTCCATCAAAAACTGATCCCCAGTGTCGACCAAGCTTTATGGAGAGCGGGGCTGCTCAAAACTTAGCTCATGACTTATTTGGTGTACATGAGCTCTCCACATGTCATGATTTGTGACCAACAGGTGGCACTGTAGGGCTCACCCTGCAGCTGCACACCTGTTGGTCGTTATGTAATTAGTCGTTTAAAAGGACTCCCACCCGACCACTCATTGTGGCTGTTTGTTTGCTGCTGTCAGGTTTGTTTCAGTCATGGTTCTGTTATTGAGAGTTTTTAGCTTCTGCCATGGTTTTTGTTTGTTACTTTGGATTTGTTTTGTTCTTTGGACTTTGTTTTGGATTTAGTTTTCTCTGTGTCTTAATACAATTCTTCAAGTTCACCCTGCTCCTCCCTCCTGCCTGCTTTTCGGGGTCCTCCACCACCTCGCAACATAACACCAAAAACTCATCGGTCCGGTATCTCAAGGCACCGCTGTACTTGGAAGCAACAGATTCTCAAAATTGATCTTCTTAAAACATATATATTTCAACAAAGAAATTCCTCAAAGTGCCAACACAAATTTCATGATCTCACAGAGTGAAATTAAATCATGGAAAAAAAATAAACTTGTCACCAGAGGTGGGTGGATCAATAAAGTTTGCCGGTCCGTCATTCACCAGTGGCCAGGGAGGAACATTGTCCTTAAACTGTTTGACTATTTTCTCACACAGTTGTTCACAAAGAATTGAACCTCACCTCATCTTTGATTGTGAATGACTGAGTCATTTTATTTTATCCCCAACACCCACCAGTTCCCAGTTAGCCTGTTCACCTCTGGGATGTTACAAACAGGTTTGTGATGAGCATTTTACAACGTTCTGTCTTTTGCCGGACATTTTAGCTGGACATTTTTATGTTGTCACTCTCACAATCTTCAGTGAACGAAACTTTTTTTTCAAATGATTCAGTTCACTTAAAAGAACTGTCTTGCCCATCACTAGTTTTAAAACCTGACTGAGAATCTAATGTCAAGTCTCAGGTGTTATGTTCCTTCTTTCTTATTTCCAACAACTTACCCCTTGCTTCAACTTTCACTGTGTTCTAAGTGGAATGGCAAATCATCCCCAGTCCAAACAGCTTGCACTAAGAACAGCCGTTTCGTCCCTCCAGAGACAGTGTTGGTGGCAATGGTTTCATTTTTCCCTCCCAGTGCTTTCTGTCTTCTTCTGCCACTTTCATCTTTGCTTCCTCACTCATCTTTTTTTAAGTCCTCTAGATGCCCATGTCTGCCATTCTGATTGGAACCCATTTGAGAAGGCCCCTGGCAAATGGAGAGATAGCTGTTTGGGTGACAAATTTGGAGAAATCTGAAAGATCGGAAAATAATTTTAGATTTTTTTTAAAAATGTTAATCATCAAATGTAAGAAACGAAATGTCATAAATGAAACTTCCATCTATACATTTCCTGATCCGCTTTATCTTCACAAGGGTTGCAGGGGGTGCTGGAGCTTATCCCAGCTGTCTTCAAGCAGTAGACAGGGGACACCCTGAACCGGTTTCCAGCCAATCGCAGGGCACACAGAGATGAACAACTATCCGTGCTCACACTCACATTGGGGGACAATTTGGAGTACGTATTCAATCAGCCTATCATGCATGTTTTTGGAATGTGGGAGGAAACTGGAGCACCTAGAGAAAACCTACACAGGCACAGGGCGAACATGCAAACTCCACACAGGCCAGAGCCGGAATCGAACCCACAACCTCTGCACTGTGAGTTCGACGTGCTAACCAGTAGACCACCGGGCCACCCTGGTTTAGTCACGATGATCAAATTGGCAGCAAGTGGGCACGCTGGAAGAGCCTTACACTGCCACCTCCTGGAGAAACACAAGAACACGTTCATGATACAGCTCTCACACAATTAACAGGACTGGCTAAAACAAATCGAGTCTAAATTGTTAGTTGGCTGCTACTCGATTTTAATGCAGCATTTGTTATTATTGACCCCGATTATAAAACTGCTTATGGTTTTAAACTTTCAGTGAAATTTAATATTTACAAAACTGTTTAATAATGACACAAGTCATGATGGCGTTGAACTGATTGATACTTTAGTAGCATAATTGGCAACTGACAATAACAGTGGCAAGCCGCACCTTGCCTCTTGGGTTATACCATTTTAACTAAAACGGGGGGGGGATAGTCCCCAAACAAAAACCAAACGTCTTGCTATTTGCTCAAATCAATGATTCGAGCATGATTTGAAATCATGCTCGTAGGGATGCATATAAAGTGTTTCTTTGAATGGAGTTCATGTTGAACAAGTTAAAGAGGCCTGATTGCTGGCAGTTACAAGAGATGATAGATGATCTTGGGCCACTTACATTAATAACATATAGTAACAAAAATGAGCAGAAGCATTTCAATCATAAAATGTAGAGCTCATACCTTTAACAGAACTACTAAGCAAGTACTGTATATCTCTTGTCACATCTTGACTACTGCCCAGGAATCTGTTCTAATGATCGAAATGAGAACGAAATAAAATCCACCTTACCCAAAAACAGAGCCGTGATACTCGCTCTCCATTGCTCATTTAGGACCAGCATTGAGATGATTCGAATGAATTGTCATGGATGAGAGTTGGTGAAAGACTAGCTTGCAGTTTGATTCTATTAAACCTTCCTGCAGTGGAATCCCTGGGTTGCCTCCCTTCTCTTATCCTTGTCTGATTGACCTTCTCCATCTCACATAGTATGTTGACTCGGACAGTGATTTGGTTTATAAGAGGCGCTCACTTCAATTCAGGGAGAGGAATGGACCTTCGACAGAACAGGTATCTTCAACAAGGAGTAGCGCTGCCATGTCTTTGACACTATCCATCCATTTTCTGATCCGCTTATCCTCACAAAGGTCGCGGGGCATGCTGGAGCCGTCTTCGGACAGTAGGCGAGAGACACCCTGAACTGGTTGTCAGCCAATAGCAGGGCTCTCACTACTATTACGGTTCTCACTTCCCCTGTAAATGTGAGGCTGTTGAGAGGATTGCGGATACGATTGAGGGACTGTGGAAGGCGGGAGTTCTGGACGAATCAAACTCCCCCTTTAAAACTCCCATTGCCTGTTTGTGAGAGAAATGAACGGGCACTGTCCTTCCAGAGGGCTTTCTGTTGGGCCAGTCTGTCGATGACTTGTTTGCAGGGAATTCAACCAAGACTTGCCTCAAAGCAAACCATGCCGTTTTGTCCTGCCTTGGAGATTTGGGCTTCAGGGTGTCCAGCAAGTAGCTCCAGTGCAATAGGCGACAGGTGACAATTTTAGGAGGAATAATCTTGGGTCAGGGCTTGACACTGATTCATTGATCTCATCGTCCATTTTAACTCACCTCAGACCAACAAATGCCAAACACAAATTTGGCTCAGTCTACTATTCTCAGTCCCAGACCCATGTGGAGAGGATGAACTGCACATGCAGCCAAAGAACGACTGGTGAAAATGTTTGCATACACAGGGCTTAATTGGCTCCAAGCCCTGCCCCTTCCTTTGTTTTCCAAGGGGCAAGCTGGATGGGGTTCACCCTTTTTTTTAAACTCCTGACTGGTCGCCTGATGCCCGGTGCAACTTCACCCTTGCTCCAGCCGGCCATGAGATCACCAAAGGGATTTTTGATTCTATTGGGAGCAACTGTCATCTCTTGTGTCCTTCGACCTTGAATCGATTCGGGCTCCTGAGGGGTCCACAGGAAGCCCAGAAAAATCAGTATCTATATAGCAAGTATGTAAATGAGGGGCCTCCTTCCCCTTACGGAGACAAAGAAAGGTCAATGCAGTACTTGACATGTGACGAAGTACAGACCACCTCCACCACCAGCCTTGAAGAAGGTGGGAGGAAGATGCTGTTAAGTTTGTGCAGCAGATGTTCCCTCATCCGGCATAGTCCCTTAATAGTTGCAACACAGATACTTGTTGAGATGGAGGGGGCCCTATATGTGTTGTAGAGCATACCTGAATTCTTTGTCCAGCTGAGAATCGCAACCTATGTGCATTTTAACCCTCCGCTGAGAGTATGTGTGAGAGCATCTTTTGTCCAGCAAATATGATCTCGATTTTGATTCTTGACCAGAAGATGTCAACACCCTGTCACATAACTCACAACTGTATAAAAGCGCTTGAAGTCAGATGGTTTGGGTCATCCTGCAAACTCTCCGCTAAAGCTAAGATAGACGTTGATGGTGACCCAGAGCTCTGTTCGAATCGTTCGAATCCTCTGTCAGGGAAATAAACTTGGTGAAGTTACTTTGAGTAATTCTTGCACAAAAAACAAACGTGCTAAGGAACCACAAAATCAAAAAGGGTGGATTTTAATTTAAGTTCCTTAATAAATAAGTAATAAGCATTATATATTATAAAACAGCCTTTAAACTTGACAGGCATTGCCGCCGTGACCCATTTCTCTCACATTTTTGTCCGAGGGCACAGGAAAGCAACACCATTTCCTCCACCCTCCAGCGCAAATCTCTGAGCATGCGCTGTGCGTCGCTGCTGTGACTGCAGTTTTTTTGTTGGTTTTTTTCCCCCTCCGTCACTCTTGATGTAGTGTTTTTGTTGTTGCTGTTGTCATTTGATAATGTCGTATGCTTGCGAGGACAGACTTCTCCTGAAGCGTAACGTGTGACAAGGGGAGACCTCGAAGAACGGGCATGGCCGTAGAAGCGACTCGTCATCACCGAGCTGCCGAGCTGCGGTTCGGGGCTCAGTTTTTGTCGAAACTGAACGACCGAATTTGTGCCTTCGGACGTTGCCGACTAACCAAGCTAAGATAACTGGCTTCAGCGCAGCCCCACCCGGGCGAGAATATCTGGCATGAGCCGCTGGCTGTAGAAGACAACTCCCTTACCTGGATTGCCTTTATCGGTGACAACCATCGCCACCATGGCTGACCAAAACCATTACTGGACGGTGCTACCGAGCTACAAAACTAGTTTTGTTACCGGGGCCATGATGAAAAGAACCAAAGGGTAAAATGATATTGAACAAAATGCTATGCTATTAGCTGTCTGTTGGAACCGTTTTGTCATGGCTTCTGCAGTATTCTTCTTACATTGTGTGTGGCTGTTGAATTCGCCCGAGTTGAGAAATGTGCCTGTGTTCATTGAACATTATCCACATCCATCTGTCGCATAAAATGCCACTAAGTACCAGTGCTGATCGATATTTCGATGTTAGCATATGCCCTGGGGTGTCCTGTAAAACGAGCTTGTGATGTTCCTATCGAGTCTAACCTTGATTGTGGCTGCCTTATGTCCCTTGACCAATATAGAGGCTTTTTGTAGAATACCGATGATTCATGGATTCGTATTGACAAACGCTGTTGCTGATAACGGTAATTCTGTAGGAGTGAGTCATACTCTCACCGGCCATTTTATTGGGCATACCCACAATATCAAAAGCCATACGATACAAGAATTGTAAGAAAAACGAATACAGTAGTACAGTAGTACCTTGACTTGCACTCTTAATTCACCTGCAACTCAACTCGTATGTACTACAAGGTCTTGAGATTCAAGTTGAATCCATTTCTTGGCCACACCGACAACACATTGAAATGAATGGCAGTGCGCTGGGCCTTGTCTAGAATTTAAGTGGGATATGTATAGGCGTTTATTGCAGAGGATCAACATGACTGTGACTGATATCTGTCCCCATGTGTTGCTGCACCATTTTTTGTCAAATATCTTTTACTCAAAGGATTATGGCACAGCTGTGTAGGTTTATCGTTTCCTGTGTTGGCATTAGCCTTAATTAGTAGACTAGATGCTAAGTTGTGTTTATTTTAAATACACAATATTGAATTCACATTCTTTCATGTTTAGCTTGACAATAAACTCAAACTGAAGTCATGTATTCTATCTGACGCTGCCACCATACAGTGTGTGAATCTCAAATTTGTACTCATAAATTCAAGCAAAAACTCTGCCAAATGACGGCCGGCCTCTGGAAAAACACAAAAAGTTAATAAGGAAAAAATAACAATATATTGTTTAAGAGTAACACAAAAAAATCGAAAGGAATTTGAAGAAATAAAATCATTTATGTAGTTTAGTAAGATGGACTGAGACGAACTTGGTACAGTATAGGGAATTTCTGTGAGTAATTAATGCTCCCCCAAGCGTGATTATAATTGTCTGTATGTATATCAATAGTTGAAATCATACCCCAGTGATAATGTTACAGTTTGAGCCCTGCGAGTCCCAGGGACTCGCTGATCAGAAAAGTATGAGTCCCATTATGCATTCCCAAATTTCAAATTCTGAAATGGTCTACTTATTCAATTGCATATGATAATCACACATACAACAACAATATACATTGATAATAGGTTTATTTCTTATGAACAAATGCTGCAAAAATGTAAAGAATTCTGGTATACAAGATTTCCTGAGAAATAGGTTCTTATTTCATCCCATGGTTCAGTCTTTGAGTTCATAAATTCTCCTTTCTTTACTCTGCTTCCATTGATGCAAGGCTTTCTCAAAGTCAACTTTTTATCGCAAAAAACTATCCAACTTTAGCTGCTTCCTCTGTGTTATTTCCGCAATAAACGTTCGCAACACTTGTTTTAACGTTGCACAACTTGGCAATCGTCTGCCGATCTCGCCAATCTCGTCTCGCGAGAACAAAAATCTCGTCACGTGAGATTACTTAACGCGAGATTGTCGAACTGTGATCATTGCTGGGAAAAAAAGATGTACCGTAGTTTTTGTTGTTGTTGTTTTGACTGAGAAATTTCCTTGTGTCCCAGAAACGCACATTATTTGTTAACTGTGCGTCCCGCGGGAAAATTATGCGTCTAGGACGCGGGACGCAGAGGTAACGAGACGGCTGATACCCATCACAGTGATACTTTCATCCCTTTGTGTTGATTTGATATTCTCGGAAGAATTAAACGGAAGGAATAAGGCAATGTTTGTGCGTTGAGCTGCAGATGGTTTTAAGTCTAAGTCAAAAGTGGATCCTTTCTCTTTTTTCTCTGAGTGCCTCTGCCCATTTCAGTTCTTTGGTGGCATAAGGGTCATATGTGTCTAGGGACAAGGTTTTTTTCTCTCCTGCGGCTAAAGGTCGGGCTTGACTGATACATTGGAGAGCTGTGAAAAATATTGCATAAGTAAACATATATTAGATTATAAAATAATGATCGATGGGGCATAACTGGAGGTGCAAAGATTTCTAACGAACAATAGCACCACTTCACCCCGGTGTAGCGCTTTCCCCGAGTGTGTGAATCTGCCTCAGCGTCAGCGGCGACCCAGAAATGTCAAGCGCTACTGACTTTCACATCCTCGTAATTATTTTAGATCATCTGTCAGAGAGAAATAGGGAAATGGCATCAATATCTTCAGGTTTAATCAGAGTTGATGCGACAAGTTATAGGGAGAGGGAATGGTACGACATCGGTACGATTTGGAAAACAATCAACATTTTGGAAGTAAAATATGCATTAAAAGTCGATTTTGAATTGCATGGAGGGCCGTGTAGTACTGTTAATTATTATCGGAGTTGCTGTTTAATTGTTGTAACATGTTAGGACTTACAATTGATATCCTGTAGTTCATGGTTTAGATCAGGGTTGCCCAACCTTTTCTGACCAAAGAGCTACTTTTCAAGCAGCCAGTCTCCCACGATCGACCCAATACCACACGGGCGTACGCACGAAACAGAAAAATAAAGTCGATACAAGAGTTTGTGCAAAGGAAATCGCTGCCTACCTTCGAAGAAACCTGACGTGAAGGCATGGGATGCACTTTTGCAGCGTGTTAACTGCATGTACATCACCAGCCTATAACTCACATGTATAGTTTGAAAATGCCTCTCCTGGTGCTCCAGATTGCCATTCTTTGCCAGTGCCATTGGCAAATTGCAGATGAAACAAACTTTGAATGAGAGTAATACAAAAAAAAAACAAGAAAAAAACCAAACATCGCAACAGCTGTGATCGCAAGTTGCGATTGCAGACTGCTGACCGCGAATAACTTGCGGTGATGCTGGTTAGGGTTAGGGTAGCTACCGTAGGTTAAAGGTGACTTGCTTTTTTATTTTATTTTTTAAATACTTTTTTTTTTTTAAAGTAAAACTGATAGGATGCCTTGGGTGCAGTGTACACGAACACAAAAATATATAATATCGATAACACGAACACGCGCACACACACACAAATCTTTTTTTTTTTCATTTCACCCTACACTCCTCGCGATCGACTTGAGACTGCGAGCTACCGGTCGATCGCGATCGACTGGTTGGGCACCGCTGGTTTAGATGGTTGAGATGCAAAAGGCGCGTCTGCATTAACAACTGCAAGTTGTACAAAAGCCCCAAGGCAGTGTAGAGGAATTTCCACTAGGGTGAGTTTTGACACCAGTCTTGGTGTGGGCCGATTATAGAACGGGGGTCCGGCAACGTGGCCCACCGGGTAGCGCCAAGGACCAGGAGTATCCTGTAGGCCTGTTCTTAAAAATATTTCAGCAGTGGTAAAACAGTGCGATTTTCTAGGAATGTCGTGGAAGTGACAGTTTAATAATGTCATCACTGGCAGAGATATAAAATGTTGTTATTGTGAGAAATCATGAAAATGATCCGTGTCTTCACATCTATGAATGTCATTGACATACACTAGCAACATTATTGAAGGTAATTTGAGCAAATTTGTGAATCAAACTGGTAACCCTTCACATTAATACCCAAGAAGTAGCGCTGCTTCAAAAAGGTTGGTTAACATGTGGCAGCTCAATCACACAAGCGGAATGACAGAGTTCAGTCAACCTCTCCGCCATGCAGGTCATGGTAATCCGCAGAAGTTAAATTGAGCCAACCAGATTCTCCTTGCTTGTTGAAGACATTTCACTTTGACAATTGTGCGCCGGAGTTCAGTTCAGCCGACACGATCCAGAGCTCATTTAGTTCAGAAATTTTCTGCTCATCCATCAGCATGGATGAGCAATGCTATGGAGAGAGTGCACAGTGGTGTCATGCAAGTCATAGGGTGCTTCTGGCCTCCTCCTCAAAATGTCAAACAAGGCTTTTTTTTTGTAGGATTTTGGTGCTCTAGCTTCAATCCAGTCATGGGAACACTTCTGGCTGTGTTATCAGATTGAATCAGTATCTGTGTGACATTGTTTATCATTGGTCATATCCTCATGTATGTTCTTCATATATGGTACCTATTCGTCCCAACGAGTGCACTTTGTGCTTGAATTCTGCATAGATCGTGTTTGTGGAAGCGCCTTTCAAAAGCTGATATATTCGATTTTTCGCTCTTAAATTTGTTTTTCTCCTCTCACAGTGCCCGTAACAACAAGAGAAGGAGTTTGGCGGTCGGGACTACTTCGCCCACGCTCTCACGACCGCTTTCACCTCTCCCACTTGCCACAGGTACTTGTGTGTTAACAGAGATCTAAGTGTAATTGTTGCTTGGCAGTCTCATTTGATGAACTGTGTGCATGATGATGAAGGTTGTCGATCATTGCAGGATATCCATATACAGTGCCATGAAAAAGTATTTTACCCCCTAAGCTTCTTTGTTTTTTTTGTGTTTTTTTGCATTGTTTCCCCACTTTACTGTTGATAATCATCAAACAGATGTAAAGATCAGATAAAGATAAGTTAAGCATAAAAGGCTGTTTTTAAATGGTGCTTTTTTTATTTAGGGAAACAAAATCTAGTCAAAATTACCCATCTGTGTGAAAAAGTAATTGCAAGGGATTTCAAAAAGCTGCAACAAAATGCCATGATCCAATGAAATTACAGAAGAGATGAGAAATACACCAATTGACATCTATCAGTCTGGAAAGGGCTACAAAGTAATACCTAAAACTTAAGTACTCCAGCCAATCACAACTTGAGCCTTTTTGCACAAATTGAGAAAGCATGTGATGAACCTGCCCAAGAATGGTCAGCTCGCAAAAATGACCCAAAGATCCCAGCTATGACTCATCCAGGAGGTCACAAAACAGCCCGGGACAATGTCTCAAGAACTGCAGGCCTCACTTGCCTCACTTAGGGTTCGTCAGTGTTCATGAGTCAACAATGAGGAGGAAACTGGGCTAACATGACATTTATGGCAGAGTTCCAAGACCAAAATCACTGCTGACCAAAAAGAACATAAAGGCTCCTCTTACTTTTGCAATACACATCAGAATGATTCCCAAGACTAGTAGAAGAATCATCTTTGGACTGACAAAACAAAAGTTGCATTTCAGAAAAAGAACCGTCTACCCACACCCTAACACCGTGGTGGGTGTGTGATGGTCTGGGGTTGTATTGCTACTTCAGGACCCGGATGACTTGCTGTGATTGATGGAACCAAGATTTCTGCTCTTTGCCAGAAAGTCCTGAGGGCAAATGTTTGGCCATTCATTTGTGACCTCGAGCTGTAGCGTATTTAAGTTGTGCATCACAAAAATGATCAAAAACAGAACATCAAGTCATGTTCTTAATGTCTTATAAAACACAAAATCAAGGTTTTGGAATGGCCAAGTCAAGGTCCAGACTTGAATCTGGCTGAAATTGTGTAGTCTAAAAGGCCATTGATGCTTGAAAACCCTCCAGGGTTGCTGAACTAAAGCAATTCTGTTCCATCAGGAAGAATGGGCCAAAATATCCCCACCGACATGTGAAAGACTCAAAGACTCATCGCCAGTTATTGAAAATGCTTGATTTGAATTGCTGCTGCTGAAGGTGGCCCAACCAGCATTTAGGGGCAAATCACTTTTTCACACAGGGCCATATACAGTGTTTTCGTTTTTTTCCTCCTCCAATAATGAAACCCTTCATTTCAAAAGTGCATTTTGTGTTTATTTGTGTTGTCTTTGACTCATATTCAAATTTAATGATGGGAAACATTTAAATGTGTCAAATAAGCAAAGAAATCACAAAGGGAGCTAACAATTTTTCACACCATTGAATCAATGCTCGTTTTGGTGCAGAATTCCACAAGATTGTCAGTATTTGCCCTGTAGTGTTATTTTGTTTATTTCCTGTCAGTGTATCCCAACGTGATCAAACTAAATTGCATCAAGAAGTCAAAGGATCTCCTAATGCTGAACTCAAACTACATGACTTGTCGCTCATGATGATCGCAATGTCAGATTATCCGACGTGGTCTCATAAATTGGTTCTGTGTCTTGGAGTGGGGGAGTGTCTGCACTGCAAGTCTGACACCAACCAGACCCCGGCCGATCATCGAATGTCGCAGTCCAGAGCACGGCCTGACAGTACAGGTGGAAAAAAGAGAAAAGGGTCCAGGCAGCAGGGAAACAGTTGTGGGCACACAGGACCGCGGGACAGAGGCGCATGGCTCGTGCTTCTGGCGAGTGATCATGCTGAGTGCTGATGCCGGGAGCGTGCCTGATATTTCAGAAGGAAAAGAGAGCGAGAGCACACTGGTGAAGGAGTGACATGCTTTTTGCTCAATCACACAATCGGTCAAAAGTGACTTGAACAAAAGGGGAAATATTCAAAAGTATACTTAGCATTTCAACTGATGCTTTGTTTACTAACTTGAAAGGTAGTTCACACTTTGAAACCCTGACCCAAGTTTCAAACCCAAATTTGAAACTCTAATCCAAGTTACAAACCATACTTTGAAACTCGAACCCGAGTTTCAAACACTACCTTGAAACCCTAATCCTTGAAACATGACTTTTGACAGCTGCTTGTTCCGCCTCCCCGACGGACTTGCGCCAATAGACACAATCTCGACGGAAGCACGTGGCGACTGGGTGAGGTCCGGCCAGTAGATTTGTAGTGTGACGATCTCGCCCTGGGCAAGTCACAGAACGACATCTATCTGCTATTCTGACACCGTGATCGCCGTGAACGACATAAAAAGTCCTATAGTTTGAGGAGGTTTTGCATCATTTACAGCCTCCACTGGTTTGAAGTAGGGCTTGAACAACTTCACATTTTGTCAACGATTAATCGAGTGTGTAATTTATAATAGAAATGAAGGGACCATTTGGAGTTATGTTGTTTTGTTTAAGTGTTCCCTTTATTTTAATTTTTTGGAGCAGTATATTTGTTTCAGTTGTCACCTGGCTTTTGCACGCTTTTGCTTCCAAAACATGAGCTCGCTCACTCACTTTGATCTCGGTGAGACATCCATGTTGTTCATGCCAAAATATGCTATTGTCAATTAATCAGCTTCAAGTTATAATTGACATTGAGGATCGGTAATGTCAACTTCTTGGTTCGACACCTAGTCTGACACTCACTCGAATGAATACAAACAGAGCTTTCTAATGTTTTGGAACATTTATTAAGCAGCTGTACATAATAGCAGCAGTCGCTGAATAATTTAGCTTTAGATCGAAGCCATCAATGTATGCCGTACATAAGCAACATGATGAATAAAGTTACTGGTAAAAGATGAATTTGGCATGATGCCCTTGATGATGTAGCGATGGCTTCAAAACAAAAACCAGAGACGCCTTTTTACTTGTCAAAACAAAAATTTCATCTTTGACAGAGTTGCTTTTGAAATGTATGATGTGCAGAGAGCGAGTTCAACAGAAATGGAAGACAATTTTTTTTCGAGGCATCACATCTTAATAGGCATAGATGGAGAAGGATGAGCATGTATTGTTTTGTATTGTAATTCTCATGGTACAACGGTCTGTCACTCATGCATGTCCTTTACATTTTACCCATACCAACGAGACGACATTTACTGTGGCATGAGAAAGTAAGATTAGGTCGACGTTTAATTGACAAAATTCCTTGTAATTCTAATTAATTTGAAAAGGCCTAATATTGGCCAACATAATCCCCGGCCGAATAATCGGTCAGATCATAACGACGGTTCACTTTGGTTAATTGTTAGAAGTTTGAAAGTTTTAAGTTTATAACTAAGTGTGTTTCTTTAGCTGGCAGCAGTCCTTCAGAAAGCCCCAGAAACGTCTCTGCCAGCGGCTCTTCTAACTTCCAGTTTGCCCGGAGGTAAGAGTTGCCGTATAAAAAAATAAAATAAATGAAATTATCTGTTGACTACTGACACGTGGTGAGACATTCATGTACAACCGATTGAATGGAGACCAAACGATCAAATATACACAATGATAATTTTACAGTTTACCCCCAGTGAGTCCCAGGGACTCGCTGATCAGAAAAGTATGAGTCCCTTTATGCATTTAGCGAGTCCCAAGTTTCGAATTCTGAAATGGTCTACTTATTCAATTGCATATGACAAGAACACAAACAACATATACATACAATTATAAACAAATGTTGCAAACATTTAAATAATTCAGTAGCAGGCCTGAGGATTTCGGAAATTCACTGTAACTGTTTTTCGGTTCCGTCGGATTACCCAATGAGAAACCACGGTAACTAATTTTGGGTTCCGTAAACATTCATCATGGGAACCCATTTTTCTATTTTGACTGATATTCATAATCAAGAATTCTGAAACTCAAAAGTATCATGTTTCAAGGTTAAATGTTTGAAAACTATCCATTAACAATGAACATTACATCAGCAGCTGTGTACTCCAGGTTTATTAAAAAAAAAAAAAAAGGATCAAAATATGGTGTACTGATATGGCATCATGAATACAGCATACCACAAAATCAGAGTATTTTTTCCAATCTCTCACTGCAAAGATTAATTTACTGGTAATCATTAATACAGGTAAGTATTGATGTGGCTTGACATCCTCTTCCCAAAATGATGCAACTGTAATCTACTATCAATTTGACGAAAGAATCTAATACACGTCATCATTAGTTCTACCAACAGTTAACATTAGCATTACTACACCTTGTGACGAATGTTTTATTCCTAAAGTTATCATGCTACAACCAGTAAATTATAGAATAACCAAGACTGTTTCATAATATTGTAATATCTATGTCTTGTATTTGTGTGACGTCATAGAGGGGGAGGAGCCAGGTTGGGGAAGTATTGGCTTCGGTAGTTAGTCTGAGTGTGGAACGTATGAGCGTGAGTTGTGGCTAACAGCAACTCCTATGGATGTGTGTGTTTATTGCGTATTTTGTGTATTAAAAGGACAGTTTGCATCCGCGACTGCGTGCATCCTTCTTGCCGCTATTGAAGGGCATTACAATATCTTTCAGAGCGATTAGCCTATAGAACTAATGACCAACTTGACTCATAATCGTGCCTCACGTCATATCTCGCTCTCGTGTACACGTCACAGGTGAGTTTAGTGATACGCCCTTAGGATGATTCATACGAAAAATCAGACTGGCATTCCCATTTCTTAAAGGTCGTAATTAGTAGACCTTTGTGAGTTTTTTTCGCCGCCATCTCAAACTTTGATCCGCGCGATTACTCAGTTTGCGACTAAAATAGCAACCCGCATGCGCACATAACGTTATCTGTTGCGTACCCCCCAACACTAAAAAGAAAACAAAACGAAAGTAAATTAGAAGAAACACACTCACACACCACACCACACCAAAAACACCCATATAGACACAGTGAAATCGCGTTGATCACACAGGAGAGACTTGATCGCGTACAGTCATCTCGTGTGCGGTGACTTTTATGGTTAAACAACTTTTCGGTACGTCAAAATCTCGCCACGGAAACGACACGCTACCGGTAACGATCGTTACCGTGAAATCCTCAGGCCTGCTGTAGTTTTGTTTTGTTTTTTTACTGAGAAATTTCCTTGCGTCCCAAAAACGCACATTATTTGGAACTGTGCGCCCTGCGGGAAAATTGTGCGTCTAGGACGCGGGATGCAGAGGTAACGAGATAGCTGTATACATCGTTTGTATGTGCGAATCAAATAAACTGTGACTTCAAAAGATGACGATAACAAAGGAAGGCAACCAGAAAGTTGAGCTGACAATCCCATTCATGTTTCTGTTCCAGCAAGTTAAGGTCAGGATGAACCAGCCTTTATATTTTTCTTTTCAGGTTCCAGTCATCCAAAATACCGCCTGTGTTTTTAAAATAACACTTAACAGCATTTTAATGGAATGCCCTGACCTCTCCATTTTACCCTTGTAATGGAAAAAAAGCTCACAGAAAAGCAGCCCAACCAGCTGAAGAGCCTCTGGGCATCTTGCTGGTCACGGGTCTCGGATACAGCTGCAAGGCTGTAAGGCTCTGATTATGGGTGAAATTGCAGATCTTGCCCTCTTGAAGCACTTCTTTCAACACCCAGGGGTCCAGAAGAGCATGGGCCGTAATGGTGGGCAGCACAGGAAAAAAAAAAGCGCTTTGATTTCAATTGCGGAGTTTCCGTCGTTTCATAGACATATCTTCATTTATTTTCAACGCCACATCCTCATATGCACCCATGGAGTGATTAATCTGAAGGCCAAGTTGACTGACAAACAGTTCCGCCTGATGACGTACATTTGGGCTATATATCCCCCCCCAAAAAATCCACAGAGTATATGTATGTTTGGCCCAGTAACAAGTGGCTAATGGTCAGCTGTTGTAATTAAGTCACTATGAGTAAGGCGAACACATCATTACACATTGATTGATTCTGAAATGCACATAACTGGGATAATTTTGACATAACACAAGAACCCCCCCCAATACATGTCCTGTTGGCATTCAAATGCTGACAGAGTTTTGGAAACACTTCATTCATCCTGTTCAGAGTTTCCTAACAGCTAACTAAACACGAAGAAAGTACATATGTAATGTACTGTCTCAGCCATCTCGGTACCTCTGCGTCCCGCGTCCTCGATGCATAATTTTCCCGCGGGACGCACAGCTCCAAATAATGTGCTTTTTGGGACGCAAGGAAATTTCTCAGTCAAAACACACACAAAAAAAAAAAGCTACGGTAAATCTTTTTTCCCAGCAACGATCGCAGTTTGACCATCGCCGCCATTGTTGTTTTGATCTCGCGTTAAGTAATGTCGCGTGACGAGATTTCCGTTCTTGCGAGACGAAATTGGCGAGGTCGGCCTTTATCTCGCGGGAAGCAGACGATTGTCAAGTTATGTAACGTTAAAACAAGTGTTGCGAACAAGTGCAAAAGTTTATTGCAGAGATATCACAGAGGAACCAGCTAAAGTTGCGATGATAAGTTGACTTTGAGAAAGCCTTGCATCATTGGAAGCAGAGTAAAGAGAGGAGATTTTATGAACTCAAAGGCTGAACCATGGGATGAAATAAGAACCTATTTCTCAGCAAATCTTGTATGCCTGAATTATTAAAATTTTTGCATTTGTTTATAAGAAATAAACCTATTATCAATGTATATTGTTGTTGTTTGTGTTATTATCACATGCAATTGAATAAGTAGACCATTTCAGAATTCGAAATTTGGGACTCTCTAAATGCATAATGGGACTCATACTTTTCTGATCAGCGAGTCCCTGGGACTCGCAGGGCTCAAACTGTCAATTTATCACTACTGTATCGCCCAATTCAGTTCAGTTTTTCAGAGATGCAGCACTAGGCTCCTGTAATGGCATGCAATTCAGTTCTGGGTGATGAGCAGATTAAGTGTTGCACTAATTGTAGCATATTGCAGCACATGCCATAGAATGAATTGTGCTACTTCATATGACTCATCTACACCAGTGGTCCCCAACTTTTTTTGTCCCACAGACCGGTTTAATGTCAGACAATATTTTCACGGACCGGCCTGACAGACAAATACAACAAAATAATATGATATGGCCGGCATGAAAACTGTGGTATTTTTGAAACATAATAATAAACACGATCATGACATGAGGAACGTCCTATCTGGCCGCAACACTCTCTCGTCGCTATGGTAATGTTCAAACGTGCCTTCAAAATAAGATATACCACAAATACAAAGTGCATAAAAAATATGACTCACCATCACCGCATATTATGCAGAATGTGCTTGGTGCGTAGCAATCTCCTGTTGAGATAAATCCGTATATTAAGTTGGTCTCCTGATACTGTCTATTAAATGTAGCCTTCTTTTTTTTCTTTTCTTTGGCTCTTCTGTCTCCTGGCTGGGCCTTTAACTTTTCGCAAAGAAACTTTCCAAAGATGTTTGTTTTATTCAATTCATTTTGCTAGCTGCTGGGTTTCATTTTAGCGGTAACCTTTCACGTGACAGAAGCGAGCCTTGACCTGCGTCAAGAAAGTCAAGAGTACTGTATACGGATGTAACAGAGAATCCGGTAATTTTTCAAAATAAAACACCTTTCAGATTCCGAGATGAACAAAACAGAAGTAATGTAAGTTGTTCATTCTTTCTGTGCGGTCCGGTACCAGTTCGCAGCCCCGGGGATTGGGGACCACTGGTCTAAAGTACGGACAGACTCTCTTCAAATGTCGGGTGCCTAAACATGTCCTGTCTTTCCGATGTGACAAGATGAAATAACCGAACTCAAAACGCTTCTTCTTTTAGATTCTGAAATACATAAAATGTAAGTAATATAAGTTATTTATTATTTCTGTGCGGCCCGGTACCAAATTCCCCATTGACCGGTACTGGTCTGCAACCCGGGTGTTAGGGACCGCTGATCTACACGACTTCACTTCACCACACTGCCAACGTGGAGACTGGAGACAAATAGAGCAGAGCACTATTTCACTGGGCATCCAATTTTGTCACTCAGACCTGGAACAGCAGTAACATGCAATCACTTGCCGTAGGCCTGCTGCCGACCAAGTGACAGGGCCAAACATGACAGAGTAGGACAGTGCGGACTCAGACCTGCACACCAGGTGATTGAGCCTTGCACGCACACCAACTCACTGCAATGTGATATGACGAAGCATTTTTGATTGGTTGTCCCACTTAAGATGCCGCCGCCTGCATTTCAAATTTTGAATTGGAGCAAGACCAGTTGCAGAACCCCCTTTATTCAGGTCTCGCTGCATCGCTGTGGCATGTCTTCCATACAAATGAAAGGCAGTTCCGTCCATTGAGATTAGAATAGCCATTAAGTTGCAGCGACCACATTGTGCCCTATGCTCATAATGACGATCGTGTTTCAATCGAGGAAGGTGACAGCATATGACATCTGTTGCACATGTGAACCCAGTCACGCAACACCAAATAATCATGGTCACTCAGCAAAGATCCTGTTGTCAATTTCATTTCATGTCCCTTAAATTTGTGTGAAAAAGCCTTTGATCATTCTTGTCATCATACATTGCACGGGTGAAAGCATGTGGGTCCCTTCCTTAGAGAACCATAGTGGACAGATGGGAGAGGAACACGCGTGTCTCTTTGCACACAAATGCTTGCAGTCGTGATTGGTTGTGTGAGTTTGAGGGGTCAAATGAGCGCGTTAAATGCGATTAATTAATTACAGACCATTTAGCGTGTTATTTTTTAAAAATCGCATTAATCTAGATTTTAATGTCTGCCTTTATTGTTTGTGTAGGTGGGTTGCCTTTTTCTAATAGCCTTTTTTATGTGTTGGCTTCCTGTGTTTGAGTTGTTGAGGGTGGGGAAACAACTGTCAGTCACAGCCTGAAGCGGACATTGATTGGCTGCCATTATGTTGGGGCTTGTTTAGCCGTGATAGGCCCCCATTGGAGTTGGGTGGGCCTAGTAAGCAGCGGTGAGGAGTGGAGGGGTGAAAATGGAGCAGGATGTGAGAGTTCTCGGCACAATGAAAGGAAAATTTACATTCCAAAAACGCCCTGACGACACAATTGTGTTGTGCCTAATTTGTAAGGAGTTTGCGTACCACTAAACAGCTCAAATTTAGCCTCCCACATCAATGCAAAGCACCCAGTCGCGAGTGCAGCCACAGCTAATGTTAAAACTGAAAGCGTTAGCAGTATAGCGAGCGAGCCATACATAGCAAAGCTCTTCGGCAAACTAAACTCGAGAACACCCCACGTACGAGGCATAGTTGATGTGTCCTCTGTAGACTACTAGAAGTGATTGATGTTTATTTCAGCACTTTTAGTGTGTCATGATGAACAGTGTTATTTCTGAAAAGCTCACTTATAGCACTGTGATTTAAGGGTCTGTTTTATTTATTGTTTATTATCTGAAGCAAGTTCAGTGTTGAGTACTTGTATTGCTCAGAAAATTGTTCTTACTGTTTTTGATATGTTAACCTAAGCATTTTCTAAGGACCTGATGTTCTGATTTATTTTTATTTTGTAATTCTTTGGAGATTTACAAAAATAAAAACAAAACAATGATATTCCGCCTCCTGGTCGAAACTAAAGGTTGCAGGTAGGACTTTGATTAGTCTCAAATACAGCAGAAAGTAAATGGCTAGGATTGCATCTGTCCAGGTCTGCTGAAAAACAATAAAATACTTTATAATGCCACTTTTCTTTTATCTTTTGATCTGCCTCAATAATATAACAAATTTAAAATTAAAATAGGGGTTTTCTCAGTAATTTTTAGATGTGATTAAAATAAAGATTAATTAGATTAATTACATACCCTAATTAATTAATCACACAATTTTTAAAAATTGCTTCACAGCACTAGTGTAAGTGTATTTCATCTTTGTATATGAAGTTAATGGAATTGCTGCATTATAAGAGCAAATAGCCAGGCTGGTGTTGAGCTGCAAAGTGGGACAGGCACACAAGAGCAGAACAGACAGACTGACTTGTTCTGTCATTCTCATGAAGCCGTGTTGACTTTGTTTCTTACACTTGTCTTTCACTCTCTCCCTCCCCTCATTTCCTGATCCATTTGTGCCCTCCTCGTTCCGCCTCTGTGAAGCCATCTGGTCCGTACTGAGAGGTAAGAAACCATCCGAAAGGGTTGTTTTATTTTGTCATGATCTCAATTTCTTGCGGTTGATCTTATTTATTTTTAGGATTATTTATTTAACCGATGATGGGGAATTTCAAATGCAAAGTGACACAGAAACTGTCTTTAAGTAATCATGGTATTGAGTAGAGTGCAGAGCTCCACCAAGGCTAAACAAGTCTCACGCTGCATTCACACCTAAGGCAGTGCTTCTCAATTATTTTGTGTTATGCCTTACCAACAAGAAGAAGAAAATTCGCTCTCTTCCCCACTCTCTGCCGCCACGATAATTATCATTTGTCGAGAAAATTGTTAAAAGTACACCTCTGCGTTACATTGTATCCTTATTAACATTAAAGAAAAGAAAAAAGAAAGACGTATTTTATTTATAGCAAATTTATAGCAAAGAATAACTTTATTAACATGGTCGTCAATTTGCCTGAAAAAAAAATCAATAAATTAAAATTCAGTTCAGCAACATTAAGTCAGGAGCAGAATATATAAAACACTTTAGTCTACAAAGATAAATAAAACAATTTGTGCTGATTTATTTTTAATTTTTTTTCTAAATTAAAACAAGCAAGTCAGTATTGATGGCTATGATGAGCATGTTTTGCGGTGCACAACTTTTCCAGAGGATTATTAGTGTGATTGAGGTGTAATGTCTTTAAGTGGTGCCGTGATTTATTTGGCTTCATGCTGTCTGCTGCCATCATGTTTAGACACAGATAACACACCGGTCTTTGCTCGTCTCCCACTGTAGTCAGAGTGAAGCCAAGTGCTACATACGCTTTGTCATATTTCGGGTGACTTTATTCTTTCTCCGCCTTTTTTTCCATCCTTGTTAATTTTTTTTCATGTTGTCTCCTGAGGGTTTGTTTTCTGTGCTTAATATCGCCTGCTCAGTGCAAATAAGAACCCCCCCCCCTCAAAAAAACCAACACCGTAGAGCTAATACTCCCTGCACACTCTCTTGACAATGAGGGTGCCACCTCCAACTGCTTTAGTGGATGTGTCATGTTTTGCGAGGTGGTAGTCGGAGGACCCCAAAAAGCAGGGAGGCATGGAGGAGCAGGGTGGCTGACCAAAATGTATTTAACAAAAATGCAAACAGGAATACACTGGAAAAACTAACTCCAAAACTCACTCAAATAAAGTCCAGCAAAATCACAAGAAATCAAAGTAATCAAAGTAGCAAAAACCTAAAACAGAAACCAAAACATGACATGTGCACACAGCAACAATGACCCGACACTGAGTGGTTGGGCATCAAGTCTTTTAAAGGGGCAACTATTGACACAATGACCAACAGGTGTGCATCTGCAGGCGGAGCCCTACAGTGCCACCTGTTGGTCACATACAGATCCATGACAGTAATTACACTTTATTCTTATTCTATTCTCTTGGGCAAAAAAGCATGTTTGTCCAGAGTCACCCTCCCCCGACCCCCACCGGAAGCAGCACCCCACTATTTGAGAAGGACTGACCTGTTTCTTGCTGGAATTTGATCGCAGGATACCTCAAAATTAGCTGCTTCATTCACATAATGCTACAATAGAGAAGAGGAAGGGCTCCGCCTTCGCGTCTGGAGGAGCAAAAATCGCTACAACTTTAGCGAATGCTAACTGCTATTACTTCATTGGTTCACAGTTCAACAGTAAATGCACATACCACATACGGCAACTTCCACACTAACCATTCACCGAGCCTGCTGTTTTTTTTTTTTCATTCCATCCCAGCCACTATTGGAAGCTGGCTGGCTTTGTTATCCATTTACGGATGCCAACAGATCGCAATGATTATTTTGTGCTCCATTGTTTCTCCGCGCTACCTACACAGGACATTGCGTGTGATGAAGTCCCTTCTCGACCCCGATTGGAAGTCGCCTCGTGATGTGTGTGTTCCAGTCCGAATTGATCAACTTCAGTGAATGTGCTCACCCTCACTTGCGTTGCCTCAAACCTGTCAAATCGTGCTACCTGTCAATCGTGCTGCCTGGCAAGAGTTCACACTTATACATACTTCACAACTTTACCTGTAAACGTGTTCTGAGAATAGTTCAATTCGCGCTCGGTCTGACTGTGGCAGACTCGGACAATGGGTTAAGTTGGCTAATATTTTGATTTGAATGAACAAGTTGACAGATCACAACGATTAACAGCATCCCCTGGTCGAAACATTCCCTCTGGGCTAGGAACAATTCGAGGGGAGGGGGGAAGGGAAGTGGTAGTAAAACAGACAAAATCCACATGTCAGGAGGTGAGGCAGGGTGAGATACTAGTTGCAGATTAGGTGTGCTGTGGTGTAGAAAAAAAAGCCCTAAATTGAGTTTTCAATAATTCTTCAGAGATAGCTCATCTAATTACCACATGTAGGGAATTCTGGAGTACTGAATTATCTTTAGGTACCACAACTTTGCAATCGGTACCCTAATGCAGGGGTACCAAGTTGATACTGCAGCAAATGGAATTGCAGAGCGTTTCTTGACAGTTTTTTTTACTTACAGGACTTGACTGTTTTGTTTCTCTTCAGCAGAGGAGATGGCCGAAGATGGTCTGTGGCATCAGTTCCCTCCTCTGGATACTGCACCAATGCACCCAGTTCATCAGTATCTGTAAGCTTTTATTCAAATCAATATATTTGTGTCCCTCTGTATCTTGCTTCCAAGATCCCCACAGTCACCTTTGCTGTGTCTGTCTGTGCCAGCTCCTAAGCACAGCTGACGCTTCACCCCGCCAATCAATTTTCAAAGTGTGAAACTCTCACCTGCTCACAGGCTTGAAACTGCCCTCTTGAACACTTTATGTGTTTTGCTCCATCGGGGAGTCTGGAACGTTCATTCATTCATCGCAAGTCCATGTTCTTGGCAAGAGGACAAACGCCGCTGGCTTCTTCAGACTGTTGGGATTGTCATTTCACACCCGCGCGTCAGCATTTTTTAGGTCCTGTGTATGACTTCATAGTGAGTCGTCAGAGGTCATGAGACCCTCACACCAGACTTTAATAGCACACACAGGTCAACCAAATAGTCCACATTAAGTTGAGTTATATATGATGGAATAAAAGGAGATGGGATCTTGTTTCCATTTGTTAGTCATGATAACAGGATGTGTCTGATGATAAATACTTGAATCACAGCATTTTTTTGTGCTGCACAGAGGGAAGAGATGAATCATCGAGGGCTCTCCAAGAGTAATGTCGATTGCTTCCAAGAAAGCTTTGTCCTCTGATCTGTGTTTCAGACTAAATTCAACTAGACTAAATATCCAGAATGTGTAGCTGTTAATGGAAAATTAATTGAAGGCCTCACAAGTGAGTGCTTTTTTTTTTTGGCCCGACAAATGAGCAGAGGCTGTACAGTATTAGACGTGTGCCCACTCTATTTAGCCTTGTGGGAAACGTTATAGTACGATATTAATTGCGAATTATATCCGTTACGTTGTTTGTGTCTGGTTTCTGTGGTGATGGTCTTGATACTTTATCTTGACACTCGGTACTGAAACTGCAGTTGGCTGTAAAACAATAGTTGGGTCCTCTGTCACGGCTGAAATTTTGCATGGTCGGCCACATGGCTCAGAGATGGTGAGGTCAGCCCTCTCCACACAAAGGCCCTTTCAGGGATCCTTTCAGTGGTTCTTTATACTGCTCTGGCTTGAAACTTCTCTAGTTTCCGACCCGGGCTTTCTCCTCCTCTTTTTATCACCTATTTTCAGTCTTACTTTTGCACTCTGCCTTTTTCACTTCCACTCCTCCATCCTGCAGTTCCCCTTTACATTTCAGAGCCCAGCTAGATGCAAGTTTTCATAAATTCCAGGCCTTTAGTCGTGTGAGTACAAGAGCGCACATGGCCGAAATGCCTTGGGATGAATTGCAGCGCCAAATAAAAATCCTTCTTTTGCAGAACAGAACACTTAAGCTCACATCCTCCAGACTGACAAAGATAACAAAAAGAGAATTTGTGTTCTGTTTAGAGGATCCGTGCTATTTATTATCTTATCCTCATACACATGTCCATATAAAGCAAAAGTGAATGTTTTGAAGCACCCGCTGTTATTCATGTTCTGCTTATCCTCACTCGGCTTCTTTTCTTTGTCAGTCGTCCTCCTCCCAGGAGCTCTTGCATCAGCTGCCGCTCCAGCCAACACAAGATGATCTCCACTTCCTGTTTAAACATTTCCGGAGCACAGAAAGTGTGGCAGATGAAGAAGGACTACACACTTCTCCCCCTGTCAGGCTCCGCTCCCGCAGTCTCAGGTAGCATCCATTCCAAGCTAACCGTTTGGCTTAGCATTTAGGTTCAGTGATTTCCTGTCATCTAGCTGTTCACTGTTCAAGAGTACAAGATAGTCTTAGGTCATGGAAAAACGAACGAGATAAAAAGATTATGGGAAAATTCCAGGATGATGACGAATGTGTGCGTGATCATAGAGGACCACCAAAATGTAGCGTTTTTTTTTTCTTAGGCTGTACCATTAAATACTGTGGTATCTTGACTAGTGAGTGCCCCAGTTGAGTTTTTATCTTAAGTTATGAGGGTTCACTTCCTTGATTTGTGTGTTTGTTTGTTACTCGCTTTGTGTTTCGACCCAAAATTAAACATATGAACGAACTTCAGTTATGCTGCTATGTGAGTAAAGAGACAGTAAAATGGAGAAAATAAAGAACCGTAATGCGCTCGCTTGTGGACAAGGCGAGCCACAACCGCTGATGCACTTTCAGCCGTTGAATGAATGGGACCAACAGTCAAACACACAAATACAAAATGAGAACACTTGTCTGGACCGACTCTGATTCTATCCCCTGATGTCACTCAAGGCCTAAATATAACATCGGAAATTACAATTTGATCCATTTATCTTCACAAGGGTTGCGGGTGTTCTGGAGGCTATCCCAGCTGTCATCGGGCAGTAGACGGGGTACACCCTGAAGTGGTTGCCAGTAAATCGCAGATGTTAATTTATTTAATTATAAAATATATATTCAGGGTCAGGCAAAATAATCTGACACATTTGTAGGTTAAATAAAATTCAAATAAAGTAAAGAAACAAAAAAAGTGTTTATAGTTTGAAAAGTGTTTGCTTTTTGATTTCATCGCAGTATTTCTTGAAGTAAAACAATGATAAATGAAAATCTTCCATCAATTTTAGGAGTTTAATGTTGTGTATTCTTCAAAAGTTGCATCTGTAAATGGAATATCTCTCCACTGATTTGATAGGATTTAAAAAAAAAAAAAAAAGTATTTATTTTTAATGCCAACATTTGCCTGTTTCTCATACAGCCCTGGACGGACCAGTGGAACATTTGACAATGAGATTGTCATGATGAATCATGTCTATAAAGAACGCTTTCCCAAGGTACAGTGAAACTTGGAAGCCATCTTAATTCATCTTTTTTCTATATGCCCTTTATTCAGTCTTCTTTTTTGGTTCATTCAACACAATATTTTATAGTCTTCCATCTGTGTTACATTCCTAGGCAACAGCGCAGATGGAGGGTCGACTTCTAGACATTATTGAAGAGTGTTCGCCTGGAACCGCTCTTCCCCTGGCCGATGGTGTGCTCGGGTTCATCCAGCACCAGCTGGTGGAACTGGTGCGAGACTGCCTGGACAAGTCTCAGAAAGGCTTGGTCACCTCTCGGTACTTTGTTGAGCTGCAGGAGAAGCTAGAGAAGCTTCTGCATGAGGTAAATGCTCCTACAGTGTGACCTTAAGAAAAGCACTCGTCTGTGCACTTCTGTTTTATTACCATTTAATGTTCTTTCGAGGACAGCCAATTAATTTCTGATGCCAGTCCGTGCTGCTGTGTTGGACATTGGGCACTTTCAAATAGTCTCCATATGATTCATCACATAATGTTTCCATCAAACTTTTAGCACGATTCATGTTTCTGCAAGGCACAGATGAGCAGTTTTCCCTTCATGGCCATCTTTCCTGGAGCCGTACACAGTTGAGCCTCCAAAGTTAAACACACCACAAGTGGTACAGTTTGGAGTCCAAAAGTATGCCTAAAAAAATCAAGTCAAGTTTACTTGAATAGCTCTTAATCACAAAAGAGTCCCAAAGGGCTTCACAGGCCTACAGTTCATGAAAATAAACATCTCCTACTCCCAATTTGCCAAGAGAAAACCCATTTAAGGGGGAAAAAAAAGAGCAAAAATTTTGAGATCTCAGGTGGAGGAATGTCGAGCGGACAACATTTAGCAGATGATATGATGGTGTAGAATGTTAATTGAAACAGCATGAGCCCACTTAATAAAATGAAGCATCGCAAGTTGACGCCTGTGGGGAATATATCCTCCTCCGATCTTTTCCCATGTGGTCAACGCTAAGCCTCACTAGCCACATCTCTGAACAGGAGAGGAGCGGGGAGGAGAGAAGAGAAGCGGTAATCAAGCAGACCAAAGTTGAGATCGAGGTCAATTTGAACAAAATGAAAATAAACCATCACATGTGACATCACCTAAGACAGTAGATGAAAATGTGGATTTAAACCCAGACTCTTATGGGGACAATGAAAGTGTTTTTAAAAGCCTTTTTGCTGAATCTGACTAAGGAAAGCACATTTCAGCACAATGCCCGGAACAGATAAGGTAGACAAGGTGATTTGTTGTTTCTCCGTCAGGCTTATGAGCGTTCAGAGAGTGAGGAAGTGACCACCATTACTAAACTCGTGAAGAAGATCCTCATCATCATCTCCAGGCCTGCCAGGCTCCTGGAATGTCTGGTAAGACTGGTTTGCCTCTTAAGCCTTGAACTAAATATTTGAAATACAGCTGTCACAACACAGTGCGATGGTGTGCTCTAGGAATAAGAATGATGACACTCGGCTGATGTTTGAAGTGATCTGATGGAATCCATTATAATGTTTTGTCCTTGGAAGTTGGCAGTTGTGTAGCTACAGTGTCAAGATGATAAATGCTCTGGCGTGTCATGTTGTTTGCAATACTTTTCACCACTTGCTTTCGTTCAAGTGATTTCTTTTCTTTTCTTTCATGTTTGCTTGAGTATAAAAAGATCCTCTACTGGTAACTGGGTCAAACGGAATGAACAACAACACCTTGTCTTATTTTTATTATTATTGTTTTTTCTTAGGAGTTTGATCCTGAGGAGTTCTACCAGCGTTTGGAGACTGCAGAAGGTCAAGCCAAGGTGAGCCAGGGGATCAAGACGGATATTCCTCGATACATCGTCGGTCAACTCGGCCTCACCAGGGATCCTCTTGAAGGTGCCAATCAGATTTGTATTTGTCATAGAAGGTGATCTGGCGATTCCTCCATTCGCTGGCATACACAGTGTGCGACTGTGTTGATTTTAAATTTTTCTACGGAGTCTCACTTTTGGACCTGCTGATTTGATGGTTTGCACATTAATTACCCATGTTGTAGAATTTGCTGAGATTTTGGCACATGGGAAAAGGACATCAAAATACAGTTCCCCCG
This sequence comes from Hippocampus abdominalis, assembly GCA_018466805.1. Lineage (NCBI taxonomy): Eukaryota > Metazoa > Chordata > Actinopteri > Syngnathiformes > Syngnathidae > Hippocampus > Hippocampus abdominalis. The sequence continues at coordinate 821,961 of CM031708.1, forward strand.
ATGTTACATTTTGCTTTTATTTGTCTTGCTTAGTGCCACTGTGACCTTTCAGCTTGAGAACAGTTTCCTCGAACTAAAGATTTTTATTTTATTTTAATAAATGTATTTTTTTTGTTTTCTCTCTACAAAGCAAATTTACTTTCGGTAAATGGCATTATAGGGTTAAATGTCATCTTAATTCTGTGTTTACAGAGATGGTCCAACTGGAACAAACAAGCCCAGGTCACAGGTCTACCAGCAGAGAGTCTGATGAGTCCGGAGAAGCAACGCCAAGCCAGGTACAAACTACAAAGTGATGCAAAATATATAAATCTAGAGCTCAGGAGAACAATGTGCAATCATACAGAGCTCAAACATCACACATGATCCCCCATGATCACGAGGCTTTTTTACTTATCGGATACAACTGATTCTGTTTCCTGTGATTTGTCTGTTCTGTTGACTGCGATTCAGAGCCGTGCAGTTTCCACTCCCCCGCGTAGAAAACCACTGGAGAGTGACTTCGAAACGATCAAGCTAATCAGCAATGGTGCCTATGGGTGAGACAAAATTTCTTTGTTTGCATTGGTCAGCCTGAGCTCTCAGTCTTTTGTGAAGACCAGAATAAAGAGATTGGACGATGTGTTGCAAAGAATTGATACTGGTGTGTCATTGTCTATTTCCCCCATGTTTTTGTTCTTGTAAAATTTTGTCCCATTCCCTTACTTGTCATCTACTTTTCCTTCTTTCTATGCCCCCCCCCCCCCGTCCTTCTCTTATATTCCTCTCCCACACGGCTCTCCCTGTCCCCTCGCAGAGCTGTATTTCTAGTCCGTCACAGGGAAACCCGACAACGCTTTGCCATGAAGAAGATCAACCGGCAGAACCTGATTTTGAGAAACCAGATCCAGCAGGTGTTTGTGGAGCGGGACATCCTGACTTTTGCTGAAAACCCATTTGTGGTTTCCATGTTTTGCTCTTTTGAAACACGGAGACACCTCTGCATGGTCATGGAATATGTAGAAGGTAAAGTCCACATATTTTCACTGCACATATTTACTGTATACCATGGAAGTCAATGTTTCTTATCACAATTTCTTCGTTCAAAGGTGGGGATTGTGCCAATCTCTTAAAGAACATTGGCCCTCTGCCTGTGGACATGGCACGCATGTATTTTGCAGAAACCGTCCTGGCTTTAGAGTACCTACATAACTACGGCATTGTACACAGAGACCTCAAACCTGACAAGTGAGCCCCCAACCTGCAACAGCTACTTATTAAAAGCTTTCATCGTCTGTGTAAGCATGAATTTGTGGGGTCACGTTGTGTTTGGTTTCCTTCCTTTCTAGTTTGTTAATCACCTCAATGGGACACATTAAGCTTACAGACTTTGGACTGTCAAAGATCGGCCTCATGAACATGACAACCAATTTGTATGAAGGTCACATTGAGAAGGACACAAGAGAGTTCATCGACAAGCAGGTATGTTGTCTTTCTTTTGATACTAAGTTTGACTGAATTAAATCATTGAACATTACTGCCTTACCTTTTCACTCCTTCACAGGTGTGTGGTACCCCCGAGTACATCGCTCCAGAGGTGATCCTGCGGCAAGGCTACGGGAAGCCTGTCGACTGGTGGGCTATGGGCATTATCCTTTATGAGTTCCTTGTGGGCTGTGTGCCTTTCTTTGGAGACACACCTGAACAGCTTTTTGGTCAGGTGGTTAACGGTAAGGAAAGTCTTGACCTGAATGCCTTATTGCGTCATCACTGGCAACTTTTCTGTTCTAGAAGTTGTGTTAGTCAGTGATCACTAACTACAATTCGAATAGTTTCAGTGAATCGATATTGTTTGCTCGTTGGTCCAGATGACATCATCTGGCCTGAGGGAGATGATGCTCTGCCAGCTGACGCCCAAGAACTTATCACCAGACTACTTCGCCAGAGTCCGCTGGAGCGTTTGGGAACGGGTACGTGGCAGTGATTAAAGGCGGACTTGAATGGAGGAGGAAATCAAGGATTTTGCTGTTTTGATTTGAGGCAAAGCATCAGTGTAGATGTGTCTTTATGCTCCTCAGGTGGAACTCCGGAGGTGAAGATGCACATATTCTTCCTGGGCCTTGACTGGAATGGTCTCCTGAGGCAAAAAGCCGAGTTCATACCACAACTGGAGACTGACGAAGACACCAGTTATTTTGACAGTAGGTGGATGTATGAATGGAAACTGTGCTAAACCAGTGTTTTTCAATCTTTATCGAGCCAAGGCACATTTCCTTCATTGAAAATATCCCGCGGCACACCACTTGCTGAAAAGTGTGAAAAAGCTTATTTTAACAATTAAGTGTTATATTGTTATTATAAGCATTTTTTAACATTGGAAAATAACGCTGGATTATAACACCTTGAATGGGAATCAAAGCAACAAGCAATCCAATACAGTCAAACTTCGGTTTTCGTCCATAGTCCGTTCCAGAAGGCTGTTCAAAAACCAATTTGGATGAACACAAATCTGATATCCTGGCAGCAATCGATGAAAGACACAAAGCTCTTCTTCCACAGCTCTCATTCTTTCTATGTTTTTAGTTTTTACAGCAGTCAGGCTATTTCTTTAGCTGCTTTGGGTCTGAACATCTCATTTACAATGGCTTTGCAGGCGGCAAGTATTAATTAATTACTCTGCCACTTTTTTGATCTCGCCACAAGTTCAGCGACATGGTAACTTGCTTTCAAGGCTCTCTTGTTTACCTTTGGGGTATTTCATGCACGTTGCTTGTTTCTCCCTGTGTTTACGCAGGCGAACAAAATACTCCACATTGTTGTTTCAAAGTGAAGGGTGTTTTGTTTGGAGATGGAGTTTAGGAAGCGTTTCACCAAACACGTCTGCTTTAAAAAAAAAAAAAAATCTATTGAACAATACAAAAACGTCTGCTCACAATGGACGCTACTGTAGCGTCGCTTCCTCGTGTAGCAACGCTACACGAGGAAGCGAAGCCGAGAGGAGTGAAGTGACGCATTCAAGTGCGCTCGGTTAGTTCGAGAACCGAAATTTGTTCGTCATCCGAGGCATAAAAAACTCAAAAGTTTTGTTCCAAAACCCAATTGTACGAGAACCGAGACGTCCGAAAACCGAGGTTGGACTGTATATGTAAGATTTTGTTTACATTTTATACCTGATGACTGATACCATCCACCTGCAGCCCGATCCGAGCGATACTCTCACCTAGGCTCTGATGACGACGATGAAACTAACGACGATGAATCCTCTCTTGAATTGCGACAGTTTTCCTCTGTTGCTCATCGCTTCAGCAAGGTATGTTTTCTTTTTCTGGTCGCTGTGTTACTTTCGACTAAACTCTGTGATTAGAAGACACTAATATTCCTTCCCATTCTGAAGGTGTACAGCAGCACAGAGCACTTGTCCACCTCGACACCGTCCAACCAGAGCTTGTCGTCTTCAGAGCGGAGCCATAGCGAAGAGAAGGATGAGCGGTGGGAGGGCAGAGGCGCCTTTTCCCCTGGTGACGGACAGAAGAACCTGGCTAGCGGAGACAGAGCAGACGGACTCAGAGGGAGGTGAGAGCTTTCAAACAGATGAGGGACAGTTAAAAATGTTTCTTGTTGATCTGTTGAGCGCATAGAAGAATAAGCTCTCTACTGTAGGGCATTGCTCCTTACAGATTGACAGGTCAATAGCATAGTGGCAAGTCAGGACTCCACCCTTACGTCCAAATATGGCCACCTCCAGCTGCAAAAAATCAGGATTGCGACAGCCGAAATGCCAAACTTAACCTTTAACTCATTCACTCCCAAAGGCGTTTTTAAACGTCTTTTCTGACTTGGTCCAGAATTGGCTGGTACTGAATGAGTTAAAAAAGGAGTCCACATACCAGTAGGTGATGTCCCAGTTGTTGTCTTTTTTTTTCTTCTATATTTGAATGTGGTCAGTGGGCACAAACTGTTCAGAGTTCCGGAATAACTGACTCCACTTTCAGAACATTAAAGGATGATTCACAACCACATGGCCGTGTTTTGAAAATGAATGTTACCAAACGTGACCTCGACCATGCAAGAAACCAAAGGCCATTCACGTGCTCATATGAAAATAAATTCCCAACCGCACGAACTGTTTTTGGCTGTTCCCACCCATTGTCCTTGTTGTTGTTTGTGTTAGCCTTTCTCAGTATTCCTTGTCAATACACCAATGAGACCGATTTTTAATCCGGGTTAAAATAAATGTGTGCATTTCTCTCGCAGTTTGCGTCCTCGTGCTTCGTCTGGTTCCTCCCAGTCAGAGCGCACTCCTAGGCCGCTGGTATTAAACAGCACTCAGAGCCTTGACATGATGCCTCGCTTTGCCATCTCTGCTGAGGAGGAGGGTAAGCCTGGAAAAACATTTAGGTCTCCTGTTATTTTCAAACCGCGAAGGACCAGATGCCTTACTCTTCGTCTTCTTTGTGTTTCTAGACGGTATGGTCTCCAATCTGCGGCGAATTCGTCTCCGCAGCAACAGCACAGGCACCAGGCCGTCATTCCGCAGAGGCGCGTCCAGACGCATTGCTCACCAACTGGACACCCCAGAAAAACCGAGGCCGCCAGCTGGAAAAGTCCCCAAGTCTGCCTCAGTCTCTGGACTCTCACTCATTATTACCCCAGGTGCACGCAAAATTACCACCTTTGAAGAATGCCTTATATTGTAAAACATGGGAAAGAGGACAGGTTTACAACGCTAATGTCATGAAATAACACAATGTTCACAGTAAAGAAGTTGTATATCTGCTTTTATGGTTAATATTTACAGTGCCCTCTACAGACAGTTGCAAGGCAATGTACAGTATACAATACTGGAAGCACTCAGGCAACAACCACCACGACCAAACGCATATGTCCTGTAGGTGGTGGTAATGCACACTATACGGATCAGAGTTTAATCTCTGCTCTATCTAGAGCAGGGGTGCCCAAGCGATTTTCACCTAAGATCCCGTGATCGGCCCGTTACCGCGCACGCACGCATACATACACACTTGCTCACGCATGCTATGATGAGCAACAGCCACAAGGGCCCCTAAGATGAACGAGACAGAAAAATAAAGTAGACATAAGAGTTGATGAGTTTGTGAAAAGGATATCCTGCCTACCTTAGTGGGACCCACATTTGCAGCCTGTTAACTATTGTACCGTTTTAAAATGCTTCTCTCGACCCTCCAGAGTGCCATTGGTGAATTGTACACGAAATGAACTTTGACTGGTAATAATAATAATAATAATAATCAAAGCTACATCGCAACAGCTCCAATCGCAGCTGCAATTCCAGACTGCTGAGCGCTAACAACTTCCAGTGACGCAGGTCACGCACCACCGCAGGTTGACGGTGACCTGCTTTATTTTATTTTATTTTTTAAAATACTTTTTGTGAAAGTGCAACTGATGGGATGATTACGGTGCAGTGTGCATCAACACAAAAAGTGCATTGCTAACATGCACAGCGATACACAAATGTTTGTTTGTTTGTTTTCTTCTACATCCCTCGCGATCGACTTGGGACCAGTCCGTGAGCTACTGGTCCATCGCGATCGACTGCAACCCTGATCTACAGCAATGGCTCTCAAACTTTTTAATCCAAGTACCACCTAAAATAATACTTGGCTTGCCTAGTACCACCATAATGACCACCATTATGATGTTACAAAACTAGCAAACTTGGCAATGCTACTCTTTCAGCAAACATATAATGAGAATTACAGTAGTTTACCGTATTGGCCTGAATATAAGACGGCCCTGATTATAAGATGACCCCCTCTTTTTCAAGACTCAAGTTTGAAAAATGACTTTTTGAACACCAAATTAATTTTTATACAGAAAATAATTACAGTACATCTGAAACAAATGATTATAACAACATATTTGAGAGGAAAAGCATGTTATTTTTCCTCATTCAAATCTTAATATCTGAACATTTAAATATGTAAACAAAAGTGCAATCACATTCGTAAATGAATGGCTTCTGGTTTTTGAAATGTAAATTACATCATAACTTCTCCTCAGCTGCCGGTTAACCTGGCCAATCTTCGACCCACTTTTCTCCAGATTGTTGCTATGTTTCTCCATTTTCTGTTATCTCTTCGATTATTTTCTTCTCTTTTCTTTCATACCGCTATTTTTATTTTTCTTCTTCGTGCTACCGCTATTTTTATTTTTATTCTACGTGACGGGTTCACTTCGGCCTGGGGAGTCAGGTTCAGCATTCACTTCAATGATATCTAGTGCCATCTAGCGTCGTGAATGGGTATAATGTCTAGACCCCGAATATAGGACGACCCCCACTTTTTCAGTCTTATTTCAATGCAAAAAACACCGTCTTACATTCGGGCCAATACGGTAATTGTTTTTGGCCATTTAAAGGGGAAGTCAACCCACAAATGCTCTTTGCAATAATACGTTGTGTGTGCCTCCACTAGTCGAAACACGGCATTCTGATGAATATTGCTTTGTGGAAAATAATCAGAGCATAAAATCCACTCGTTTTTGTCCATCTCAGAGGACGGCCATTTAGCCACTTGCTGAAATCTGAATATGACCTTGCACTTTCTCAGTGCTCAAGTCACAACCAGTCGCGGCTCAGCCTCAGAAAACAGGTGACCCGTGATTGGTTGTTACCTGAGCAACTGTCTTGCTATTCTCAGCTGGCAGAAAGGGGCAAAATGGCCACCCACGAGATACTTAAAAACAGGTGAATTTTGCTGCTTAACTCATATTCCTCAAACGTAATATGAATCAGATTGCCGTGCTTAGACTCGTGGAGGCGCATAGAACATATTACATTTTGGGACTGGGGTCACTTTTAACACCACTTTTTACACCAACAGCCCAGGTGCATTTATTCATGAAGACTCCCATGAGGAGCAGCATGAATAAACTTTTCAAATATGCTTCCCATCCAGATGACTCAGCGGTTCCTCCTTCCAGCCCCAAGTCCTCTCTATCATTCTCGTCCAACCCCTCATCAAGAGACTCGTCCCCCAGCCGGGATCTTTCCATCAACATCAGCTGCCTCAGGCCTCCAGTGGTCATCCACAGCTCTGGGAAGAGGTTTGGATTTGCTTTACGAGCGATCAGAGTCTACATGGGGGACAGCGATGTCTACACAGTTCACCACATGGTCTGGGTATGTGTCTGTCTCATAGGCGCTGCGGTCGAAACAATAATTATACTGAAGTCAAACTTGAGTCAACTATTTTTTGTTTTTGTGTGTGTGTCTTTGTCCTTTTTGGGCATTTATTGTCAAATAAATGTCAACATCGTTGTTTGATTATGGCATAATAGAACAGATGGCTTTTTTTCCCCGAGTTTTGATATGAACTTGTATGTGTGTGTGTTCAGTGTGTGGAGGAGGACAGCCCGGCGCACGAGGCCGGTTTGAGAGCTGGTGACCTCATTACTCACGTCAATGGGGAGTCTGTACAGGGTCTTGTCCACACTGAGGTGGTAGAGCTTCTGCTGAAGGTATGGGATGAACCTCACATTGATTAATTGTATGACGGTATATGGTTTCCTTTTTTAGCCTCATATTAAAAGATATGTTTGCAATAGAGTGGCAACCAGGTGACCCTCCAGACCACTGCTTTGGAAAACACATCTATCAAAGTGGGCCCTGCTAGAAAGACGAGTTACAAGGCGAAGATGGCTCGACGCAGCAAGAAAAGCAAGAGGAGAGATGGGCAGGACAGGTACAGTGTCATTTTGATGTCTCCAATATTATTATATCACTGATTATCATTGAACAGAAAAATAACGACATACTGTTGACCGTTCCTGTTTCACACTGCAGCCGACGGCGTAACATCTTGAAGAAGCTGTCCAAACATACGCCCCCTGCACCTATGCAAAGCAGTCGTAGCTTCTCTTCCGGATTCCACCAGTCATCCAGTGACAGCCTCTCTGGCTCCCCCACTCAGTCTCTCTCCCCCGGCCCGTCCACTCCCTGCCGCTCCCCTGCTCCTGACCACTCTGGAGGTGAGTTGGAATGCTTTAACTTGAAATGTTTTCATGAGACCCACCTGCACAATACTGTCCGTATTAGGTTTTTTATTGTGGTTGCAGTGTTTCTTAACCTTGAGTAAGCCAAGACCAAAATTAAATAGAGTTACATTTGAAAAATCTCAGAGCACACCACTCAAAATGTATATACAGTACAGTGATCCCTCACTTATCGCAGTTAATGGGGACCCTGCCACGATAAGTGAAAAACCGCGAAAGAGTGTTTATTTTCCCCCTGGGAATTTTTGTGTAGGTGTATGTGGGTACCAGCATGTTTAAAATACAGTCAAACCTCGGTTTTCGTACTTAATCCGTTCCAGAAGACTGTTCGGAAACCGAATTGTTCGGAAACCGAAACCATTTTTCCCATTGAAATCAATGTAAAATGTTTTAATCCGTTCCAAGTCAAGAAAACAACTTTTTTAAACCACTTATTTTTACAATTTCACACCATAAACTGTACAAATGTAATGGGAGATTACCAATTGTAACATTAACATAGTAACATAAAAATTGAAGGAACATCTCTCTCTCTATCTGTCGTGGGGCGTGCGCCTCTCCCAGCTGTCAGCAGGCAGTAGGCGGGGCATTTCGGCATCCCGAACTCCTTCGCCAACACAGACACACGCACACCTGTCTCATATTTTGCGATTAAATCTTTCTTAAATTCTATAGTTTTGCACACTATTTTCCTCTTTTCTTCACCCGGTTCACCACTTCCACTTGCTTTCTTTGGTGCCATGATTAGGGGCTTATACACGATGCAAAAATAACAGTCCAATATTACATAGTTCTCACCAAACACGCCTGCTTTAAAAAAAAGAAAATTCTTAATCGAACAATACAAACTCGTCTGCTCACAAGCTGTTTCTGTACGATTATTGCATAATAATGAGACACCGGACACCAGAGTGTTCATTATGTGCGGCTGCATTGAAAAATGCCGGCCGTGAAAAAAAAGAAAGTCCCCCCCCCTCACCTCCCCCCGTGCTGCCAGGGCAAACCATTATGAAAAGAGGGGGATTTCACTCGCGCTAACAGAAGCGTCTCACCAAACACGTCTGCTTTTTTTTATTGAACAATACAAAAACGTCTGCTCACAATGGTCGCTTCCTGTGTAGCGACGCGACACGAGGGAGCGCGGCGACAGGAGGGAGCGTCACTTCACTCCTCTTGGCTTTGCTACCTCCTCTCGGCTTCGCTACCTCGCGAAGCTATACGAGGTAGCGTTGCTACACGAGGTAGCGAAGCCGAGAGGAGTAAAGTGACGCATTCAAGTGCGCTCAGTTAGTTCGAGAACCGAAATTTGTTCGGATTCCGAGGCATAAAAAACTCGAAATTTTAGTTCGAAAACCGAATTGTACGAGAACCTAGACGTCCGAAAACCGAAGTTTGACTGTATGTGAACAGTATTTATACTGTTTACATAAGACAAAGACTTCAGCAGTACATGTATTTACTTAAATCTTTAATTATAAAACCCGATACGGTAATTAACATTCATCAGCATTGCCTTCTGAGAGAGGCAATGAAACTGATGTTAGTGGCGTAGAAGGTTCTCCTTTACGCTCTGACGGTGTAGCCGTTGTTAGACTTCAGCTAGCTCCTGGCCAGCTATCCCCGCGCAGCCGACGTTTTTATGATAAGACAATTAATCGGTATTGATGAGGAGGAAGCGAAGAGAGACATCCTGCTGCTCCCCCCACCCCCGCCGCACACGGAGCAAACAGAAGAGACAGTATGCCAAAGAATCAACCGCGTGACAAGACACAAGGCTTTCCTAGTGTCTCGATACGCTGGGCGGGTCTGCGAAGATGCCCACCCAATCAGCTCACAGGATAGTCTCCTCATGCTTTCATTGATGGACATTGCGCCGGGAACCAATCATGCGCCTTGAATTAGTGCCCGTTGCCAATACAGTATAGGCATGTACAAAACCTCGGAGTCGTTCTGCATTCTTTTTCTGTATATAGTACTTTAGAAGAAGAAAAAAACACGATGTACTGAAGCCTCGATAAATGAAGCGCAATATAGCAAGGGATCACTGTATATTGAAATCAGGATAATCTTGTCTTAATTGACTTCGACATTGACTCACAATGTGAAATCTGGGCCTGCTTAGTTGAAGACTACTACTACTACTGTGAGAAAGCCCACATTGTTTTGCTATTAGTAGTTGTTGGCGTTTGATACATTCATTTAGCATTTCTGTGTATTATTTGTCTAGAGCAAAACGCGAATGACGTTGTTTTTCCTTTGCTTCTTTCAACGTTTTTGTTTGTGCTATAAAATTCTACAGTTACAGATTGTCTGTATTGCCAAATGTTTGATTTTGTTGCCAAAGGGTGAGTTTAATCATTTAGAAGAGTGGTGTGAAACAAATTTTTTTCACGGGCCACTTTTGAGTTAAGTGGAAACTCTAGGGCCGTTATGACAGTGAAACCACAAAATTATTACTTTTACACAACAAATTAATGGCTTACTAGTTTTGAAATCAGTCAAGTCAACTAGAATAGTTTGTGCAATTATTGTTCGGATGAGTGTAAACCGGGTTAAAAAAAAAATCTTTTTTTCCTCCGAGGTGGTGGTGATGAGGAAGCTGGTGCAAGTTGACACAAAAGATTTGCTTTGGCGGGCCACATAAAATGATGTGGCGGGCCAAATCTGGCCCCCAGGCCTAGAAATTTGACACCTGTGATTTAGAATGTTAGCGTCAAGTGCTTATTGTACACTATAGCCAAAGCGCATTCCCATGAGTGATGTCAAGGCAATAGACGCTAGATAGTCATTTCGGTTACAAAATTGATGATGATGATGAATGTGTATTGTCTATATTGTTTGGTTGTTTAATGACTGAATTCAGTTTACAATTGTAAAGTTGAAATATCCCGTACACTAAACGGATGTGTATTCCACGATTGATATATTCTTTATCTGTGTTGTTGCAGACCACAAAAAAATAAACCCTCAAATGAAATGCAAGCTTGTGTTCTTTAACGGGAGCACACACATCTCTACCTTCTCACTCTAAAATAGAAACAGCTGGAGTCATCATACTCGCTTTTTGATGCTCTCCGTTTAAACTACAGCGAAACCCTGTTTATAGCGGGGTATACTGTACATACGAGAGCCAGAAGCTATATCACGAGCGTTCATTTTAAAGGCAATGATTAACATTTTTCTCTGTCTCTATCATATATTGAAAAGTTTATCTTATTTATTTGCCATCGTCTTTTCTCTCCATGCAGATTCAAGTTCCTCGCCCTGCTCCAGTTCTCCGAACTCACCAGTACCTCAGGCTCGTCCCAGCTCCCTTCATGTCCTAGGCCGCTACACAAAGGCTGGTCGCTGCAAGTCGACTAGCAGTATCCCACCGTCCCCGCTGGCCTGCATCCCACCTCCCCAGCCTCTGTCTCCTCAGTGCTCCCCCTCCTGCCTTCCCAGCCACGCAAAGTCTTTACAGGGTTTTCACGGTAAAACACTGTCCCCTCCCACGATCGCCCGCCATTCCATGCGTCCCCGCAGTGCTGAGCCGCCGCGCTCGCCTCTCCTCAAGAGAGTCCAGTCAGCCGAGAAGCTGACTGGTGACAAAGCAACAGGCGGGTATCATTGTGAGAGGAAAGCCTACAGCGCCCGCCGCCATACTATGGAGGTGCCGCTGTCTGAGGGCGAAGACGTGGAGGAAGACACCGCGACCGGGTTCGTCTGCGTGGGCGAACATGGCCGTCAGGGGATGTACCTTGGGGGCCAAAGAGGCCACCAGGACATTAGCGGAGGAGGCAACGAGCACCACCGCTCTGCTGCCTTGCCACAACATCGCAGCAGTAACCACCACTCCTCCGAGGTGGTGGTGATGAGGAAGCTGGCTCTGTCCGAGCGCCGGGACTCCTTCAAGAAGCAGGAGGCTGTGCAGGAAGTGAGTTTTGACAATTTGGACGAGAGGGAGGCCACTCTTCCTGTCACTCGGCCCAAGATGTTCAAGGCGTCGTGGGTCAGCTCGGCTCAGTCGGACTCCAAGCTGAAGGTGGAAGGAAAAGCAACACCGGATATGGGAGTGCAGCAGAAAGCCAAGTATAAAGAAAAAGAACGGTTTTAGATTTCGTCGCCTCACAAAGGATCCAATTTAACGACCAGTTTCTCCTGGAATGTCTGAATTGCCGCTGTGTACTACTCACAAAATTTGGGGGATATTGGAACTTTCAGGTGAATTTTCAGGATGGCCCTAAAATGCACTCGAATTAACACAGTTGATCATAATTTGACCGTCTCTAAAATTTTGAATGCACATTTCCGGTGTTTCAGTACTTTTTGGAGAACTTGCCATTTTCTAACACAGAGCTGAATGGAATAGATTGTGAGCCAACCAATCCATATCAACGGTGAGATGCTTCCACTCTCTGTATTTGCTTCGACTCTGTATTTCTGCCGACACTCAAATGGGCGCATCACTTCTGCGTTCGATGTAAGGTGGCATGTCAGCCTTTGGTCAGAATGTGAACTCATAGTGACAACATGCGAAAACTGAGAGTTGAGGCTGAACATAGAGGCACACCTGTCACCCTAAATATGAATCAAAGAGAACTACACATTGTGTATTCAAAGCAGAAGATTCAGCTTACCTTAATGCTAACAGTGAAAAACGTCATTGACATGCCAAAAGTCAGTACAGATTGTTTAAGTTTCAGAAATGGTGGACACAAACAGTGGAGCAACACATTTAGACAGATAATATGGCAACGCTCACAGGCACATATTCCTCATCCGCCATAAAAAAGACATTTCCAGCCTCTTACTGAGTCTCTTACAGTAGCAGTACAAAATGTTTTTTTTTACTTTTGCGTCTGCACAACTGCAGAGTACTATATTGCCACCCGGTGGCCAAAGCGGGAACACCAGAAGAAGCAGCACAATAAATTGGATTGCAGCATTTACATTGTTTAATTATGGCATCATTAAGTACATTTTTATTGAATGATATTTTTCCTTATTAAAAAACAGGCAAAAATGTTTTTTAGGAAGGTGGCTGGAACGGATTTATAGCACAATTTCAATCAGGAAAGATATGAGTGTTTTGAGTTGCTTGCATGTTCATGGAAGGGATTAAATTTAGGTGTTTAGGAATCACTGATTCTAGATAAGGCGCGCTTATTTTGCTTGCCTGACTGTCCAGGAATGATAGTCATTTTGATTTTTGGAATCTTCATCAGCAGGTTACAGCAAAGAGACTGGAAGAGTCAAAGAAAAGCAAAGATCCTGGAAAATGTGAATTTTGCCATTCAGCACCTTGTTAGAGAACAGTGGTTCGTGCAAAAAGTATTGAAACACTGAACAGTTGGACATGTGCGGTGAAAATCTTAGACAAGGTCAAATAAAGTTCATCGCTAAAGGTTATAGTGCATTTTATGTACATCGTGACACTTCACTCAAAAGCCCAGCAGTGCTCGCGTTTTGGAGGACAGGAGTGTATGTTCATGTGATACAACCTTGTCACCAGACAACTGTGATCAAGTCCCATCACAAGCTTGAAAATGGATGTTGCACAGCAAAATACGCATCCCTCAGTCCCGTTATCATAAATACGACTGTCTACCTTTGTTTAATCCCTCGTTGATTGTTTTCTCGCTTTGTTCAGAACACACACATACGAGGGATTACATTTTGTAAATATATTTGTATTTTAAATGAAAATGCATATTTAAAACTTTATATGCTCATCTGTTTTTTGCAATGCTTTACTGATTGTTAGCAATTGTCAAAAAGTGTAAATACACAGGATGTGTGACCCCCCCCCCCCCCCCCATTAGTATTTGGCTTTGTGTTGCATTTAGATGCAACAGAAAATCCATTGTGTGCTGTTTCTCAAAAGGAAGTCTCTCACGTTATTGGGTCTCATTACTACTTGATATGAGGATCACATTTGAAGGCCAAACATTGGTGCCAAAGCAAGGTTAGCCATAAAAACCATACATGAGTATGGAAAGCTGTTTGACCATTTACTCCAGATCCTTGATATCCAGCTTGAGGTCTATGTATTGGTAATCTCTTTGTTCTCACTTGCAATAACAATTCAGCATACAGTAGAACGACTAGGATGCTCTCATAAAATGATTGTCCTAATAGGAGGCGGGGGGGGGGGGGGGGTGGGGAGGGGTGGGGGGGGTTCTATTATACTGGTGCCCCTTTTGGCTGACTAGTATGCAATTACAATTTCTGCGTAAACTACTGTGCTGCACTACTACACTAAAATCATAACTTGTATTTTTGGGGCTAAAACAATCATTTAAGTTGGAACAACTTTAACATATAAATGATTTATATTTATGGCAACAGTGTTAGCACAGCAAAGCAAACAAGTTATTTGCTTCAAAAATATTTGCTGACTTTTATTGAAGATGCAAGGCCAATACAATGGACAGTAGTTCTGTAAATCCGTTTCTTTGTTATGAAAATCCAAAGAAGCTGATTTTTAGTTGCCCAACTTACACATTTTTCTCAGTTTGTTACCTTGAAATTATGAGTTCACCCACTTTTTCTTTTCAAATTTACAATGTAGGCCCAACTAGTAGGCGTGTGTCGCGTACCACTGGCCTTGTTATCAAGGGATATCGCATCTTGACATCGAGCTTAAGGTCCATGTGCTACAATGTCTAGTACAGTAGTTCTTAACCTTGTTCGAGGTACCAAACCCAACCAGTTCATATGCACGTTCACCGAACCCTCCATTAGTGAAAATTAAAAAGCTTTTTTTTTTTCCTTTTTTTTTTTTTTACAAATTCATGACATTAAAAAAACTCATTGATTAAAAACAGAAACAATTAAAGAAAATTACACGACCCAAGTATAGTTTTTAAAAATTGTATGACGTACTATCATGACAGTCACATGGTGACTACTGAGCGAACAAAATTTCCCGCAGCATTGACTGGACAAGCAATGTAATGTGATCATCTGCAGCCAGTGATGGCCAAGCGGGGTGTCATAACTAATTGACATGTTGAGTCGGGTGTGTCTTAACCTCCATGGCAGAGGCTCCGTCGAACCCTTAGACCGATTCACCGAACCCCCAGGGTTCGATTGATCACTAGTGAGGCAAAAATGTACTAGTTGAAATCTGGATGTTTCAGGTACTGCTAGCACGAGAAATTAACTAGTAGTACTCTAGGTCACATGAAAACTTTATTTCTACGCAATAGTACAGTGACAAGGGTGCAACAGTAGAAATATTATCCTGCGAAAAATGTGGGGGGTTTTCAGCTCCTCCCATAATCTACTGTATAACATTCCTGTTAGGACAACTGCATGTTGCAAGTGCGGGAAAACTGTGTAATAGATGGTATCTGCATGCTGTTCAACTACTATTGAAGCACACCATTGTCAATTACTGCACAGTTTTGCCTGACTAGTAAAGTAGAGGTGTCCTACTTTTATGTCAAAGTTGTCCTAAAGACAAAATGTGTACTTCAACCGGTGGTCGAGTGGTTAGTGCGTCGACCTCACAGTGCAGTGGTTGTGGGTTCAATCCTGGCTCCGGCCTCCCTGTGTGGAGTTTGCATGTTGTCCCCATGCCTGTGTGGGTTTTCTCCAGGTACTCCGATTTCCTCCCACAAACATCCAAAAACATGCATAGCTGGCTGATTGAACACTCTAAATTGTCCCCAGGTGCGAGTGTGAGCATGGATGGTTGTTCGTTTCTGTGTGCCCTGTGATTCACTGGCAACCGGTTCAGGCTGCCGCCAACTGCCCCAAGACAGCTGGGATAGGCTCCAGCGTGCCCCGCGACACTTGTGAAGATAAAGCGGATCAGAAAATGGATGGATGTATGGACCTTAAGGAAATCCGCCTTAACATTTATTTGATATCGAGTTTAAGATCCATGTCTTACAGTACTGTATTAGACACAACTTCTGGGGTTCTTCATTTGACCCAACTTTTTGTTTTGGGTGTCAATTAAATAACCTGCAAAACGAAAACAACCTTCGTCCTCAAAACTAAGACAGTAATAACCTGGATGCATTTGTAGAACTGAGTCGGACTACTAATTTTTTTCCACTACTGTATGACAGCTCTGCACACGAGTAGGACAAATAGAGGTTACCAGCGTCTAAAAGTGGTAGGTCAAAAATGAGCCAATTTTGGGTCAAAAAGGAGCTGGCCATCACTTGGGTTAGTTTGACAACATTTTGGGGGTTCTTCATTTGACCAAACTTTTTGTTTTGGGGAGCAAATGAATAACCTGCAAAACGAAAACAACCTTTTGGGTTGTTCGTTTGACTCAACTTTTGGGGCTCTTCATTTGACCCAAAACAAAAAGTTGGGTCAAATGAAGAACCCAAAAACTTGGGTTGAATAGACTTAAGTGCCAGTCGGTCCCTCTTTGACCCATCATTGCATAATTTTGACACAACTGGTTTTAGGTGTAGTGAGGCAAAACTATACATGGGCATTTGTTGTGTGGGGTAAGATAGTTGTAGTTCTGAATTGTTTTAATTAGTGAGGGCAAAGTGTACGAGGTACATGAACCTTAAGCTTGATAGCACGGTTGGGGAACCACTGCTCAAACAGGGTTTCCACACATGAGGGGGTCTGTTGTACATAATGCGTGTGCGCTGAAAATTATGTCTGCAGCAGGATACTCATGGCGTGTTTTTTTTTTTGGGGGGGGGGACAATTTCCTTCTTACTGTTTTCAACAGACTTAAAAGTACGTGTCGTGTCCTTCTCTTTAAAATGAGATGCATTTGGTGTACTTGCAAAAGTCTTGTAGACGTGGAATATTTCAGGACTGTTTATCTCTGTCTAGATTGGGAAAAAAAACTGTACAGTGAATCCCCCCAAAATTCAAGCACATTTTCTTCACTATTATTTGGTGTGTAATTTGGATGAAATGCAAAAATGTGTTAGTTTGTTCATTTATATTTATAATGTAATCACGTTAACTACAAATCCTGAATGGAATAAGTCAAGAGTAGGAGTGATAATTTTTTTTGTCACCCAATATGCCTGTAAGGAAGCAGTGTTGTCGCAGTCAAACTAAACTACACTGTTGATATGTATTGTATAAATAATGATGGACCTTAAAGCAGCTGTCGGTGGTGTTTTTGAAAGTGACCATGCAAGGGTTGTTGGCCTGCAAATTGAGTTGAGTGCAACTAAAGTGGGTTAGGGTAGGATTGTGCATGCTTTTCATTCCACCATATTATTCCCACCTTTACCTTTTGTTTTGTTTTGTTTGTTGTTTTGGTTTCTTTTTCTTTCGCATGTTTGCAGGATGAAAGCCGTTCTTTGGTTAACGCAGAAGCAAATGTGTCTTGGCTGTTTCTTATTATATTGTGTTGGATACATTTTGGTGGGTTGCTTTCAGGATTTTTATCTTAGTTTATACCTGTTATCATCTTAAAATGTGTTTTATATTATTTATATATATATATATATATATATATATATATATATATATATATATATATATATATATATAAAATGTCTTTATTCCTTGTTTTAATTTGACAGTTAGTGAGTTGGCTCCCCAGAAATTGTTGGCCATTGCGTGCGCGTTGCTCTCCATGTGAAGTGTTAGACTGTCATTTGCTCTCAAAATCCAATAATCCCATTTTTGTGGTTTTAGTGTACTTTCTCAACCAATCCCCTTGTTTCCATGACAACTGGACCTTGTGAACTTCCTACGATGTGGGGATGTTGTTCAGACTGATGTGCCAATGTCTGTTTTTGTCTTTTAATTGTCTTAACAGTGCTTGAATAAAATACTCAACAATAAAGGACAACTGAGTTCAAACTTGCGATGTGTTGAATATTTTTCACCTGTCACGCACAGTTGCAATTGGGTTGCTACTGCATGTTACTACACAAAGGTGGGTACCATAGCCAAAACTGGACGAGTG
The DNA here is from genome assembly GCA_018466805.1 of Hippocampus abdominalis. Classification (NCBI taxonomy): domain Eukaryota; kingdom Metazoa; phylum Chordata; class Actinopteri; order Syngnathiformes; family Syngnathidae; genus Hippocampus; species Hippocampus abdominalis. Next base: position 839,869 of record CM031708.1, read on the forward strand.
GGAGGGATGTACTGTAGCTTGTATTCATGTGCTGTGTTTGAGCAGCCTCTTGTCTGTTTCTTAACTTCTAAAATGAGTTCTTGTCAGCTGAAATGCTTAAAAATGAATAGCTCTGCTTAAACACTTCAGTGGCTGGAATATATATTACTAGGCCGTCATGGAGCTTTTTTCAAGCCGAGACAACTCGTCCCCACTGAAAAAAGATGAATGAATGAATTTTTAAAAAACAGTTCTTAAATATAATCTCCGGCATGATTGTGGCATATCAAACAAAACCTCTATCTGCATGTATGCATTATGTATTGATGTAGTTGAGGATTTTATTTTTATCATAACATTATGACTTTTTATTGAAAAAAAGACAACTGGTTAATTCCTATGACATTAACTAATAATTTAAAATAATTTGCAACGAGAATGACTTTATCTTGTCACTTTTTTAGGCCTCGTACCAGTTGTCCCCTCGGAGCACGTGTCAGAGGGTTCGTACCTTTCCGTGTTGTTTCGGCTCTTTCCGCTATCCTCATGGCTGTTCCCACGCGTCGGCCTCCCTCCTCCCTTCTCTCGCCGTGCTGGAAAATGGCTGTGCAGGGGAGCAGGGAGTTCTCAACGGGAAAAGAAAAGAAGGCGAAGTGAAAAAAAATAATAGCTTTCCGCAAGTTCCGTGCAACATTGGAAGCTGCCGTGTAACTTTCCCCAACATTGACCGACTCCTGCCATTTCATACTTTCGAGCGACGCCACTAAAAAGTGAGAAGACTCAAGAAATATCCACGGGTGAGTCCCCCCCACCCCCCAACTTATTGCACATTTCCAGGACAGCGAGGCAGCCACTGTAACTTACTGGAAAATGGTGGAAGCCTCAAATCGCGCTTGCCGACACCAATTTCCTTCTACCACATTTTTTAATGTCCGTTTTAAGGTGAAAGCTTATATTTTTAAATGTCACTTGACCAGTAAATGTTGCGAGCCGCCTCGCTTTACGAAGTGTAGCAAAGTTACGTAGTGTCTTTTTTTATTTCGTAAAATTCTCTGAGTCGTGTTTAGTTGCTTTTTGAATTGATTTAGTGGACAAACGACCAATTGTTGTCAGTCGTTTTTTTTTCTTTATTACTCCTTTAAAAATAAAATTGGTTGAACCGTTTTAATTGGACGGTCAACTAGTTAAATGAAAACCAATTTAGTGTGTGGAAACAATCCGTTCTTCTAAATTCGCTGCACATTTATTGAATTTAAACGTTAAATACACCTGAACGGTAATTAAGCAGTGATTCCTATGCACCAGTGGTGTTTTACCCCCACCACACTTTGAAAATAACTGCATCAAGGCCGAATATTAAATAGCTCTGCATTGCACGGAGGTGGCAAATGTATTACCACTCTGTACGTAGAAGTACAGATACTCGTCTTAAAAAGAGACCAGTGAAAGTAAACTCACTGATTTAACTCCTCTACTTAAAGGAGAAGTCAAGTGAACAATGTTCTTTTCAATATGTTTTATGCGCCCCCCGATCATCTAATCTCAGTCGCTATGTTGATGAATATTGCATTTGTGTGATATGTGTTGGGCACAACACTCCACTTGTTTTTATCCATCTCAGGGGGCAGCCATTTAGTCTTCCATGGCCACTTGCTGTCGACTGAAAATGACATCACAGTGCCTAAGGGCTCAGGTAACGACCTGCTTTCTGGGTTTAGTCTTGTCATCTTTGGAACCTAAGCCCCGATGCACTGTGGTATCATTTTCAAATGATGTCATGTTTTGGAATATTGGGCTGGAAATTATTATTATTTTTTGACCAGAGTTATTGACTAATTATGGGTAATCTATTATTAATCTATTGCTGCCATAAAATAAACCATGAAATGTCAGCTAGCATAATGCTAGTACAACAAACAGATGGGCAAACAGAAATTAGCATAGGTGTGACAGTTATTATTAACATCCGAACAGCCGCTTTTTTAACATGCATTGAGCAGCAATAAAGACAGCCATCCATCCAGCCTTTAATTCATTTTCAACAGCAGCTAATCCTTAACAGGGTCACGGGAGTGCAGGAGCCTATCTCAGCTGACTTTGGGCGTAAGGCACCTTACTACACCTTGAACCTATAGAGACGTACAACCATTCACACTCACATTCAGACTGGCCCGGAGTGGGGACTTATCCCAAACTCCCCTCACACACCTAAGGCGAGTGGACCACTACACCATCAGCGACTCATATACAAGCATCCAACAATAGTCACAGGCATATACTATATTCTGTCTGCTTTGTGGAAACAAGTATTATGGGAGCTTAGTAGGGGACCTTCTCTGCTTCTTCTCCTTGGTCTAAATTACACTCCATGTCATCACCTTCCTGAAATACTGGCCATTTCTTTCAGAAAAAATTGAAAATCTGAAAAAAATAACTGATTGTATTGTATTTATTAATAGTTTGATTTCAAAGGTACAGTGAAACTCCTCTACAACGAAATCATGTTTCAGCAAGAATTTTTTCACAACAGGGTTTTTTTCACTGTAGCAAATTTGATCTCAGATGTAAACACATACACACACACACACACACACACACAACCGTTTGTGTACACGCACATACAAACGTATGTGTACTCTTTATTTTTATTCCAACAGGGCATAAATATGAGCATACACTTATTTGACACTTCATATAGTCAGTGTAGAAAGAAAAAAAGGGAAAAAATAGCAAAATTTACGATCAGCATTCACTTTCACTTACATCAATTTCTTGGATAATGTTTTACTTTTCTTCCTCCGTTTTTCATTTTGATCACTTTTACCCTCTCTTCCAGCGTCAGAGCTCTTCTTGTCTTAGCTGCTTTACATCCAAAGGTCGGCTTTGTAGCCATTTTAGCAATGCAACGTTCTTGCTGCGTCTGAAACTAACAAGAACAAATACTTCCTGGACTACTGCGCATGTGTAAACCAGTGTGGTGCTTGCTGTTGCCGTTTTCGAATGAAGCAGTAGAGGTCGCTGTTGGATTAGACTTCGTTGTAGTGAATCTTGTCGCGAGGCAAGAGCAGAGAAAAATATTTCGTATAACGCAACTGGGTTTTTTTTTCGTTGTATGGGGGCAGGAAAGTGGGAATGGTGTTAATGCAGGAAGATTTTTTTCACACTAGGGGGTATTTTCGCCCATGTAGGTTTCGTAATAGAGGAGTTTCACTGTAGAATTGAATGATCTGTTTATCTAAGGATGTACCTGATTCTAGGTCAGAATCGTATGCAGAAGTTTACTTTTTTTTTTAAATATAGCGGGGATGCAATCGGAAACCACAATTTAGCTTTACCTGCAGTGCCTTACTTTTACGATTGCAAGGCAGGTAAGAATGCTAAAATGGTACTTCAAAAAGTTTAACCCTGGAGCATTTTTTTTAAACCTGGCAACAGCCAGATTAATGCGTGAATAGCACAGTATCAATCTGGGGCTGCTCCAGAGCAGTCTGCTTGGAAAAGATGGGACCTTCGTTACAATACTGAGGGCAGATTGGGCAACCTGCGTGCAAGCCTACCAAACTTTTGTTTTGACCAATACCAGCAACGGATGACAATGTCGTCACCGGCACGTGATTTGATTTGACCAACTGAGTTGTTTTCTCGATGACTGGCACAGATGGAACACGTTGATTTGTTAATCAAGCCGATTGTCAACCGAGAGAAGTTTTGTCCACAGCCGCATATCCCGCCGCCAAACACACTGTTGCTTTGTTATTCGTCCACTCCACCAGTGATGCCGCTTCGAGAAAATCATTGGGCACAGGGCAAGATGGATTCACTGGGTTTGGTGAACTCACAAATACGACGAGAATTCAGCTTCCAGGCCAGGTCATAATTTTTTTTCTGTTGAAAAGACTTGACTATCGCCACGGCTAATTTTCTGTTTGTGCTTTGAATAGAAAGTGAGTAGAAGTGAACCTTGTGCTTCAGAACCATCTCACAATGTCACATTCCATTAGCTTGTAGCAAAGACTTGCATTCAATTCTTGGTGAATTTAAGATGCACTTCTTTAAAACTGCGCAATACCCAGGCATCCATTTTGGAGAGGTCCTCCTTGAAAGGTTGGCCTGTGTCGAGTCTCCACTGTGGCGCAGTAGATTTTTCACTTGCATGTGGCTCCATGGCCCAAGGCCAGGCTGCATGCGTGGTGCCTCAGTTGTTAGCTCCTCCAACAGCACAGCCCTAAAGTCTCAACACAAATTTTACAGCTTTAATTGTTTCCTTCCTTGCACCAGTGGTTCTGTTCTGTTTTCCAGCCACCTGATATTGTTTGTGTCGATGCTTTTTGGTTCATATGAGGTTATTTTAACATGGATTATGGTCAGATTTTCTTTTTCCACCCAATTTGAGGTGTGATGCTAAACCGCCTCAATGTTTGCATTTGCTGACATCCGGTTCCTCTGAAAGCAAAACGTGTCAAATTTGGCTTCACCTAATTACACGATGACGCAGTTAGATATGATTTGTCGATGAAATGGTGACGCTTTTACTTTCAAGTTTGCTTGCAAAAACAGACAGACCGTTCCAGAAGGCTGTTCGAAAACCAAAACCACGCTCTTTTTAAAATAAAAATGTTTTTTGAACACGTCTGCTCACAATGGAAAGCAACACAAGGAAGCGTCACTTCCTCATCTACCCGAGGAAGGGTCACTTCCTCGTGTAAGGAAGGCGAGAGGAGTCAAATGGTGCCTTCAAGTGCGCTCAGTTTGTTCGAGAACCGAAATATATATATATATATATATATAAATCCTCGTCTCACCGCTCGGGTGGTGTCTGGACTGAGATGTCGGATGTTGTTCCCGGGATATGTTGCAACCACTCATCTAGTTTGGGGATCACTGCCCCGAGTGCTCCGATCACCACAGGCACAACTGTCACCTTTACCTTCCAGGCTCACTCCAGCTCCTCTCTGAGCCCTTGGTATTTCTCGAGTTTCTCTCGTTCCTTCTTTCTGATGTTTCCATCACTCGGGACCGCTACATCCACTACAACGGCTTTCCTCTGCCCTTTATCAATGATCACGATATCTTACCATCTTGTCAGTCTGGATCTGGAAGTCCCACAGGATCTTCGCTCGGTCATTCTCCACCACCTTCGGAGGTGTTTCCCATTTTGACCATTGGGGTTCCAGTCCATACTCTGCACAGATGTTACGGTAGACTATGCCAGCCACCTGGTTATGGTGTTCCATGTAGGCTTTCCCTGCCAACATCTTACACCCTGCAGTTATGTGTTGGATCGTCTCAGGTGCCTCTTTGCACAACCTACACCTTGGGTCTTGTCTGGTGTGGTATATCTGGGCCTCAACGGCTCTGGTGCTCAGGGCCTGCTCCTGAGCAGCCAGGATGAGTGCCTCTGTGCTATCCTTCATGCCAGCCCTCTCTAGCCACTGATAGGACTTCTTGAGATCAGCCACTTCAGTTATGGTCCGGTGGTTCATCCCGTGAAGGGGCTTGTCCTCCCATGATGCTCCCTCTTCCAGCACCTCATCCTCTGTTCCCCATTGTCTGAGACATTCTCTGAGTACGTCATTCGTTGGAGCCTTCTCCTTGATGTATTTATGGAGCTTGGATGTTTCATCCTGGACAGTAGCTCTCACACTCACTAGTCCCCGGCCTCCTTCCTTTTGGCTTGCGTATAGTCTCAGGGTGCTGGATTTGGGATGGAACCCTTCATGCATGGTTAGGAGCTTTCGGGTCTCAACGTCCGTGGGCTGAATCTCTTCCTTTGGCCACCTTATTATTCCTGCAGGGTATCTGATCACTGGCAGGGCGTAGCTGTTTATTGCCCGGGTCTTATTCTTGCCATTGAGCTGGCTTCTTAGGACTTGCCTCACCCGCTGGAGGTATTTGGCCATAGCCGCTTCCCTTGTTGCCAGTTCGAGGTTGCCATTGGCTTGTGGTATACCGTGGTACTTGTAGCTGTCCTCAATGTCTGCTATTGTTCCTTCAGGGAGTGAGACCCCTTCAGTGCGGACTACCTTGCCTCTCTTAGTCACCATCCGACGACATTTCTCAAGCACGAATGACATCCCGATGTCACTGCTGTAGATCCTGGTTGTGTGGATCAGGGAGTCTATGTCCCTTTCGCTCTTAGCATACAGCTTTATGTCATCCATGTAGAGGAGGTGACTGATCGTAGCTCCATTTCTGAGGCGGTATCCATAGCCTGTCTTGGCGATTACTTGGCTTAGGGGGTTCAGTCCTATGCAGAACAGCAGTGGGGAGAGTGCATCACCTTGGTATATGCCACATTTGATGGACACTTGGGTAAGTGGCTTGCCATTGGCTTCAAGTGTGGTTTTCCACATCATCATCGAGTTCGCAACGAAGGCTCTTAGGGTCCTGTTCACCTTATACAACTCCAAGCATTCAGTGATCTATGTATGTGGCATCGAGTCATAGGCTTTCTTGTAATCAATCCAGGCTGTGCACAGGTTGGTATGTTGGGACCTGCAGTCTTGTGCGACTGTTCTGTCAACCAGGAGCTGATGTTTGGCTTCTCTGGTATCTCTACCAATGCCCTTCTGTGCTTCGCTCATGTATTGATCCATGTTTCCACTTATCTTAGCCGCAATGATGCCTGACAATAGCTTCCATGTTGTGGAGAGACAGGTTATTGGCCGATAGTTGGATGGGACTGCACTCTTTGAGGGATCCTTCATGATCAGGATCGTTCGCCCTTCGGTTAGCCATCCTGGGTGAGTCCCATCCCTCAGCAACTGGTTCATTTGTGCTGCAAGGCGCTCATGGAGTGCTGTGAGTTTCTTTAGCCAGTAGGTGTGGACCATGTCCAGGCATGGTGCTGTCCAGTTTTTCATACTTGAGACCCTTTCCTGTATGTCTGCCACTGTTATGGTAACTGGGTTCTCTTCAAGGAGGTTGCTGTGCTCCTCTCTCAGGGTCACCAGCCATTGTGCACTGCTGTTATGTGCAACCTCCTTCTCCCATATGCCTTTCCAGTACCTTTCAGTGTCCAGTCTTGGTGGGTCAGCTCTGCAGTTAGGACCCTGCCACTGAGCGTACACTTTCGCAGGATGTGTTGCGAACAGCCTGTTTATTCGTCTGGCCTCATTCTCTTTCGTGTACCGCTTTAGGCGACTGGACAAGCCTTGGAGCCTTAGTTTGGCAGTTTCGAGTGCTTCAGGTATGGTCATCTGGATGTACCTCTCGGGTATCGGCCTTTTCATCACACCTCTGTGGGCCTTCGTCAATTGACTCACATCTTTCCGAGCCGCTTTGATCTTAGCCTCCAACCGTCTTTTCCATGGTGGGTAACGTATCTCATGGCTCCCATGGTTGCTCTTATACCCAAGCATCTCTAGGATCACTGATGCTGAAGCGTATATCAGCTCATTGGTTTCCGTGATCGTTACGGTAGGGATCGCCCTCAGTGCTGCATTCACACTTTCCATGAGACTTTCAGGTGGTACTTCACATAGCCGTTGTAATTGGTTTCGAGGTTGCCCAGCTTTCATTCTTGCCATGATCTTGGCTTTCAGGTCAGTTGCTGCCTCGCTCAGCATTTCATTCATTGGGGCTGGCCTCCCAATCTCATCATCGGCCTTCATTGGGGCTTGCCTCTCAATCTCTGGTATGACCTCCTCCTCTGATCTGGCAGCCTGGGGCCCTCCACCATGGAACCTGCGCTGTACCTCATCAATCTCAAGTTGTGACAGCAATTGCCGTTTGTGGATGTTGGAACACTGAGCCATTAGTTGTTTCGTGGTCAACCGTGACTGTGGGTTTCGAAGTAACCATTATATATATATATATATATATATATATATATATATATATATATAAATGTATATATATGTGTGTGTGTGTGGGGGGGTTTAGAAACACTGTACACCAGGGGTCCCCAACCGCAGGGCCTTTGGTACCGGGCCGCACAGAAAAGAACTTGCCTTAATTCTGTTTTATTATTTCGGAATACGGCGGCCCGGTAGTCCAGTGGTTAGCACGTCGACTTCACAGTGCAGAGGTTCCGGGTTCGATTCCAGCTCCGGCCTCCCTGTGTGGAGTTTGCATGTTCTCCCCGGGCCTGCGTGGGTTTTCTCCGGGTCCTCCGGTTTCCTCCCACATTCCAAAAACATGCATGGCAGGCTGATTGAACACTCTAAATTGTCCCTAGGTGTGAGTGTGGGCGTGGATGGTTGTTTGTCTCTGTGTGCCCTGTGATTGGCTGGCAACCGATTCAGGGTGTCCCCGCCTACTGCCCAAAGACAGCTGGGATAGGCTCCAGCACCCACCGCGACCCTAGTGAGGATCAAGCGGTTCGGAAAATGGATGGATGGATGGATTATTTCGGAATACGAAAGATGTTTTATTTTATAAAACTACCGGATTCTCCGTTACATCCGTCCGTGTCACGCTTGACTCACGTCAATCCACGCTTCTCCGTCACGTGACCGATTACGCTAAAAACAAAACGCTGCAGCTCGCAAAATGAGTTAAAAAACTGCTGGAGATCGCAAATGATGGCGACTTTAAAAGTACGTTCGAGACAACTGGATTAAAGTCATGGCTGAATACTCTGAGATCGCCACATTAGCACTATTGCTATTTCCGACATCCTACCTGTGTGAGGTGGGGGGTTTCTGCAGCAACGGCGACTAAAACAAAATTACGAAGTAGACTGGACATAAACCACACACATTGTCTCCTATTACCTCGAGATGGGACCAAAAAATCAAGCTCGGGGCTGTGGTGATTCGTCATTTTCATGCACTTTGAATTTGCGTTGTATCGTATTTTCAAGGCATTAAACATTACCATTGCGATCAGAGTGTTGCGGCCAGATTAGATGCTCCTTGTGTTTATTATTATATTTCGAAAACACCACGGTTTTAATGCAGCTCATACCCTATTATTTTGTTGTATTAATACGCCCCACTTTAAATGCCGGTACCTGAAAATATTGTCTGACATAAACCGGTCCGTGGGGCAAAAAAGGTTGGGGACCCCTGCTGTACAGAACGTTTCATGGACATTGTGGGTTTTGTCATGGAGAAAATTTGGTCAGCTGTACAGCGGTGAGGCGCGGTAATGTCAACAGTCCATTAGCCAGACAAACCTGCATGAAAAAAAATCAGTGGAACAGCGAAGCCATGAAAGAGGAACGCGTTATAGCGAGGGATTACTGTGCGCCCCCCAAAAAAAAATCCAACTTGCTTTTACTCTGCTTTTCACAAACTGAACTCAAATGTCTAAGACATTTTCTACTATACATAAAAGGTCTACTATGTGTCTCATATGCGTGAATACTGTATTTGTCATTGCAGATCTATTCCACAAATGGTAAATGCTTTTTAAAAGATACGGTACTCTTCATCCCTAGTTCCAAACTGAAGGTGGTATAAATATATACAGTATATATAATATGAATTTATTTACTTGACTCAAAAATATAACATTAAAGGAATAAATGGGCATAAAAGTAATTCAAATGAAATCATATTTTTATCAAGTGAAACATAAAGGACGTTTTTAAATAAAGTATATGCTCTTGGCTTGAATGTCTCAGTAATTTTCATTTTCTGTGTAACGGTACCGAAATGCCAGTTTGTTGGCAATACGTTTGAATATATAGAAGCTGGAATTTTGGCCAGAATTTGTTTCAGTGACCACAAAATGCAGCCTGTTGAACTCATCTCTGCTTTCGTCAAATATGTGAGTAAAATATCAACTTCAAGTCCAATGCATGGTGAAGAGGTATAGTTGTTTGGGTCAAATGTATGATGGCTGCCTAGAAACATTTTCTAATATTAGAACGTTTCCTTGATTTGCCCGGCTTCTCTGGTGACTGAGCAGCACGTGGTGCGCGCGGCAGCCAATCACATCGCGGGAAGAGCTTTTCCCCGCTCTAGCAACAGTGAGTTACTTGGCTGCCTATTCAATAATTATTTTCCTGTGGTCTCCTTCAGCCGTTTGGAGTCCGCTGACAGCAAAGTGCTCCGTTTTTTTTTCCTGCCTGCTTTCCTTCTCTGGCTCAATAGAAAGTTGTAATTAGAAAAAAAAAAATTAGAATAGTAGAGATGGTTCTTTTGATCCCGAGCTGGCCAGCTGCTACCTTGCACAGTGGACTGCTTCTTCAACACTCTCGGAGCAGGACTCCTCTTTCACCTTGCACGACTCGCACCACTTGGTGCGCGCCGAAACTAAGTAGTGGAAAAAGGATTGGCGCACGAGGGCGCTCGCGAAGCCAACCTTTGCCTTCGACTTTTCTTCAACTTGTTTCCCGCCGGAGCCTTCAGACTGTAAACAAACCAGATGGCAACTGGATCAACCATCGGACTTTTTTGCTGAGTGAGGATGGGGAGGGGGGCGGGGGAGGTCAGTCAGAGGCAGGACTGTGGGTTTGGGGAGGCGGGGGTTGGGGGGGTTCAGAGCCAGGTGGAGGGAGAAGGAAGGAGGGTAGGGCTAGGGGGTGGGGGGTTATGGTGGTGTGAGGATTGCGGGCTGTGGTTGGGTATGCCAGTGCCACGTGTCTAGCCTGGCACCTCTTGCTTGTCGGCTGGGAAGGATGTTGAACGGAGAGCCTGGCTGAGCCTGTCCGGCTTCTCTCTCAACCAAACGTGGGGTGAGTGTTGCATGCGGCTGCGTCTTCTCGACGCCATGACTCTTCGATCGCTCTTTTATTTTTCGTTTCCAAAATAGATAATAAAAAAATAAATTAAAAAAGATATTGTTCGTCTACATGCTTGATAAGGAATTTATGTTGTCTTTCCAAATGTCGCGACGGGACCACAGTGTCCTGTGGTTCGAAAGCATGCCCCTTGGTATTCAAAGCTAACCAGTACGATTCCATGTTGTTTTTTTTCCTCTCAACTACTTTTATTTTTGTGTCTGCAATGCATCACTCGCAACAGTGTGCAGTCATCCAGCATTATTTTTGGTTGCACGATGTTGGGTTTTACAAAGCCAAAGCTGGCATACGGTTATTTGGTTTTGGGGTTCTTTATTTTTATTTATTTATCTATCTATTTATTTATTTATTTTTAGCATCACTCGAAACAGCTTGTAACTCTTGCCACAGAACAGAAAAACTTGCATTCACCTTTCGAGCTGTCCTGGCTTGTGTCTACCACCATCCCTGATAGCATAATCATCGTCCTTGGCCGGTCGACAGACCGCTGATGTTGTACTTAATCGGCAAATCCTAATCTCTTCCTCTCTTCCTCCATCGCCATCTCCAACGTCCGCATGTTTTTGAGCACATTTTCAAATACAGTACAAATATTTTTGGGGCTGAAATTTGGCCTTTTCACATGGTGATGACGTCAATATTTGGTAATGCTGTGAATTTTATTTTTCCGGTTTTATATTTTTGGGCGTCGTAATATCTCCTTTTACTGCATGCACTGTACTGAGTGAACGTAGTGTGCTTTTATTAATATAGTTTGTTGTTATATGGTGTTTTACGTGAGCGGCTTTGGCATCACCTGACTCTGAATCTGTTATCTTTTGAAAGAATGAAGCCAAAATATTTTGGAAGTGGTCGGGCATTGTCGGGGTTTCCTTCCTACTCTGCTTCAATGAAAACTTTATTTCTTGGAATCATTTGCATGGCAATGCAGATTGCACAGTCACAGTTACTGTTCTTTAGCAAACGGTGACACATCAGTTAAAGCCACGAGTGTGTGAATGTAGAGTGAAAGGAATGGAGCCTCCTGTCCAGCAACCAAGTCTGCTTTTGGTTGTGACGCAGCAGCATCATGCGATCTGTGTCCTTTCCGAAGACTGCACAAATGCATGGCGCTGCCGCCGTTCGCCATTTTCATGCGCGTTTGAGCTTCTTGCGCCCAAATACTGTAGGTACCGCTATATTTATGCCAGACTGTATCTGTTGACTCCTACGTTTTTGCACTTAAATGTAAATACATATACTGTATGTAACTATTTTTTTTCTCTCTTTTGGGGGGTTTTAATATACTGCAGGTTGGTCACAATCCCTGTCCAGAACATGTGGGAGCTTGAGAGAACCGAAGAGGATTAAAGAGCATCCCACTCAGCCGCTGGTACTCCAATTTAGACCACTTCACTAGGACTGCAAGGAGCCGCTGCCACACGGCCCTCCACTGGCAAATTTTGAACCCGGCTGCCGCCAGCAGGTGTCGGACGCTTTAAGGAGCATGTTGCCTACGCTCTCCCTCTGCTCCATCGTGTGGCTCAACCGGGGTATCAAGCTGAGGAAAGTGCACCACTTCAACAACACCGGTCAGGTCTGAAATAAGCCTGCGGGGGTCGAGTGCTACCTTCCGGACTTACGAAAATGCTTCTAAGCTACGGGTGACTCAGTGGGTCCCCTCCACCCCCACCAAGGCCCCGCTGCGACAGCCCGCTTTTTTTCGCTGCTTTCTCGGGGCAGGATTTGTGTCGAGCTGGACCCACTTATTGCAGGGGGACTTGGCCTGCACCATATAATCCTCCACTCGGTGGCCATTTTGAATCGTGCTTCCCTCGCAAAATGGCAACGGAAGGTTTCCAGTACCGTGCCCTCTATGTGTTCACCAAGGACCAGGAAGAAGACTTGGACCTGCAGCCAGGGGACCTCCTGATTGTGAGCAAGGCCTCGCTGCTCTCTGTTGAGAACTACCACGAGGGCTGCGCGGAGAAACCCGAGTGCCTCGGCTGGCTTCTCGGTTACAACGAGCGCTCTAAGCAGAGAGGCGACTTTCCCGGGACGTATGTCGAATATGTGGGACCTGTCAAGATGGCGCTCCCATCCAGTCAACCCAGATCTCAGCGACCTCTGCCTGCTGCTCCCGCACCAGAGTCATGTCAAGGTAAGGCCACGAGCATTGTTTCTTGAAAATAAAGCGCATGTTCCAATATCATGCTGGAATATTAGTTGAAGGGACAGATATCAGAAATATTTTCGTTTTTCAGTCAGGAATAGTTTATGTTCACTGCATTTTAAGTAAAACTTTTTCAAATACAGTCAAACCTTGGTTTTCGAACGTCTCGGTTCTCGTACCATTCGGTTTTCGAACTAAAATTTCAAGTTTTTTATGCCTCGGATGACGAACAACTTTCGGTTCTCGAACTAACTGAGCGCACTTGAATGCGTCACTTCACTCCTCTCGGCTTCGCTACCTCGTGTAGCGACGCTCCCTCGTGTAGCGACGCTCCCTCGTGTAGCGATGCTACACAAGAAGCGACGCTACATAGGAAGCGACGCTACACAGGAAACGGCGCTACACAGGAAGCAACGCTACAGTCGCGTCCATTGTGAGCAGACGAGTTTGTACTGTTCAATAAAAAAAAAAAAAAGCAGACGTGTTTGGTGAGACGCTTCTGGGGAGTGAAATCCCCCTCTTTTCAGAATGGTTTGCCCCAGCAGCACGGTGGAAGTGCTTGCGTTTGTTTCCGGCCGGCAGTTTTCAATACAGCGGCACATAATGAACACTCTGATGTCCGGTGTCTCATTATTATGCAATAATCATACAGAAACAGCTTCCTTGTGTAGCGTCCATTGTGAGCAGACAAGTTTGTGTAGCGTCCATTGTGAGCAGACAAGTTTTTATTGCTCAATAAAAAAATTTTTTTTTTTTAAAAGCAGACGTGTTTGGTGAGAACTACGTAATATCAGACTGTTACTTTTGCATCGTGTATCAGACCCTAATCATGGCACCAAAGAAAGCAAGTGGTAAACCTGGTGAAGAAAAGAGAAAAATAGTGCGCAAAACTATATTCTATAGTTTTGCGCACCTGATCAAAGATTTGATCGCGAAATATGAGTCAGGTGTGCGTGTGTCTGTGTTGGCGAAGGAGTTCGGGATGCCGAAATGCCCCGCCTACTGCCTGATGACAGCTGGGATAGGCGCACGCCCCACGACAGATAGATAGATAGAGAGAGAGAGAGAGAGAGAGAGATGTTCCTTCAATTTTTATGTTTCTATGTTAATGTTAAAATTGGTGAAAATAAAACGTATTACAGTTTGTTTGTACAGTATTTTACATATTACCTGCTCTCCTATTACATGTGTACAGTTTATGGTGTGAAATTGTAAAAAAAAAAAAAAGTGGTTTAAAGTTGTTTTCTTGACTTGGAACGGATTAAAACATTTTACATTGATTCCAATGGGAAACATGGTTTCGGCTTTCGAACAATTTGGTTTTCGAACAGTCTTCTGGAACGGATTAAGTACGAAAACCGAGGTTTGACTGTATATCCATACATTGCAACACCTTTTTCCATGGCACTTTTTTTCCTAACGCAGCAATGATACACCAGATCGGGGGTCGGCAACACGCGGCTCTCAAGCCACATGCGGTTGCCTAGCGCCATCTAGTGGTTCCCTGGAGCTTTATAACAAAAATTGAAAATGGAAAGATGTGGGAGGGAAATACATTTTTTTGTTTTAAATATGGTTTCTGTAGGAGTAAACACGTGACACAAACATTCTTAACGTTTCCCAATGCTGTAAAAATGTGTAGAATAAATATTCAATTTCAACATTTCTATCAACGAAGATTTAAAATTTCACTGAGGGTACTGGCAAAGAGAACCTGGAGGGCCGTGAAAAGCATTTTTAAAATGGTACAAGTGAGCTAGGATAGTCAAAAACACTTAATTTATGCTTTTAACAGTCCTGACAAACACAGACCTGTCCGCGTCCGACTCCGTGCCTTCTCTCCTCTCGTTCAACTCGAAAGGTGTTCAAAGACAGCCTCCGAAAAACGGAAATTAATTATCACAAGAAAATGACACTAAGAAAAGCGAAAATAATGCACCAAAACAGAAAATCAAGCGAGGAAATTACAAAATAAATTTTATCGGGGCGTTTGTGAACACACAACAAAGGAATGAATGACATAAACAATTCTGAGACAGTCCAGTCTCCTACATACACACAGCATGTGTTTCCTTGTAAGTTTTAGAGAAGGCTTTTATTTTTTTTCCTAAGGGGTGTTCACATGGCAACATTTGCTTCGGTGCTACGCTTGTGCTGCCCCAGTAGGGCGTTCACACGTGCAAAGTTACACCGGTGTAGCCCCTGAAAACAGCTTACTCCGGAGCAAATTTTTAAACCACCTCCCTGAGGTGGGTCAAATTTGCTCCGGAGCAAATGCTCGTTTGCGGGGCAGCACCGATGTAAAATGGTACGTGTGAACGCTACAATTTGCTCCGGAGCAAATTGTAGGGGGGTGGAGTAGCCTGAATGCGTCGCTTTCGTGCGCTGTTGTACTTCCGTCATGTGTTTGTTTGGGTTATACCATCTCAACTAGAATGGTGGGCGATAGTCCCCAAACATCATCTTTCCTTTTGTAGGAGACTGGACTGTCTCGGAGTTGTTTGTGTAGTTTGTTCCTTTGTTGTGTGTTCACCCCAACTCCCCCCACACCTCCCATAGAATTTATTTTGTGATTTCCTCTCTTGATTTTCTGTTTGTCACATTATGAGTTTACTTTTCTGAGTGTCATTGAAGTCATCGTTGATTTACGTTTTTGGGGGCGGTCATTGAACGCCTCTCGAGCAGAACGCTCGGGGACCGAGAAGGAGAAGGACGGGCCTGTACAGTAGTTGCTTGGGTTGTGTATGTTTTAAAAAGAACCAACACGACAGCTCTTTGTTTTCTATTGTTTTGCTCCGCTGCAGAAACTGCCGTGTGAACCCAAGTGGGGCTGCACCGGCGCTGCGCCGGTGCTAACATGCTCAGCAGCTTTGTATGTGTCAACGCTCCACAAAATTTGCTCCACTGTAAAATATATCGCAACAAATACATCGGTGCAGCACCGGAGCAAATGTGTGCCGTGTGAACACCCCTCTAGTTTTCTTTCATGTTAATACCTCATACATTCATGCATGACAGAAAGCATTGCAATAAAACACTACCGTATTTTCCGCACGAAAAGGCGCACTGGATTATGAATTGTCTATTTTGTAAATGTTTTTCATATATTAAACGCACCGCATTATAAGGTGTGATCTACAATGCATCCACTAGATGGAGCCACATCCCTTCATTTGACTCGAGAGGCGTCCGTTCAACTCGAGAGGCGTTCATGACCGCCTCTGAAAAACGTAAATTCACTATTACTGTACTTAAATGAAACTACGAAAATTGAAAATAATGCATCAAAACAGAAAATCAAGCGAGGAAATCACAAAATAAATTCTATATCCCCCCCCTACAGAATTTATTTTGTGATTTCCTCGCTTGATTTTCTTCGTAGTTTCATTGAAGTAATCATTAATTTACATTTTTCAGAGGCGGCCATGAACGCCTCTCAAGTGGAACGGAAGAAGAGAAGGCACGGAGACGGACAAAGACGTACAGTACCTGTGTTTGTTGAGACTGTGAAAACCCTTAATAAAGTCTGCGTTTAAAAAAATAATAAAACCACAGCTCTCCTTTTTTCAACAAATACAGGTGCATCTTTGTCCGTCTCTGTGCCTTCTCTTCTTTCGTTCAACTCGAGAGGTGTTCATGACCGCCTCCGAAAAACGCATTGGCATTTCCTTGATCGTAGCTCCAACAGAACGATCAGATGTCAGTAGTAGTTCTTACAAATGATGAAATCACAATATAAATTCTGTAGGGGGGGCTATAGAATTTATTTTGTGATACCCTCGCTTGCTTTTCAGTTTTGATGTATTGTTATCAATTTTCATAGTTTCATTGAAGTAATCGTTAGTTCACGTTTTTTGGAGGCGGTCTTGAACGCCTCGAGTCGAACTGAAAGAAGGCACGGACAAAGACGTACCTGCTTTTGTTGAGACTGTTTTAAAAAAACAACACCACAGCTCTCCTTTTTTCTGAGCCACCACAAAAACATATTTAATAAAGCAGCAACACAGTTCACTGAACCAACAACAAGTTATAACATTGTAAGCATGTCTCCAGCAAGGAGCCATCTTGGGGTCGACATATTACCGCAATGACCATACACAAGACGCACCGGATTTTAAGGCGCTCGGTGAGCTTTTAAGAACATGGAAGACTTTTTGGTGCGCCCTATAGTGCGGAAAATACGGTAATTCAATTCAAGAGTTAAATTCGCATTGAAAACAAAAAAGTGTGGTTGGGGCAGGGGATTTCTTTAACGACATTGTGTGCAACAAATATTTATGAACCTGCTAAAATGAATAAAGGCCATTTGATCAACAGTTGATCAAATGTTTACATGTGATAGAGTCTTAAATATTTCAAACAGTATTTTTCTAATAAGGACATTATTTTATTATTTGTATTTTGTTTATTGATGAGTTTGTACTGTATATACATTGCCTAAAACTTGTTAATTATTTACCATTTCTGATCCAATGCCCCCCCCCCCCCCCCCCCCCCCCCCACACACACACACACACTCAGAATGAATGAATTGCTCTCAAAATCATAAAACAAGCACCAAGGAATGTGCAAAGCAGAATCTGGAGAAAATGTTCCTTTGGGACCAAATTTATGTTGTGTTGATAGCGTTTAAAGTGCCTGAAGTGAGTTAGCATGCACTTGCTGTAATTTTCAGTGTGTCTGTATTGCCCGATCAAACCTGATGAGCATTTCATTATAATACAAGCCAATGGATGTTTCCTCTGGGACTATAAAGAGTTAATTTAATTCCAGAGAAGCTTTAAACCTTGCAAAGACCCTTTGGATTTGAGCTGATGAAATCAAGTGTGTAGAGCCCGCATTGACAAAAATGTTCACAATGACAAGAATGGTTAAAATCAGAAATACTCTGAATTATAATATAAAGGGCGTCTTTGTACGAACAGCTCAATACCGAGGTTTGGCAGAATTAAAGAGAATTCTCGTTGCATTAACCCATACTCCAAAGCCATATTCTTTATCATCAATCATCAATTGGTTCAAGATGGCGAACGGTGCCAACTAGTGTCTGATCACCAATCGTTATTGGACATGCCATTTTGGAGGTTCCAGTGCATTTGAGGATGGTTGGGAGAAAACTTTGGCGCCCTTCCTGGCTGACATCTCCACAGTGCTCTTCCATGTCCATGCGATCCCCTGTGGCATTCCACATTGTGACAAAAGGCACGAGCTAAAAGGCCTCTGGCGCACCTCTCGGCTGGCAAATGGGCGGTGGTCTTATCTGCGATGTCACTTCCTCAATTGGAACTTTGAATAACAACATTGAGAAGACTCTGGAAATGTTGGCCTCCAGTCAAGATGCATTTTTGACGGTGTAAGCTTAGCTAGCTAGCTACAGTAAGTCGACACTCGGAGAAGATAAAATGTGAAACGGTAAATTTGTTAATAGGGAACTGCAAATAGGCAGAGGTTCTCTGTATTGAATATATTATTACACATGTAGTGTAACTAAATATATAAAATAAAAACCACACATAATTGTGTTGTTCAGTTGAAAAATATGTATTATTATCTATGTCTTAGTGTCAGCTGCAGAGCATTATGAGCAAGCGTCTTGTCATGGTGAAGCAGCCATAAGTTGTGCTGCCGCAACTCTGGCCTCTTCTCAGGCACAAATCTCTGTGGGGATGTGCTGCTTGATCGACTGGCCCGCCGTACTGAAGGGGAAAACTCACCCTTTGTAGTTTAGGTTTGAAACGTAGCCCATCTTTAGTCACCCCAGTCACGAAACCTGTCCGACACAATATTTTCTGGGTTTTGACTTGAATACAAGATGGAATTTTAAAGACGGCAAACGAATTAGATTTTTAACCACATCTCTTCTGCATCGATATTGTTGCAAGCCAAACTCATCGATTTAATCAACCACATCAGCTGAGGAAGCAAAGTTGACTTTCTGATCTGAATGAATACAAGATGCCTACCAAGCATGGACTACACCTATAACCAGAGTTATTGGAGACTTGGTTGTCTGTATATTTGTTTGTTTTCTGTCACTCTTTCCCTGGCTTCACTGTAATTGACTGCTGAGGTGAACCATGGCCTGGCGTGTTTGCAAACTCCTCCCTTGTCCTCGTTCAGCCTCCCTCCTTTCTGCGGCCTCGCTCTCCGATTCACATACACGTCTGATACTGTCTCTGGGTGCCCATAAACCATCTAAGCGGGGCCAGTTCTCAGAAAGGAGGGGCCTCCACAACCCCACGCTACTTGGAAAAACACTTTCAAAGAATCCGTGGAGGGGGTGGGAGAGCGTCTGGGACAGACGGTAGAGAATGGGAAAAGATGTGGACAGCCTGAAAAGGGAGGGGGAAGAGGGCAATGGTAAAAGCTGAGGCCACACCATCCATCTGCAAGCATAGCAACCAGCTGCATTTGGTTCCTGGACTTAAGCAATTGCAGCACGTTTCAGGTTGCAGTTTCACAGTGCACTTTTAATGTCCTACCAGAAAAAGTGATTTACGCATGGGGTTGTTATGTTATTGCATCAGCATTTATATTTCCATTTGAATCTATTGTCATTTGAAAATATCATAAGTTTTACTCAAATCACACTTTTTAGACGAGCAGCTTGTCATTATTGACGTTTTAACTTCCAGTCGCGTATTTTTCCTGCCACACATTTCACTTAAATGTAGCTTGTAAGACGGTATTTCACTTATGCGGTTTCTCGCTTGGGCTATTTTGTAAAAAGAGTACACAGAAAAAGGTGAAGAAGAATGTCAAGTCTGGTGGAAATACACGTAGGGATACCTCTGTGTTTTCTTACTGCAAAATAAGTATAAAGAGATACAACACTGATTTTTGCGAAAACCATAAGATCTAAAATAACACTGTGGCAGGTGATACTTAAACACACTGTCACTTCCTTCGTCACGTGCCATGTTGAAGTCCGCCGCATGTTCAGGACAGGAGCGCGGCTGGCTTGGCCTCCATCACTGCCCGAGTGGAGTTCATCATCAGTTTTGTATGGCATAATTTGCAGTCGGCTCACAGAGTGTTGTCATCTAGATTTACCTTTAAGTATCTACGCACGGCTGACAACATCCCCCTTTCTTTTTTTGTTTAACCCTGTAGTTATTTTTCTTGTACTGTATAGGTTTTATTTTACTTATACTCTATCTGTAAAGTAGAGCCCAGAGGCCTGTGAAACCAGATCTCGAGTTGTGTGTCAGTCACCTGCATTTGTTGTCGAGGCCGACACGAACATGTGCAGCATGGTCGTGTGTTGTGACAGAGGAACGGCGGATGGTCTTGCCCGGTCATCAAGCATTGCGTGTCTGTTTAATCGGGGTGCAGCGAAGACATGCGACCACGAAACTTGACCGTTACACACCGTTGTGAGCCAGGCACCAACTGGTCTTGTCGCCACTGAACATAACAAACACATGTTTGGAGTGACCAGTATGGCTTAAAATTGGCCAGTGATCTCTTTTTGAGGACTCGAGCTGATAAAAAATAGAAACGAAAACGAAAACCTAGATCTTGTTCTATACGTTTTGCTCTATGTGTTCTACATGTTTTTTTTTCTGTATGAGTATTCACTCTGAGAGTACTCAGTTACCGAGTGGCGCTACCTCTTGTACTTTGGGTATTTAAATTTAATTTCCCACAATGTCCCGAAATTGTGGATCAAGACGGTTCATCGTTATGCCGCTAACTGCTGCCAAGGAGGGGGTTACTCGATGTCCGTTATGTATTTGTTTGTTTATTTATTTTACCTAAGTTTCGTTGGCTGGTATCAGCAGTCTCCACAAATAGTCAATACTGGACCTTAAAATAAGGCTGGTATCGGGCCGATACGACACTAGGTATCCACACTGGCCCATCCAGAACAAAAATAATGCTTCACTTTGTCGAAACTGCCTACTCGAGACAGAGTCGTGCGACAGTATAAGCTGCTATTTCATGTGTTTGTTTGTTTTTAATTAATTGAAAGCGCTGTTTTGTCATTTTTTTATAGGTGTAAATAGGTGTAGCCATTAACGTTGTTGCAATTCATTTACTATTTTACATGTTTGATTTTCATCACAAGGCAGGAAATAAAATTAGTTGTGCATGTTAAATCTGACTGTTTCTTCCTCAATCGGAGAATTTGATAAATCCCTCACTCACCCCTTCTATTTGCCTTCTTCATTGCACGCAGTTCGACAAGTTATAATAAGCTCTGCATTTTGCTGCATGTGTACGGTGTTTTAAACTTGAGATTTGGGATCTTTCTTTCCACTGCAAGTGTTCCCTGAGAATGAGTGTAGAGCTTTTACGCAAAACAAATGGCAGCATTGATCGCATGTCCTAAATTCAACCTTTGTTTGCATGACGTGGATCTTCAGCAGCTGTGTGAATTATAGCACTCAGATGCCAGGAGTAAAGCCAAAGCTTGACGTCATAATCTTCAAGTTCTTTTCACAACCTTAACGTTATAACCATACCGCATGAAGAGTAAAATCTGTCACACATGTTAAAATCTCAGTCTCGCCAAACATGCAGGTAGACGAAATGGTTGCTGTCATCACTTGTGTCCACAACATACCAACTGGTAACAGTTGATGTCATGAAAGTGCGAAGGAGATGCTATGTTATGCGTTAAAAGCAATTTTTTGACAAAAAAGGTTTACTGTCCAAAATTATTCATTCATAACCTGTGAGGACCAATTAGAGTGCCTTCGTTATCCTTACGAATTGTAAAAAAAAGTTAAGACAAAGGGAATGAATCATTTTCTAAATGTAAAGACATTTGTTCATGAACGTCTTGAACATGATTTCCTGAAGGGTTATAAAGGTTTCTTGTGTAATTTACCCTCAACAGATAATTCAAATAAAAGAAAATACAAAAACCATAATTTCCAGACTATAAGCCACGACTTTTGTCACACGCTTTCAACTCTGCGGCTTATTTAATGAAGCGGCAGTGATAAAGATATTTTCTAATGGCCGCCAGGGAGCGCTCGAGCATAGGTAAGAATGAGAGAAGTTGATATGTACGTGTCGAGGAAGATGCTATCATCAGCCACACTGAAAACAACCGTCCATGAGAGGGCGCATTTAACCTGTATTTTGGGCTGCACTGCATCCACCAAGGATTACGATGCCCCTCAAAAAAAACCTCCCGAAAGACATTGTTGTAAAAGTTGACACAAAAGCGTAGATGGTAGAAAGCCTAAAGCAGGAATGGTTGACCGAGCGTTGCGGCAAGCGAGGATTTTTTCATAGAATAAAAAGCATGACTCCGCGGCGAACAGTGACTTTTATGTTTTTATTTTCAACCAGCCCTGTTAGTGCTGTTTTACTGCCGTGGTGCTACCGCGTTACAGGCACTATTTGGAAAGAAAAGTTAAGGTATGTTATTAAAACTTTTCACGCTTTCTGTGTACCGTCTTTCTTTGTAAATATCTCATATTACAATGTCGGCACCTGTGGCTTATAGACAGGTCCGGCTTATGTGTGTACAAAATGTTTTTTCCTTTAAAAATGTAGTGGGTGTGGCTTATAATCAGGTGGTTGCTATAGTTTGGAAAATACGGTAAGCAGTTCAGTTAAACTCAATTTGGCCAAGGTAACAATCAACATAAAGATGCTTTTTAAGAATGGGTAAGCTATTCCTCTTTTGGGTCCAAATGCAGAATAGTTAAAAAAATTTAGCCGTCGCTTGTCCATTTAATTAATTTTTTTGCTGTGTGCTGTGAGCCACTTGAATTACAAGCAAGCTCCAAATAAACCAACACACGAGACTGAACACTTTGAGAATTTGCACCGTTTTAAGTTTAACAAGATTCTAAATAATAAAGCGATGATCAAAAATAGTGAGCAACTTATTGGATCATCGATTAGTTGTGGGTTAATCGTTGCACCTCTAATACATATGAAATGTAGTGTATGTTATCATGAGTATACAAAGCCAGTGCCGCATCTGAGAGGACCACTACAACTTGACTCGGGCCACCCCCCAAAAAGGCTTAATGCCACATCCTGTCTCAGGAATGGTCTCTCGGAAGAGGCAAACATCCAATCAGATTACTTTGCTGACATCCCTCTGCTGCTCACACGACGAGATTTTTTTTTTACTGGCATTCCAGCCCTCGATTCATTTTGTTCCTTTATACAGTACAGCTCAACAGGCACATGCTGGGACCAAAACCCGTCCCGGGAATATTCAATGAAGGTGGTCATCACGTGCCAAAAAGTAATCGGCGATGCGCACGGTGGGGTAGACTTTTTGCTGTCTTGCACTGAAAAGGTGTGCGTCCGTCACACGCTGAAACGTAATCATAGACAGGAGGAGGGAGAGGGGGAGGCTGGTCGCTGGTCGATAATTGTAGTAAATTATCTTGTGTAATGCCGTTTGGAGTGAACCTTCATGTCAGGACTGCACAAGTACACCCAAGTGAATGCTACTGGGTTTTGAGAAGAGTGGGAAGGAGCCTGCCCGTCCAGATGGCCGACAGAGATAAAGAAGAGGTGGAGCTCTGTCTCTGTGTGCGCTGAAGACGCTGCCAGGCAAACTTTTCATGTTTAACTGGCAGGCATAGAAACTGAGAGAGAAGGAAATGGAGGGGGAATAAAGAGAAGTTGGGTTAAAAAAGAATTCAGAGAACAAAAGGCAGTAAAATAAAGAGAAGAAAAAAAGGAGTCTTGGAGAGAAGCGGGAAAAGGAATGTTGGCGCAAAAGACAGAAAGTGAGATCAAAAACCAGAGCGAGAGAGCGAGAATGGAATGTGCTGATGCAGCGTTTCTTGTCCGAACTCCCCAAATTACTAATCAGCTACGATTTAACAGGAACAGAAGCCTGTTGGCAACTCCTGGTCCTCCCTGCCCCCGGTGTTACCCCCACTGTTCTTCCCCCCCACCCATCGACCCAGCAAAAGGCTCTGCTCCGGTACCGAATAGGAGGCCTGTCTGCGATGTCCTGGCCGAGCCGTATCTGGCAACCTGCCACTGGGCTTTTGCTTGTTCAGGAGTTTTGATTAAATCCTTCATTGTGCTCCACTCACGCAAAGAGCCAAGGCGAAGCAGCGAGCGGCACAGAATGAAGTACAGGGGAGGAGAGAAAGTACGACAGGAGAAAAGAAAAGGGAGTGGACGAAGAGAAACTTCCCCCCACTCTTTCCTGTAATCTTTCACTTTTGACTCAAACCACGTTTGATTTAGTTTACAGACGTTTGCAAAGTATATACACATAAAAACACGTTTTTTTGTTTTTTACTGCAATTTCTCATCCAATGGTATGGCAGATTTGCTTAATTGACAAACTGAAGTACCTCACAACTGATTACATAACACAACCTTACATTTTTGTTCTGCAGCAGGCACGAATCACCACAATTCCTTTGATTGTTGTTTGTGGTCCTTTCACACATTTTTGACGTCACAAAATTTGTCGAACCCAAACTTTTCTGCCCAACAGACCAGTAAAAACCAAAATATCATCACTGTTGGGCGGAAATTCCGTGTGTCCAAATAGGGTCAATTTGATATTTTTCACAAATTACTATAGGGCCGTCCCTGGATAATCTGTTAATTGTGCGCATTATTAACCAATTTAAAGTATTGAAAATAGCTTGAGAACAAAGCTATTAGATCGCTGACATTTGAATTGTCTGAGAAGATTAATAAAAATACACTTTTTCCTCAACATGGGAGTCGTGCAGCAATATTTTGCCACAAAATTGAAATTCTGGAAGGTTCATAGACAATAACGAGTGCAAATAGGTTAGATTAGGGGTGGGCAGTTATTGAAAAAAAGAATAATCCTGATTATTTTGATTGGTGGTATTGAACGTCAGAGGGCAAGGTGCACATTTATTTACGCCTGTTACACTGCTTAGTCAGCTCATCGTTTTATTTCCTGAATCATTTGTGGTTCTGACTCAATTGAAAAAGAGTTTTGCGAGGTGATGTATCCACAGTTGTTGGCTTTTGTTAATATTCGAGGTTTTTTGTCTGGTCAGGAGGTCAGTGTAAGCCTTTGACAGATGATCTGAATGGCTCGTGCTTGCCACATGTCCTACCTAGCACATTGGATTCATATTTGAACATGATTTTAGAGTGTAACGATACATTATTGCAATGCCAGCCATGATGTTTTTTGATTTCCCGAATACCGTATTTTCCGGACTATCAGTCGCAGTTTTTTTCATAGTTTCGCCGGGGTGGGGCAATTTATACTCTGGAGGGACTTATTTGTATAATTATTAACACATTCTTACATCATTTCACATTAAATCGCAAGAGGGCGCTATAGGCGTGTGTGTGTGTGTGTGTGTGTGTGTGTGTGTGTGTGTGCGTGCGTGCGTGCGTGAGTGCGTGTGTGTGTGTTTTTGAATAACTCTTAATGTTACATGAACATACAATGCAGTGTAACGTTAGCATATTTTACACTTATTCCGCTTGTTGTGCTCGATTTCATTTTTATTTTAAATTGCCTTTCAAGATGACATGTCTGTTCTTGGTGTTGAATTTTATCAAATAAATTTCCCCCAAAAATGCAATTTATACTCCAGTATGACTTATGTTTTTTTCTTCTATATGGCTTTTGCGACCTATAATCCGGAGAGATTTGTAATCCGGAAAATACGGTAGTAGTGATTTTGAAGCGGCACAGTGGTCGACTGGTTAGCACGCTAACCTCATAGTATAGAAGTCCAGGGTACGATTCCGGGCCGCCGGCCTTCCTGTGTGGGGTTTGGATGTTCTCCCTGTGCCCGTGGAGTTTTCTCCGGGTACTCCGGTTTCCTCCCTAATTCTAAAAACATCCACGGTAGGTTGATTGATCACTCTAATTTGTCCCTAGCAGTGATTGTGTGAGCAAATGGTTGTTGGCCTTGCGATTGGCTGGCAACTGAAGACGTCTGGGATAGGCTCCAGCACGCCCACAACCCATCCATCCATCCATCCATCTTCTACCGCTTATCCGGGGCCGGGTCGCGGGGGCAGCAGCTTTAGCAGGGAAGCCCAGACTTCCCTCTCCCTAGCTACTTCTTCCAGCTCTCCCCGGGGGATACCGAGGCGTTCCCAGGCCAGCTGAGTGACATAGTCTCTCCAGCGTGTCCTGGGTCGTCCTCGGGGTCTCCTCCCAGTGGGACATGCCCGGAACACCTCACCAGGGAGGCGTTCAGGAGGCATCCGAATCAGATGCCCAAGCCACCTCATCTGGCTCCTCTCGATGTGGAGGAGAAGCGGGTCGACTCTGAGCCCCTCCCGGATGACCGAGCTTCTCACCTTATCTCTAAGGGAGAGCCCGGACACCCTGCAGAGAAAACTCATTTCGGCCGCTTGTATCCGGGATCTCGTTCTTTCGGTCACGACCCATAGCTCGTGACCATAGATGAGGGTTGGAACGTAGATCGACCGGTAAATTGAGAGCTTCGCCCTTTGGCTCAGCTCCTTCTTTACCACGACAGACCGATGCAACGTCCGCATCACAGCAGACGCTGCACCGATCCGCCTGTCGATCTCTCGCTCCCTCCTGCCCTCATTCGTGAACAAGACCCCAAGATACTTAAACTCCTCCACTTGGGGCAAGATCTCCTCCCCGACCCGGAGTGGGCACTCCACCCTTTTCCGACTGAGGACCATGGTTTCAGATTTGGAGGTGCTAATTTTCATCCCAACCGCTTCACACTCGGCTGCGAAACGCTCCAGTGAGAGTTGGAGAGCCCTGTTTGAAGGAGCCAATAGTACCACATCATCTGCAAAAAGCAGAGATGCAATACTGAGGCTACCAAAAAGGACTCCCTCAACGCTTCGGCTGCGCCTAGAAATTCTGTCCATAAAGGTAATGAACAGAATCGGCGACAAAGGGCAGCCTTGGCGGAGTCCAACCCTCACTGGAAACGATTCCGACTTATTGCCGGCAATGCGAACCAAACTCTGACCTCGGCAGTATAGGGACCGAACAGCCCGTATCAATGGGCTCGGTACCCCATACTCCCGAAGCACCCCCCACAGAACTCCCCGAGGGACACGGTCAAACGCCTTCTCCAAGTCCACAAAACACATGTAGACCGGTTGGGCGAATTCCCACATACCCTCGAGGACCCTGCTAAGGGTGTAGAGCTGGTCCACTGTTCCACGGCCGGGACGAAAACCACACTGCTCCTCCTCAATCTGAGGCTCGACTTCCTGACGGACCCTCCTCTCCAGCACCCCTGAATAGACCTTACCAGGGAGGCTGAGGAGTGTGATCCCTCTGTAGTTGGAACACACCCTCCGGTCCCCCTTTTTAAAAAGAGGGACCACCACCCCGGTCTGCCAATCCAGAGGCACTCTCCCCGCTGACCACGCGATGTTGCAGAGGCGTGTCAACCAGGACAGCCCCACAACATCCAGAGCCTTGAGGAACTCCGGGCGGATCTCATCCACCCCTGGGGCCTTGCCACCGAGGAGCTTTTTAACCACATCGGTAACTTCGACCACAGAGATAGGAGAGCCCACCTCAGAGTCCCCAGACTCTGCTTCCTCCAAGGAAGGCGTGCTGGTGGAGTTGAGGAGGTCTTCGAAGTACTCCGCCCACCGGCTCACAACGTCCCGAGTCGAGGTCAACAGTGCCCCATTCCCACTGTACACAGTGTTAGTGGTGCACTGTTTCCCCCTCCTGAGACGTCGGATGGTGGACCAGAATTTCCTCGAAGCCGTCCGGAAGTCGGCTTCCATGGCCTCACCGAACTCTTCCCATGGCCGAGTTTTTGCTTCGACGACTACCGAAGCTGCATTCCGCTTGGCCAGTCGATACCTGTCAGCTGCCTCTGGTGTCCCACAGGCCATAAAGGCCCG